>CM069162.1:25357092-25972092 GCA_035221665.1 Okamejei kenojei
AACCCTGATTGATGTCAACTCGGACTGGGTATTTGCAGCTATGGTTACGCATCATGTAACTTTCTCTGCTCCTTTTGCGCAGAGCGTGTAGCCTACGCGACTCTCTGGAGCAACCAGCTCTCGATGCATAGGCCTCAGCATACCCAGTGCTACTAATCGACTAGAGGCTCTGCTATATAGTTAAGACAGTGACTTCGTCGGTTGGACGACATGGCGCAGACTGCTTGTCGATAAGGGTCATCTCGAGGGGAAGCGTGGCAGAAGCCATTGGCTTTCTCTTATGATTGCGTTCAGTGTGCTGGGACCAGAAAGAACTTCGGAAATGTGCCCGCCAGTGGTGGGGCCAGGAATGTGAATTGCTTGACACCTTTCCATCAGTTGTCCCGTTGGGTCCGCGTATCCTACTCCGTACCAAAGTCACAATCAGTCCTTTGGTTTTTGCTAGTGTTGAGAGCGAGTGCTACTAATTGGTCAATCGTCTTCTCACTTCTAAACTCTGACTCATCCCCCATCATGATTTCGTCCCCACAACCAGTGGTGGTCGCGGCGAACTTATGATGGATATTTGCAATATGTCCGCAACGCAGACATTAGCTAAAGAGAGAGTTAAACAGCAGAGGCTGTGCACCAGCCTTGAGGTGCTCCCGTCTGATTGTTTTCGAAGATGACACATATTCCAACCAACACTGAACAGACTGTGTCTGTGGATGAGGAAGTCGATGATCCCTTGCAGGGGGACGCCCAGATTGAGACCCAGATCTGGAGAGCTGGCACCAGCTTGGAGTGGATAATTTGTATTAAACGCTGAGCTATCATTCAATGAAAAACAAGCCTGACATATGAATTTTTGTTGTCCAAGTGGTCGCATATCGGAGTGGAGAGCCAGTGAGGATTCGCATCCCACCGTTGATCTGTTTGGCGGTAGCAAAACTGCACACATGGACCAGTTTTTGTCGAGGGATGATTGATTACGACCGCCATAATCCACCTCTCAAAGCCACATCATCACCACAAGGTTTATGCTGTCCAACTGCCTGCTATCCGACTATAGAAGCACCACAACAAACCTGACTGTGATTCTGCCCATAGGCCTAATCCGAGAGGATCGATGACAACACCTCTACGAGCAATAATCAGCTCAGTCTAATCGCATGACCTGACTTTTCCCACCACTGACTCCATCAACAATTCACAGCTGGCGCTCAAATCTGCCACGACGTGTCCCATCCCTGGTCATTCCTTCTCTCCTGGACCTGTCTGGCCAGAAGGTGTGCAGAAGCCTTAAAAGTGCACACTCACCTGACTCAGGAACCAGCCCTTTCTCCTCTGTTATCAGCCTTCAGCATGGTCCATTCATAATGTGTCGGAAGGAACTGCAATGCTGTTTACACTGTTAGAAGACCCGAATCCTTCTATCAGAGCGTCTGCTGCCTGTTCCTCTGATTTACTCCAGCATTTTGCCACTAGCTTTGCCGATACGATAAGCTCGGGTTCTGTGCGATTCCCCACAAGCTCCATTGCGGACATTGGAACATTATCTCTATCTATGAAACTGGTGCGCTTACGATGCTTGAGAACTATATCCGCGCACTCTGTGTTCCCTTCCCTCTTTAGTCCATCTATTGAACATGACTTTGAGTTGATTGCACGGATCTGCAGTATATCTGATTCCCTTGGATAGCAGCGACCATCGTACAACGTGACAAAAAGACATCTAACCCTAAACCATCCCAGCCACAGTTAGCGACGCGAGCAGGAAGGCCTTCACCTGCGAATCTCCAGGCATTTTAGTTTCAGAAGTTGAGCTGATCTAAGCTCGGTGCAGGTTGGGATGTCGCAGCATCAGTGTGGTTGGACTAAGGAAGGTGAGTCTCCAGCAAAGGCAACCGGGGCTGTGAAATCCGGTTCCCCTTTTTATAATTTCACAGTTTGAGCCCTAGAGAGGGTTAATGTCAGAACCGTGCTTTCTCGGCGGGTGACGGAAATTTAAAATCCATTCAGGGGACTGGTTCAGGGAAGCAGCTGTCGAAGGCCAGTCCCGACCTGTGGACATCGCTGAGCGAGGCTAGTAACCACGCGGCGCACATCACCGTGAGTCGCTGCAGGCTTCCCCGCGCCTCAGCGATGGGCGATGGGCAGGCCGGGCTCCCGACCTGATCTTTGCTGTGGAGTGTTGCACGACACTTGTAACGTTGTTACCGCATTGGTGATGCGAATATATCCGGACCTCCAACAAGTTTAAGAGATACAGCATGGAAACAGGCCCCTTCGCCCACCGAGCCACAGACACTAGTTCTATCCTGCCATGACACAGTGAACCATTTCTGGGGCAATTATAACTTACAACCTGCACGTCTTTGGAGTGTGGGAGGAAACCTGAAACCCGCCAAAACAAACCCGAGACCCGGAGGAAACCACATAGTCACCGGGAGAATGTGCAAACTCCGGGTTTGAAGAAGGGTCCCGATCCGAAACGTCACCATGACCTTTCTTCTTCAGAGATGCGCCTGACCCTCAGAGTTACTGCAGCACTGTGTGTCTATCTTCACTTTAGACCCGCATCTACGCCAGTCCCTTCTTACGCAAGCACCCTAAGTCAGATCGAACCCGGGTTTACTGCGCTGTAAGGCAGCGTGTCTACCGCTGCGCACAACCCCTTGCCCAAAGTGAATGCAGTGCTTGCAGCAGCCTCGCCACCAGCCTCCCACCGCGGCTTGCCAGGGGGGGAATAAGGTGGGCATGGCTTGAATGACAAAAGCTCTGTGGTTGCGAGATATTTATGAAGACACCACATGGTTCTTTCTAGTTGGGCACCCATTCCGTCCACAGGCCGCGCTCTCTGGATAATGCTAGTGACTTGATGCCTCCTGGTTTTGAGCGGCACTGCCAGCGCCCCCCGCGGCTCCTCTGCCCGGCGTCGTGCTGTGTGCGAGTGCAGCGTGGATCTAGTGCTCGATCCTGCTCCCCACCCCCCTCGCACACACGCACGCACGCTATCCCCAAGAGGAGGCCCCGGGTTAATGAGCAACAGCGACAACCTTGGTCTGCTTCCCCCTCCCTAACTCGGGGGCTCCTCAACTGCTGCCCCTCTGTCAGAGATAAATCTAATTAAACAACTGATTGCACGTCAAGCTTCCCCCCCTCGCAGTGACTCCCGATTTAATGCATCACTCGGCGCTACCCTGGTACAACCTACCCAGCATTTCTGAAGAAGTGGTCTCGACCCGAAACGTCACCCGATCCTTCTCTCCAGAGATGCTGCCTGTCCCGCTGAGTTACTCCAGCTTTGTGTGTCTACCTTCAGTTTAAAATCAGCACGCTGCAGTTCCTTCTTACACACCTACCCAGCAACCTGATGTGGCCAAACCCTGCACTGCCATTGGAAGGTTTTAAATAAAACCGCAATGCTGGAAATCTGAAATAAAAGCTCAAAAAAACGCACAAGTCTTGCAGCATCTGTGGAAGGAGAGACGGTCCAAAGTTTTGCGTCCTGTGGCTCTTGTCAGAACATTGCACTGAAACGCTTTACTGCATCTTAACCCTCAGTGTGATGGCCTGATATAGGCGACCAACCTCTGCCTCAACTCTCGCTCGCATCCAACGGGGTGTGTTGCCTCCCTCTCCACAAAACAAGGGGGCTTTGCAGAACCGAAGACACGAGGAAATGCGGATGCAGGCTACCTACAGCAAAAACACAAAACGGTGGAGGCATATGTGGAAGGAAAAATAGACCCGCGTAATCCCGTCCATCCCCATCCCCCACAGACGCTGCCCGAGGCGCTGTGCTCTCAGATACTTGGTAATAACGTTACATAACTCGCTGCGGGGATGTCGCGCGGGGATGACTCGCTGCTCTTGCTCTTGCTCTTTGGCGCTGCCGGCGCTATTTTATTTTGCGCTTTGCTTTTGCTCCCCTCTTGCTGCCTTTGGCTTGCCATTGGGACTGGGACCATATCCAGGCCAGACCAGGTAAGAACATTAGCTGGATGAATTCAAATCGTGCCATGCCAATGAGAGATTTCTGAATAGGAGATATGGAATCTCATCCCATGTCGGGAGTGCAGTGGCAGTGACTTCAGGGCCCGGAAAGTTCAGCAGAAATGGCCCAACATCTAATGGATTGTTGCAACACAACAAAAATAAATACATCGGGGTTTCACCACTATCTTCTGGGAATGCAATATCGATTAAGGTCCATTTGTGAGTTCAGAAACTGGTTGATTTAAACTCTCTCTGAGGCAAGCCAGCATAACATGCAGGTCCATGCCTATGTCTGGTGTAAAGGGAAGCTGCGCACTGCCGGTGCGGAGCCCGCCAGCCTGGGCGGGGATGTAACTGCGGCCGCGGTGCCCTCCTGTGTAAAGTGGCAGGCAGCTCCCAGTGTCCCGAGCAGGGGTCAGGCGGGCCGAGGGGCTGCGGAGGGAAATCGCTGTCACAGCCCCCTCTCTATCCCAGCTTCAAGATGCCCTAAGCCTCCCAACATCTGCCCACAATACCTTCTCTCACACACAAGCCTAACACACGCACAGCCTGACACACACACACAAAACAGACGCACACACACATATACAACAGCCCCCCCCCCCCCCCCACGCACACACACACACACAGCGACATACCCCACAGATACACACAAACAAGCGCACATACGTATACAATAGCCCCCACACGCTCACACAGCGACATACCCCACAGATACACACATACGTATACACATACCCCACTCACAGATATACACACACACAACAGGCACACACACAGTGCCCGATAATGAATATGCAGGGATGAAGGGATATGGACCACGTGCAGGCAGATAAAATTAGTTTTTTATTTGGTATGTATGGCACGGATATGATGGGCAGAAGGGCCTGTTCCTGCGCTGGACTATTTTGCGTTCTAACCTGGCACTGTTCTGCTCCGGAGTAGGGTACGACCCGAAGCGTCACCTGTATTCAAGAGAGTTAGATATAACTATCAGGGCTAACGGAATAAAAGGATACGCGGAGAAAGCAGGAACGGGGTACTGATTTTGGATGGTCACCCATGATCAAATTGAATGGTGGTGCTGGTTCGAAGGGCCGAATGCCTACTCCTGCACCTATTTTCTATGTTCCTTTATTTCCCGGAGATGCTGCCTGACCTGCTGAGTTCCTCCAACATTCAAGAGTCAAGGAGTGTACATTGTGTTACGTCCCAAACAGCTGCATTTCTTACTTGTGGATGCACAACAGAATATGTAAACATAGTATTCTGTAAACAATACAATAAAGGATAAAGTTCCGTATCTACTACACATAAAAACAAACAATATTGCAAAAAGACTAAACCAATGCCCCCAAGTGTGTGTCTATCTTTGTAAATACCAGCATGTGTAGTTTCTTACTACAATGTTCTGCTCTGGCCCGGCTGCCAGCCTAAAGGATCCCGGCACAAAACGCCATCTATCCATTTTCTCGTGAGTTTTCTCGTTACTCCAGCACTTTGTGCATTTTTATTTTGTAAACTGGCATATGCAATTCCTTGTGTCTACAACCAGGCAAAACTGTCGCGACACACAATGAACGTAGATGCTGGGATCTGGATGTAGGACGGAACTGCAGATGGTGGTTTCAAACGCAGACAACGCTGGAGGAACTCCGCGGGTCGGGCAGCGTCTGCGGAGGGAATGGGCGGACAGGCGACCCTTCCTCAGCTGCGGCTGAACACAACCCCGTGTCTCTGCCACGTCCTCACGCTGATGTCAGGGTGGCCGGAGGAAGTCACATGAAACGATGTAGGAGAAGCAGGGACTGGAATCGGAAGGATAAGGAGCAAATATACAAGCAAAGACGTTTCAGCGGCGTAAAAATGTAAACGGCCGTCAAATTCAATTTGGTGGCGGCGAGAGCCGGTAAACATTATTTGCAGGTGTGATGCGGGCTGCGAGAGTGGAAAGATTGCAGCTTTGTGATGCAGTCTACCGTGAGCTAATGTGTAAATTAGTGAGTAAAGTCAAGCAGTCAGGGCACATTCTCCAATAATAAATCCCAAACAAGCCCTAGAGTCATATTAGAGGAGCGTATACGCACAAGGAGGTTTGGATTACGGAGCGACGGATCTCGCTAGATTGGGGTGGAGGGGGGAGGTGCGGGGGTTGGCAATTGGGACCCAGGTACGGCGCGAATCGGCAGTCTGCTGTGGTTTAATTAAATAAGGAGTTAAGGGATTAGGTGGAACTTGTCATTAAAATCCATTCAGGACGAGGCGACGGTGTTTTACTTTCGAGAGGGAGATGCGGCTGGTTGGATTCATGAGGCTGCATTAATGAAATCAGATTGTACCACAGCCCCTTGTAGCAGCGTCGCGGCTGGTTTTGTTTTCTGGGAATGACTGGATCAGCGCTGCCCTTCGCTTGGCCTGGCGTATCAAGAGGACCCAATCATCCTCTCTCCCCCGCTCTCCCCCGAGAGAGTGGCTCTCGGTTCTCACAGTCTGAGACGGTGGGTCTGGGAGAGTGGTGTCGGGTCTGTGTGACCGTGGCCGAGGCTCGGTAGCAGAGGCGACCCCCGCCTTCCCCTGACCGACCATCGCCGCGTCAGGACTGGACACTGGGCCCGTGTTGTTGGGAGCAGAGGGCAGTGACTCCAGCGACATTGGGCCCGGCACGGTCTGGGAAATTCGGCTCAATTATGGGGAGAAGGCAGAAGAATGGGGTTAGGAAGGAGAGATAGATCAGCCATGATCTGATGGCCGAACGGCCTAATTCTGCTCCTATCACTTTGAATTTATGAAACGGGAGGCAACACCTCAACCCTCGTGTTTCCTCTGCAGGACCGTCAATCCCATTGATCCCAGTCCATCATGTTGGGTAAACGATGTAAGAAGTGTGTGTGTGTGTGTGTGTGTGTGTGTGTGTGTATGTGTGGAATGTCGAAAATGAAGGGAAAAATACGATGAATGAAAACCTATAACAAATATCTAAACGGTCATGAGATTATGGAAGGGTTGGGTCTTAGAGTCATAAAGCTATGCAGCACGATAAAAGGCCCTTCGGCCCATTTAGTCCATGCCGACCAAGTTGGCATACAGGGCTGCAGTGAAGAAGTTACAATCCAGGTAGATGGGGTGGGAGATTTGCAACCTTCACGTGGTCCGCCCTGTTTCAACAAATGCAATCAACCCGGCGTGCTCAATCAAATAAGATCAAATAGAACAAGTTGTCCGACAACTTTAGGCTATGCACGCCATACGCAAGAAGAAGAAGAAGGCAGGTAATGGCATGCATGAGCCAAATTAGTGTGCAAAGGAGAAGAGAACAGTGTGCAGAATACAGTGTTACAGCTAGAGAAATTGCAAATTTAAAAAAAATGCAGGAGCTACACAAGGTAGATTGGAAGATCAGGAATTAATTCCTAACTTATGATAGATATAACTTATTCCTAACATGAAAGAATAGCCTGACAACAGCAGGCAAAAGGGGTCAAGGATAGAGCTATCACAACGCAGTCCTGAATCCACCAATCTTTCCACCATTACGCACAAGAAGCCATTGCCTGCAGATGCCAAGACGTGTGTTCAGCTCTGGCTGAACAATTTCTAATCTTGTGATGTGGACTCGATAAGAAGAAAAATCAGGCAAAAAGCTGTTCTTGAATGCGGTGGTACATGCTTTCAACCTTTTGTATCTTCTGTCTGAAGGCAGAGAGAATAGGGAATGACTCCTCCTCGATTATGTGAGTGCTCCTTGATTATGTTAGCTACTTTCCTGAGGCAGTGTAAAGTTAAGATGGAGTCCATGGGGTGGGGGAAAGAGGGGTGGACTAGGCTGCATCCAGGACTCTGCAGTTTCTTGCGATCTTGCGCCAAGCCCTGATGCACCACACAGGATGCTTTCAATGGTGCATATGTAGAAAGTTGTGTCATTGGAGATATGCCTGAATTTCCTTACCTTTTGAGCAAGTCGAGGCATTAGTGAGGTTTCTTGGACATAGTGGTTAATGTATTTGAGCCAGGACAAATTGTTAGTATTTACACCTCGGAACCTGAAGCTCATGACCATATCCACTTTAGCACCACTGAAAGAGACTGGGGCGTGTACCCCACCGTATCCTCCCACCGTTGGTGATCAGCTTCTTTGTTTTGCTGATGTTGAGGGGGAGGTTGTTGTCTGGATACCCTGCTCTTAATCTCTCAATCCCCTTCCCGTACCCAGTCTCACCATTGTTTGAGACTTGGGCCCACTACAGAGTGTCATCTGCAAAACTTGTAGCTCAAGTTAGAGCAGAAGTTGGCCCACACCGTCGTGCGTAACTAGGGAGTGTAGCAAGGGTTTGAGAAAGCAGCTTTTACAGAGGTCCGGTGTTGAGAATAATTGTGGAAGATGTTTTGTCCCCAATTCTTATTGAGTTCGGACCCAACCCGGATTACAGGTACCGACAGTCAACAAATCACCCTCCTGATTACGGTCTATGGGTCAGAAAGTCGATCCAATTGCAGGAGGGGGTTCTGAGTCCGAAGTCCAGTTTGGAGATGAGTTTGGTTAGAATTATGGTGTTGAAGGTGGAGCTATGGTCAATAAATATGAGTCTAATGTAGGTGACTTTGTTATCCAGATGTTCCAGAGATGAGTTTAGGGTCAGAGAGCTGGCATCTGCAATGGACCTGTTGCAGCAGACGGCAAATTGAGGCTGGAGTTAATGTGTGCCATTACCAGACTGTTCGGGATACTTCCACCTAGTGCAGGGAGAGGAGAAACATCAAGCAAATCCCCGCTCCGTGAAACCCTGCAGAACCCGCCAATGTATGGAGATAAGGTGGTGATGGTACAAAGCCCCTCGTGCTTGACTATCTGCACTGAATGGAAGGGTTTATGTATGAAAAAATAAACCCTGTGCCCTAGGAACTGGAGGGTGACAAATGCCTTGGTGAGGATGTGGACAAAAGTGGTGAATAAAACTTATAAAATTAAAGCAAAGGAGAAAGGAGATTAAGGAGGAGCAGAGGGAACTGATCTTTTTACCCAAATGCCACAGTCTGTGTAGCAACAGATGCAATGAGCATCAAACCCAGCCACTCTCTGCTTTCACACCCGCAAGCTGGGGTGTGACCTTGCAGTCGGCCGAGATCTGGTGGGGCCTCAGCCAGCATCTCCCTACATCTGTGAAGTCTATTATAGGCTCTCATTGCACGTTCATTGGCAGCCACAGGGACCTGCTGAGGAATCTGTGTGAGTGGCTGGGCAGAGAGAGAGAGAGAGAGAGAGAGATAAAGCAAGCGAGATAACAAGAGAGAGAACGAAAGAGATCAACTGGAGAAGAAAAAGGTGGAAGAGAGTTACTGTGATAGATACTGGATAAGTGAGGATAACAGGCATAGAAATCTAGAGAGATCGATAAGGAGAGAGAGAAAAAGACAGATAAAGCAAGAGAGATCGACAGGAGCAGAGAGAAAAGAGCAAGAGTGACAGAGACAAACACTAGCAAAGAGAGGGTAGCACACATATGTATCTAGAGAGATCGACGAAGAGGAGGGAGAGCGAAAGGGATGCTAAGTAGAGAGAGAGACAGAGAGGGAGAGAGAGAGAGAAAGGGAAAGGGAAAGGGAAAAGACAGATTATGGCCAGAGAGATGCACAGACAAACACAATGAGAGGCAAACAAAACAAACAGGAGATAGAGAGAGAAAGGAAGTGTGGGGGGAAAAAATAGGAAGAAATAGAGAGAGGGAGAATGAGAAAGGGAAAATAAAGATACGCAAATAACTAAAAACAGTGAGGAAGGAATAAATGAAGAGAGCGAGTCCGTGTCTGAGAGGAATGCGAGGACTGACGCACATTCTGCAGTTCACTGCTTTATTGTCTGCCTGATTAAGCAAAACAATAGAGAGATAAAACTTTTTTTTATGAATTTCAGTGTATTAACCCTCACACAAACTCTCAGAAACAAGTGGAATTCCAGGGCCTCACTTGGTGCGGTAAAAATTGCTTCACAAACTGTCGTACTTTTAAAGTTTCAGAAACAGTATAAATTATTTATTTTTTCAGCCCAAGTGAATGAAAACCCTCTCCTCTTTTATTTTTTCGTTGATAATAGTTCCTTTTGAAGGATGGGGAATCTCGGCCTTCAACTGAGCAGTTGGGCCTCCTCCCTTTTAGCACACAAAAACCTGGCACCATTTGGCTTTTAATAGCTCTTGTCATGTGTGCTGTGTGCACTCTGATTTTTTTGTCTCACCTAGGACAAAACAGAGGCCCATGGACCCTTTCAGCACTCTGCAGCCCGCACCTTAGGGGTCCATTAGTGAGTGAATACAGCACTGACAAACCCGTGCAGCCCAATGTGATATCTATAAACGCTGACATATTTACTCGATGTGCAGCACTGTGAAGGAAGGTGCTGCCTGAATATTAAAACATTAAGCAGCGGGGGGTGGGATCACAGGGTCTCGGGCTGTTTCAGGCATAACAAAGGTACCTGCTCTTCAGGCCTAGTGGCTAAGACAGGCTGTCATTATGACTGGCCCTTTTCACACTTCTAGCCTCTCCATTGATTTTTTTTTTGGATGGGAGGGAGGTGGAGAAAGTTTAAATTGAGGCTGTGAACTTATTTTTCTGCACTGATAAGCAGGCTTCGGCTTTTAACCATTTCTTGCCTGGGGCAACTTTGGGACCAGAACTAAGCAGATGCAGGCCTCTCAAGCCGGGTACGGATCAGTTTGGCAGAGACAGTGGTGTGAGTAGGTCAGAGTAAATGTCTCCAAACTCTGCTCCCTCCCCACTCAGATGCTCTCTACCCTCACTCAGCCCCTCCCTCACTATCATGGACAAGTCATCCCAAATGCCAGGAGTCAAAGGGTTAATGGTTTAATAGTTTGCAGGCTTACTCCAGGACAGTTCGAAGAATGTACTTTACATGGATATTCCGACCTCCAATTCTCACCAACCCCCCTCTTACCCCCGGCCGTAGCACCTGTGGACTGTGACTTGTTTCAAAGCCTTCCCTCACCCTCAGCATCATCCCAGCTGAGACTTTGTATAGAATCTGAGGAAAGTTATTTACACTGAGCGTGTCACAGGATTAAAGTCTCAACTCCATCCTCTCATATTCTGACCAGGGGAAGTGGAGCTGTGCCACTCAGCCCGTCGTAGAGTTACATAGCATGGGAACAGGTCTTTCGGCCCAACTCGTTCATGCTGACTGAGATACCTATCTACGTTAATCCTGTTTGCCTGCGTTTGGCCAATATCCCTCTATCCCTTTCCTATCCAGCTACTATCAGGTCTGGGGCTGTGACTGCTCCAAATAATTCTGGCCAACGTTAGCTCATCCCACGTTTTTCTGCCTGATGGATTTGTCTTGATTTCCTTTCAATATATCTCTGCTATGCACCTCAAACATACCCAATGATGGCGAACGTTACGTTCATGTTGGCACTCTCTGGCAATCCCTTTCGGATGTTTCTCACTGTCAGACATATACGGCCCTTTTGGATACACCCACAACTGGAAATATCCTCTCCATCTTCACAGAACTTTTAAAACCTATCAATATATTTTGATGATATTAAGCTAGGGTACTGTCCAATTCACCTCTACCTCACTGCGGAGAGATGAATTTGTCTCTGGAACGGTTATGCTATAATGCTGAGCACTACATGCTGCACTCTGTATCTCTCCCTGTATCTACCTACTATACTTGTATTTGGCATGATATCTACATATTATTATCTGATTTTATTGAATAGCACACAAAACAAAGCTTTTCACTGCACCTCAGTACACATGATCATACTAAATCTAAAGCTAAACCTTATTCTGAAAAGATCCCAATCTGTTCAATATTTTATTTCATTTCTGATATCATACTATTAAATTCATATTCTTTGTGTCTCCCTATTATTTGTACATATGGAGGGCTAGAGATGTGTATAGGACCTGATACAAGTTTGAGAGAATTTCTCCTCATTTCAATCGTCTGTCCAGAAACAAACCTCAATGTTTGGATTTACCTTTCTTTGTTGGCTATGTTTAAAGCTATGCCCTTCGCCGTCTACAGATAATATTAGGGGAAAGAGACCAGAGATCCATATCGGTCACGATGGGCCAAACAGCTCACTTCTAGGTGTAAAGTTCCTCAATCCAAAGCAACAGACATAACTTTCCATCATTTTAAACATGTTTAGAAAGAATTATGTTTCAGCTGTGCTGAAACTTTTGTCCGTTAGACATTTGACTGTCTGCACTCCCGGCCCCTGTGGTGATTTACAGATATATTGGATTACTCTACCCATCGGTGCCAGCACTGAGCCAATGGCATTCCCATTCATCTCCAGGTCACCCAATGTTTTCCCTCCCAAGTATCACTGTCTCTTGAGCAGACACTGACCACACTCCTGTCATCCACACTAAATTCCACTCACAGTCCAGACACATCTAACACATTGAGAATGTTGTCAATGATCCTGAAAGATTTAGCATGGAGATCAAAACTACAAGCACACTGATCTCATCTGGGCAGTGAAGGGGGCTCTGAAATCCAGTGTGTAAATCCTTCACAGGGAAAGAGAAAGCAAGCTAGGGTTCTCAATCCCATAATTATTCTCTGGGACTGCGTGTATCTTTGTGTGCGAGTGTCTGTCTCTCTGTGTGCATGTGTCTGTGTCTCTCTCTGTGCATGTGTCTGTGCGCGTGTTTGTGTGTGTGTGTGCGTGTTGAATACTTGAGGATATCTGTGTTCATGTGTGTAAATGAGCAATTGAATAATACATGCTAAATCTATGTACATGGATGCAAATTAGTGAGTTTATGTGAGTAACTGTGTGTGTGGCTGTGTAAGCATAAATCTTTGTAAAATTGAAAGCAATTGTATGTGGATGAAGAACTCAGAAATAAAAATAGAAAGTGCTAAAAATCTCAGCAGCTCCTTAAGATTACAGACCCGAAGTGTTGACTGTTTCACTTTCCACAGATGCTGCCTAACTGGCTGATTTTTCCAGCATTATTCTGTCTGTGGGTCGATGTGTGCATGGTTTTCTGAGTGTGCCTGTCAATGTGTGGTTGAGCATGAGAATTTGTGAGTGAGTGAGTTGAGTGTGGGTACGTACACATCCTGTAGATCAGTCTTCACTGCCGCCAGGATTTCACAAAGACTCTTTCTAAACTTTATTCCGCTTGAAGGCCAGACCCAGACATAGTCTGGATCAACAGCTTCGTTTCAAATAGATTTATTTCAGTCCCTGATCAATCCTAAAGAACCACAATTGACCAGAGCATGAAGTTTGAAGCAGATATTGCAACAGAATCTCTCAGATGCTTAGGTCTTTAATCTACTTGAAATTGAAGCTCTCTGCCACTGGGTTCAAGTGCTTTCCCTGGTAGGGACCAGCTGGCAAACTCTGCCAGGCAACTGGGTGTAATACTTGGCACGATTCGGATGTGATATCTGACAGGAGGCTAAGATCTGCTTAATCAACAATCACAAAAAGGTTTTGTCAGGCAATTCTCAGCATATTAAAGTGCAAATTTAACTAGCCAGAGGCAAGGGGAGTGATTATAAGGAGGACTTGTGGCAGATACAGTCGGTATCCTCGAAGAGTCCAGTGAGAAAAACCCTATGAATGGTCCAAATGCCTGTAGTGGGAACATTTCCTGCAGTTTCTACTCAGGTCCTTCAACCTAATTACCTAATTCTGCAGAAACGGATAACTTTGTGTTTGTGCATTTTAACCTTTTCTTACCCAAACTGTCCCTCTTTCCTTTCACTGAAATTCATTGTCATAATTTGGTGATTGCTGGCATGTATCTACTGTGCATGAACATTGGCCCAAAAAAGCAGCCATGCATGGCATTCATGAGCCACAAACAGTTTCAATGCAGCCAAGTACCCTTTAGTTCAGAAGGGAGGTAACTCTCAGTCACATGGCAATTTAGTTCAGTTGAGTTTGGTTTATTGTCACGTATACCGAGGTACAGTGAAAAGCTTTCACTATACACGTACGTGGGACTGGAGTCACCTGTGTGTTCAGACCAGATGAGGCCAACACACACCTTCTCCTACAGACAATAATGAAACAGTTTGGTGTTTTGGGTGTCTTAACACATTCACAGTTACTTTTGCTGTTTCTGAGTTTCAATTCAATTTATGAAAATGCCTGTGTCGTGGAACCTGTACCGTACAGACAACAGTCATTGAGCCTCTCATGTCTAAGCCAGACCCTGGTCTCCTGGTCGGTCTGCATTGCTCTGCAAAGTATTTCCCCTCAAACCCCTATCCAATTCTTTTTTCAGGCACTGATTAATTTTATTTCCATCACTAATTTAGATCATAACTAACGAAGTAACATCCTTTGTTACTTTTCCCAACTTTTCACATCTATGCCCCTGGGCCTTGAACTACCGGTAAGTGACAATGGGAACAACTTCCCTCTATCGTCATGATCTAACCCAGTCCCGATCTTGTACACCTCTATTAAGTTCAAGGCCTCCCGTTTCTAAACACCAAGTTGATGCACAAATTTGAGATATCAATTATAGGCTCCAAGCAGAACTAGAGACAGTAACTAAAAATACCAATTGGTACAGCTTGCAAGATAGATACTACAACTGGAGACGAGGGACACCAATTCAAGGCACTGTCCAGAGGGAGTTGCCAAATAATTTGCCTGGAGACAACAGTTGTGTGCATCGCTGAATCTGTCCTTATTCAAGGACTAGACGTAACCAAATGCGATCTTACATATTTAGTGTAGGTAGACAAAAATGCTGGAGAAACTCAGCGGGTGAGGCAGCATTTATGAACCGAAGGAATAGGTGACGTTTTGGGTCGAGACCCTTCTTCAGCTATACATATTGAGTGCATCAGAGACATTAAGCGAGGTCTAGATAATGCCTTCATTGGTTGAAAACCTCCTAATGGAGTCTAGACTCTCAAACACACAGAGATATGATATTCATAAACCTGCTTCAATGTTTTAAACATCCAAGGTGGCTCACATTCTCAGTCAAAATAGATTTTAAGGAGTGGCTTAAAGGTGAAGAGTTAGCTATAGAGATAAACTTTAGAGAGGAAATTTCAAAATGTAAAGCCTCAGAAACTCCAATAAAGGAGGGATTAAAAGCAGCAGTTATCTTGGGAGTGTTTTGGGCTGGAGGAACCTGCAGAGAATGGACCAGGCAGGGGAGTGAGGGATGAGGATTGAGGCAGCACCAATGCTGCGGGACTTGTGTTCCCTTGAAATGAATAGAAGCAAAATCAATCCACCTTTTGTTTTAAACGGTGCCAATCTGTCCTCTCCAAAACAGATAGGTTTCTTTCACAAAAAACACACCGTTTGAAAAGTGCAATTTACAAAGAAAGTTTCCAAAACTTTTGTTGCATGCAAATGTATTTTAAAAAGAATTGTTCACGTTCTACCTCAGTTAATTTAGGAATATATAAAAGCTGAAGATCAAGGAAAGCCAGCCAGCCATCAATGAAGCTTTCCCCTCCCCCCACCACCGCCTCCTGTCCCCCACAGAAGAGGAATGGGAACAGTGAGAGAGCCCACAGCTGGTCAGTCCCTGCTGCTGAGCCCACAGTTCACCTCATTGATACATTAAGTTGGTGTAAAAGTCTGAACAAATTACTGATTTGCAACACTCAGAGAAGGACCGTTTACCGCCTTTGTTTGTGTGAAAATCTCACGTGGAAATGAATCTGCTGACAGTCGCTGGCAAACTCACTGAAAAGCATAAAATGGGAAATTTTCTGCCCGTAAGTGGCATGAGCTAATGTCCATGTTTGAGCCACTGGACCATGCTGCTCGTTAGTGCAACGGGCTCTGTGATCTCACCGGGTATCTGACTTCTTAATTAGTGCAGAATTGTGACACAAAGGAGTTGTGATTTACTCTCCCTCGAAGGCTCAGTGGGTACATGCACTGTCCTCCTCTCAATCGAGCGAGTGTAGGTCCCAGCACAACCATGTTCTATGCCTATCACCACAAAAAGGCCGATGGGGGTGCAGTGAATCAGTTTCATCGTTTGCTGGGTTAATCAGGCTTGGTTCCCACTCCAGATTATTTCCCAGAGAATGCCTGCTGCCAGATCATCTTGTGGACAACAAGCAGTGTTGGCTGAGACAGCAAAATCAGTTCAATTACCTTTTGCTTGTTGCCCGTAAAAATTGGGCACTGGGGAGAGGTAGGAGAGGACATCTAAAACAATTCAGGAAACAACCTGTACCCCAGGGAGAGTCGGCACTTGCAGGTCTGGATCCCATGGCGAGTCAGCACCTTCAGGGGCAGGTAACTGGGTCCCAGGGATTATCAGCACCTACAGGGGAGGGGTCTGGACGCCAGGAAGAGTCAGTACCGTCAAGGGCAGGTAACCGGCCTTCATGGAGTCAGTAGTTACCATTGCGCGGTGGGATGACCCCGCACAGTCCCTCTCGCCCATCAGTAAGACGATCTCTCCGGAAGGCCTCTGCCTGGCTGCGGTTTGTTGACATAAACTCTTCATTGGTAAAATAATCTGGCCGCGCGTTTTTTCTACAGTTACCCTTGTGCTTAATCATACTTTTCGAACTGCCCGACCCCAGAATGTGTGTTTGTGCTGCAGGAAGGCGGGAGCCGCGCCAAGCCTGGCCGGGCCTCGGGCCTCGGGCCTACCCGCCACCCGGCCGCGGGGTGGAACTGAACGACGGATCAAGTTGGAGAAAAAACGCGACAGAGGAAAAACAAACTTTAAAAATGAGCTCGGAGCAACTTAAACGCCGCCGCCGCCGCCGACGACGACGACATCATCCCCAGGCGCAGACACCGCCTCCATGACACATTCCGCGTTCGCCCGTGGGGACAGGCGGGCCTTCGTTTTCCTCAGACATTCGTCCCACTGACATTCAGCCTCTCCTCAGCACCACTTTATAGACTCACCCTTCCCACATAGTTCCTACACGATGGCGCCGCAGAATAGGCCAAGGCCAGCAGCCACTCGCGGGCGTCGTTGCTCCCCTCGCCTCCTCTGAGCTTCCATTGTACCCGCGCGCGGACGGACAGCTCGCAAAACAAGTCGCGCCCCAACAACAAGCGTCTACTGGCCTTAACCAGAGCTTACTGTGACACGACCAGGTAAAGATAGACACACAGCGCAGTGCACAAAACCGCCAGTTTTGGGTGCCACCACCTCATAAATAATAAAATGGGGTTAGTGTAGAATTTGGTATAAATGGATGTTTGATGGTTAGCGTGACCTGTGTGGACCAAGGGCCTGTTTCCATGATGTGCGGCACTGTTTATAAAGGATTATGTGGGTGCAAGCACATCCGTCACTGGAGACACTAGAAACTGCAGATGCTGGAATCTGTAATCAGGCTTTGTTACCTGGGCATGTGGCTGAGCAGTCTGTGGCTTGGCTTTCCCTATTGAGAAACAGATGGGGACAGACCTGGGATCAAGAGAGGTTCTTGATCATGAAAGGCTTAGAATTGCCTCTCCCTGGTTTTTTAAGTGCCTGTATGGGTTATTGAGTGACATTTTGATTCTCGACTTACCCAGTCGTGCAGGCAACTTTCCTTAGCTGACTGTACAGTCAGAAACTATTCACCTCCTCTTTGAAAGTCTTTGTACACTCCCTCTTTAACCTGAACATGGACTGCCTTAAACAACATGTCCAACTGACATCCTTCACGCCAGGCCAAAAAGGCATTGAATCCCAGTTTTCGTTTCATTTTCTTTAAGAATATGCTCGGTATATTAGTGAACAGTGATGCTGACTTTGGAAGATCAAGATCCTTTTTGGTGCAAAATAAAGGGAAAATATATCACTGGTGAAATAGCTCCAAAGCTCTTAACTGTCGATACCGTAAGGGCAAAATGTAAATTCAGAAGTGGGGCGGTGGGTGGGACAGGCAGCAAGAAGAAGAAATGGGTGATGTTACGGGTTGAGACCCTTCTTCAGACTGATGAACAGTCTCATGAGTGTTCTCAGGACAGGTCATTCACGTAATACATTGTGGAACCAACAACAAAAGAATTTCACCTTCAGTTTGAGAATGAGAAATGTAACTAATAACTTCATCTTTACCAAAGGCTGCAAAAAGGTAAGAAGACAGAATTGATTGGTTGGAAAATGGATTAGATGGTAAAGCGGTGGATAAGCAAAGCAACCATTTAAGGTGTTATATCATAATACTCAAGCTATGTTCCATGACTAACTTAGAAAGTATGACATCAAACTAAATGAAAGTGCACACAAGGTTGCAAAGATTAGTGATACACCAGAAACTGAGGAAACTACCATGGGATGACCAAATAAATAATAAAGAGATTATAAGAGTTAGCCATTAAGTATAAGAAAAGATATTAAGAACTTCCAGAAGTTTATAAAAGGGAACTTCCAGAAGTTTATAAAGTAGATATTGGTTTCTTATAGTCAAAGATACAGCACAAAAACAGGCCCCTTGGCCCACTGAGTATTTATCAACCAGCAAGTGTCCTTTGCATTAATCCCATTCTTTATTCTCCGCACATTCTCATCAACACCCCACATTCTACCACTCACCCAAGGGATAATTTGCAACGGCTAATTAAATCCCCATCTTTGGGAGGAGGAAACCTACACAGTCACAGGAAGAATGTGTAAAGTCCATACAGACATTAATCAAGATCAGGATTCAACCCAGGTCTCTGCCATTGTAAACCAGAGGTTCCACTGGCTTTGCCACTGTGCTGTCCACTCCTAGAGGAGGATTTGAATTAATAATGGGAAATAAGGAAAGATAGTGATATGGAACTAATATTTTTATCTATCTTCTTGCCAGATGACATTTGAAGTATCCCAATTAAAATAATAAAATCTGGGGGTGGGTGGGGGCGAGGGCATAATAATTATTAGTGGAATAAGTACAAGGGAAACCAAAGAAATTAATGGCTGACAGGAGGCTAGTATTCCAGAGTATTAAAACAAGTAGTTGCGGAAAAAGTGGGTGCAGTAGTTGTGTTCTTCCAAAATATTCTCAATTTTGAACAGATTGGAAAACTGAAAATGTAATGTCTCCATTGAATAGGGTCGAGGGGCTGAAACCAGGAAACTCTAGCCAGTTAGGCTAACATCTATCACTGGGAAAATGCTGGAATCCATTATCCAGGAAATAGTAGAAGAATGTTTAGAAAAATTATAACACTATCAAGCAGAGTCAACATGGTTTTATAAAAGAAAAGTCTATTACAAATCTTTGAGGATGTAATGAATAGGTGGATAAAAGGGAACAGTAGATGTAGTATATTTGAATTTCCAAAAGATAATCAGCAATGTGGCATTTGAAAGATAAGAGCTTATTGCACTGGGGGGTAATGTATTATTGTGGAGAGAGATTGGCTAACCAAGAAAAACAGATAGATGGTTAAATGATTATTTTTATGTTGGAAGCTGCACCTTGTGGGGTGCCGCAGGGATTAGTGTTGGGCCACAGATATTTATTACAATCTGCATTTATGATAGATGAAGGAACTGAGTTTATTATTGCTAAATTTACTAACAACACTGTGATAGATGGGAAAACAAAGTTGTTCAAAGGGTACAAAGAAACAGCAAAGGGTTTTTGCCTGGTTACATGAGTGGGCAAAAAATTGGCTGATTAAATATAATGTGGGATATGAAATTATTCATTTTTGTAGGAGGATTGGGAAAGCAGAATGTTGTTTTAAGTGGAGTGAGACTAAAGGATGGAACTGAAGGAAAGGGATCTTGGTAAGACACAGGAAATTTGTCTGTACACACAATAAGTTTTTTGGAAGGCGAACAAAGTATTGGCCATTATTTCAAGGAGGTTGGATGATAAAAATAGGGATATCTTTTTACACCTCTACAGAGCGAGTCCATACCTGAAGTACTGCATACAGTTCTAGTCTTATTTAAAGAGGGATATGCTTTCAGTTCAGGGAGGAATCACAAGGTTGACTTCTGGGATGAAGGTACTTGCGTAAAAGGAAATGTTTGGGCAGGTTGGGCCAATAATAACTGAAGTTTAAGTGAATGAGAACTGAACATATTCAAGTGTATATGATTCTGTGGGATCTGACAGGGTGGGAGGAACCACCAAGGAATCTGGAACTAGGAGGCAAAGTATAAGAACAAACATTTGCCTATTTAAGATGGAGATGAAGAAGAATCTCTTCTCGCAGTTTTTGGAACTTAGAGATAGGCAAACATTTAGAAAAATAGAAAATAGGAGTAGGCTATTCAGCCCTTCAAGCTTCTTCAATGACTTGACTTAATCATGACTGATCATCCTCTTCACTCCTCCATTCTTGCCTTCTCCCCATAGGCTTGACCTCTTTGCATGAAGAAATATATCAACTTTCTTTCTGAATACGTTTAATAAATTTTGGGCTGAAAAGTTGAGGTGATGCCAAGGTCAGATCAGCTGTGATGATTTTGAATGGCAGGACAGGATCGATTGGCCAGTTCCTACTTCAATTTTTCATGTTCCATCTTCACCCATAGCACACACAGAAACCTTGGAATTCATTCGGACTAAAAAAAAGACACAAAGTGCAGGTGTAAGATAGTGGGTCTGGCTTCTTCTTTCGTGTGGCAACTTGTTCTATTTGATCTTCTGTTTGTGCACATCGAGTTGATTGCATTAGTCAAAACAGGGCGGACCACGTGAAAGTTGCAATCTTCCACCCCCAGTGGGTCTGGCTGCATCTCTGGAGAACATGGGTAGGCAACGTTTTGGGTTGGGACCCTTCTTCAGACTGAGTGTGTAGGAGGTAGAAAGTTGTAAGGAAGAGGCGGGGCAAAGCCTGGCAAGTGATAGGTGGATACTGGTAAAGAGGGTTTGACTGGCAGATGGTTGGAAAAAGAACAGAGATGAAAACATTGAAAAATAGGTGCAGGAGTAGGCCAGCACCGCCATTCAATATGATCATGGCTGATCATCTAAAATCAGTACCCCATTCCTGCTTTTTCCCCATATCCTTTGATTCCTTTAGGCCTAAGAGCTAAATCTAACTCCCTCTTGAAAACATCCAGTGAATTGGCCTCCACTGCCTTCTGTGGCAGAGAATTCCACAGATTCACAACTCTCTGGGTGAAAAAGTTTTTCCTCATCTCAGTCCTAAATGGCCTACCCCTTATTCTTAAACTGTGACCCCTGGCTCTGAACTCCCCCAACATCAGGAACATTTTT
The DNA here is from genome assembly GCA_035221665.1 of Okamejei kenojei. Lineage (NCBI taxonomy): Eukaryota > Metazoa > Chordata > Chondrichthyes > Rajiformes > Rajidae > Okamejei > Okamejei kenojei. The sequence continues at coordinate 25,378,238 of CM069162.1, forward strand.
CCTGCATCTAGTCTGTTCAATCCTTTAAGTATTTTATGTGTTTCCATAAGATCTCCTCTCAACTTTCTAAATTCCAGTGAATACAAGCCCAGTCGACCCATTCTTTCATCTTATATCAGTCCCGCCATCCTGGGAATTAACCTGGGAACCTACGCTGCACTCCCTCAATATCAATAATGTCCTTCCTCAAATTAGGGAACCAAAATTGCGCATAATACTCCAGGTGCAGTCTCACCAGGGCCCTGTACAACTGCAGTAGGACCTATTTGCTCCTAAACTCAAATCCTCTCGTAATGAAAGTCAAAATGACATTAGCTTTCTTCACTGCCTGCTGTACCTGCATGCTTACTTTCAGTGACTGATGTACAAGCACACCCATGTTTTGTTGCACTTCGCTTTTTCCCAATCTGACACCATTCACATAATAATCTGCCTTTCTGTTCTTGCCACCAAAGTGGATAACTCACATTTATCCACAATAACCTCACATTTATCCACAAGACAAAATTCTATACAGTAAGTAGAAAGAAAGGTGTGAAATGTGAAGCCAGAGGAAGGGATGCAGGTGCAAGCGGATGGAGAGGGGTGGGGGAGGGGAGGGAGAGGGGAAAAGGTGGTGCGATAGTGGGAGAAATGGATGTGCTTCCAGGAGGGGCATATGGAAGAGAAGGACTGGAGGTATAGGGAAAAGGGAGGAAAAAAAACGACTTAGGTTAGTAGTTACCTAAAATTGGAGATTCAGTGCACATACCGCTGAGTTGTAAACTGTTCAAGGTGCTGTTCCTCCAGTCTCCATGTGGCCTCATACCGGCAATGGAGGATGCCCAAGACAGAAAGGTCAGTATGGGAATGGGAAGGGGAGTTAAAATGGTTAGCAATCGTTCATGCTGATGGATTGGAGTAGATAATGGCGAAGCCTGTCTATGGTACAGGGGCAGCCTGCAGTTGAGGAATGTAAGTAACTGCTTTGTATGGAGTTGATATCCCTTCAAACAGTGTGGAGACCCATATGTACGAAGGATCCTGCAAGGTATCAGTTAACCTCCGAAGCAGACACCCATGCGATCTGATACACATTATAGGCTGGACCCAAAAATACCGTGGGTAAAGAAAATGGAATGACTCCCTCATCAATCACAGGGATTTGGGGATTTTCCATTCAAGAAGGTGAAAAAAATCAAGTTCTACATAAAACAACATCCCGACCCAAAAATATTTCTCAGTCGTGGTGGGATAATGGATGGAATCATTCCAGGTGGTGTGTCGCAAACATCCAGAAACTACGCACGGGCCTGACTATTCACGACGCCACCGTTCACTGCAGACAGCTTTTCTTGTTCCTGTTTCTAATTTTTCACCCAAACTGCCCGGCTGTGGTCACAGAGTCCCAAAGGCTTGTGAGGGTGGTGAGGTGGGGGTGGGAGACATGTGCTCTCCCTCCCTTTCATTGCCTTGCGGCACCATCTTCTCACCAATCATCCCCACTCTCAGCCCACGCCCCATCCTCCCACTCCACACAATCAGGTGTCAGGGCATCGTAAACAAGGCTTTGAAGTGCTGCCTGTCTCCAGGCAACAGGAGGTGACACCCAAAGCACTGGCTCCTTGTCAGCAAACAGCGAGGCACAGACACTGCAAAGCTTTCAAAGCATCTCACGTAAAATGGAAGCGTTTTGGAGCCTTATGATCCCTTGTAAAATCAGGGCAAACCTGTTACCAACTCTCAGAATTAACAGGTTGCAAGAGACATTTCAAAAGTCACCTGAACTGCGTGTCAAGAGTTTAAAGAATTATAGATAGATGCTCAGTGTTTCTGCCTGTGTGGTAGCATTTATACATCAGTTCTCTCTCCTCTGTCCATCGCTGGGATTCCTGCTTTCCGACTCCTCTCGCTACTCTCACCAGCTTTCTATCTTGTCTTCTTTTCCTTTGATCTTTTTCACTCTATTGCTCAACAACTCATTCTCAGACGTTGCATCCAAACTTGAGGAAAGAGAAAGGAAAATAAAATGATTGTGAATGAGCCCAAGACATGGCAGATGACTGATTAAAGCTGAGGCAGGGTTGGGGGTGGTTTGAACTGTGACACTGATCAATGCAGTAAACACTCTGTTTATTGCAGGGCTGGTCTCCTGGGGAAGTTAATGCCTAAATGCATTGTCTTGCTAGTTAATTAATTGAGTTAATATGTACTTAACTATTGTGTGCTGTCCAAGTGACCCAGCTGGAGTCTGCGCTGTTGTTTAACATATCTGCACAGTGGTCGACTCTCAAGGAGTGAGGGAGCAGAGAAGTCCAGAAAACACTGTAACAATCTCAGTGGAGGAGGGGGAGTCACACATTTTACAATGAGAAACACGAGGAGGGGGTCTGGGAAAAGCAGGAGTAAATCAAAGGCATCCTAGCTGGCTGCTGGTTTACAATTATGGCTGAACAGCTTATGATGAAACCAGATGCTGCCTCTGATCACCTGGTCAGAGCCAAACTTTAAAGGGAAGCAAAGAGGAACAAGAGATTGAAATGGCTGGAACATTTTTGTGAAGCTCACTCAACTCCAGCCAGTGCCTTTCACTTACAATTCTTCCTGATATTTAATGGAAGTATCTGTCTTTCTCCCCCCTGGGGTCCAGTCCCCTCCCCTGATGGAACTGCCTCCCTCGGGTCTAGTCCCCATATTGAAGGTGCCGACTTTTATCAAAGTTTAACGGCCTCTTACCAGATGACAATTCTTAATGTAGAAACCTGAAAAAGTTAGCACATTAGCTAATTATTCAACTGAGATGACCAAAATACGAATTGTCACTATGCTTAATTTAAACTGGACAGTGATCAGAAGCAGGAATTTCAACAGGTTCATCTCTGCCCTTCAGGGACTAAAATTGTTGCTGAGGCCAATTGGTGTGCCCTCACTGTTGCCCCATGAAGTACAGCCTGGGCATGCCGGGTGATGCCAACTGGACTCCAGGCACTACATCTACAAATGGACGCTGCAGGAGACCACGGTTCAGTGACTATGGCTCTGCTTTGTCCTGAGAAAGGAGGTGAAGGGTTAATTCAGTCGTGGCCTCTGTCCTTTTGCCACTTGGCCCCGCGCTTGGCCTGAGAGGAGCGTTACGTCTGTGCCTCCCGCTGGCCCTGTGATCCCGTGCTACTCCAGGTCAAATCCCACTGGCACTTGTTCCCCTTTCAATGTGCTAAGTATAGGTTAGTGAGGTCATAAGTCAGGGGGCAGTCTGTGCTCAGTCAGCTATGAACAGGCGTCCAGTTCTTTGAGAGCAAGCAAGAGAGGCACACACACTCATAAACTGACAAAGGAACTCCCCTTTGCAAAGCTTTAATCTATCTTCTGATTCCGTGGCTAGGTCCAGGAGTGTTGCAAAATCTGTTTGATTTAGTTTTTATGAATGGTTTATCATTGTATTTCTCTGTTGTGAAGCTTGTCCCAGAGAGCAGCTGGCAAAGGGTATTAGAAATCATGAGTTCTCTACCCGGATCAGATGAGGTATTTACTTTTGACACTGGTAGAGTCTGTTGCATAGGGATATGTGGTATGGGGAGCAAGACTGGACTAGGATTCAAGGGGGAGACTAACAATGGTGTCAAGGAATGTTGGATGGGGATGCAGTTCATTTTATTAATTTATGGGGCATGGATGTCACTGGCAAGGCCCCAATGTTTATTGCCCATCATTAATAATAACTCTAATTGTTCTCATGAAATCATAAAATTACACAGCACTGGGGGAGTCCATTTGGATTGATTTCTTTAACTGAACTATTAAAAGCATCCAAATCTATTGCTACTTCCCTACGTTTCAGGCTGACTAGTTCAGACTGGCTTCATGCACAGCATGGACAAGTTGGGCTGAACGGCCTGTTTTCATGCTGTGTAACTCTATGACCCCGCCAAACTCCACATGATTTTAAACTCTTCCAATAAATCCCTCCTTTGTTCAAAAGAAAACAATTTGAGTCTCTAATCGGGGAAGATAAATGACAACTTTTTTGCTTGGCATCACTGTCGTAAATTGGATTTGTACTTTTGTCGGAAGCTTTCGTCAGTGTAGTATCTGAAATGGATAATAATTCTCCAGCTCACACTGAACCAGTTTTTTAACAAAGTTTCCCTACTTTTGCAGCCTTTGTCCTGAGAACAGGGATCTCAACATTGACCCTGTGGACACCACTGCAAAGGTTCCTACTGTCATAAACACGTCCCCTATTCTCCTCTGATTCCAGTCCTTTGGATCATTATATATCCATGTATTCACCACCCTTCCCATCCCATCCACTTCTGTCACATCAGTTGATGTCTGATGCTAACGCACTTGCCTAAGCTAAGGAGTGTCGCAACACTAGATGTCTGTATTTGGAATGGGACTTTAATCCTTACCTCTGCCTCCTCCATCAAATGGATGTAATTGAACCCACAGAAGTTGTTCCTGGTGCATCGTTCAATATTTAGCCCCAAAATCATTTTGTGTAGCTATAATTTATCAGTCTATGCCTCAATCCCCTGTCTGGAGCTTGTACAAAAACAGTTGGCTGCTTCTCCTACTTTGCACCAGTTACCACACTTCCAAAGCACTTAGCTGTTTGGAAAGGGATATGGGATAGATATTGTAAAAACAATATAATTGCTAATTATTTTTTTCAATTTTATGCAAAATTCTCCACACGTAGTGCTTTGTCAAATTTCTGTTGAAGCTCCATGTACTCAACAGTATGACTTTCCCTTGCCAACCTGCTCCTTACTTCGTCAAAGTGAAGGGTACAAATCACCTGGTATTCTTCCATGAATGATTAGCAGCACCAATTTCAACGAGGAGAAAGGACAGCTTTGATCTTATCACTACCCGCCAATTTTTGCTTTTATCCTCCGCACCTACCACCTTCACCTCACTTCTCCTGTCCTTTGCTCCACAGCCTCTCATCACCCTCCTCATCCCACCTATCCAGCTCCCCACCCCGTCCCCTGCATCCTTCCCACCCCTACCTTGCACATGCTCCTTTCTGCATTACACACCTTTCCCCCCCGCATCCTGCACACTCTCCCCATCCCTTCCTTCCACACCCTCCGTACAACCACCTTGCACATGCTCCCTGCCCCTGCCCTACACAGCCTCCACAGTTCCACCCCTCACTCCACATATGCCCCATTCCACAACACACAGCCAGATACAGCTCACCCATCCCCCACTCTCTGCCTCACAAACCCTCCCCACGCCTGCATTGTATATGATCCCATTCCTCAGTGCACAAAAATTACTGGTGGAATTCCAGTAGTGCGGATCAGTGATTAAATTAGTTCAAATATTGCAGAAATGAGGAGTTAGTCCTACCTGAGCTGAAAAGGCCAAAAATCTCCCCCGTTCTGACACTCTCTGAGGAAGTATCAGGGTTCTCTCTCTTTTTCACTCTGTCAAATGTAACGGTCTCATTCCTTCTATCTATTTCATTGTCTGTCCTTCCCATCTCTCTCTCTCTCTCTCTCCCTCCCCATTGTCTTTGAGTGCTCATCTCTCTATTTCTCTGTCTACTCCCTTTGCTTCTTTTGACAAGTCTTTCTCTGTCTACTCTTACCCTTCCTATTTTTCCACAGACTGTACCCCCCCCCCCCCCCCCCTCTGAGATTCTGCCACTCTGTTAGTTCAGATTGTCACAAATTTCACTTGTTTCATGCTCCAGATTGTTGGGATTCACAGATTTTTCACGTCATCTCTCAGGTACATCAGAGTCACTTGTTGCTGAGGAGCTGTAATCTCTTTCCCACCACTTGCTTGCATTTAGTTCCCAGAATCTTTGTGGCTGATGATTATCACAGCAGCACAAAGAAACACTTGGTTGCTGATCAGTGAGCAGTTTACATTCCTGAGAGACATGGTTTTGCCAAAGGGAAACTCGTGGTCCAGAGTATATGAAAATTTCCTCAATCAATTAATGAAGCAGCCACTGGAACAATAACTTTCCCTGTAGTCAGGCTTGTCCCTCACCGCGTGTTCACTCTGACACAGTGCAATGCAAACATTCCTATGCTCTTGGCTGTCTCATGAATTATCACTTTAAGAATCTGCTGCATTGGAAAGCTTTACTTGACATTAGTACCCGGGATGTCTCCAATTTCTGAAGCCAGGTATAACCAGGGTATGCCCAGGTTCATTGTACAGTGTATATCAGGTTCATTTTTGCAGGGTATACCCCAAGTTCAGGGTACAGGCTACAGGGTACAGGATATACGCAGGTTCAGGTTACAGGGTATAACCCATGTTCAGGGTACAGGATATACCCAGGTTCAGTGTACATGGTAAACCCAGATTCCATGTACAGGGTATACCCAGGTTCAGTATACAGGGTATAATCAGGTACCGTGTAAAGGGTATACCCGCACTCAGGGTACAGGGTATGTCCCAGGTTCTGTGCCCAGGTATATCCAGGTACAGTGTACAGGCCATGTTCAGGGTATGGAGTATACCCAGACTCAGTGCCCGGAGTATATACTGGATTTTTGCTCCTGATGACTCTTGTTGGACGAAGAACTCTTACTAAACTTGGCTGGGACAGATCAGACTTCCCGCTGACCAGTTGACCAACTGGTTCATACGCATGCCATTGCGGACACAAGGCTTTCACCAGGGTGAGGTCCTCATCTGAGCAATTGGTGGTGCTTTGGACACATATTTGATCTGCAAGTGTGGACCGTGGGTGGAGGAAACTAATTTGAGAGCAGTTACGCCTCAACCTGCCCAGCCAGGATCAGAAATGGGAAAGATGCAAAATGCTGGTGGAATAGGATCATTACCAGACCAACATGGTTCATTGCTTATCAATAATCTCTGGCTGCCTGGCCACAGTCAGAGGTTGTCCCATTGTCACTGCCAGTTGGTGGGGGGGTGGGGTGGGGGGGAGTTGCATTTCACCGATGCTATAAAAAACATTTATACCCAGACAACCCCAGTCCAGCTCTGGTTCAGAGTCGAGGTCTTTGAAAATGGATCACAAAAGTATTGACAGGACCAAAGGACTGGGCCATTCCTTGCTCTCTGAACACCAGAGATGGTACAAGATCTCCAGGCACCTGGTGAACAGCCATCAATTGGTAGTGAGTGCTGGCAGGGATTACAACCACATCAGGGTATAAAGAACTCCAGATCTCTTTCACTGGTCAGGATTTTCTGATTGGCCATGGCAGAACCCTGGCATTAGTCAATGTTACAGCCAGTGAAGCTGTAACACATCTGGCTGGAACATTTTCAGAAGTAGAGTTTACAGACTGGACAAATAATCCCAAAATAGTTAGCTCAGGTCCTACCACTTCAGGCTACAAAAACACGGAAACAAAAATACAGTTCTTATCCAGTTGCTCTACATGTGACTCCAGTCCAACACCAACATGATGTGACTGGCCTCTGAAATTGCCAGGTTGCTTCAGGATGAGCTTCTTGGGCATTTCAGGACAGGCTGTAAATCTGGGCTTAGCCAAGGCAACATATCAAGAGTGAAATACATGAATAATTGAAACAAGAATCACATTCTGAAGAAATGCCATCTATACATGATTCCCAGAGAAGCTGCCGGATCCCGTTGAGTTACTCCAGCACTTTGTGTTTTTTTTTTTTTTGTGAACCAGCATCTGTATTTCCTTGTGTCCACATCGAATGTACATCGTCATATGGGAGCTGATGCCAAGAGTGGGTTCCTCAGCAATGCCACTGTCCCTGACGGACCCTCTCACTCTGCCTGAGAAGTACACTGTTCCCTTCCTTCCTCTTGCAAAATGGCTCCTGGTACGCCCTCGGTATTAAAATCCTCCTCCTGATGTCCATGGCTCTCATCCCCTCCCCATCGTTAGAACTTCCTCTAGCCTCTCTTTCCCTGAGATCTTTGCATTCCTCCATGTTGATCCCTTAAGCATTTATAATCTCCATCATTGGCAGCTGTGTCTTCCACTGCCTGGGCTCCACACTCGAATTCCCACCCCACTCTCTCTATTACGCCCTTAAAATCTAGTTCCTTGACCAAATGTTACCTGCCCAATGTGTATCATTTAGTTGAGGACCGGTAAATTACTTGATAACATTGCTGTGATTGCTAATTTAAAGGTGTTATTTAATTACCAACCGTTAGAATGTCAGTCAGGACTGCAATGTGCAATGACCAGTGTATTGTGGGCTGACTTGTGTGTACAACCCTTGAGCAGATCCTAGCCTGGTGTGACTGACCTCCATGCACATGGTTGGATTAAGCCTCTGGACCTGAACTGTCCATGTACTGGAAGGGGGGTATCCTTGGAGACCGAGATGGAATGAGGCGTCTGCAGACACAAAGTATAATTTCTCTTCACAGCAAGGCTCAAGCGCAAGCGACTGGTCATCTCGCAGCAAGAGATCTCAGCCTCTGACTGTGTTGTGACAGAGTGAACACCATTAACAATTCTCACACAGACAACAGGGCAACACCTTGCAATTACAATCTTGCAGTTTTAGTGCAGGGGCTGAACGTGCTCCTGCCTGTGGCAGGTTTGGTGTTACGCCTAAAATCAGCAGTTACTGCTCCATGGCTGGATACTGTGTCCAGTATGCCGTTCAGTTGCAGTCAGTCATGTTACTGTGATTGCAGTGAGAGGGGAAACCAGTGCTGGAGAGTAAACAGAAACTAGCTAGCAAGTTTCCATTCAAAGAGAAAGCTGGGCTGAATGTAAACTGATTTGCATTATATGACCATGAGAACATCCCCACAGGGAAGAGGCCATCCAGTCTATACCTGTGCTTATACTTCTGCTCCAAGCCTTCCTTTCAATTCTCAGCTTCATGCCCTCCAGTGGGACTCTCAATCTCACCACATACCGTGCTCTCAGATACCTTGCATAGAACAGTACAGCACACAACAGGCCCTTCAGCCCGCAATATCCATGCAGAGCATGATGCCAAGTTAAACTAATCTCCTCCATGTGTATGTCCTCCATTCCTTGCATATCCATGTGCCTATCTAAAAGCCTCTTAAATGCCACCCTTGTGATTTATCCCACTATCCCAAACTGTGCAATCTCACTGTGTATTCTAACTGTGTCATTCTGTGCATTTTCACTGTTCCCTATTGCAAATTCTCACTCCCTCATACTGTGTAGTCTCACTGATTCACACTGTCCCACACTATGCATTCTCACTGTATGCACACTGCATTCTCACTTCCCTACATTGTGCATTCTCACTGTCCCATACTGTGCATTCCCAATATCCTTTACTGTCTGAACCACATTGTGTTCCAAGTACCTTTTACTATTTCTGTATCCTGTGTGCTTACTGTCATTACCATCTACTCTGTAGAGTGTGATCTCAGTGTCCACAGCACCTCTGCTACATCCTGTGTTCCCACCGTCCTTCACCACATGTGTCAGCAACTTGCTCTGTGTTCACCCTATATCTCTGGTCTATGTTTTTCTCTGCTTTTTAAACAAATTCCTTCTCCTGTCAACTTCATCAAAACCACTCTGTTCCCACAAATGATAGTTATAGATTGCATCTAGTCAGTTGTTAAATTACAATTTGTTAGCTCATCCATTTAATGGTGGTAAATAAAACCAAAACTATATATAGTAAACAAAAAAGCGGTAAGAAGTGAAGCTCAAAATAGCACTTGAATATGCAATTAAACATTTTAAGAAGTATAATCTTTTCCTATCTGGGACGTAACGTGTAGTTATGACACCAGAAACGGCAAGGTCGACCTGGCAGGCCAGGGTCAGACAGCTTGTGCAGAGAGAGGCAGGTAGGCTGAACCGTTCCGATCCAGCACCGTCCAGCAGAAGCCAAACGTTTTGTTCCCTCCTTTGTGGCGGTGATGGCAGACAATTGGCAGTGAAGTGGCCAGGCTGACAAGGAGAGGGCTCAGAGGGAACCTTCGCACTCTGCCGAGTGCAGATGTACATTAATGCAGAAAGCAGCCCCGAACCATAGATTTAAAAAAAAAGGGAGACTGAAATAAGTCCCCTTCCCTTTTAACGTTCTGTTGTCTGGTTTGATGGTGTCACTTTTGTGAGAGGTCCTATTGGGAAGTATTCAAGCAGCAGCTATTGTGAGAGGGGCCTGATTGGGAGTTGATGAACTCGCTTGCCTACTTGCTTCTACCCTTTAGTCCCCATTGTTTTCTGGCCTCTTAATAAACTTTTTGGAGGAGTTAATTAATCCGCTTGAATTGGTTGATGGAGTGATTCTCAGAAGTTGAAATAACAGACGGTTCCCTTTTTGAAGAGGGTGAGAAGGAGAGTGTGTGACAGACATCAGCTTGTCACATAATCAAAGCCAGGAAAGAAACAAAACAAAAACAGCCTCCAACTTGGAGAAAAGAGAGTTGGAGTTGGAAGCGAGTTCTCTTTTCACTGTCCAAGTGCCCTGTGTTAACAACCCATCAGTTCAATCTGCCAAAGCTGACGAATATATCAAGATCTGCCGCTTTATAGAATTTTAAATGTGATTTATTTTAAGAAGGTCATGTCAAGGATAATTAATTTAAGCTCTTTATTTAGTCTATTTTTTAATTGTATGAATTATAACTTTTTTTTATTCTTGCCATAATTCAGTTAAATTGTTTTGTTCACTAAAGTCATATGATGGAGGCATCCACCCACCCTGTGGATTATTAGGATGAAAAGCAATTTAGAATTTGTGTGTGGATGAAGGAACTGGTTAAGTGTGGCGGTGCAGCCTGTTATGAGACAGATCCGTTACTTGTACTCTGACCATTGGGCTTCTGCAGTGTTTGGAGGGAATCTGTTAGGACCACAGGCCGGACAGCTGGGAGATGGGAGCAGGCTCCAGGGATCGTGGACCATGGGAATCAGTCTGTAGAGTGTGTCCGAGCACAGGACACTCAGTGCTAGGCCAGTCTGCAGAGTGTATCAGAGCCCAGGACACTAATTTCAGACTCAGTCTGCAGAATTAATCAGAGCCCAGGATGCTCAGTACTAGACCAGTCTGCAGAGTGTATCAGAGCCCTGGACACTCGGTTTTGAATTTGGCTGCAGCAGTGTATCAGAGCCCAAGCAAGGAGATGAGCAGCAAAATATCACTGGCCCAGCACAGTGAGAATTACAAACTGATATCATTGCACCAGGCCTGTCAGAGTTTCATTGCAATTTCAAAACAATTTAAATGCAAAATGTAAGGGTAAAATTGCCATTATCAGAGCCCAGGCCACTCAGTACATAAGCGCAGGCCGGTCCCCAATGCAGTTGGTGGGCAGGAGGGGATCAGAGGTCCAGGTGAGTGGAGCTCCTCCAGAAGGAGCAGCCTAGGGTCCTGACCCTCTCTGCTACACTGACCAGCCCATAATGTTGGGGCATTCACCACAGGGTGGTCAGTCAGACCCAGCTGCTGGATGTTTTCAGGTAATGACATCCGTTGTGGATATTAATGAGAAATATACGCACGCATACAACAACATAGGTGAAGCCTACTTCTAGACTCACAGAACAGTGCATTGCCGGTACAGGCCCTATAGCTCACAATGCTGGTTCTGACCATGATGCCAATTTAAACTGCACATCTGCCTGCAGGTGATCTGTATCCCTCCATCCATGCCACCTGACAAAATACTTCCCACATTTCATCCATAAATTAAACTAAACTATTAAAAAAATCTGCTTCTCTTGTTTGGTCCCTTTTTATTGAATCTGAATTCATCGCTTTCTTATAAATATTTAGGGGCCAACTTGGTCACCACTTCCATTTTATAAAATACATCAAAACACACTGATAAACGGTAGCAAGTGGAATTCAAGGTGATCAGGAATATCACACTCTAGGTTACAAAAAAGAAAATAAATTGTGGGAAGGAAGAATGAGTGCATAGTTTAACCTGCAGGAATGTTGAGGAATGAAACTGGAATGAAGGAGGAAGTGATTGAGAAAGATAGAGACTTGCCGTGATGAGCAATAAATGTGTATTTAAAATTTACAGGCCTACATCACGCATTTGCAATTCTCAGTATACTACAGTCAACAGAGTATGTTATTCATGTCCCAATTCACTTAAATTATGTTGGCGTTCTTGAAATTATATAATGTTGAAGCTGCATGCAATCAAGCAGTGACTATGGTAATCGGCACTCTCCTTACTGCCCTGGCTTCTTTCTTTCATTATAAATTCTAAATATTTTCCATTCTTAATCCCTTGGATTATCAGTGGTCATCCTGCGAAATAGCAGCACTGAAGTGTTCCACGTTAGCCCCTCATGGTGAATCAAATCCAGTTCACAGGATTTCTAAGACTGAGAAATCACAGGTAAAACTTGGCAGCTAATTCACACTTTCCAATATATCCTAATGGTTGTCTCCTGGAACCTGGTCCACTACAAGTAATAGTTTGCTCCCGTTTCTGTCAAACTAAAATGAGTGTGCTGTTTACATGCTGATAGTCTACCTTCATTGCTATTCTATTAACTCCACACTGTGGTATTTTGATTGTACATGCAGTTGCACTCTGTGCTTTGTATGCTGAATGGTGCTTCTGATTGTATGTGTTCCTGACCCTATTATTAGGTAATATGCATTGATGCTTTTTACAGCCATGTTAATCTGTCTATAATCCCATCTGTGTCTGAAACTGTTTTGGCCATGTATTATGCTCACTGCCAGAGACAAGTGTTGCTGACAGGTTTACTTTATCCTCTGCTCACCTGTAGCCCACATCTAGCTTACGCCTTCCCAGAAAGAACTCTCACACTGAGTCCTATTCCCAGCCTTTAATCCACTCTGCCCCTCCCCTCCCATCCCGCACACCACCATCTGTCTAGGATGCATCATTTTATAAAGGTCACTATCATCAACGGAACAAATATTTAATATTGTGTACTGTGTATGACGTTACCCCTTGACATTTCTCTTCCACAAGATGTGCAGATTGAGGAGCCTTTATATAAAATGTAGACTGATTTATTCTTATCGCCTTATCTCTCACTTTTTATCTTTTAGTCTCTGGCCTTTGTCCTACCATCTGCCAACGAATCCCCCCCCCCCCCCCCCCCCCCACCTGTATCCACCATACACTAAATGCTCGAGCTACTCAGCGAGTCAAGCAACATCTCTGGATAGAAGGAAGAGACGATGTTTCGGATCGGGATTTGTTCTTTTCATCTATTTCATTCATTTGTTATTTGTATTTTTTTTACCGCTAGTTTCCCTCTCCCCAGTCAGAAGAAGGGTCTTTAACTGAAAAGTCACCTATTCCTTGTGTCCAGAGATGCTGCCTGACCCGCTGCGTTACTGCAGCATCTTTTCCACCAATCACTTGCCAGGCTTTGTTCTGTCCCCACCTCTCTTCCATTCTCTCCTCCCCCCCCCCCCATCAATCTGAAGAAGAGCCCCAAGGCGAAAAGTCACCTATCCATGTCCTCCACAGATGCTGCCTGACCCGCTGAGTCACTCCAGCACTGTCTTTCTCTTTTGAAGTTCCTTGTATCTATATCTCTGATTTATCCGCTCCTGTTTTGTAGCCTACCTGAGACTGATTTATAATCAACTCTCCAAACTTGGCATAGCTAAGCACTGTGCTCTGTGAGGATAGATAAGAGACAGAGCGAAAGATAAGCACTTTTCTGAAGCTCATGTGGCCTTTGAACTGATCGCTGCTCGCCTCAAGGACTTATTGGCAGTCTACCTGAAGCTGATGCAACTCGACCAACCCCCCTGAAGGACACTATGACTGAGAAGTGACCCGTGCACGGTAGCAGGGGAGGGATGTCCATTCTCCGTGTCTGTGCTAACCCATCCCCACTGTCAGGGTGACATGTTCATCTGGAGACACAAAGGGTTGGAGTGCCTGACCCGTTGATTTACTCCAGCACTTTGTATCTTTTTTTAATCTGCAGATGGTCCCGACCTGAAACGTCGCCTGTCCATTCCCTCCCCAGATGCTGCCTGACCCGCTGAGTTACTCCAGCACTTTGTGTCTTTTTTCACAAGTTCATCTGCAGCCGGGCCTCCTCGACACCTGCACACTTAACTCTAAGGCCGGTGCTTTTGGAAATACTTTTTTTGTTGTTAATTTCATGTAAAAGCCGCCTCTGTCAACTTTCCCTTTAAATACAATCATGATCGACCGAACAAAGAGCTGCCACTTGTTCCTTTTACGGATCCATTATGCAAAACCTGGCCGTGCACAGGAGCATTGGTCACCGCCACCGCCACCGCCACGCTTCCCCTCGGCGACCCTTTCCCAGTCTCGCCCTCCCCCGCAGTCACTGTTTAATTAAAGGCTGATTATACACTGGGATGCTGCCGGCACCCGGAGCCTGTTCTCCAGGTGCGACTCCCCTCCCCAAAGGCAGAGAAATTACAGAGCAAGTGCAAATAAGGAGTTTACATCCAATCGGGTTCAAACTCCGAGGAGCCGCTGCCGAATCCCCGCGCAGCCGGCCGACTATGCAGCGATGCCAATCCAGCCAAAGCGGACCAAGTTAACCGGGAAAACAAACTGCGCTTCGCAGAACTCTTAGCAGTCTTCCCTCAGACAGGCAACAGATTTCCACCGCAGTGAGAAAGGGAATTTGTGAATCTGACTTCCCCGACATTGGACTTTGTCTCTGGAACTGATGCGCTTCAATGCTGAGAACTATACACTGTTTTAGACACAACTCACTCCAGCTTTTTGTGTCTATCTTCGGTTTAAACCAGCATCTGCAGTCCCTTCCTATACACTTTTAAATAATTTCAGAGTTATATGTACTTCTTATCCCTTTCTTTAGCATGAATGGGATAATCAGGTCTGTTTACTATAAGTTTAAGAAGGAACTGCAAATGCTGGAAAATCGAAGGTAGTTTCAATATTAAGTGGGAACGACTGTATCATGTCCCAGTCCTACACAATTTAGGGATTTTAAAAAAAAGTGAGAAGTATCAGAATTATGTTATGTCAGAAGAACCAGACGGACACCTTTAGCCTATTGCGGACATTGGACTTTGTCTCAATGCTGAGAACTATATTGTCGACTCTGTCTTCCCCTTTGCTCGATCTACTGTACACTAGTTTGGCATGATTGTATTTAAGTCTGCTATTATCTCGCCCGATTGGGCAGCATGCAAAACGAAGCTTTTCCCTGTACCTCGGTACATGTGCCGATAATAAACCTAACCAGGGCCGGAACAGGGAGTCTAAAACAGCAAGTTGGTGACAGTGGAGCTACTGACACACACGCCGACACTCCCGCACCAGCCCTCTCGTGTCACAGTGCCTGCAGCCACTTCTTGCAACCAGTACCAAACAACACAGGGGTTCCTCGTCAGGCAAGGGCCTTACCGGGGTACGGGAGAGACGGGGTATCTGGGGGAGAGGGGTTGGGGATGGGGCAATTCTTCCAACACTAACTAGCCAAACATTCTAGAGAGGAATAAGGTTTAAAGTGAAGCTGTAGTGTGGGAGATGGTCGTTCCCGACAGTGCTGCAACATTCGCAAGGCGGCACCCGGGCTGCTCAGTCTAATCCTCTCCCAGTTCAATTTAGCGTAAATGCCGTGAACCCGGGAGGGAGTGTTCATCAGTTCAAAGTAAGCCGCGGGTAGACTGGCTGATTAAAGGGCAAAGGGTCCACTTGGAAATTGTACAAATTCTCAGCACAGCCCCTGGTTCAACAGGTTGGATTATATTCCACACTAGTCCGTCGACCCCATCCCCATATCTCCCAACGCGTCCTTTCCTCCTCAATATCTGAATCAGAACCAGCTCCCCTATAAATTGTGACACGGTTAACTGTTGAATGTGGAAGCAGGAATGAGTAAACCATAAAGTGCTGGAGGTACTCAGTGGGTCAGACAGCATCTGGGGAGGGAATGCTCAGGTGACGTTTAGACTGTCTGAAGGAGGAATCCCGAGCCGAAACATTGTCTGTCCATTCCTTCCTTCCATACTGCACAAATAAAACAACTTTGGATCAATTGGTGTTTATCGCCGCTCCCACCCCATGTGGGACTTCATTCTCCCTCTACTCCAGCGAGTCTCCTCGTGATAATGGTGTTGTTCACTTCTAGTTTTCTCTGCCGGGTAATGTAAATCTATTGACCGAGCTAACCGAGAATCATCACCCATTTATTTCCAAGTTCGGGCAGTTGTAATGTTGCATTACTATCAAACCGAAAACTCCGTCGGGAATCTCTCCAACCCGTCCCACCGGAGAAAGCTAATCTGCAAATTGTTCTTGGCCGCAGTTTCTTTTTACTAAATGGGTTTCTAACGAAGGTTTCGAATCGGTGATAACCATAATAGTGGATGGTTCCATTTTTTGTGCAGTAGACGTGGGTCTAGAAACATACAGAGAGAGAGAGAGCGACACGGAAAGTGAGGAATGGAGCGGGCACAGTTTGCTGAAGACGCCGAGTTACTCCAGCACTCTGTGTCTTGTTTGTAAACCAGCATCTGCAATTCCTTGTGTCTACAATCTATGCTCGAGTGACTCAATGGATCGGGCAGCATCTCTGTTAAATGATAGGTTTGACCAAGTTCTTTGTATTTTCTGCTTTTTTTTTCAGATTCCGAGAACTTTCAGATGAACTTTCTACCCGCTCACTAATCTCCTGCATCCAGGGCTCAAAGATCTTTCGCATTTTGCCTGGGTCTAACTAACGGGAGCGGCTTCACCAGATATCCATATCGGTAACCAGTTATGTATAAGCATTAGACCTAGTCTGCGGGATTTGCCGAGTGAATGATGCATGTGTCTCAGCTTTTACTCCGGCCAGCCCTCGCCGCTTTCTCCTTTGTACAATCACCAGCTTTTGTTAGATAATCAGTCGCCTGATGGGATGAGGAATAGATAAAGATTCTTGGCATCTGGCGGCTAAAATGAAAGGGGGATTAGGTACCGGCCGCTGCACACTCCATGGCACATGGGCTTGCTATTCCCCTCATTCAGGATACCATTGATTATATCCAACCCTCCGTGTTTCGTTACATCTCTCCGAGATGTTTGTATTCGCCGGACAAAACAAAAAGCTAATAGCTCTGGTGCATGTGAACTACTGAGACCCTTAAAGGGGCAGTCACATCGCTTCCCGCAGTGGCTATCATTTAGTTGAACAGTGAAATAGGAACGGTGCTTATTTAGTTTAGAGATACAGCAGGGAAACAGACCATTTGGCCCACCGTGTCCACGCCATTTCGGCCCACCATCGATCACTCTTTCACACCAGTTCTAAGTTACCCCACTTTCTCATCCACTGTGGCCTTCCTCCCACATTAGGGGCACCAGCCCCTGAAATATCTGCATCTAGTCTAGTCCATTTGCTGCACACAATTGAAATAGTTCATGCAGTGTATGATGTGGGGATAAGGTGTAGCCTGGGATGGTGCCCATAGGACATGTCTGGCAACAACAGGCTGGTCCATTTATCCCTGGGCTCTGCAAAAGCTTTTAACATCAATAAATAGGAAAAAATAATAGGCACTTGGAGACTTTTGAGTTAATAAAAGAGATTGGTTAAAGGCAAATAACGTTTGACTGAGGAAACTTCTGAAGAGGTAATGGACAAGGTTGGTTCAGGACATGTGGTAATTATAATTTTGTTTGAGAGCATCCACACAAAGGTTGGTTTGGGAAATGACACCTGTGACCTCAGGATCAGTGGCTGCATGAATATGAAATTGGCATTGCGACAAAAGTTAAGAATCATGGTGATCTTCAGAAATGAAGATGATAGATGTGCTATTCCCCAGGGATCCGTGCAAGGACAAATGCTTTAGTTTCAATCTAAAGTAATGACTGGGATGAGGTAACATTTCAGAATTTGCATGACAGTAATACACTGCAAAAGGCCTCGACTAAACTGGCACAACAAAGGGAGGTGATATACTTTAACGGGAAGAACATAGACCAAACACAGAACAGTGGATAATGCTACTACCTCACAGCCCAGTGACACAGAGTCATTGTTGACATTGGACACTACTGTAAATTCCCTCCCCAATATGCAAGTAAATGGTAAAATAAATTCTAAAAAGTTGGAAATTAATGGACAGCAATAACATGCAATGCCATGAGAAAATAAGACAATGGGGAATTTGTCGAGAGGTTTTTCTGTTAGGAGCCAACATTAATTTAATGATCCAAATGGTATTTTGTAATAAATAAGTGTGTGACACTGACTTAAGCAGTATTACTCCAAAATACATGAAGTTGGTTAGAAGATCAGACTTGCTGGGCTAGATGAAACATATAGGAGCTTGGACTTCATAAATACATGAAAAATAGAGATTGTATTGAATCTATATATTACTAAAACTCTCATCTTGTTTGTTTGTGATTCTGCATGTGAGTGAGTGAGTGAGATCCCGGAACTACGCCAAAATGGTACACGATAGCGCTACAATGTTTGGACCACCTTACTCACAATTGTCTTGTGGGGTGTTTTTTTACCAAATTTTGTTCAGATTGATGTTATATTTTACACGTTATTCACATTTTTAACTTTACAAAATCCAGTTTGAGAAAGAATCACTTGAACACTGCAGTGGTAGTTGAGTGGCAGTCACTGCTATGACGTCACTATGGGATCTCATTTACATAAACTGCTATGAACAGTGCCCCACCTGACAATGACATCACAGTGAGATCTCATTTACATAAACTGCTCATCAACAGTGTTCCACCCAGTGCAATGAGAGATTTGTTACATTGTTGTAAGGAGAGGGAGGGGAGGGAAGGAGGAGAAATGTTATTTAAACATTGTGTTTAGTGGGGAAGTTCGATAGGGGAGAGGTGAGGAGTGGGGGAGCAGGGAGATGGAGGGAGAGGAGGGGGTAGAGAGGGGAGAGGGGTTATGGATGGAGGGAGGGAGGGAGGGAGGGAGGGAGGGAGGGAGTGGCTGAGGGTAGGGAGTGACTGAGGGTAAGGTAAAGGAGAGGGAGGGAATGGAGGAGGAGAGGGGAAAGAAGAGGGAGGGTGAAGAGGAGGGGGAAGGAGTGTATGAGCCACGCCTGTGCAGTTGGGGGCTATGGGTGAGTGATGGATATTGTGTTGGGGGAACGGGTTGCATTGGGGGAACGTGTGAGTGGTGGAATATTGCATTGGGTGAACGGGGCCCAACAAGTCCCACTTGGTTTAGTTATTTATAAAACTCTCATTGGACCACAGTTAAAGTGTTGCAATCATCACATTTTAGAAAAACTCCAGAGATTATGTTAATAAAGATTTGTTAAGAATATTTCCATCGAAGAGGGATTTCCACCATAAAGTTAGAATCTGGGATTGGCTACGCAAAAATTATTGAGCAGAAAACGTTCAGAGGAGTACTAAATTGTAGCGGATTTAGAAATGGTAACCAGTTGTCCCCATTAACAGATGGCATAAGGACTTGGGACCAGTTATGAGTATACAATACTGGGTGGGGAGCGATGTGTGGGAGA
This sequence comes from Okamejei kenojei, assembly GCA_035221665.1. NCBI lineage: Eukaryota > Metazoa > Chordata > Chondrichthyes > Rajiformes > Rajidae > Okamejei > Okamejei kenojei. The sequence goes on from CM069162.1 coordinate 25,397,624, forward strand.
ACTGCTTTGCACAGAATGTAGATGAGGTAGAAAGTAGAACTCGCAGCCTTGAAAGCCAGTGGAAATAATCCGTGATCAAAGGGATATTATTAGGCAAAAGAAATGAAAAAATGTAAGAGATAGAGCAGAGGGATGGAACTAACTGGGTTCCTCCACAAAGAGTGGACAAAGAGTTGGTGGACTAGTAATGATTCTAAAGTCTGTCAAACTGAGATATGCCATTTATTTTGTGGAAGCTTTAGTTCAGATTTAGAATTGTCAGGTGTAGCGAGGTACAGTTTTGTACGCTATCCTGTCTGATCAGATAATACTATACATAAATACACTCAAGCCAAACACACGTGCGATAGGTAGAGCAAAGAGGAAGATACAGATTGCAGAATATAGTTCTCAGCATTGTCATACACCAGTTCTAGAGACAAAGTCCACTGTCCACAAGGGGTAGATGTGTGGGACTGGTTCCTTTGACTTAAATAATTCTGATATTCTCACATTTTAAAAACTGAGATATTCCCAAAATATTATAGAAATAGGACAGTCCTTACAAGGTACATAATGGATATAGTTCCCAATTACCATAATAAATAAATGGTTCTTATAGTATACAGAACTGAGTATCTCATTCTATTCGAGTATCTAAAGAATGGGATAAGAAGTACATTAAACTCTGATACAATAAAAAACAGTGTATAGAACTTGGAAATTAGATATAGAATTAGGATAACTTTAAAACCAATAGACTTAAATATTTTTTGCAATGTATATTGTTGCCATTGTTCTTACTGTGTATACAACTAGTGTTATCCCTTGTTTGGAACTGCAGAATCATTAAAAAGAACAGTGGAGTTGCAAAGGATTAGGGGTCCAAGTACATAAATATATAAAGGATGTGTTAAAAAATTAATCACAAATGAATTATGTCTTTTTAAAATTAATGACAGGAGAACAGGGACCGGTGGGGGTGGCAGTTCTGCCACTCATAAGATCAGATCTGGTGAACATTGCTCAACGGCACAACCTGTATTGATTTCAAAGTTCCAGCATCTATTCATTAACAGATTGCTTCAGGAGGATTTATTGGCCTTGGCAAGTGTGCACCCTGAATTTGTAAAACTATACCTGGACTCCAGGGTGCAGTTAGCACGAGAAACCATAGAAACGATATACTCTTTCGTTCAATTTAGTAAGTTTAGTGGTAATCATAGTAAAGCTTCAATTGAGCATAAGCATAGACTGATAGAAACTAATTTTGGGGAGGTGTGACTGGGAACATTGTCAAAATAATAGATCCAAACCTTTGACGTTTGAAGCTAGGCAACACTTCTAAAAGCAGATTGAGGTAGATTAGAAATCTCTTGTACAAATGATAGGCAATGCTGAGTCAATTGCCCATCTTAAATCTGGAATTAAATAGTTTTTTGTTAATAGAAGGCATTAAGAAATAAGATGGATATGTGGAGTTAAGTCACTAATCAGCTGTGATCTGACTGAGGAACAAGCTTGAGGGATAATCGGGCTCCTTCTGTTCCTACATTCCCTTGTTTGTGTGGTTTGATTGTCCCTGTTATGAATTGAACTCTGGATCTGTTACAGTAAGCAGATATTTTCTACAATGTGTAAAGCTGTCTTAGCTTTTGTATATTGGATGTCCCCAGAGAGCGTAGAACTGGGATATTCCTACATCTGGAGCACAATATCTAGATCTAGAATAGATGCTGCAGGATGTGGAATTGTGGAGTTCCTGCAGAATATTTAGCAGAGATTGTCCCTGTAGCATACGGATCTGAGGTAGTCCTAATGCTGTTCTGCACTGCACATTTGCAGGCTTTGTAGAGCCCTCCGTGTATGGAACTAAACAGTTCATACAGAGTGCAAGACCAGGAAAGTTCCTAAATTGTGTTAGACTGAACATGTATAAAATGTTTAGAAAACTGCAATCATTCCCACAGTTTACAAAAGTGGGATTGTTCCAATGTAATAGAATATGTTTCCCTGGTCCTGAGAACTAGAATTATCACCATTCTCTGCATTACTGTGGTTGAATTCAATGAATGAAACTAATATTCCTTCAGTTTATAGAATTGGGATGGTTCATTGAGTGTGTGGAAGTTACACATCACTCTGTAAAACTGGGATATGGTATCCCAGGCAGATGTGGAAGTGGGTTTATCCCTGTATTATATTGAATTGGGATTATTGCTGTGACATTTTGAATGGGGGGTATAGATCAGGAGAAGCCCTGAAGTATAAATAATTCTGAATCTCATAGCATGTACAGCTGGGATAGATTCCAATGTATGTAAGAACGGAAGAGCTCCCATACTGCAATAAAAAGACCACACAGATTATAAAACTGTATGTAAACTGCAATAGTCCTTACAGTATACAACACTAAGTTGGTTGCTACATTTTGAAAGAGTTTTAGAACTGAAAGGGTTAAGGGTGTACGGGCAGAGGAGGAACTTTAACTTTCATAAAATAGTTATCTCCACATTTGCAGAATGAGTTGGGCATTTTAAAGTGGGATAATTTCAATTCATCTCACCCTGAAAGAACCAGATTGAGATTGCCCTAGTCGTGTGTGCAATAGTGTACAGCGCTGAGTTAATACAATTTGGAAAGCTGGATAGGTTCTGGACTGTACAGAACAACACCAGTCCACACAATGTGAACATGCTGTTCGAATAGTTCATACATCTGGCACAATCTGTACAAAGTCCAGTATTAACCAAAGGACCCAATCGGACCTGGAGTGTTTAGAAATAGGTTTGTGGAATGGGTGCAGTTCCTCCATGACTTGGAATTGGTACAGTGCCTTCATTATAGACAACACATGTGTTCTCTCTGCTTATGAAGCAGGTATGGTCCATCCACCGTAGGACAGGTGCTACTTCTCCACACCATTGTAATGGTATCTTATGTCCATTTTAGGGAATAGGGTGCAATTCCTACACTACGGACCCGGGGAGGATATATATCCTCTGCTACATGGATATGCAGTCATCCAGATATTGGTCAGTTGTAGTCCCTCCAACGCATAGAACACATTCGCCAACATTTCTGCCAAATTCAACATGATCCCACCAACAGTCCATGCCCCACCGCTTTGTTTTTCTGTAGAGACCACTCTTTTTATAACTCCTTAATTTGCTGATCCCTTCCCACCTAACACACACCCTTCTCCATGCTGTTTCCTCAACACGTGTCCCTGCACCTCCTCTACCACTTCCACCCAGAGACCCCCAGCATCACATCCAGATGAGACATAGATCCACGTGCACCTCCTCCCAACCTTGTCTATTGCATTCAGTGCCCCCGATGTGGCCTTTACATTGCAACCGTTGGCGAGCTGTCGACTTGCTAACCATGTTCCCAACCCCACACTGGCCTCCTCCTCTGCCAGAGTGAGGCCACACGCAAACTGGGGGAACAGCACCCTCATATTCCGTTGACGTAGCTTACAACCCAATGGTATGAACATTGAATTCTCCAATTCAAGTAGTAAGCCCTTGACACCTCCCTGTTCTCACTTCCCCCCGCCCCCTACCAGTGCGCAAACATCTCCCACCACCCCAGTAACTCATCGTCAAGTCCCATATTTCCTTTCATCCCTTTCCCCTCCCCCTGTACTGTTCTACCCCTATCCCTCCCTCTGGATATCTGACATCCTTTTATCTTCTTTTGCTCTGTAGCCTTTGTCACTTATTCCACCCATCAGCCAATTAACCCCCACCCCCCTCACTTGAGTCCAACTATCACTTGTCAAACTCTGTCCTACTCCCTCTCTCTTTTGTAGCTTTCTCCGCCCTTTTCCATCAGTCTGAAGAAAACGTAAAGACCCGAAACGTCGCCTGTCCGTCCGTTCCGTTCACCGATGCTGCTTGACCCGCTGAGCTCCTCCAGCACTTTGTGTTTTGCTTACACAGCAATGTTGCGTTCTCCGCAGTAGCGGGCATTGTCCCTCGCCAAATGGAGATGTATGCCCCCTCTCCTTTATAGAAATGCCATTATACGAGATGCGCAGGTCGCTACTCTGTCGTGCTGAAGTAGTCTTTGCTTCAAGACCGCGCGCAGTGTAGAACTGGCAGAGTCCTAATGCTGAAGAATGAGTTGAGCCGACTGGTGACTGGAGTACCTGCAACTGGGATATTCCCTGCATTATCTATCACCTGAGAAGTTCCCGTAGCTTTTAGAAGCGGCATGTTCCCTGCAGTGTGCAGACTGTGTGCAAGCGGTCTGTGATACCCTTCAGACCGGCGGAGATGGTCAATGTTTAAAACGCGTTCATCCAATCTGAGTCAAGCGATCAGCTCACTTCCTCAATCTGTGGCAACTTGTGGTGTGCCGGCCCCGGCCCACAGAGGCGGGGAACCGCCAGTGGAGACGGTGCAGACAGGCAGGCGGTTCGTCCGCCAGTAACGGGACTGGTGAGGCGACGGGTGGCACGGAGTCAGGAGGCAGGAGCCAAGGAGACACAGGGAACTGCAGATGTTGGAATCTTGAGCAAAACACAAAGAGTTGGAGGAACTCAGCGGGTCAGGCAGCATCTGTAGGCGGCATTTTGGGTCGGGCCCTTCGGACTGATGGAGGGGAGGGGGGGGGGGGGGGGGGGGGGAAAAAAAGATGGGGAGTGGAACAAAGCCTGGCAAGTGATACACGTGAGGGGGGAGCGGAACCCTGACCTTCCTTATTGAAGCCATTCGGACACCCAGCCGACCGCCGTTTACGCCGGCCCCCGGAGGAGTGGAGGCCAACAGAGGGGGACCCGCAGGAGGCGAGCAGAGGTGGTGACTCCCCGGACTCCAGAGCCTGGTTCCCGCAGCTGACGCAAACAGCGCCGCTCAAGAGCCCGGGGAGCCGGCGCTGACTTCAGCTCGCTCGCACTTTACAGGAAGGCGTGTTTCCTGCAGCTACTTGCGACGGCAGGAAACCGGTTAGGAGGCGGATGTATTTGGCGGAGAGTAAATCAGGTTCTTGGCGGAGAGTAGATCATGTCTCGGTGAACAGACGCAGTGGCGTTTGTTACCGGAGCCGCTGTCCCACTCGGTCTCACACTCCTTGCTTCCTTGGACACATTTCATCGGCTTCAGATGAACACTTTGTGACAACTTTACCGACTGCCACAAATCCGACGTTATTTGTACTTTAAAAAAAAGCCCAATGCTGGAGGAATTCTGCAGGTCAGGCAGCATCGCTGGGGAACATGGAGAGGTGGCGTTCGGGTCGGGTCCGAAAAGGGGTCCCGATTCGAAATATCACCCATCCATGTTCTCTAGAGATGTTGCCTGACCCGCTGAGTTGCTCCAGCACTTTGTGTCTTTTTTTCTCCTCCCTTCAAGATTGTTACTGGGCTTGACAAGGTGGGTGCAGGGATGATGCTCTTGCCCGGAATCTCCACAACAAGAAATCAAAACCGAGGTGTGAATGTTTCTTAATGAATCTTTGGAATTCTCGACCCAAGGCCCCGTGGACCTCAGTTGCCGAGTACAGTCGAGGCAGAGAATGATAATTGTTTTGTAATACGAAGGGACTGTGGGATGTGGGGTTAGTGCAAGAAAGTGGTGCCGAGCTAATGGTTCAGGCGCGTTCATATTGAATGGCCGAACAGGCACAGGCGGCTTCCAGTTCTTAACCATCCAGGAATGCGGTGAGATTTCTGAATCACGGCTACTATGTGCGAAAGGCAAACAATCCACTGATCCCACCAACCTACCCATCACGTTCTCCTGAAGAAGGGTTTCGGCCCGAAACGTCGCCTATTTCCTTCGCTCCATAGATGCTGCCTCACCCGCTGAGTTTCTCCAGCATTTTTGTCTACCTTCGATTTTCCAGCATCTGGATCCTGACTCATTCACCTCAGCGCCCACAGAATCACAGTGGAAAGTGTTGCCTTTACCCCCAAATACTCCCCACACAAGACCAATGGATAGTTCACTTTCCTATGTGAGTTTTTTGATCTACATTTTTTTCCCTCACAGACGCTGCTTGACCTGCTAGGTTTTCCCCCCAGTATTTTCTATTTTTATATGAATTCCTTGTAGATCCTTCCTATATCTTGTCTAAATATACCGTGGAATCTGTCCACGGCGTTCTTCATTCTCTACATATTCACCAACATCGGCGGTGCCTTGTTTCTTTCTGTGTTTTGCTCTTTATGTCTGTTGCAGACAACGAGCCCGGAGCGCTGGCGCTGGCGCTGCCGCTGGCGAACCACCAATTGATTGAAACTTCCCGCCCGCAGCCCGAGGAGAGACCGCTGCGAGTCACATGCTCTTTATTAATTAACGAGCAAGTTGATAAACAAAGGCCACTCCCGACGCGGGACATTCATGCAGATATCAGCAGCGTTAGTTTCGGAAAACTTCCCTCTATTTTCGTTCGTGAATTCTCTCCCATTGTAGATTTGAGGCTGTTCCCCGATCTCAGTTCACGTACTCAGCTTCTTATAAGAGTCTCGACGATTGTATTTATGATTATAGTATTGACTGATTAGATTGGATCGCAGGCAAAACAAAGCTTTTCATTGTACTTCGGTACACGTGACAATAATAGACTCAAACCCAAATCAGATTCACTCCGATAAAGTTTGATTCCTGCACACGGGATGGATGTAAGAGAGAGTTGGATAGAGCTCTAGGGGCTGGTGGAGTCAAGGGATATGGGGAGAAGGCAGGCACGGGTTATTGATTGGGGCCGATCAGCCATGATCACAATGAATGGCGGTGCTGGCTCGAAGGGCCGAATGGCCTCCTCCTGCACCTATTTTCCATGTTTCTATGTTTCGCACTGCTGGACTAAATTCTTCGGAGTTTGAAATAAAGGAAGGGTGATCTTATCGAAATAACTTAGGGGACATGGTTGGATGAATGTTGAGATCATTCTGCATATGGGAAGGTCTTGAGCAAGGAGAGAAACATCGTTATGAGATGTACCTCAGTACACGTGACAATAAACTAAGCTAAACTAAACTAAACTAAGATGGTGCTCTCTGAAAACAGAGGCGTACAGGAACCTCTTGCATTTGAATCTCTGGGATTTGGAGCCCCAGAGGTTTGTGGAGATTATTGGAGAAGGTTGATAGGTAATCGTTTTGAAGCATCAAAGAACTGAGTGTAGACACAAAATGCTGGAGTAACTTTGTGGGTGGGGCAGCATCTGGAGGGAAGGAATGGGCGACGTTTCGGGTCGAGACCCTTCTTCGACCCGATTCCTTCCCTCCAGAGATGCTGCCCCACCCACAGGTAACTCCAGCATTTTGTGACTACCTTCGAGATAAACCAGCATCTGCAGTTCTTTCACACAGAGAGTGATGTGTCGCTGGAACTCTCTGCCGCAGAGGGTAGTTGAGGCCAGTTCATTGGCTATATTTAAGAGGGAGTTAGATGTGGCCCTTGTGGCTAAGGGGACTAGGGGGTATGGAGAGAAGGCAGGTACGGGATACTGAGTTGGATGATCAGCCATGATCATATTGAATGGCGGTGCAGGCTCGAAGGGCCGAATGGCCTACTCCTGCACCTAATTTCTATGTTCTATGTTTCTATGTTTCTTCGACAAAGACTGAGGGTGATGTGAAACTGGCATAGAACTGACATAGAAAATGAGATGAGGCCAAGGACAGACCAGCACGATTATATTCAATGGAGGGGATCAAGAGGGAGGTCTGAGAGACCTATTCCTGCTCCTATTTTTTTGTATTCTTGTGTGACATGTTATGGTTGTGGCAGCACATAACCTTGAGTGACTGAGTGTGGTCACAAAGATTATATTTGCCTGAATTGTCGCATTAAGAAACACAAACCTGATCTTATACAGGCTTCCATGATCAACCCTATTTTGAATTCTCCAAATTCACTGTTAAGCTAAATGGCCCTCTCCCAGATCAACATACCCAGTCCTCAGACCACAGTTACATATTGCTTGCATGCCCAGAACTAGACTCCTAACACAGGCAGTCTGTTCCATGCCCTCTCACAGAGAGATGTCCAGGTGGACAGAGGAGGAGATTCAAGGAACATGCTCAAAGCCTCCTTGAAAAGAAGGATCCCAAGACACTGCCACCGGGTGTTGAAGGAATTAAGAGTGCAGCAGTGTTGAGGGAGTCTTGAGTCTCTAGTGGGGTGGTCTTTGTCAATTGCGTTAGTGGGGAGTGCAGCAATACTGAAGGGTTGGCAAGTGCAGCAGCACTGAAGTAGGAGCAGGTTTAGCCATGCGAAAGCAACATAGTACATTGGGGAATTGATGCAGCAGTGAATGTCAGCAGTACTGAGCAACTGCAACATTTTGGATGGAGCAGCAAGGGCAGCAATACTGAGTGAGTCGTGGCCACAGTAGAATAAATGAAGATGTAATATTGCAAAGAATTGGAAGCAGGTGTGTAGCAGTATTGAGGGGGAAGACTGTCCTGAGATCTGGGTCTCAGTGATGATGGAGCAATGAGTAGAAAGCTTTGAAGAAGAAGCAGTGTTGAGGGGGCAAGGAGAGCAGCAGGTGTGAGAAAGTACCCTGAACCACAGAGCTGATGCATGAACGAGTGTAACTACGTTTTAGAAGGAACTGCAGATGCTGGAAAATCGAAGGTGGACAAAAATGCTGAAGAAACTCAGCAGGTGAGGCAGCATCTATGGAGCGAAGGAAATAGGCAACGTTTTGGGCCAAAACCCTTCTTCAGTTGTGAATGCTACAAGAGTGAGCAGTGCAAAATGAGTGCTTGCACTGGGACTGAGAATGTGACATAACAGTGAACCCTCAATACTGCTGCACTCACAACATGCTCACACTGTATCACTTGCTGCTCCCATAATAATCATGCAGTCAATGCTGTCCCAGTACCATTGCACTTCATTCTCCACACCACTCTTTCTTCCCAAGTGCAATGCTCCCTCCTCACTGCTGTGGGAGTTGTGGGTGCAGCCACATGGGAGGAGCGTGTTGCACATAGTCTGGGAATGAGACAGCAATGAAAAGGTCTGCACTGCCACATTGCTGCCTTACAAGGTGACGGTCCCAGCATTATATACAATAATTCACTCAAACTTCATTCTGGGCTGCTTTTTTTAAATTCTGAGCTAAATATGGCCATAATGCTCCAAACACCTACATGTCAGGGATGATGGCTGAGCAATAGAATATTGCCAATATTACACCCTTGCTGAAAACAAAACAGTACAAATTGACCAGTCAGTTTAACCTTGGTGGTGGATAATGTTCTGGAAACAATAATCAGGGACAGAATTTGCCACCGCTCAAGTAAGCGTGGATTGATAAAGTCATCTAGTAAGGATGTGTTTAGGCAAATCAAGTTTAATTAACTTAATGGAGTTTTTTTGTTGAAGTAACAGAGAGAATAGATGAGGGAAGTATTGCTGGGCTGGTGTTTGGATGTTATTAAAGTGCCACACAATGAACTCGTCATCAAGATTAAAGTTCATAGAATGAAAAGGACAGTAGCAGCCTGGATAGAGAGTTGACTCTGTGACAGGAAACACAGCGGCAGTGAACGTCTGCTTTTTGGACTGCGAAGAATTGTACAGTTGGTTTCTCAGAGTCATCCAGCAGGGAAACAGGCTCTTCGACCCAACTCGTCCGTGCCGAACAAGATTCCCCATCTAAGCTAGTCCTATTTGACGCTGTTTCTCCGGAGGTTAGAAACATAGAAACATAGAAAATAGATGCAGGAGTAGGCCATTCGGCCCTTCAAGCCTGCACCGCCATTCAATATGATCATGGCTGATCATCCAACTCAGTATCCTGTACCTGCCTTCTCTCCATACCCCCGATCCCTTTAGCCACAAGGGCCACATCTAACTCCCTCTTAAATATAGCCAGTGAACTGGCCTCAACTACCTTCTGTGGCAGAGAATTCCAGAGACTCACCACTCTCTGTGTGAAAAATGTTTTTCTCATCTCAGGCCTAAAAGACTTCCCCCTTATCCTTAAACTGTGAACCCTTGTTCTGGACTTCCACAACATCGGGAACAATCTTCCTGCATCTAGCCTGTCCAACCCCTTAATAATTTTGTACGTTTCTATTAGATCCCACCTCAATCTTCTAAATTCTAGCGAGTACAGGCCGAGTCTATCCAGTCTTTCTTCATATGAAAGTCCTGACATCCCAGGAATCAGTCTGGTTGGTAAAAGGGCTGTGTCTTTTCTGAATGTATCATAAAGATTTTGTTACTGTTTACAAATTTGCAAATGAGACAAAACCCGTGGGGAAAGGGGACAGCGAGGAGGATAGCAGTAGGCTTTAGGGAAATATGAAGAGGCAGGTTGAACAGATGGACGTGGCAGATGAAACTTAATGCTGGGAAATGTGAAGTGTTACATTTTGATGGGAAGAGCAAGAAGAAAGGATAACAAAGTGGAGGTGGCAATTATTAAAAGGATATAAAAACCCTGGGATCTGTGGATACATGTGTGTGGAAACACAAGGAACTGCAGATGCTGGTTTAGAAAATAACACGATGTGCTGGAGTAACTCAGCGGGTCAGGCAGCATCTCTGGAGGGCATGCATAGAGGCATTTTGGGTCAGGACCCTTTTGCAGACTGCTAGTAGGAGAGGGTAGAAATCTGGAAAAGAGATGGGGCAAGACATGTGTATGGTTTGCTGAAAGAGCAGGACGGGTTGCAAAGTTAGGATGATATTTTATGAAACTGGTTCATCCACAATACAGTAATGGGTGTTGTGTTTTAGAAATATGGGAAGGACTTAGAGACAGAGTTGTACAGCCAGAAACGGGCTATCGGGCACATGGGACCCACGCTGATCAACAAGCTCCTGGATACACTAATCCTGCACACATCCCAGTTTATTTGCCCTGCATCCGCCTAGATCCATCCTTCACCTGTGCACAAGGGCAGGTCACCTACAATCCGGGGGCAACACATGCAGACTTTGTACGTTGCACCGGAGGTCAGGATTGAACCCACAACACTGACTCTGGAGGCAGCTGTTTACCACAAGGTGCGAATGTCCAGAAGGGGCTTCCTGATTCCAGTGTTGAGGGACTTTAATAATGGAGATAGGCAGGGTTCTCGAGATACAATAGACACAATATTCATGATACAACAGAGGAGTTTGTATCACCAATACCGCTGTGAAGTATGTAGACACAATAGATAGAAAGAAACTAATCCCATTAGTGGAGAGGTCAGGGAATAAAGATCATTGGCAAAAGAACCAAAAATGACATGGGGAGAAACTGTACAAGTGTTTTGGTTCGGGATTCTGCTGCCCGGGGTGTAGCCGTCTGGTTCAGTTACAGTGTCCACATGTGAGCTGGATACATGTTTGTAAAGAAAGAATGAGCAGAACTGGCAGGAGAGGGCCACAGCCCGGGACTAGCTGGTCTGCTCTAACGCAGAGTCAACATGGAGTTGATGGGATGAATAGGACTCCATCATTCTGTGGTTGCACTGAGAAAGTGGTGGGTGAAACAGTATGGAGAGTATAGTGAATATATCTGCCCTGGGACGGTACAGGCAGGTGACAATCACATTGGTGCTATAGGAGTCCCGCTCAGCCCTTGACAGCCTGGTGCTGGAATGTAGGATTAACCCAGCCAGCCCTTCGTTGACCGGCACCAACTCGATGGGCTGAATTCAAAATGGTGGAGGACCTCAGTGGCTCAGGCAGCATCTGTGGTGGGAATGGGCAGACAACGTGTCGGTCCGAGACTTCTTCAGAATTGAAATGTCATCTGTCCATTTCTTCTACGGGGATGCTGCCTGGCCCGCTGAGTTCCCCCAGAGCTCTTGTGTTTTGCTGAAGATTCCAGCATCTGCAGTTCCTTGTATTTCGGTGGGCTGCTTGGATTATATTATTCCGCTCCTATGGAGCAGTGATGAGCGTGCGGTGAGGTGGCGGGGCTGTAAGTAGAGCAATGCGGAGATGCCAATGAGATGAGAACACGAACATGGAGATTACAGCAGGTAGTGCTGAGGGAAGCGGGGATGCAACAAATCTGAATGAGCAGCCAGTGCAGCGGGGAGAGGTGCAGTGAAAGCGGCGGGGAGAGGTTAAAGGATACAGGAGTGCAGCAATATAAAGAGAATATTTAGGCAGAAGTGCATTTAGCTAACGAAAGAGCACGAGAGAGCGTGGAAGAGTTTGTCATCGCAGAATGATGTTCTCCGGACACCCACGCCAGTCATATTAAGCTTACCAACGGCGATTCTATCTTATGCTTGTAATATTTTATGTCGCGCATCGTTTAAGGACCCTCCGTCTTATCCCACCCTTCACGACCCTTCTCTGATTCAAGGCAGACACCAGTCGAATGTGCAGCTGGCGCGGTCCCTGCACTTCACGCAGCCGGCCCCGATCCACAACTGCTGGGCTATCTCCCAGACACGAGGAACTGCAGATGCTGGAATTTGGGTCAAAACACAAAGTGCGGGAGGAACTCTGCTTGTCAGGTAGCATCTGTAGAGAGTCTGAAGAAGGGCCCCGTCAGAAAGGTGGTCTATCCATTCTCTCCACAGATGCTGCCTGTTGACGGCGAAGTTCCTCCAGTACTTTGTGTTTTGAATTAACTCCCCTTGTTATATATAATGTGCTCAATCGCTGGTCAAACGCTTGGTTGGACTGGAGGCGCTGTTTTCCAAGGCCCAGGCCAAGATGGGAACCTCAAATCCTAACCCCGCGGGACAGCGAGGACCAATCTGCTGAACCCATGCTCACGGACTGATGGGATCCTGTCCCGTGGACAAGGACATTCGAGTTTCCAAACATTGTAAACCGAGGCACGTCCCCGCTGCAATGGCGGATTAGTCTCTGTGCAGGATCGTTCGCGTTAGCAACACTTAAAGACGAAATAATCATGAAAGGATAAATTACAGAGAGAGGCCACTCGGCTCATCGTGGATGTACCAGCTGGGAAAGACCTGCCCAATTGCCACCCGCGCCGGATTTAAGAGAGAGTTGGATAGAGCTCTAGGGGCTAGTGGAGTCAAGGGATATGGGGAGAAGGCAGGCACGGGTTATTGATAGGGGACGATCAGCCATGATCACAATGAATGGCGGTGCTGGCTCGAAGGGCTGGATGGCCTCCTCCTGCACCTATTTTCTATGTTTCTACGACCCTGTCCCCGCAACCAAACGACGTTCTCCTTTTCGTTAAGTTATCCGTTTATTTTGCAGACATCTAGAATGTGTTGTGTGGGGCTTCAGCTGCTTGAACTGTGACCCAGGAGATGGGTCGGACACGGCCCTCTCCTAGTAATCGGTGGAAGCCGAGTGCACTGACGGCTCCACGTGTGGAATGATACATATCTATTTAGCCCAAAGCTGTTTACAGGTTGCGCCACGGTTTAGCCCGGTGGCGGTTTTGTTTGAATGGATTTACTCGGTATTACGCGCTAGACGGCGGAGACCCTGGCGGTGGATAAACTCCCACGAAGCGTCAATGATCACAGCAGTGACAATGTTCACAGATTTGAGGTTGCGGAGCCACATTTCTCGATTTTGTTTTCACATCTAGGGGGGTCTGGATTGGTAAATATCAAAGGCGTTATCGGCGACAACTGCGATAGAGCCTTGAACGCACGCAATGCACCGAACTACGTGGGCGCACTGAGGGTCGTGAAGAGGAACGAGACCTCCTTAGCCTCTGCCCAACGACCCACAACCATCCACCCCCCATCAACGTCCATAGTGACAAGATCACACCTATGCACTAATGTACGTTTTCACATCAACATATACAGGCACAAAGACGGCATTCACAAATCCACAGCTGATAGCTTCTTCTCTTGTCAGGCAGTCCCTAAGAGTTGGGCAAGACTTGTTCCCATTGCAGAACTGTGGGTTCTTCATAAGGACAGACTCTGCCACAGATTGGGCAGGAGATGTTCGGTGCGGTTTGGTGGGGCAGGTGAGGGGTAGTTTGGGAGACTCGTCATTCACGCCGCCATGCGTGTTCTCCTGCTTGATGGACTCGTGGTTTGTTAATGCCACTCCACACGCTCCATCTCGATTTGCATTGATCATGGAACAGAATCCCATCAGACAATGAGAATGGTAACCTTTTTCCAAGCAGGTTTGGAGAGTATTATGGAAACTGTCCTTCCGTCCATTAGTATTCCCTTGCAATAGAGGAACAGTTCTGGGAGTTTGGGGTCAGGCATACCATCAATGTGGTTAGTCCTTTGGGGTTCACTGAGTGTTTAATGCCCTTTAGATGTGGGCGTTGGCTCAAATAAGCAAATAGTCTCAGAGAATGTTACACAAACAGCATGGATGGTATCCCCCCAGTGGTGTGAGATGCCTGCTGTTAATAGTCCATGTTTCAGAAATATGGGCAGGGATCGCTGCTACACTGTAGGGTGTGAACTCTGTGTTGTGTTTGCAGTAAGGATCTTCTCAAAACTCCAAGGGCTGTACAGATGCACTGGGTGTACCGAAGACATTCATAATCAGTGTTTGTCTTCATTGAGGAATGAATCCCAAGACATGGCAAGAAGTTAACATTTCCGGGGCTTCATGGTGGATGTTTATTGTTGGAGAGGGGTAGATTGGTAGAAGTGATTTGTTTTGAAGAAGCTCTTGCTTGCTTCATTGAATGGGTTGACAATGACTTGGAGCCCAGCAGATGACCATTGGGTATTACATATGTCATCTGTGTACCGCATCGGGTTGGGCCGGTGCTGGGTGACTTTGATTCTGCAGTGGAGTGTCTTTGGTTGAACAGTTAGTCCTATCAGTTCGGCTCTACTATAGCATCAGACCTGCTGGAAGTAACTTGCAACACTGTCCTGAGAAAGACAGGGCAATTATTGGGGCGATGACCTGCTTTGCTTGAGCTCAGCTGCGCTAAGGTGGGGGCCTGATGTGGATCTGGAGGTTAAAATCTTCTTCAACCCAACGTAAGATGAAGATGAATTTCTGCTGACAGCCACATTTGTGAGTGAGGCTCCACAGCCTCTTCCAGTTGATGGAGTCAAAGGCATTTGTGACGTCAAAAACAGGCCACGTTTAGTACTTGCTGCTGCTCCCCACACTTATCCTGGAGCTGATGTCTGGTTTCTCCTGTGCCTCTAAGTGGTCAGTATTCACACTGTGATTGGGGGAACTGTCTCGGCCAGTGAGTTGAGGTGGTGGAGCTGGGCTTCCAAGAGAGCCCTCTGCAGCAATTACAATTATGCATCTCCTCTCTTAATGATGTTCAAGGTTCTGCCATGAGAAGTCCTTGGACACATTTTTCTTTCCCAAATATAGAAGGCGAGGACATATAAAAACCACGGCACAAAAAAATGAATGCTGACAGTCCCAAGGACTTCACCAGGTACCCATCTTAGACAGTACCTTACAGATAATGTGGTGACCCTCAGCCAACCAGAACTGCAGCATATTTAGATCATCTGAAATGCACTGAATTCCAGCATATTTAGCACATGTGAGGATTCCTAGTCCCTCTTCCACCAGAAAAGAGTTTGATAAAGACTATCAAAAGATCCAGGAGCTGATTCAGTTGCAATCTCCAGCTCCAGGGAAAAGTAGCAGGCAACTGAAGATAAAGGTAAAACAGAAAACCCACAACTGGAGAGCAGACAGTGAGTGGTATAGCCATCAATGCATTGGTAAATACGCCATGTAGGCATAGAATTCTTCAGGATTGTCAAGGCCAGCGATGGCCCAAACATCTCAGATGACTTCTCTCAGAGATACAAATGAAGGTGAATTTATCAAGACTATGGTTATATGGTTTATATGGTTACTAGAGAGGGAGTTCTGCATGTGTTTGAAGGCACACTCAGGCAACGCCTCAACTGTGTCTGTTCCCCTGAACAGAGCATCTTTGCTCGGTCCGACAGACTCCATCCGACAGCGATCAGATCATCTCACCGCTGGTCAAACTGACAAAAAATCAAGGGGCACGCACACACCAATTTACACAACAGGCTGCAAGAGTAGATGGTATCTTTTTATATTCACATTGAGAGGAATAGAAGTTACTCATGTACACACAGTTACTGACACATACAGACTCTGACACACAGAGACACAGACACACAGTCACTGACACACAATCACTGATTCATTCACACACACTGACACATGCAGTCACTGACACACACACACACACTAACACACACACACTGACACACACATAGTCACTGACACACACACACACATACTGACACAGTCACTGACACACACACACTCACACACTGATACACACACAGTCACTGATACACACACACATACACTGACACACACAATCTCTGCGTCACACACACACTAACACACACGCACTGACAAACATACACACTGACACACATACACACAAAATTTCTGACACACACACTGACACACACACACACTGACACACACACACTGACACACACACACTGACTCACACATAGTGACTCACACACACTGACACACACAGTCCCTGACTCACACACAGTCCCTGACTCACACTCACTGACTCAAACAGCACTAACACACAGGAATCTCTCCTATTTCGAAATGTTGGCGACAAACTGTCCCTGTAATTGATACGAGCACGTTAAGCTGACCCTTTC
The DNA here is from genome assembly GCA_035221665.1 of Okamejei kenojei. Taxonomy (NCBI): domain Eukaryota; kingdom Metazoa; phylum Chordata; class Chondrichthyes; order Rajiformes; family Rajidae; genus Okamejei; species Okamejei kenojei. The sequence continues at coordinate 25,414,152 of CM069162.1, forward strand.
CCTGAACTAATCCTTTGGAATTGACACAGAGTTTACCAAGAGATTTAACCAATGCAACCTCCGTTTGCTATCAATTTACTAAATCACTGCAAGATGTAATCTTGGGCAGTATCTGTCCCTTTCTCAATTCTGTTGTTTAAAAATGGCTACAACCACCCATTGTTCCAACCGTTTCTTTGAATGTAGAAATGCAGCACTGGGGTTATGACTAATTCCTGCCTCACAAGATGGTCAAACTCCAACCGGGCAGACCATTGCACAAACAAATGCCCTTAATTTGGTCCGAATGATCAATTTCAGAGAATTTGTGGTAAGCTTTCTCCGAGGCTGTCAGACTGGTCAGAATAACATAAGAAGTAGTTTGATGCAAGGGAATAAAGGGAACTCCATCATCAAGTTCGCTGACGACACCACTGTAGTGGGACGTATCACTGATGGGGATGAGTCGGAGTACAGAAGAGAAATCGAGCGACTGTCCATATGGTGCCAGCACAATAACCTGGCCCTCAACACCAGCAAAACCAAGGAACTGATTGTGGACTTTGGAAGGAGTAGGATGGGGACCCACAGTCCTGTTTATATCAACGGGTCGATGGTTGAAAGGGTCAAGAGCTTCAAATTCCTGGGCGTGCACATCTGTGAAGATCTTTCCTGGTCCGAGAACACAGATGCATTATTAAGAAAGCTCATCAGTGCCTCTACTTCCTGAGAAGATTACGGAGAGTCGGTCTGTCAAGGAGGACTCTCTCTAACTTCTACAGGTGCACAGTAGAGAGCTTGCTGACCGGTTGCATCGTGGCTTGGTTCGGCAACTTGAGTGCCCTGGAGCGGAAAAGACTACAAAAAGTAGTAAACACTGCCCAGTCCATCATCGGCTCTGACCTCCCTTCCATCGAGGGGATCTAACACAGTCGCTGCCTCAAAAAGGCTGGCAGCATCATCAAGGACCCACACCACCCTGGCCACACACTCACCTCCCCGCTACCTTCAGGTAGAAGGTACAGGAGCCTGAGGACTGCAACGACCCGGTTCGGGAATAGCTACTTCCCCACCGCCATCAGGCTATTAAACATGACTCGGACAAATCTCTGAACATTAATACCCCTCCATCTGTTATTTGCACTTTATTAATTTATTAATTAATGTGTGTATTTAAGTATATAATTGTAGTCAATGCCTACTATGTTCTGTTGTGCTATGCAAAGAAAGAATTTCATTGTCCTGTCAGGGACACATGACGATAAACTCTTTTGACTTGACTTTGACCTTTCTCTGCACCTCGCCCGCTTATTTATCCCTATCCCCACCATTGGGATGTTTGGCGGGATGGTGCAGAGAAAAAGTTTCATTGTGTGTCTGACTGGCCCTTGAAGTGTTGACGGGACGAAAGTAGAGGGAGCTTTGCTCCGTATCCAAACCATCGTCATGTAAGGGACAGGGTGACGCTTGAGAGTGTGGGCTGCATTTTATAGACGTACAGCATTAATTGGACAAGAAGATTTATTCCACATCGGAGCGACGAGACACTCCACTTGCGGACAGGGTACTTAATTTAGTTCCAGGATTAACACCTCAGCATGTTAACCGTAGTTAACATGTGATGAGGTTAAGCCGGTCGAACGCGACTCTGAAGTCCAACGAGTAAAACTGAAACAATGAGTTGAGTGGAGGCTGGGATTGGGGGGTAGGGGTTGGGTTGACGGGGAGCAGGTGTGGGTGGGGTTGGAGGGAGGCGAGGATGGGTTCCGGGGGAGGGGGGGCTGGGTGGGATTGGAGAGGAGGTGAGGTGGGATTGGAGGGAAGGTAGGGGTGGGGTTAGCAAGGGGTGGGTTGACGAGAGTGGTAGAGGTAGCGTTGCGTGAAGGGAGGTGAGGATCGGTTTGTAGGGTGGAAGGTTGAGGTTGAGAGAGGGAGGGAATTGCGAGTGGTGTTGGGGAGTGAAGTGAGGGTCGTTTGCCGTAATGGGTCGGAGGTACCATAATGGTACCATAAAGTACCATTGAAGCATGGGTAGGTTTGGAGGGAGGGAGGAGGGAGTGCGAAGGAGAACGCTTGAGATGGGAGGAATGACGAAGGGAAGGGATGTTCTATATTTGCTGGGTGTGTGATTCCCAGGACGAATAGCGGATTGCGTGGAGTCAAATCTCTGCAATGTTCTATTCGGATTGAACCGAGCGCCTTAACCTCCTCAGTGGTTATGGAGAGCGGGGAACGCAGGTACCGCCAAAATCCCGAGGTGTCCCCTAAACTGCGGATGACACCTCCGGCCGGCCTGTGTTCCCGAAGAAGGGTTTCGGCCCGAAACGTTGCCTATTTCCTTCGCTCCGTAGATGCCACTGCACCCGCTGAGTTTCTCCAGCATTTTTGTGTACCTTCCTAAACCAAGAACCGGTCAGGGATAACCCTCGCCCCGCTATAACCCTCATCTGCTACCAAGGAAGTCTAATCCCAGGTGAGAAATTCGCATGGGCCAGCACACTTTCCAAAGCATGAACTGAATGGCTGGTGCGGAAACCGGTTGGATCCACTAATCATCCTGCAAATAAAATGTTCTAAAATTAACTTTAGATATGTGTAAAAGAAGGAACTGCAGATGCTGGAGAATCGAGGGTACACAATAGGCTGGAGAAACTCAGCGGGTGCAGCAGCATCTAAGCAGCGAGGGAGATAGGCGACGTTTCGGGTGGAGACCCTTCTTCAGACATGTGTATCCCGGTAGGGAATTGGGTTTTTTTTTTAACTATAAAGTAGAACATAACGAGAGACGGGATTTACCCCGCACGTTTTAACATGGGCTTTTTAATATCCGCACTGTGATCTCTCCGTCTACAAAAATGGCCAGAGATCTCTATTCATCCCAGGAAGTAATGTGTGCGCTCAGATCCTGCCCGTCCCCAGCGCAGACTCTCCTTAATTAGTTGAAATCGGGAGCCCCGCACCAAAGCACAGTGAGACTGTAATATGATCAACTCCCTTTGTTAAAGTGTCACCATAAATGTTCCCGATAAGCAAAGGCGAAAAGGATCAAAGGAAATAAGCTTCTCAATTTCCTGACTCGGTCTCCTACTTCTCCTTACCCAGGCTTTCCTGCCTTCAACAACAGACCCGACAATCCGTCCCGTTTCTTGCCAACATGAGTTCAGAGGTCAACCAAGCACTAGGAAATAATTGTGTATTAATAACCCCCTCAAAAGGCTTATTATATGCTTTTCCACCAGAATGACAAACGACTTTATAAATTGGTACTGAGATGACATCCAATTTTACTTTTTTTGTCACGATTTTCTAAGCGGACTCCGAAACCTAATCTGCACTGGGGCTGTGACCTGAAGTGTAGCTTTACAAAACGCTCACAATCGGGGCTGGCACATCGACTTTTATTAAATATTTCTCAAAACACAACATAATCACCCTTCCCTGATGCTCAACAATAGTGGCTGGCGGGCGGCTTTCTAAGGTGGGTTTAGATGTTTTCCCTCATCCCGTGTTTGTTATGACTGAAGTGAGCTTGTGTTTTGGGTTGGGCGCACTGGGCTGTTTGGCCTAAATCCTATTTGCTACCTCCAAGCTAGAAGGCTGCAGTTATCCCCGGTTCCTGAAATATGATTTGGAATTCCTGGATAAATACGAGGCGCAGAGTTTGGTAATGCATTCTCGCCGTGCATTTGATACTAAAGCAACCTGTTGGTACATGTGTTACTCTATCTAGGAGTCGTATTAAACTGTCTAAATGCGAGGCTTCCAAGTGTCCTGTTAACATCCAGATGGACCCCGTCCCTCAGTATTGTCCTTGGCACCAGAAATGGCAAATCGGTATGGACACTACAAAGGTCCCAAAGTGAGGATGAATCTGATCTTTGACTCCGAACATTGAGGGGCCCAACTTGGGATAGATGTTTCCTACTACCCACGCCCCGCATCTTATCATGTGCACCACTAACCGTAAAACCACAACCCTAAATTAGACCATCTGAAACGTCGAGATGAATTGATTTATTAGCACGCTGTACTTTGGGATAAAGTTTAGGATGCAATCGATCGGTGACGAGGGATTTACTAACAACACAATGTTATACGAAAGATACAATGTCAACTTTGTTCCCGCTAATCTTTAAATAAATATACATCACCTTTAACGCCAGAGGACTCTGGGCAAGGGGACATGCTTTTTAAAAAAAATGTTCAACTTAAATTCGGAAGAGTGACTTTCACAATCGGTAATGGATGGAATCTCACCGACGGATTGAAATACCAGGTCACTTTTTGTTATTATTCCATGAATTCGAGAGAGGATTTAGGGTTTTGCTCCGTCCCAAAGACCTTTCAGCTTTAGGTTCTGGTTTCTATATGTTCTTTAAAATCCTTTCCATGTAAATTGCAATGAAATATAGAAGGGGTAAGAGTGAAAGCCTTGATGGGATGGGGGAGGTTAATCCTGGTTTAATGCAGTGATGCAGCTATAGGGCCGAGCTGTGGTGATTGTGTTATCTCTGCCTAACATTTGTATCTCGTTCAATTCCTGCAGCCAAATAGCTGGGAGAAAGTAGGGATGTATGGACTGCTGATGCCTCGGGAAAATGTGTTATTAATATCTAAATAACGTTGCCATATTTGAGCTAAATCTCTCTCTCTCACTCTTTCCTGGTGTGGGATGATTTCGTTTGAAGTGCAGCCCTATCGCATTCTCTCATCCTCTTTCTTCGTTCTGCCTTCTCACTTCTGACACTTGAATCGTAGATAGTTAAACTCATGCAAAATATTAAAACATACTCAATTTCCCAACTCAGACTGGCAAATTATTCTCCTTCCCTTTCTTTCTCTGTTCCTTTTCACTCCACTTTTCTACCATTTGACACCCTTCCGTTCAATTATTCTGATTTAAATCGTGTTATTGGGTTTCGAGTTCCTTTCCTATGATGTGTTTCTTTATGAACCACCAACCCTCGAAAAAGAAAATCGTTCTCTTATTCGTTTCCCTAAGTCCCCTTTCCCCAGCTCTCCGGTTTGCTACCTCCAGAAACCTCGACTCTTTTTCCAAATCGTCCCCCCATCCTCTTGTTTTCCAGTTCGTTGAACTTGAATTACTTGGGTTTACTGTCTTAAGCTTGTTTTCTCTGTCGCCCACTCGCGGTGTTTGTTTATTTAAACTCCGACTACTAAAGTATTCCGAGCTAGTATTTGCTTTAGTAATTGCTATCTCGCTGATACGCCTTATTTGTCTTCGCTTTCTCTGACAAGTGTCATTCGTATGACCGGTATACCCCTTTCTTTAATTGAATATGCACATGACAATGAATTGCAGCCCCGGATAATTTGACATCCCCTATCTGTTCCTGGCCTCTATTATTTCAGCTGATTCCCCTCTGCAAACACAGAAATCCTCCCTGCTTTTTGTTTGATTAGATTCGCAACTTCCAGGTGACCCCCGAGTCTACCAGTATCCACTGCAGATTCTCTCTCTCTCTCTTTCTCTGTTCCCTCTCAGTGCTGGTTTGGTTACAGGATAGACGCTCCTATCCCGGCAAGCCAAAAAGAAAAAAACCGCTTCCACAAACCACCCCCCAAAAATAATTTAAGTGGGCGTCTCCTGAATTTTAATCATATCTCTCCTGGTCCAAATTAGATGATACCTTCCCGTCAGAAGTACAATCTGCCTCGGACACGCGGTATCACCCTGCGCACACAAATGCAAACTGGCTTGTCCAAATGTTTGCATGATCTCAACCTCACAACAGCCTCTCCCCGGGACACGCGGCTGCACAGGGAACACATGAACAAATCTCACCAAAAGCAATCATTCAGCCAATGATTCGAAACTTGATTCTCAAACGGAATCCCCAAACGCCAATCTCTGCAGTTACTGCACATTAATTAGATTATCAGATTAACCCATTGATGATTCGATTTATGCATATTTTCCAAAGCCATTTTTTCGAGCTACTTTTAGTCAGTTTACGTTAAAAATCTACTTGCTCATCATTTTTATTCAACCCAACCCAGTGCAGTTCTCCCGAGTTTATAAATCGATAATAGACACAAAAAGCTGGAGTAACTCAGCGGGACAGGCAGCATCTCTGGAGAGAAGGATGGGTGACGTTTAGGATCGAGAAGACAGGTCTCGAGAAGCTGAGTTACTCCAGCTTTTTGTGTCTGTCTTCGGTTTAAACTGGCATCTGCAGTTCCTTCATGCACATTTATCAATCGATATTTCATTTATAATTATGTCCAAGCATTCATTATAGTCCGTCTCGTCGTCGTTTCTACGTGCCCCGTGTCGCGTAAATTGCGAAATATTAGATATATTTCATTGTATAAAAATAATTCAGGGTTAATTCGTTATGTTGTCTGCCTTATTTGCCGTTTGTAAAATCTGTCCCTGTTCAAGACCTTTTTGGAGTCGATAGTTACAGGAATTGTACTATTGGGAGGGGTATTGAACAAAACTGTTCACCCCCACACCCCACACACACACATAAACACCCCCCAACACACACACACACACACACACACACACACACACACACACACACACGCACACACACACACACACACACACACACACACACACACACACACACACACACACACACACACACACACAACACACACACACACACACACACACACACACACACACACACACACACACACACACACACACACACACACACACACACACACACACACACACACACACACACACACACACACACACGCACACACACACACACACACACACACACACACACACACACACACACACACACACACACACACACACACACACATAAACAACCCCCCCCCCCCCCCCCCACACACACACACACACACACACACATAACTCCCACCAAACAGCCTTCGGTGAAAGCGGTCTGAAGCTCAGTGTTAGTAGATGAACCTTATCTCCAATTCCCATTCATTGTCCCGCAAATATTTTGATTGCAACAATTTATTTTCCTCCCATACATAGTTTCATTCCAATATGCTCTCTTAAATCACCAAGTTTTACAAAAAAAAATCAACATTGATTTCCAGCGCTGCACGATTGATTTCAGCACGAGGTTGAAAGAGCATGTGACAAAATGTTAAATATGTCCTGAAATAATATATACAGTTATAAAAATTCTCGCACTATAAAAGGGAAGTGAAATCTGGCGAATTGGTGCCTGGAGCTACAGAGAGCGAAGCGTTTAAAGATGAAAGTGCGAGAAATAAAAGGGCTCAATTTAATCTGCCTTAAAACCCTTCAACATAACGTTGTGCTTAAAAGTCCCCACAGTAGCTGATTGGGGCTAAATACACTTCTAACCATAGCTAGCAGCTATTACACTCATCGGGAACACAGCCCCTCATTCACACAGCGCCGTTTTCATTACTTTCTTTAATAAGCCTTAACATTATTAAATGTCAGAGAGATGAGAGAGAAAGAACAATCCAGCAAAAATCTCTGCTTAGAAAAGGAGTGAGGGCATTAAAGCCTCGGCCCCGAGTTACCCCAGTAAAGACACAAATTAACTTGAGATATGTTTGGGTTTCCTGTCGTTCTGGAAAATATAAATAATTATACCAAACAAATCGCTTAAAGAGACAAGACTATCCGTTGACACTTTCTAGCCGTTTGTATTATGTATCGCAAGTATTGGAGGCCGAGCGATAGGGGAAATGCCCATTAAGTCATTGCTTTTTTAAAGTTGTGTAGCAATACTCCCAGTTTGGAACCAATGGTTATCGATGATTGGGGGGAGGGAGGGAGGGGTGGGGGTGGGGTGTTGGTCGGAATGTTGCGCGGGTATTAATGTCCAGGGCCGTTCATCAGCTCAGGTCACCGGACGCCCGCCTTTTGATCAGTTCAAAAAACAAAATTCTCTTTAAATCCATAAGTATGAGCGAAAATATTCCACGACACGCCGCAAGAACAACATTCAAAAGATCACATTAGTCGCCCCATAAGACAATCCAGAAGGCAGAAAAAAAGTTTTGTAGATGTTATTTTAACACCGCCACTTAAAACTTATTTACAAATATAAACACCATCGCGTCACCTCGGCCTCTAGGAGAAACCATCAGCCTTTCCGCTGTTACCCAGCGGGAGTGAGAGCTCCTATTTAAAGGGTGATTGTAAAACGGCAGCACGCGGCGCTCCCTTTTGCAAATGTTTCCACATTTTAAAACACATATTTAAATATCAAGAGTCGAATGTTTGATCGAGTGCCTCTGATACTTAGGTACAAGTTAAATACAATTCAGCTGAAATTTTATCCATCTCCCAGAACCCAAGCTGAAACTTAAAGATACGTTTAAGAGAAAGAAAACTTCTTTAAAAGTTGAATTTCCTCAATCGGCGTCGGGCTATTTTTAACGATAAATGATTCGCAAATTAAGAGAAATTAATCTAGACCATGAATAAATTCTGAATACATAATTAGTAAATATTTCATAGCTCCTCTGTGCTGGAAAATAAAACCTTGTCATTTTCGTGGTGTTTAGAATTGTTCAAAAACTCAGTAGAATCGCACTTAAAATTACAACAATCGGAATGTTTTCCAACATTTGGCCAACTGAAATGTAATTTATATTTAGACATCGTTGAGGAGTCGAAGGCTAGCAGCGAGGGTCGCGGAGTACACAGAAAAACAACTCCGATTTGAAAAAGACCAAGTTGATTCCTTCTGAAGAAATATTCCCAGAAAAGATGACATAAAACTTGGTAAGACAATTAAATACCTCACTAGCTCAGAACAATTTTTTTTTAAACGATAAAAAGTACTTCCTCGTTTTCTTTTTATCTGACTGCGATATAGTAAAGCGTTTTATTTTTAACATTGATTTAAATGTTTAAACGTTACACTGAACGGTTGGATTCATCTACAGACGGGGACAAACTGCACGGAATCTGCTTTCCAAATGAATATTGACTGTTTCTAAATGTTTTTTTGAAATCGTTTTGTACCTTCAGCCAGTTATTCTTTCCCAATATTATTACCAAACTCTTAACAGCGGGGAGTGTTTGCATTATTCATGCGATTCCCTTTCTCCATTATTTCCTCCCTCGCTCTTTTGTCCTGATATTTTTTTCCCCTCTCGCAGATTTTTTGAATGAGAATGTCGGACTCTGCCGCCTCAGAACAGGCTGCTGTCTTTCTCTTTCTCTCTCCCTCTCTCTTTTCGCCTCTGTTCCCTTTTGTATTTCAGCTTTTAAAACATTTTCAATGGACTCACTGGTCTTTGTGCTCAAGTTCATCTCCAAGTCTGGAAATGAGTCCGTCTTCCAGAAACCCCTTTGTCAAACCCAGTAGAAATGTTTGAACATCTCGTTTGACAGTTTTTTGTTCTTTTTTTTCTAAAAAAAGGGCAAATGTTGATTTAAATATTCCCGAGCGCCCCGAAGAATTAAAGGAACGAGCAATGTTTTTTTCTACAAAGTTTCGAAGGAATAATTTCGAATTGGTGCACAAGTGCGCGGACTCGTCGCCCCGTAAAGAATAATCCGATTGTTTTAACTTATAGGAACTTGGTGTGTTACACCTTAAATAATGCAAATCCAGAAGCGGAATCAAAACCTTACCCGAGGAGTGCCATTTACTCCAAGGGAGACGACATCTAACTTTAAAAAAAAAACAACCGCATGCATGAAACTGTAGGTGAATATGCGAACATCATTTACATAAAAATCGTGGCAATCAATTTAATTCTGATTTGACCAAGAAATAATAACATCGTTAAACATGAGCAAGTTGGGAACTTTCCGGTCATGTTTGTTCCATATTGATTCCATCAACGTTCCAGTTTATTTCTTAACAAAATGATGGAGTCTGGTTTGTCACCCCCCCCCCCCCCCCCCCCCAATCCCCCTCCCCCCCCCCCCCCCCCCCCCCCCCCCCGTCGCTCTTTCTGTCCCTTGCTCATCAGAGCAGAGTAAATGTCCCATCTCCTGGCCTTTCATCAGCCGGTCGCCCCGATCTCCCATCCTAATTGTTACTGATTGGCAAAGCGGGCAACTGTCAGCCGCGGTTTCAAGGGACCGTTTAAGAAACCTGGAGAACCATCTAACCCACAACACAAATTAATTTAAGCACCAACGATCCTTTCCATCAGAGTCAGGGCTGAATAATTGATGCCTCGTCCTGCCACAGAAGACGGCAGCCCTTTTTTGACTTCCCCAACCAACACGTTCTGCACTCGAGTCACCTCGTGGGATGAGTGCGGTCCATTTTGGACAGATTATTCCCCCATATCTCCAGAAAGATTTTTCTAAACCCAGTGGCCGACAAAGTAACAAAATAGTTGACAGTTTTACTGAGAGATTGAAAGAGGGGAGAGCAACACGCGATCTTCAGCCTTTACAACACATTGAGTGTAAACATGTTCTATTAAATGTCACACAGATAACCGTGAGGTGGTATAAGCATCCCATGCCAGATTCATCATGAGTGTGGGACTCAACTAAAAACTGGCAGGGGAAATAATTCGAATGAAGATACTCCTGACCTAAACCCGAGCGCCGAGCACTGGGCGCAGGGATTCTGACTGGGTCGAGGTACAGAGCAAAGCCTTGTATTTAAATAAAAAACAATGTTTACATCCAGATGTAGATTCAAAATTAAAACCCCCAAAATCTCAAATTATATAAAATGCAATAAAATCAGAAGCCGGGCAGTGATTCCCTCTCGGCGACAACCTCAGCCCCGCATCCTCCCTGTTTCCACAAGATTAAACCCCAATTGTAGCCCAGCGTAGTGAGTGAGCAAGCAAGCGCCAATGTTACCTTTCTCCCCGAGGATTCCATCAATACTATGTTTAGTCTTTCTGCCCCCTTCTTCCTCTTTCTTCTCCATTTCTTCGTCATCATCTCTCTTTCCAAACTTGGCTCTTAACACCCGACTGATGGAACTCACTTTCAAAATAAAAGAAAAAAATAAATAAGTGGAATGAAACTTTGAAAATCGGCGGTGTGTTTCGGGAGTGTGGAATCCCTGGTCCGCAAACCTTCAATAACTCCTCAATCTAAGCCGATTCTTCCTCTCCTGGCCATTTAAGGCAACAATTTAATAATTGTGGATTTTTAAGTCTTTCTGTAATTTGATAACATTTAAAATGTTTCATTAAAATTAGTTGTTGGTATATTCGATCTTTCTCACCAATAATGGCTTTTCCAAACGTTGGTTATAAATTTCTTTCAAAAGCAACAAAAAAGGTAATTCTAAAAACTTTAATGCTTATTTGGGGTAAATGTCCGGGTGTGGGGAGGAATGGGGAGGCCCATAACTGTAATAACCCCTCCCCAGTCCCAAACCTGTCAATTTCAAATCATGCCATTGATTTCAATAGCAATAGATGACCCCAGGGTGGCGGGAGATCGGGCAAAACCAACAACTCTGCCCCAGCCACAAGGAAGAAAAATGATCACGAAGAAATGCTGTAAAAATGAAATTTATCAACAGACAAGACGCTAAAAACGGAACAATTCCCGCCCCTGTCCTGTGTACAGAAACCTAACATGAGGCAATTTGGGATCTTCATAAAAACCGACCTGTAACTTCAAAACAGTTTGTCTGAAACGTTCAAGTGACTGCTAAAGAGATGTAACTTAATATCTTGAGTCAAAGATTCAAATTGCGCCTGAGAATTTTCGGGGATGCCTTTGTGAAATTTAAGTGAATTACACCAAGCCCAAGAAACACCGGGTTGCAACTTATGTCATGTCTGGCTGCTGCCCTCTCCTGCATGTCTATCTCGCCCTCTAACATGGAGGGCCGAGGTCAGGCATGGGAGACTCACTGTGTGACAGGTGCTTCCGTGCACAGTCCCTGCTAGTGTAGGCCTCACCTGAAGGTACGGTGCTCCTGTCGCAAATCCCGTCTTTCAGCAACTTGTCCCTGATCTCCCAGCTAAACATCCCCGGGTTTTCTCTCTTGTATTCCTCGATCTTTTTCTCTACATCAGGCGTTGCTACCTGCTTTAAGGTGGGGAAAGGAGACGTAGAGACAGGGAGACACAGAGACAGAAACAAAAATACGCTTTCAATTTATTTGATGTGAATCATCAAGCAACTAAATCATTACATGTCCATTTTCTGTTCACAGATCGTCAAAATAAAGTTTAAATATCACCCACATTTCTACCAATTCATTACTTCTCTCTCTTGAGATTCGCTTATCTAACTGTGGGATCGAGCAGTTGGAGAGAGCGTTTCGCAGCCTTGAATTTCACTTGTTCAAAACTGTGCGAATTTCTTCAAAATACACGTGAAACATGCTATTGATTGCAGTGCTTTCGGACCTGGTGATTTATGAACTAGCGTGACTTCAGGTTTGAACTAAAACTCAGTGTCGAGTTCCAGTTCAGCCCACTCTGATCTCACCGCCGTTGCTGCCCAGTGTTATTCCGAATGACCCTGTAACTCCCCGTGTCCTCCTGAGAAATGGGGGGAAAAAAAAAACTGTTCCTGTCGGTCTGTCAAACGGCAGCATCCGAGAAGCGCACTGTTTTAAGTTAATTACCGATTAGATAGACTATCCGCTGCTCAGGGGGAGAATAAAAGCGCAACGATAATTTAAAGGAACGTTTAATTCTCACGACTCTTACACCAAGATTGCTGCGGTTTAAAGGGAATAACTGCAGTTCATCAGCATGTAAACATTGATTGGAGAGGGTGCACGGGTTTACTGCGATGGTAAGTTTTCGGGAAGTTTATTTGTTTTCCCGATTTGTGTTTTTTTTTTAAATCAGCTTCTTACTTTTTTTTCTTCTCCTTCTACTTTTGAGAGACACAACCGCCTCCAGCCCCCGGGCGTTGAGTCTGGGGTAAGAGTGCGAATATGAGAAAGCATGTGCATGAATAGAAAGTGAAACTTGGGGGGGGGGGGGGAGTTGTACGTGAGCGGGGTTGGGAATGGTGTGAAGGTCCGTCTCCAAACTGCATTTAGTTCTTGCTCCAGTGGCCCACAAATTGAACCCGCCAGAGAGCCAATTCGCCCCCCGCCATTTCCTCCACTCACCCTGGGCTTGCTGCCTCCGATCGCCCCGGGCCGGATAGAGCCAGTCTCTTGGTAGCGGCACAAGATTTTGGAAACGCAGCCGTGAGAGACTCGCAGCTGTCTGGATATGACACAGGGCCGGATACCGTGATGGGCCATTTCCACTATTTTGTGTCGAATATGATTCGGTAAGGGTCTGCCGTTTATAAACACTCCTCCCAACTGGTTAACTCTGCCCTGGCCCAGAGGCGTCGACACTATTTATAGAGAGACAGAGAAAAGAAAAGGAGAAAACCAAGTGTTAAGCGTGTTACCAGCGACACCGGCCTATACAACAGCAAGGACAAGATACCCGGGCCGACACAGCGCTGAGGTTTACAACTTCCCAACAGTGAGGTGCAGCAGAAGCCACGTCTTAGTTCACACGATCTTATTTCCCCAAAGTCTCCTGGAATCTCCATTCCCCCCCCCCCCCAAAGATTATGATAAATGTAGAATGGGTGAATGCAGCTTTTAAAACAGGTGTGTGGTGTTGGCGAATCTCCAGACTCGGTTTACGTGAAGTTAAAGAAATACCTCGTCTCTCTCTCTCTGTCTTTTGCTAAACAAATACATTCAAGAATAAATTGTAATGTAGCTGGGTCATTAGGGGGAAAGTTGGGAGTTAAGCTGCAGTTCTAATCGTCACAAACGTCAGTGGGGTTTTACACTGTTGAAGGCTGGAATTGTAATCAGACTAATGCAATTAAACTCTCAACTTTCTGAACAGGACTTAGGATATCCGGCCTTGAAGGATTTAAAAACCTTGCTATAGAACTGAGAATAATTCCAATTTAATACATTCGCTCATTACAAATCAGGATGACCTCTCCCCATAGAAATATGTTATTTTCCAGTTATAGGTTGAACCGGGCTAACGAAAGCGGCTTTAATAAATTCGTTTTCCATGAAAGATTTGCTTATTAAATGAAGTGTGTTAGTTGTATTTAATGGATAAAAGGCGAGACCGAGTAAAAATACACAGGAGCTGATCGGGAACTCGTTTCGCCGCGCCAGCCTGATTGGAGCTTTTTTATTCCTTAATCTGAATCAGGCATTGCTAATTTAAAGTAATGATGACCAACACATGTGGTTATCTGGGGCACGACTCAATTCTTCTCAAACATTTCCAAGTGGCCGATTCCTGCACTCGATAGGCACTAGACATTGAAACACTTGCTTCACTCATTATTCCCAGTCATGTTGTACAAATATTGGTGTAATCCCCCTTATCCCTCTCCTGACTATTCTTCACTTCACTTGCACTTCAGTAAATCCACCAAGCTTGTGTGTTTTTCGGCGTGCGTGGCTGGTGGCGTTTCACCAATGTCTCCTTAATCACGAAATGTAGGAAGCGAGGGAAGCAAGGAAATAAATTCAACCCCAAACCCTACAGCGACCCTGTGTTAGGCCGCACGTGCTCGGGAAACTTATAACAAAAAAAAACCGAATTAGCATTAAATGTCCACTGTCAATTAATTCAAGGTACATCAACGCCTTATGTTGACACATGTGTATCACAACAGAGACATTAGGCGCGGGCAGCACTAAATAAACTCCTGCAATTTTTACATTTACCCACAATTATTTACCACTAACAGGCGTTTAAACAAAAGCAAGATTCAACGTTTCTATCTCCCCTGTTTGTAAATATCTCCAATAACTTTTACACGTTAATTTATGCCATTACATTGAGATCCACGGTCGACCTACCTTCTAATGGGAATCCGGCCCTGCTGTAATTCTGACCTGGATTTGGACGCATCATCCGCGGTACTGTCCCGGAGAGAGACGTCATTCTAGAATCGGTATCGAAACGAATGTATCGGGGTGGGGGGGAGGGAGGGAGGGAGGGAGTGGGCAGAAAGAAAGGTTTGCACCAAAAAAAAGAATAACGAGCGAATCACAAAGTGGCGTGGACCGGGGTGCACGTAGAGCTCCCTCTCTGCTCACTAGAGCCGGTAACCAGCCTGTCCGCCGCTCTGCCTCCGCCGACCAGCCTCGCACCGCTCTGATCTTCGGGGAGGGGGGGGGGGGAGTTTCTTAGGAAAGTGGGATGAAGGGGGGGGGGGGATAGGAAACTGATGGAGTCGTTGGGCTTCTGAGGCAGGAGTTCCCCTTCCCAGCAGGGCTTCAGGCAGGCTGCTAATTCCAAACCCACACCCCCTTTTTAATGCCCTTTTGAAGAGAGTTTTGCAACTGTTGAAAGTCTCCAGGAAGCAGTGAGATGTTAAGGCGCCCAAGTTAGGCGCAGTGTGGAGGAGGAGGAGAGTTGGGACTCTGATAGGCTCGGATGGATTCTTTTATTCACGAGGAGGGAGAGGTCTCGCTGACAAGTGAATGCTCCAATGACGGGGGGAGAGACTCGGGGCCGATCACACTCTCTCGCTGCCTCGTTATCAATCAAACAGATGGTTTACTAAAACAAAATTACATAAAATAATACATTAAACACCCGTCAGCAATCGGCGTTAAAAGACACCGCAACGGATAGAAATCCCCCTCCCTGGCTTCTCACTAACGAGACCCACAGTCAGAAAGAGCATCGCGAACCAAACTTTAGGCTGGATGGTTCGAGACTCGCTTTAAAGCCCAAATACTTTATTAAACTCGCAGCACTTCACTGGACATAAATGTCGATTTAAAAGTAAAAGGCCCAGCCGCGACTGCCTTGGCCTAACGTGTTGTCTGCGAAAAAGCCATGTGTACGAGAACTGACTGTGACCGTTCTTTAAGCGTCAATTCTCCTCAGTGCGATGAAGGCAACGGCAGGGATTGAGCGCAGAGAACTTCAACGTCCGCAGATGTCGGGGAGAGAACTGCATTTAAAAGTGTAGGGCGAAGGTGCCTGCACTGATGCTAATAATGAGGGGCTCTGCTCTGGGCCTGAATCCGTTGATTCGCCCTTCCTTCCACCTCCCAATAATACCCTCACAGTTGTCCAATCCTCCTTAGGTCATTTCAGTTTTATAGTGACAATTTTCTTCGAACACATTCCAAAATTAATGTGACCCTTACTGCCGGAGTGATCCCCTGAACAGCCCCCTATACTCTTAATTACTGATGGGAACGACTTGTTACATATCTGCACCTAGGCTGGGGAAACGGGAGCAGCTAAAAGACATTTCATTCTGTTTAAATCAGCTGTTTCGCCTGAGATCCGGAGGGCGAAGGGTCGGGCATTTCCACTGTCTTGTCCCCCCATATAAGGAAGGCAGATCTCCCTGCAGAAGGTATTTGTTTTCAATGCTTGTACCATTTTGATGGATTGTAAAATAACCTTTTTTTCCCTGTAGGATCGGTGATGTTTCCCTTCCCAAAGACAGATGATTACAAATGACAGCAGCTGTTCTGAGACACCCGGACCCACACATACACCAAACACTCAATCAACTCTCATAGTCGCTCCCCAATCTAACACATAGACCCACAAACTCCCTCACATACACTCTCTTAAACATTTACACCAACTCCCACCTTCCCTGCACACAGCCAAACACACCCAACTATACAGCTATACACCCGTCATCTGGAATATAGAGACAGACCCATATACACTTTTACACACGAATACACCCACAACCATGCACACGCATATTTCGAAATATCTACTCACACCAAGCCACTCACACCCAAACATAAAGACACAACCAAACATACGCACATTCACCATTCACAAAACCAAAAATACACCTATACTGAATATACAGCGTACACAAACACTGTACACACACTTGAGCACCGACTGCATACGCACACGCATTCACATTTGCACAACTTGTGCACACTCCAACCCTCTCCACGTACACAAACAGAGCCTTGTGAGAATCTCCAAAATGACTCAGAGAAGTTTCTGATTTAATTTCCCCTCGACGCCTGATCTCCCGAGCATGTTAATTGTTCTAATGTAATACAACACTGATCACTGGGACCAGGAACCAATCGATGATCCATTTATTAAATGTGTTCGGTTATGGCTATTTCACCAAATGTCACTGATGTTAATTATAATAAGAAGAATTTCGAAAAGTTGCGCTTTGCTTTACACACCCTCCCTTAATCTTCATTTAATCCGCATTCACCTCGGCTAAATAATTCGTTTGCCAAGTAATAACAACGCGTCTAGTCTAAAAATGACATCCTAAATGAAAATTGGGAACAAAGGGACGCCTCGCTGTGTGCCAGGTACCCGGCCCGGCGGTGAAACCCCTTCAATGCACACAATTAATTCCAAACCACCTCTCTTGGTAGTTTGTTTTGCTAACTGTGTGAATATTTGCGCCCGTGCAATCGATTTTGAATTGCATTGAAATCGGAGCCATAAATTGATACAGCTCCATTATGCCCAATCGGTGCGATATTCATTCGAAGACTCCAACCATCTGACCCATGGGCTGATGCCCAGTACCGTGTGGTAGACAAAAAGCTGGAGAAACTCAGCGGGTGCAGCAGCATCTAAGGAGCGAAGGAGATCCTTAGATGCTGCTGCACCCGCTGAGTTTCTCCAGCTTTTTGTGTAACCCTCGATTGTCCAGCATCTGCAGGTTCTTCGTTAACACCGTGTGCTAGACGCCGTGCGGGGAATGGTACGTAGTCTCAGTTGTACCCAAGCCTCAACCTTGCCACCAACACCTCTCGTACTAACTTTATCCCCATCTCCACTCGCGCATTATTTAGCACCCAACAACCCCGAACCTAACACCAACACAAATACCCCTTAAATTAATCTCCATCTCCTGCTGTAAACCTGTAGGAAGGAACTGCAGATAGCGGTTTACATCGAAGATAGACACAGAATGCTGGAGTAACTCAGCCGGATAGGCAGCTTCTCTGGAGAGAAGGAATGAGAAGGAAAGAATGCCTGTTCCGATTAGTTACTTCAGCATTTTATGTCTGTTTTGTAACCCTGTTCCGAGCGCAACTCTTCTGAACTCGTTTTTCACATCGCAGTCCCCGTCCTGAAGAAAATTACTTGCTCAGAATCCCGTCGGACGTTTGTGAACAAAATGAACCTGGACCAGGGGGAGCGGAGGGCGAGCGACCAAGGCTTGCATCGACCAAGGGCGATATTCTTCCTTCGCTTGTTTCTAGACTTCCAAATCCATAGTCTCTGAACCATGGTCCGGTTTCCCTTTTATCCTCATCTCAATATTGATACATTGAAAGAAGCGGCGAATTGAAGCGGCGGATGATGAGGGAATTAAAAGGGAATATAAATTACGCTATAAATAATGTCCTGGAGTTTTTCGAAAATACCCAGTATTGCTCATTCCAGCACAAAGTTATGTCAGTCGCTAATCATCTGATATTTATTTCAGTAATTAATTCAATCGCTCCCTAACTTTACGAGACTACAATATACAATACTATTTGTTCAAAATATTCAGTTATATTTGACTAGTAACTAAGTATGTTACTCCAAATGTTAATTTAAATTACCAAATGGTATTCAATTATTTGGACAACAAAATAGTATTCCATTATTATACTACTTATAGTATTAAATTATTTGGAGAGCAAAATCACAATTCCCAATATCGAGTTACCAATTAAAAGTATCCAGCTACACCTGATCCGAATGATATCAGTCCTAAATATCCAGTTAATATCATGCCTGCAATAACCAGTCATAGAAATGCTCAAAAATTGTTATACCCCTTCCAAGTATTTGGTTATTTTCATAATTTATTCCTATATACATATATACATCCGACCCCAAGATTGCGTTATCGTTGTTCCCTGTTTTGAGTTACTCCAACTATTTGTGTCTATCTTTGAGTATTAAGCATTTGTCAAACTCCATATTCGTTCATAATATCCAGTCATCTCTGTATCTGTCAGTCTTCGATTGTTCGATATTAGATTTAAATGTCCAACATCTTCAGCAGAGCTCACATCCTGTGAATGAATGAGAAAAAGCCAGTCAAATCTGTTCCTTATACCCAGATATAAAAACACTATCATCAGTAGTACATAATAGTTAATACTGTATATCAGTCAGCAATCAACTGTGTCTTGCGGGCTGAACTCATTCTAAAAATGTAGTTATTACTTACAAATGTTAGTTACCTATTTCTAGTTTTTGCTAAATTGTTTCTAATATATAGTTGCCTCAAATGTATAGTTGTCTGAATATCAATTAAATCCAACCATCACTGCATACTAGCCGCAATGTCCAAACTTAATTTTTCAACTTTCAATATATTAAATCATTGACTGATGCCCATGAAACTAATGCGAGCACCTTGCATTAATGAGTGGCTGCGGCGGAGCTGCTGCCTCACAGTGCCAGAGACCTGGGCTTGGGTACTGTCTGTGTGGAGTTTGCATGTTCTCTCTATGACTGCATGGGTTTCCTCCAGGTGCTCCGGTTCCTCCCGCATCCCAAAGACGAGCGGGTTTGCAGGTTAGTTTTCTTCTGTAAAATTTCCACAAATGTGTAGGAAGTGGATCAGAAAATGAAATAACATAGAACTAGTGTGAACGCGTGAACCTGGTGATCTGAAGGGCCAGTTTCCATGCTGTAAATTTCAATGTCCAAAATGTGTTGGAATCCCCTGAACTCCAATTGTTACACCAGGTTTTTTCGGGATTGGCATCCTTGCTTTGTTTACTGGCACCATCCACCTGTGGTTGTAGGGTTTTGTGTGAGTCCCACACAGCCTCCTGTTGTCTGCAATCCTGGCAACAGGTGAAAGGCAGAGCGTGGTTTGACAGCAAATCTAAAGCTGCCTCTGTATCACAAAAATGCAAAATCCAGCGTCTGGTTTCAACACCAGGGTGTAACCAAAGTAATCAGGGTGTAATCAGAGTAAACCAAAGATCAAAGACAAAGTTTCTCTCCAACCAAAAAATGTTTAAATGTATTTAAACTCATTAAAACTTCAATCAGGGTGCACAGGTGCAGTTGGATGGAGAGATAGGTCTTGAAGGTGTGAATGGTTTATTGATGGGGGGGTGGGTGAATGTAAGAGCATTAAAAAATTAAGAGAATAGAAGCAGTGGAAGACCACTCGGTTAATGAGGCCATGGCACCTCCAGTGGAGAGCACGAGAGATCCAATGCACTATTCATCAGAATGCTGCACCATTCCCTCAGTCCTGGGCTGGTGTTGCTTTAAGAACACAAGGACACAAGGGCAGGAGTAGGCCACTCAGCCCCTCAAGCCCGTCCCACCCTTAAAAGTGATCATAATGTATCTGACCCATCCCTTATCTCTTCTTTAGCACCAGTTCCACATGGCCCTCAACTTCCTGATCTTTCAACGTTTTATCAACTTTCTCTTTAAATATCTGCAGTCATGCAGCTTCCACAAATCTTCAAGGTAGAAAGTTCTACAGATTTAACATTCTTATGAAGAAAGGTTCCTGCAGACTTCAGTTTTAAAAGGTTGCTCGCTTGGAATTACCTGGCTCATTTGAGAACCTCCCACCCAGGGAAAGATCTCGTGTCTACTCTGCCATGCTCCGACACATCCCTTACTTTTCAAAACTCTGAAGAGTAAAGTTATAATTTTGGAAGCTGCTAGTGATAAGTGATAAGACAACTCTTTATCCTAGGAATTTGTCTCGTGGTGAAGAAAGGGGGTAGGAAGAAGAACACAGTGGTTAAATGGAAACTCTTCCCAAATTATTTATCTTCCAGACAGGGATGCAGTATAATAACACGTAGGGAATTAAAAGAATGGGAAAGTGGGAGAGAGTGAAAAAGGGAATGCAAAGGAATATGGGTGAGGTGTAGAGAGAAAGTGATAAGATAAAGTCAGAATGTGAGACAGATTGAATGTGTGAATGGGGGAAATGATACAGGGAAGGGAATGCTTGCCTACACAGTGTAATGGGAGCTTTGCCATGTAACCAAGTCATATTTTACCCTTCTTGTTTGATAGGAAAATAAAGATTTTAATTCTATAGCTCAAATAAAAGCAAAGAAACCTTAGTGAATTTCTTTGCAAAGATTTGTGATAAAGAATAGGTATTCATGAAAATCAAAGAGAATCCTTTAATCAACATTCTTGCTATAATGAACTGTACTCCAGCAGCTCGAGGGAGGTACTGAGCCTCTCTAAGCAACTGTACGGAGCCTCACCCAGAGCAAACACAACATGTTGGAGAAACTCAGCGGGTCAAGCATCATCTGTGGAGAGAATACACAGGTGACGTTTCAGGTCAGGACCCTTCTTCAGACTCATTCCCTCCACAAATGCTGCCTGATCCACTGAGTTCCTCCAGCACTTTGTGTTTTGCTCAAGATTCCCGTATCTGTAGTTCTTTGTGCCTCAGCGTCTCCTACAGTGTAGCAGTGATGTTTCTTGGCTAGTACTCGAGTTCTCAACTCTGTTAATCCAGAGACATAAATTTAAATGAATTTGTGCCAGCCAAATAATTTAAATGTAAGTAATTAATTAAACAGGGATTTTAAAAAGAAGCACCAGTTTCGGTAACTATAACCTTGAAACAACTGGGTTGTTAAAGAGAAGTCCGTCTGTATCATTAAGGAGAGGGATTCTGCCATGCTTACCCAGCCTGTCCAAGTCTTTAACTTGCCCCCTCGGTTCTGGCAGGGGTGATGAGAGATAGACCATAAATGTCACCATTGTCAATGATATTGCATCCTGTGAATGTATTAAAAAAAACCTTCCCTTAAGGGAAAGAATTTCTTGCAAAACTTTTATAAAAAGTCTATTTTATTATCAATGAGCCGTGACAATTAAGCAGACATCATCATGAAAAAAACTTTGGAAAATCTTTTTCCTATTTCTAATAGACATCCCAATGAATCATTCCTTGAATGGAAGTCACCTGATGCTCTCCCTGTACAATTTAGTCAATGCAACATAGTTTGCCTGGGGTGATAATGACTACTGTAGCATCACAGTGATTGTATTTACCTGCTTAAATGTCAGCAAGTTGAGGGTTTTCATGCATCATTGGTTAGACTGGTGAGGTGGGGATTGATGAGTTGCAGTGAAGAAAGTAAAAGGGAGGGATTTCCACTTAGAACATAGAACAGTACAGCATAGAGACAGGCCTCTCGGCCCACATTGTAATTGCGGAATGTGCTGTCAAGTTAAACTAATCTATTCTGACTGCTTGAGATCCATGGGCTGCATATCCATGGGCGGATCTCAACGCTTGAATGCCACTGTTGCATCTGCCTCCACCACCACTCCTGGCAGCGTGTTCCAGGCCCACCACCCTCTAAAAAACGTGCCCCTCCACCTTAAAGCTATGCCCTCTTGTCTTGGACATTTCCACCCTGGGATAAAAGGTTCTTACTCTCTACCTTATCTATTCCTCTCATCATTTCATATATCCCTATCACTTCTAGCAATTGTTTCAGTTTAAATTAACATGTTTCATTATGTGTGCATTTGGCAAACTTTTAATCAAATGCTTAATTGTAAGAGATTTTAAATATTATCGAACGTCAGTTTTTAAAATAAAGACTTTGAATCTTTCATAGTTTTGACAGCCAGTAAAGCTGAAACACTGCTTTGCCAGTAGTTCAAGCTTTCAGAGAAGTTTGGGAGGCTGTGCATCTACAGCATAGTGTCTGGCCGTGCTGCCAGAACTAATGAGATGTTGCTGGATTCTGGGGTTTCCTAGCCAGAAAGAGAGGACCTCTGCATCTGCTCCAGGGAAGTTTGGAATTGGGTGGCCAACAGGCAGTGATTGCCAGTAGCAGGTTATGCCGGCAGAATTTATCCCGTTATAAAATGTCCACAATAAGCACACCATAATCTGTGCAAAGCACAAAGTGCTGGAGGAACTTAGCCGGGCAGGTAAGGATTTCACTCCACAATGCAGCCTGAACCATTGAGTTCCTCCAATACTTTGTGTTTTAGTCAAGATTCTAACATCCGTAAGTATTAAAAGAAAATTTGCCCTGGCATTAAAGGGATTAAAATATTGTGCATTCCTTTTCTCCTTTGTTTACTATTTAGAATGTATCGGAAGGTGTTTGGACAGGATCGGGCAGTGGGATTTGGGATTCATTACGTTCCATGAATACATCTAAGCAGAGTTGGTAAATTCATGAAGTTTGGCAATTTACCTTTATGTGCCAGCATGGATTAATCCAAGGACAGGGACTTATATGACATAAGGAATGAACATTTATATGTAGGGGAGATCATTCCTGGCCCAACCGGTTGAAATGCACAAGACTGGTTACATTCACTTGCAGACCTTGAAGGGACATATTCCAGGGTCTATTGGATTTTGTGCAGGTCTCAGTGGCTGCAGAGGTGGGTAGCTGAGAGCATGTTTAGTTCAGTTTAGTTTGGTTCTCAAAAAATGGGACTGGATCAACGGACAAATTAGCCCTTCCTATTCTGTCTTTTAAATGCAATTGTTTTACCTTTCTTTGACCTCAGGAAGCCTGTAATACCTGTCTCATGTCCTAAGAGTTGAATATCATCAAACCCTTACTTGAAGAATGGCCACAAGGCAAAATGGTCCACTACAACAACATGGGCAGCACAGTGGCGCAGCTGGCAGAGCTGTTGTCAGAGACCCGGGTTCGATGCTGACCTCTGGTGCAGTCTGTGTGGAGTTTACATGTTCCCCGTGTGCCCCTTTGGGTTTCCTTCAGGTTGTCTGGGTTTTCTCGCACATCTTGAAGAATGTTGTAGGTTAATTGGCCTCTGTATATGGCCCCTAGGGTGTAGGGAGTGGGTGAGAAAGTGGGATAACATAGAATTAGTGTGAACAGGTGATAGGTGGTTGGCGTGGACATGGCGAGCCGAAGGGAATGTTTCCACGCTGTATCTCTAAACATGTGACTGTAAGTTGGCGCAGGCATTGCTGGTCTCGGATCATTCATCACTGACTACCCTGACATTTATCTCATGCCACATCTTCACTTAATCTTCCAGTGGATGCGACTGACAAATGTTTCACTGGCTGAGGGACACTGGCTGGGGAAGAATGGTGTATTTTTCTGTGGCTTCAGCTGGGATCAGCTGGGTTCAGCTGACCCAGTAAAGGCTAATTCTACATATTACACCACTCTCACTCTCTAAACCCTTTTTACTCGCATGGAGACAAATTATTCTACAGTCAGTGAGAGGCACGAGATGTCTCAGTCTTGTTGTACGGTGGAGGGGACGGGGGAGGGGGAGAACGTGACACAATGTCACAGAGGAACAGTGCAAAGCTGAATTTCAAGAACTGGTTTGGACAATGAGGTAATTAAATGGGAATTAATCTTTCATTCTTCTTTTCATTGAATTTCAGTCTGATATATAATTTATGTAGATTTTTAATAATTGGGTAGGATTACTTTAGCTCAATAATTTATGAAATTTTTAGGATCCCAGGACCGAGGTTATACATGTAAGGACAGAATGATTAGGCCAGAGCTCTTTTCTTTTCAGAAGAGAAGGATTAGATGCCTGATGGATGAGGACCTGATGGAAGGAAGCCTTTTAGGTTACAGTTGGGAGTCAGAGGAGAGACCTGCAAAATATGTTTCCACGTGTATGAATAGCAAGCTACGAATATCACAGTCTTTGCCAAATCCAATGAGGAACATTTCCTGTGGATAAGGAACAGGCTAAAGCAAGGAACAGTTGAGGTGAATTTCAGAGATAGATTTGAGGGGGAGTGACAGGAGAAAAGCTACAGACAGGAGAAAAGGAACTGATATGGTACTGTTAGGATTGCAGGAGATAGTGTGAGGGGAGGCCAAGGCAGAGCTTAAACTCTGTCATTGATTGGTAGGACCAAATGCTTATTCATATGCTGTAAAATGAATGTAAATGTTTGTATGTTCAAACAGCCCAGGAAATATTTGTATGCACATGAGTGATGCCTCCTACAGCCCACAAGCCAGCTGAAAGAGAGGAAGCACATTGTCATTTACCACCGGGTTGGACATTGCGTGTCAAGGATTTTGCTCTGTTTGTTAACTTAGTCAGCTCCACAATTGCCACAGGTTGATCTTTCACCATTTAATTGAATTTCTCATCATGTTTGCTTTTATTATTTCTGTCAAAGCTCAAATTCATCAGTATTTATAGGTCTCTTTTTATGGTTATCTCCTGAAACATTCCAATGTGATAAATTTCCTTCTTTGTAAAGCAATTTTACAGTCAAATTCGTATTAATTCATTCACAGAATGTTGATTTCCTGGAAATGCATTTGAAACATATAAACATAGAAAATAGGTGCAGGAGAAGGCCATTTGGCCCTTCGAGCCAGCACTGCCATTCATTGTGATCATGGCTGATCATAAACAATCAGTAACCTGTTCCTGCCTTCTCCCAACACCCCTTGATTCCGCTAGCCCCAAGAGCTCTATCTAATTATCTTTGAAATTCATCCAGTGAATTGGCCTCCACTGCCTTCCGTGGCAGAGAATTCCTCTGGAAATTTCTCATCTCAGTTTTATATGGCCTCCCCTTTATTCTCAGATTGTGGCCCCTGGTTCCGGACTCCCCCAACATTGGGAATTTTTTTCCTGCATCTAGCTTGTTCAGTATCTAATTTTTCCTGCATCTACCTTTTATAATTTTATATATTTTCTATAGGATCCCCCCTCATCCTAAATTCCAGTGAATACAAGCCCAGTCTTTCCAATCTTTCCACATATGACAGTCCCGCAATCCTGGGGATTAACCTCGTGAACCAACGCTGCACTGCCTGAATAGCAAGGATGTCCTTCGTCAAATTAGGAGACCATAACTGCACACAATACTCCAGATGTGGTCTCACCAGGGACCTGTACAACTGTAGAAGGACCTCTTTACTCAAATCCTGTTGTTATGAAAGCCAGCATGCCATTAGCTTTCTTCAATGCCTTCTATACCTGTATGTTTATTGCCCAACCCTAATTGCCCTGGACAAGACGGTGGTTATTGCCTCTTGAGCCATCACAATGTAAGTGTTGATGGTGATTCCACACCGAGCAGGATTTCCAAGATTTTGATCCGGAAATAACAATGGAAAATTCCATTTTTTTCATGTCTGGGTGGAATGTGAGATGGGGTTGTAAGGGGGAATCCTTCCCAAGTACCTGCTGTCCTTGTTCTTAGAGTCTGCAGCAAGGGGAAGTATTTCCAAAAGACAATTTTGTAAGTTCTTGCAGTGCATTATGTACATAAAAATTACTGCAGCCATGGTGTGTAAATATTTAATATTTAAAGAGGAGCATGGTGTACTAGTTAAGTAGACGGCTTTGTCCTGGATGGTGTTATTGGAGCTGCATTGATCCAAGCAATCATCATGTATCATGTCAGTCTGAAGGGTCTCACCCAAAACACTGTCTGTCCAATCCCTAGCCTGCTGAGTTCTTCCAACACTGTTTTGCTCAACATTCCAGCATCTGCAGTTCCTTGTGTCTCCATGCATCACTACCTGTTTCTAACTTATGCCCTACAAATGATGGAAATGCTTTGAGGGGATCGAAGTTGAGTTACTGGCAGTTGGATGCCTAGCCTTTGACCTATACTTGCAGCAATGCGTGTTGTAGAACATGTATCTGGAGCAGATAATTAATTGCAAGGTATCGATTAGCCATGATATAAGGATAACAGGTTCAAGGGACTGAATGGCCTATCCTGTTCCCACATTTCTCTGGACTAAAATAAAGCAAGGTTTATCTAATTACATTTCATATTACAGTAGTGACTAGCCTGGGAAAGTACCTGGTGAACTGTAAAGCCCCTAGGAAATCTGGAGACTATGCTAGATGTTTCACATTTAACTGAATCTTGGCAGAATTTGGCAAAAATCTCGGAACAAAATCATGAAATTAATAAAGGATGTGAAGAACAAATGCTTGCAAAGGAGGTCCTACTGTTAGGTGTGTTCAGAATTATGCGTTGGAGCAGGGAATGTGTGTGTGTGTGTGGTGAGAGGGGAGAATGGGTTGGAACAGCACTGCCTGCAGTTGCTGGATGTGTCAGGCAGATGGCGCTTGGAGCCAATGTGCTCCAGTACAGAGCAATTCGACAAGGGAAGAGGTCCAGAGTTCCCAGCGAATTTTTCTTGTTTATCTTATTCCTCTTAAAATCCCACCAAGACCACAAATCACAAACTCCTAATCTCTTCACACCCTGTCCCAATTAGCAATCTCCAGTTCCCAACCTTCAGTTCCAACTCACTGTCAGTATCCACCACTCCTGCCTCTTATGAAAAGCAAACTCAAAGGTAATGGGGAATCTGGTGATTTGATAACATCGTAAGGATGGGACAAAGAGCAGTTGAGCAAATGAAAATACTGCGACCTACACAAGATACAGTCATAGAGTGATACAGTGTGGAAACAGGCCCATCGGCCCAACTTGCCCACATCGGGAAACATGTTTCAGCTACACTAGTCCCACCTGACTGCGTTTGATCCATATACCTCCAAACCTGTCATATCCATGTACCTGTCCAACTGTTTCTTAAATATTGGGATAGTCCCTGCCTCAACTACCTTCTGTGGCAGCTAGTTCCTTCCACCCACTACCCTTTGTGTGAAAAGGTTACCCCTCAGATTCCAATTCAATATTTTCTCCTTCACCTTAAACCTATGTCCTCTGGTCCTCGATTCACCTACTCTGGGCAAGAGACTCCGTACATCTACCCGATCTATTTCTCTAATGAATTTAATATTTAAGAATAAGGAGTAAGCCATTTATTTATTTTTAAATATATTTTTATTGGAAGTGTAAACACATAATAGCAACATGGTTTGTTTATCAATTACATTCATACAAAGCTTCTGTTCTTTTTATAGAATTTTTTAAAAGATGGAACTGAAAAAAAAGGAGAAAAAAAAGGAGAGAAAAAACAAAAAAAACTAAGATAATTACCAATAACAGTTTTGGAGATAGGTCCGTAGATTATAAGGCGTAATTATTCATCTAATCCTGAGAGGAGTAAGCCATTTAGAACGGAGATGAGGAAACACTTTTTCTCACTTCTTAAGTGGTAAGTCTGTGGAATTCTCTGCCTCAGAGGGCGGTGGAGGCAGGTTCTCTGGATGCTTTCAAGAGAGAGCTAGATAGGGTTCTTAGGGTTATAGGGTTTATAGGGTTAAAAATAGTGGAGTCTGGGGATATGGGGAGAAGGCAGGAACGAGGTACTGATTGGGGATGATCATCCATGATCACATTGAATGGCGGTGCTGGCCCGAAGGGCTGAATGGCCTACTCCTGCACCTATTGTCTAATGATTTTATACACCTCTATAAGACCCTCCTGTGCTTCAAAGAATAGAGTCCCAGCCTATTCAATCTCTGCCTTTTACTCGGACCCTCTAGCCCTGGCAACATCCTTGTAAATCGTCTCTGTACCTTTTCCAGCTTGACAACATCTTTCCTATAACACGGTGCCCAGAACTGAACACAATACTCTAAATGTGGCCTCACCAATGTCTTTTCCAACTGCAACATGAACCTTCCAACTTCAATACTCAATACTCTGACTGATGAGACACAAGGAAACAATGCTGAAATCTTGAACAAACCACAAAGTGGTGCAAGAGTTTGAAGAAGGGTCTTGACCTAAATCTTTGCCTGACCCCCCCCCCCCCCCCATACAAATGCTCCCTGACCTGCTGAGTTCCTCCAGCATTTTGTGTTTTGACTTATCCAAGATCTTCACACAGCCCATAGATATGGAAATAGCACCTCAGCACAGGAGTAATCTATGGATGTGCTTTCAAGTGGAAAAGGTGTGAAGGAGAGTGTTTGTCTGCTATGTAATTATCAAAATTTGCAGAATACAGGGAGGCTATTTAGTCCATTGTGTATTGACGGCCCTTTGTTAAAGCAGAGTGTTACTAATCCAGATTCCCCATTATTTCCTCAAAACTATGCAGCCTTCTCTTTCTCAAAAATGACCTAATGTTTCCGTAATAGGTATACTAACCTCTGCTTCAGCTATTCCTTGTGCCAAAAACCCTCTTTCTAAAGCAACCTCTTCTAAATGCTCCCTTCATATAAGAAACATATAAGATTGTTAAGGGTTTGGACACGTTAGAGGCAGGAAACATGTTCCCGATGTTGGGGGAGTCCAGAACCAGGGGCCACAGTTTAAGAATAAGGAGCAAGCCATTTAGAACGGAGACGAGGAAACCCTTTTTCTCACAGAGAGTGGTGAGTCTATGGAATTCTCTGCCTCAGAGGGCAGTGGAGGCGAGTTCTCTGGATGCTTTCAAGAGAGCTACATAGGGCTCTTAAAAATAGCGGAGTCAGGAGATATGGGGAGAAGGCAGGAACAGGGTACTGATTGGGGATGATCAGCCATGATCACATTGAATGGCGGTGCTGGCTCGAAGGGCCGAATGGCCTACTCCTGCACCTATTGTCTATTGTCTATTCTGTCACCAACTACACATCCAGATGAACTAAACATACTGAAGAACATGTACAGCACTGGAACAGGCTCTATGGTCCATAATGTTCATGCCAAACGCGATGCCAAGTTATACTAATCTCATCTACCTGCACATGATCCATATCCCTCTATTGCCTGCATATCCACATTCCTTTTTAAAAACCTATTAAATGCCTTGATCATATCTGTCTCCACCACCCCTGACTGTGTGTTCCAAACACCCACCACTCTCTGTGTAAAAAACTTGTCCTGCACATCTACTTTAAACTTTGCCTCTATCACCTTCAAGCTATGACCTCTAGTCTTTGAAATTTCCACCCTGGGAAAAAGATTATGACTATTTACCCTATCTATGCCTTTCATTATGATTACGGGTATTTTAAAGTGGAGATGGACAGATTCTTGGTTAGTTAGGGTGTCAAAGGTTACGGGGAGAAGGCAGGACAATGTGGTTGAGAGGGAAAGATAGATCAACCATGATTGAATATGAGAGTAGACTCGATGGGCTGAATGGTTTAATTCTGCTCCTATGACTTATGAGTAGAGCCAAGCTTTTGCCATAAATGCCATGTGCCTTTTCATGCCTTTTTTGATGATTTCACCAGGATAATGCCTTTTTCATGATCGAGTGCCCAAATCAGCCTTTTTTTGCCATTTTGCTAAAAGGCTGTGCTATTTTCTCTAATTGTACCGTGATTATAATGACGTTTTCTATGTTAACACATTAATATTAATGTTATTATTAACATGTTAACATAGTATAACTTACAAGAAAATTTCCACCACTGGGGCAAAACCGGGGGCGCCACCGTCGTTGTTCATTCGTTCGTGCTGCTGCCCGCTGGTTCAGCTTTCTCCAAGATCTATTTAAGAAAGAACTGTAGTTGCTGGAAAAATCGAAGGTAGACAAAGAATGCTGAAGAAACTCAGCGGGTGAGGCAGCATCTATGGAGAGAAGGAATAGACAACGTTTCGGCTCGAGATCTTTCTTCAGACGGATTTGGGGAGGGTCGGGAAAAAGAAAGGAAGAGGCGGAGACAGTAGGATGAGTAAACAGTAGAATGAGAGCTGGGAAGGGTAAGGGGGAGGAGGGAGACTATAAGGGCTATCTAAAATTAGAGAAGTCAGTGTTGATACCACTGGGACTACAGAAGCGAAATACCCAAGCTTGTCTCCTCATCACATTTACTGCCTGCTCCAGTCACAATTCTGAGTTTGAGTGATCTGTGCAAGGCATTCATTGATGCTGGAATTCCACTGTGGAAATTGGAAAACAAATTTCTCAGAGTTTTTTTTAGAGAAATACACTGAGGAACATATACCAATCGAGTCATCATTACCAAAAAAAAATTATGTTGATAGTTTCAACATTGTTGTGCAGAAAATTAGAGATGAAGTTGCACGCAACAAAATATGGATCTCAATAGATGAGACAACCGATGCTGTGGGTAGATATGTTGCCAATGTGGTCATCGGTACACTGGAGGCAGGTCAACCATCAAAGGAGTATTTGCTTCTAATTTTGCAAACTTCCCACAAGCTATCACTTCCCTTGAGAAACGTGGTGAAACATTAGTCAATAACTTGCAGGATTTCATCAAAGAAGATATCTGTAAAATTCCTGGCGATGTAGGTAAAGACATACAAGGAAAATGTGAGAGAGTGATTTTAGCTAACAAAGATCTTGAAGAAATACAAAACATAGCTAAAGTTCTCAAAGGTAGTTGTAATGCACAAGATATCGACATGAATATAGAGTCTGTAGCTTGTTTTGGGTATGCACCAGTGTCCTCACTTGAGGTAGAAAAAAGTTTTTCATAACTGAAGCATATTCTGCCTGACAGAAGGCATAGTTTAACATCAGATAATTTGAAACAAATGCAAGTAATTATGTGCAACCAGGAAACTTTGGTCATTTAATGTAGAATACCTTTATATTATCTTTTTTAACCATATTTTGGTGGTGGAAATACATGCCTTTTTATGCCTTTTTTGTCAATAAATGCCTTTTTCGTGCCTTTTTTGTAATTATATAATGCCTTTTTGCCTTCCTATTTCAGAGTTTTTTAGTGCCTAAACATCCTGGCTCTACTTATGAACATATGAATTTTACATAATCCAGGTTTGTACCTCTCCTTATACTAATACTCCCTAATCCAGCATCAGTCAACCTCTTCTCTTTCCCCTGACTTTCCAGACCAGACTGCATGCAGTACTCTAAATACCTATAAAGCTGCATCATGACTTCCTGACTTTTTCTCAATGTCCTGACCAATGAGGGCGAGCAGACTGTAAACCTTTACAATTCACCTTCACAAAACCCTTCACACTGTTACACTTGGCAATTAAAACTCTCAACATTCCATGCCAATCTATATTCCTATCCCTGGCATCATCTCTGGCTTTAATTTTCCCTCTGACATCAAGGTCCCTCCACTCCAGAATCACTATATCCCTATTTACTAAACCATACATCTCACATCAGTGGTGATCTCAGCTATCCAAAGTGTAGACAAGTCAGGCTATATCAGTGGTGGGTCCAAGCTGCGAGAACTATATCTGCTGTTGGGGTCAAACAGGCCGCATGGCTTCCATATGTACTAACTTCAACATGAAAACCTAAAGTTAACTAAAGTGATGGGAAAGGATTTGAATATTTGGTTGCAACATGGAGGTACGCAGTTTCAGCTGATCTTCTAGATGGGAATCCGTCATTTGTGACCTTAAGGGCGTCTTGGTTTGGGTTAGGTAGGAGAATGTAGGTTTGCAGCAATAAGTGGTTGAAAAGCAAGAAAGCATTGTCCGTGCATGTTGCCGCAGACGTGGGTATTCCGTTGCATTTTTTCATATTTCAATCAGATCTTTCTTAGCGTCAAATAAGGACTTTAAAATGTCATCTTCTGAGAGCTCAATCAATTCCATCTGTAGTTCTTTAGGAGCCTTGGAGACATCAACTAGGTGAGGTTGAAATTCTAAGTTGAGTGTGATGTCATGATTCTCAAAGTCAGTGAACCTTTCATTGTATTCTTTAATTAATAAGTCCATAACAGCTGCGTATTTTTCAAACGATTCGCATTAATCCTCCTGCTCATCAATGACCTTCGCTAACTGCTGAAAATGTTCATCTGAAATTTCATTTTGAAGATGAAGAGTTTTGTAAAAGATAGCTTTTTTCGAAATGCTTGGATTTTTTTGCCACATATCATCTATAGACTTAGTTTTACCTTGCAAAGCAACATGCAAGTCAATTTGCTTTGACATGATATCACACAGAAATGCAGTATTTCTACAGAAATCTTCTTTCAATAATTCACATTGCTGATTCTGTTCTTCATGAAATTTAACTATCTGTTCTCGCAAAGATAAAAATTTTGCTAACACCTGTCCCTGTGATAGCCAACGCACTTTACAATGATACGGCAAATCCACACTGAATGCCTCATCGTCCAACTTTAGCATATTACGAAACTGATGATGCCGTGTTGCATTTGTAAACGAATATAGTCAATAATGCTTATAACTTGTTGCAAAGTGTCACTTAAAATAGTAGATTTAGCACAGAAATATTGCTGTGAAAAGAAATGAGAGCACCTGGATCTGATAATACCATTTTATCTGTGCAATAAAACCTTCACGTTTTCCTGTCATGGCAGGTGCACCGTCTGTACACACACTCACATAATTAACCAAATCCAGTCCAACTTCACGACATTTATCTTGAAAGTTGTTGAAGAAATCTATTCCTCGTGTTCTACCCATAAGAGTGCACAAAGCGAGTAACTCTTCATAGCAAAGAAAATCTTCTGTTATGGCCCGAATGAAGTATAAAACTGGCGCCAAGTCAGTAGTATCAGTTGATTCATCCAAAGCGATTGAATAATATATATTTTCCTTTTGGAGTATTGCGTGAAGTTGTTCTGTTACGTTGAGGGCTAATTCATGCTGCCGGTCAGTTATAGTTCTCCTTGAAAGAGGCAGTTGTTTGAACTTTGAAACCTTATCGGGGTCTAAGCATCCTACAACTTCAACAATGCATTCTTTTACGATTTCTACATCGCTAAAAGGCTTACCTTTTTACCCTGAGTATATAAGCTACTTTATAAGTCGCTTCAGTAGCATTATTTCCGGGTCTTCCCGTTGCTTGAAATGACTGCCTTTGCCTTTGCTTTTCATCTTTTAATTTTTGCGATGTAACCTTTCGCGCCTGAAGACTGGACGGCCAGCGGACTTTCCCCGACATTTTCCCTCTCGTCAACCAGCCTCAGGTGGTGGTGGCACCTGTCAGGCAGGGAGGTTAACAGGTGTTAAAATAGCCATCATGACTTACTAATGTTTTAATTGTGGCCGTCAGTCGGGGAGGATTATTTTGTTGAAACTTTTTTTACTCTTTGGTATTTCAAAAACGTCCATTTTAAGATTAAAATAAAAATAATAAAAGACGAACAAAAACATATTAATAAAAATAAAAGGGTTTTACAAAATTTGGATTCATTCAAAAGGCCGCACTTAATGGGCTAGAAGGCCGCAGGTTCCCCACCCCTGATCTATAGTATTATTTGATTTGATTGGCTAGTATGCAAAACAAAACTTTGCACTGTACCTCAGTACACGTAACAATAATAGACCTAATCCTAAACCTAAGCATGGGCTACAGTATGAAGACAAACGAGTCAGCAGATGCTAGAATCTAGAACGAAAAGCAAAACGCTAATAGAACTCAGCGGATCAAGCAGCATCTGTGGAAGCAAAAGTTGACATTTTGCGTCGAGACCCTGCATCAGGACCGAGGGGAGAAAGTGAAAGTGATATTGAGGGAAAGGACAGGTTCAGGCAAGCAGATGAGAGTGTTAGTGGAGGGGAAGGGGTTGGTTTTTGTTTCACAAGGAAATGGAAGCCCCACAGACCTTCCTAATGGGCGATGGAGGTGCGCGGACATTGTGGTAAAGGTGAACCAGCTGGGAGAAAAACATTGAATTTATCAAGATGGTGGAGGATATGAAAGGTGTCCCAGATGTAGGTGGGGTGGGAATGGGCAAGAGGCTGCTGCTGGACCTCAGCAGCGTAACAGCTAACAATAGCGTCAGCCTACAACAGCAACTCGTGTCTCTGGGTTTGATGAGACCCAGGTTGGGATTGGTCTGACGGGAATGGAGTGCCTGGAGGGATTGAGGTGGGAGTGGATGAGGGGAGCGGTGAAGTCAGTGCCACCGGTCAATGTCACATGGAAATGTAAAGAGTAGAGAAAGTAGAAGATCAAAGCGTAGAAGTAGAAGCCCTGCAGCCAATTAAGTGAATCCCGTTTACAACATTTCTAGGACTGCCACATCTTTCTAGCGTGTGGTAACCAGAATTTGATCAATACCACTTGTGGACTAACCAGTGTTACCAGAATCAAAATTCAATGCAGCTGCCCTGTTTTTGTTTACTTATGAATCCTCCTATCCTTTTCTGCACAGATGCTCCTCAGACCCGCTGAGTTACTCCAGCACTTTGTGTTTTTTCTTTGATATAAACCAGCAGCTGCAGTTCTTTGTTTTCACATGGAGATACAGGTGCTGGATTCTTGGGCAAAACACAAAGTGTTGGATTAACTCAGCAGACCAGGCAGCATCTGTGGATGGAATGGATGGGCAACGTGTGGGGCTTTACATCTCACCCTCTCTGTGTCTAACAGCCCTTTGGCTCCTTTCCACGTCCAGCCTTTGTCACTTATTCCACCCATCTGCCAACTCCCCCACTGTATCCACCTATCACTAGCCAGACTGCCCTGTCCCCACCTCTCTTTTCCAGCTTTTTCCATCCTACACCACCAGCAAAGATACTAGTATATTTGACCACCAGTCTGAAGAAGGGTCCCAATTTGAAACGTCGCCTGCACATTCCCTCCACAGATGCTGTTCCTCCAGCATTTTGTGTTTTGCTCCAGATTTCAGAAGCTGCAGTTCCATGTGTCTCCAAAACACTCTCTCCCGCGGCGGAATATCACAGACAACAACCAGGGCCATGCCTACGGGTGTGTTTTCCGATGTGACCTCCAGCACCAGTGTGGACTTTCACAACAGCAGGGGCGGTGCAGTGTTGCTGTCAATCGTGGGCCGTGGCCGCCGCCTCCCAGCCCCGGAGCACCAATGGCAGGTGTGGGGAGGGCAGGTGAGGAGAGGTGAGGTGCCGGGCAGGTGAGGAGGTCGGAGTCCAGAGTCCATCTACATTAGGCATGTCCGCGCTGCTCGCCGCACTGCGGGCTCCCGAGCTGGTGGCTCAGTTCCAGAGGCAGTGCGGGCTCGTCCCGCTGTCGCCGCAGCGGCCGGAGCAGCGGCGCTGGCCCCAGGCTGACACACGGGCGGCGGCGGCGGCCCCAGCCCCAGCCCCAGCCCGGCCCCGGGACCGGGACGCCTGGAGCCAGCAGGCGGGCGGGGACAGTAACGGCGCCGTGACCCGGACCCGGACCCGGACTGCGGTGAGTGGAGCCGGCCTCTGTTTGCAGCGGGACCCCCGAGAGACGAGGCGGTGTGCGCCACCCCACCCCGCCCCGCCAGCGGGAGGGCCCGCAGCCCTCGGCTCCCACCTGACAGCTGCAGTTATATTTGTCTCAATTGGCCTCAGTACCCGGGGGCAAAGATCCCAGGGGTTAAATAAGGAAATGCTGGGAACGGAAGGTGAGCAGAGGAGCAGGCCCTTCAGCCCACAATATCCGTGCCGAACATGATGCCAAATGTCACTAATCTCCCCTGCCCGTCTGCTGCCTGCACTTAATCCACATCCCTCCATTGCCCGCATACCCATGTGCTTATCTAAAACCCTGTTAAACGCCTGCAGTGGCCGAAGGACAGAGCTGGCCACTTGTTACAGCATCGTGAACCCTGGCACGGCCCAGTCCTGCTTGCAGCAGCCCTCATCCAACGCCCAGTTCAGGCCCCCCGGCCGCATGGCCTGAGCGTGGGGCCTACTGGGCGGGAATCAATGTCACTAAACTCTGGCTCCACTTGCATGGTTTCCTGGGAGCTGGGGTGGCTGATCTTGAAGGCGATCGTTTACATCAGATCTAATTTCAAAATAAGGAAGGTTACTAGGTGCTTAGTACACAGAAATATAATAGGATCTTTCACATTTCCTTGTTCTGCATATCGCTCTATAAATGATAAACTGTCAGTCAGTCGGCCTGCATTCAATGGGGTGTGGCATCAAAAAAGAATCAAAAAAATTCCAACCAGATTAGGTATCCTAAACTCAGGTAGGATGATCTGGTGCTGGAAAAATCTGGAGCTGCAGCATATTCTCAGGATATGGGGACTCCATTTGTTCCTGAGATGAGAAATTGCATCATTCAGCGCCATAGAGCATGGAAATGGGCCCTTTGGCCCAACGCATCCATACTGACCAAGAAGCCCAATCTGCTCGTCCTATTTGCCTGCAATTGACCCATATCCCTCTAAACCTTTCCTATCCATGTACCTGTCCAAATGTCTTTAATTAATGTCATTACCTGCCTCAACTACTTCCTCTGCAGCTTGTTCCGTATACTCACCACCCTCCATGAGAAGGAGGTCACCTTCAGGTTCTTGTTAAATCTTTCCCCTCTCACCTTAAACCTATGTGCTCTGGTTTTGGATTCCCCTATCCCGTGTAAAAGACTCTACATTCACCCTATCCATTCCACTATTGTTATAAGGTGTCATGTAGGAACTATAGTAGCTCATTTGTGCAGTGCAAGATCTTTCAAAATACTTCATAATATTTGCTTTAGCAATGTTGGTTGCTAAATAAATATTGTTCAGGATACTGCGCAAGCCAGAGAAATAGAATCTTTGACATTTATGTTAGGCAGATGGAAGTTAAGCTTGTGTAAGAAAGAGCTGCATGCAGATGCTGGTTTAAATCGAAGGTAGACACAAAAAGCTGGAGTAACTCAGCAGGACAGGCATCATCTCTGGAGAGAAGGAATGGGCGACGTTTCGGGTAGAGTCCTTTCTTCAGACTGAAAAAGGGTCTCGACGCGAAAAATCGCCCATTCATTCTCTCCAGAGATGCTGCCTCACCCGCTGAGTTACTCCAGCGTTTTGTGTCTACCTTGGAAGTTAAGCTTGTTGACCGATAGTGCAGCTTTCCTCAATGCTGGTGCTGGATGGTTGGGAACTCCAGGATGAGATTTGAACCTACAGTTTTCAGAGACCGAGGTGACAGTGCCACACAGTTGCTCTCAGATTTCTGCTTGTGCGCTGAGTTAATGTATCGTACTTGGAAATTAATTTAATTTGCTGCATTGACAAGCCTGGAGTGCTGGAGGAACTGCGGGCACTCTAGGTTTTGTTCAACTCAGCAACAAATGTATATGAACTTAGAGTACTGACTCTGTGCTTTCTTGCTGCCAGTAGTGGTGGTGTACCAGGCTAGCTATGGAACACCACATCTCGCTTCACAAACTCTGTAGACATTCTGCCAATATATATAAAAGTGGAGGAATGTACACAATTAATCAATTTCCAATTACACATAAATATTTAACCTGTGTGCAGACACAGCGCTGACATACTAAGATCAGTGCAGACAGCTTGAGTTGAGCTGACATTAATCGTCTGGTGAAGTGGCTCTGTTAGTCTTGGTATCAGGACTCGTTTATTTTCTGTCACCTCACTTTGGTTGTTGTCCGCTCAGTTTGGCCACTGACTAAAATAGTTTTAAGACACTGCATTAATTATTAGCCGTAGCAGCTATGTTTCAAAGGGTTGCATTCTTGTGTTTGTTTTAGAAGATCACGGCTTAAACAAAATTATTTGGCTTGTATTAGGGACGGGTACATGGATAGGAAAGGTTTGGAGGGATATGGGCAATTCAGGTGGAAATGTTGTAGATGGGGCACCTTGGTTGGCTTGGGTAGGTTGGAATGGAATAGAATGCTTTATTGTCACATGTGACAAGGCACAGTGAAGTTCTTTGCTTGCATACTTAAGGTATGCAAATAGCCATTACATAAAGGGCGCTGACAATGTTACAAAGTACCCGCGCTGGCTCCTCCTTTGTTCTCCCCGTCCCCCCATCCCCCTCCTCCTGGCGGTCCCTCCACGCCTGGTCCTTCATTGTTCGTCCCCCCCCCTTCTCCTTCACAGCGTCCCCCCCCCCCCCCCATGATGTGTTCTCCATTGAACATTGTTCTTCCCCCTCCTCTCGGAGGACCCCCACACTGGGTGCTCCATTCTTCTTCCCCTCCCCCCATATTCCCCCGCGCCACGACAACTCGCCCGCGCCCTCATCGACCGCCGCACCACGGGTCGAACCGCGAGGCTCCCGCTGACACGTGAGGCTTCACCGACTTCGTCGCGAGGCCCCAACGCCACCAAGAGGCCCCTCCACCGCGGTTGTGCCGAAGGGCCTGTTTCTGTGCTGTATGACTCTCAAGGAAAGGTTGCACTGCCTCGAGTTTGGCTTAATTTATTGTCATGTGTACTGAGGTACAGTGAAAAGCTTTTTTGTTGCGTGCTATCCAGTCAGTGGAAAGACTGTACATGATTACAATCTAGCCATCCATAGCGTATAGATACATGATAAAGGGAATAATGTTTAGTGCAAGGTAAAGTCTGATTAAAGATAGTCCGAGGGTCTCGAATGAGGTAGATAGTAGCTCGAGATCACTCTCTAATTGGCGATAGGATAGTTCAGTTGCCTGATAACAGCTGGGAAGAAACTGTCCCTGAATATGGACTGTCCTGTCTGATTCTTGCAACATTTGTTTCCCCTGTCTTCCAAAATCCACCTGTTTCAGCCTTGAATATATTTAATAACAACATCCATTAGTCTTGATAGAAAATTCCAAGGCGTCATAGATGACGGAGAGAAATTCCCCTTCGCCTAATATCCTAAGAGGAAGCACCCCTTTAAATTTAAATTCCACCTACCAGTGACAAGACCCTCACATCATCTGTGAAGTTAATTTCAGAACCCTGATTGTTTCAATGGCATCACCTCTCAATTTCTTCTAAATCCCAGAGAATGCAGGCCCATTCTGCTTAATCTTTCATCAGAAGACAATCCTCATTCCAGGAATTAGTGAACTTTTCCTGTATCCAGGTGCAGCATCTCAAAGGCAAGTATGTCCTTCCCTAATTAATGTTTTGCGGTGTGCCAGGTGATCTCGCCTTTGTCCCATATAGTTACAGCAGGACTTTCTTACTCTGTTGCCCGCCCATTCCCTCCACAAATGCTGCCTGACCTGTTGTTCCTCGAGCACTTTGTGTTTTGCTCATGATTCCATAATCTGCAGTTCTGTGTCTCTAAGATTTTCTTGCCATCGTTATATTCTACCTCCAACATTCTGTTTCTCTTTACTGATTGCTGTACCTCCATGCGATTCTAGATCTCATTGAATATCAACATTATAATAGTGTTCCATAAATAAAATAATAATCTACATTTCTGTGGACCTCCTTGCATTTCTCTGTATTTTTTGCCTACTCATTTAAATTGTGTAAATCCCTATTCAGACATCTGTCTTCCCACAATTTACTTTGTTATCTTTGTACCATTAGCAAACCCAGATACATTACACACTATCCCGTCATCTGTTGTTAATACAGATGTCAAACAGCCGAGGCCCAAGCAGTTAGCCGAAATAATACACGAGCCTTAATCCCGCAAGTCACGGTGTTGTACAGTAATCTTTATTGTGGCATTTTATTGAATGCCTTTTGGAAATCCAAACACTCATCCACTTGCTATGTACCTTGCTAGTTACATCCTCAAAGAACTTGATTACATTTGCTAAATGTGAGTTCCCTTTCCTAATGCCTTAATAATTCTGTCAGAATGTTTAATCATTTTTGAAAACCCTGTTCATTGTGAATTACAACAATCAATAGTTTCTGTAGTAACGAACAGGTTTGTAGTTCCCTGTTTTTCCTGTTCATCCAGTTTTTAAATAGAAGTGTTATGTTTGTTATATATGCTGGAACTCTTGCAGAAACTGGAGATTACTTCAGTGCCTTCACATTTATCCTGGAATTATAGGAAAATGAACAGGGCATTTGGGCATTTTACCACTCAATCCAGTCCCTCCATTCAATGCAATTGTGGCCAATCAGCAGCCAAACTCAATACACTTTTTCGGCGTATGTCCTGTTGAACACTGGGCCTATTTTTAGACTTTGGCGTTACAGCATGGCCCTTCAGCCCACCAAGTCCACCAGTGATCACCCCACAGACTATCATTATCTTACACACTATGGACAATTTTCAATTTTACCAAAGCCAATTAACCTACAAACTTGTATGTCTTTTGAGTGTGGGAGGAAACAGGAGCCTGGAGAAACCCCACGTGGTCACAGGTAGAACAGACAAACTCCGTAAAGATAGCACCCGTAGTCAGGATCAAACCCAGATCTCTCCACTGCTGCAAGGCAACAGCTCTACTACTGCGCCACCCCAATCCATGTGAAAGTTAAATCCCCCAATACTATCATGCTTCTTAGTTTATGCATCAATTCACTAACACATCAGAACCAGGGTGCCCAGTGCAAGTGATCTAGACAAATCCCATTGGAATCCTAGCCGTGTTTCCATCAGCCACTTCTAGCCACTGTGTCCTTACTTGCATAACCTGACTTTACATCCTGACTAAGATAGACACAAAAAGCTGGAGTAACTCAGTGGAACAGGCAGCAAGGGTCTCGACCCGAAACGTCACCCATTCCTTCTCTCCAGAGATGCTGCCTGTCCCGCTGAGTTACTCCAGCTTTTTGTGTCTATCTTCAGTTTAAACCAGCATCTGCAGTTCCTTTTTACACTTTACATCCTGCCTTATAACTGAAAGTGAATTATTTTATTATCACTTGGGAAATTCTCTCTATGCAGATTTTATAGGTAAATTAATTTTGTTCCGAGTACTGAGTGTTTTGCAGCGGTGCCAACGATTCGGTGCCTGCACCATATCTTTCAAGTTTATGCCAACAATTCATTCCTACTTTTCCCTGAACTTGTGATTTTATTTATAGTAAATTTATTGGTTCCCCATACCCCATTCTGTTCTTCTGATGTATTATTTCCTTTATCTGGTTAATTACTATAATTTTTAGCTTTTCCTTTGACCAGTGCCCGAAGCACAATTTATTGCTCCCGGAGTTTTACTTGCCTCGGAGTTAGGCCATTTTTCTGTTATTAAATTGCAATCACCGTGTTGAAATGGAGCAGCGAAGTTGTACACTGCAAGGTCTTGTAACGGCCGCTTATCACGGGTGGCCATTACAGGACCTCGCAGTGCACAACTTGGCTGCTGCATTTTCAACACGGCGATTACAATTTAATAAATATTCAATTAACTCCAAGGTGCTTTGGCGTCATGAAAGGTAATATACACATCAATTTAAGAATAAATTTACTGCATTATTGTGGAGATAAATTAATATTGGAGAAACATTTTACTATATAATATAATTTTATGGTTGCACCATATACTAACCTAATTCTGCTCATGGTAATTCCTTTCAGAGTTACACTGGGCGAGTTCCTGCAGAGGTCAGTTAAGAGGCGACAGACATACGGGCTGTAGTTCTTAGTGTACCTGCAGAGTTCCTTTGTACTCTTATAGCACAGAATGTTGACTCGACACTCTTGAGTTTGACGATCAAGAAATGCACACCAGGAGGCCATTCTTCCTGCATTATTGGGAGATTTGACTTGCACCACATTGTTTTTCACCAAGTTCAATAGTCTGCCTCCAAGTCCACCCCTGACTGCTGCAGAATCTTCACATCCCAATGACTGTGTGTGTGTGTGTGTATGCTTCCTCTAGATTCCTCAGAAGAAGTACAAGATTGAGAATTATTTCCTCTACTACCTCTTCCTGTTTGCTGCCACGTTGGGCCAGGAGGTTTTTTACATCACCTTCCTTCCTTTCTGCTACTGGAACATTGACCCACATGTTGCTCGGAGAGTGATCAATGTCTGGGCAGTGAGTTTCTTCTTTTGTATATATTTCATGGGTGGGTAATAACTTAAATGACAAAGAATTAGAATGGAAACAATCCTTCAAGGTGG
The DNA here is from genome assembly GCA_035221665.1 of Okamejei kenojei. Lineage (NCBI taxonomy): Eukaryota > Metazoa > Chordata > Chondrichthyes > Rajiformes > Rajidae > Okamejei > Okamejei kenojei. Next base: position 25,456,525 of record CM069162.1, read on the forward strand.
TTGGCACCACAATGGCTACAATGCCTTTATTTATCTATCCTCCCCCGTTTTCCTGTCTGATTCCATTTTATGCGGTGAAACTCCTTGGGGATATTTTCTTATGTGAAAAGTGCAATGAAATATTAACATTATTTACTCTGAAGTGAATTCTACATCCAGTGAATACTACATTCAAGTGGTCATTGGACTGGCCTGTGCATGTTGACAGTTGCCACTAATGATCTTGAGCCATGCACGTCTCACCCTAGCTTCACTTGCTGATTCAGATCAACTCTTCAGACTGGAAAACATGCGGGGACGTCCCTAATTTGAGTGACTAAAACATTTAACGATTCAGCCCCAAAGGCATCTATATTTCTCATTATTGATTTTTATGAAACCCTGGTTGGTTGGGTCTTGATAATTGGACATAAACATCTAATGTCAGTATATCTAATGTACTGATTTCTGGATTGAAGAGATTGTGTAAACAGAAACCTCAATTAGACTATGGCACGGTGGTGCAGCAGTAGAGTTGTTGTCATACAGCGCCAGAGACCCAGGCTCGATCCTGACTATGGGTGCTGTGTACGGAATTTGTACGTTCTCCCCTTGACCTGCGTGGATTTTCTCCGGGTGCTCCCTTTTCATTCCACATTCCTGGGCTACAGGATTGTAGATTAATTGGCTTCAGTAAAATTGTCGCTAATGCCAAGGGTAGCCAGTATATGGGGATCGCTGGTCGGCGGAGACTTGGTGGGCCGAAGGGCCTGTTCCGCTCTGTATCTCTAAACTAAGCTATTTGAACCCAACACTCTTTAGACTATGAATGTTCTGTTAATGAGAGTGTTAACGTGAAGAGAGAATAATCTCAGTGCCAAAGATCCCAGCTGTTAGTTGATATCTGGGGTGGGACACGAGGGGAAGGTTAAGGAGGGGTGTTGCTAGAGTTTGGAACCCATGAGGTTTTATTTGGCTGAGGCCTAAACCCTGACTCACTCCTGATTAAATGGTGTTTTCTGGTTGAATACATTCACACATGCCTTGCCTAATTATAGACAAAGCTACTTCACCTCATAGTAATTTATCTGGCGCAGAACTAGTTTACCAAGATATTTTGTGAATGGGTGAGGATCACTGTCAGTGAAAGAGAAAAAAACAACTGCCTCAAAAGCACCTAGAATCAGCTAATCATTCAGGTTAAAGTAGAGATTCCGGTTATGATACAAAGCCAAATATCAGTTTTCATCGGGTCATTCATTTACCCACTCTGTAATTTTTACATGATGATGTAAAGTTCAGCTAAAACTTCTGTAAGGCTGTTGACCTGAGATATTAAATGTTCCTCTAACCAATTTTGCCGCCTGCATTGTTGGGCGTATCCAGCACGTTTCTTATTGTAAAATTATATGCAGCACAGGTCAATAAATTAAACATATAGTTAAATTATCCAAAATTCTGACAATTGGAAGTAGCGGATATACTATCTAATACTCTGCCCAAACCACAGTGGGAGACTAATCATGAGGCTACCACCATTCACTTCCTAATTGACTTAGATCTTTTGTCCATTTCCACAGTGAATTGGGGAAATAAATAGCCTATTCCAAGCCTGACTGGATGGTTCTTGGCAGTCCATCAACCTTTTATCTCCAGTATCTTAATTAATATGTCCTTGGAATAAAATAAAACCTACCTCTGTAAATTTTCCCTGGGGTTTTGCTTAAAGTAGTGAGCGGGAAGTTGATCTTCAATTCCCGAAGGATAGGCTGGTCCCAGTAATGTCCCAGCAACAGGAACATTTCATAATCAATCGACCTTACATAAACACGGATCCTTTATAAGGAGACATTGCAGAGTGGGTCCACAGGAAAACGTGTGTTGCTCCATGCACATGGGAAGGAATAATGGTTCCCCAGAGCCTCGCCATCATTAGTTCAATTGGTCTTGAAAGGCAGAGAAGAATAATTCAAAATGAACAATGTTAGAAATATAGAAAATAAGCGCAGGAGTCGGCTATTCAGCCCTTCAAGCCAGCACAGCCATTGGCTGATCATCCAAAATCAGTACCCCGATCCGCAGATTTCACCAGATCCCCTGTATATGTTTAGACCAAGGGTTTGACAGTAATTTTACTCAATAGACTTCCAGCTTCTAGATAATGCTGGGTCCAGCCATTCCTCTGGAGGACTGAGTAAACACCCGGTTTGGAGCGGAAACTATGGTTATTAGTCAGGCTAGGTAATAAGAAGCTCCCAAGTGCACCAGTAGTGTTGTGCCCTGACACCTGCCAGTGGAGGATCAGGGTTGTCAGGTAGGAAGGATGTTGTGAAGCTTCTTATTACTTTTGGAGCTTCTTACCACCTCATTTGGAAATCTCTTTCCTCGCCTTCCCATTTCTGCAGGTTGTGATGTACATTGGGCAGACTTCCAAAGATGTCTTAAGATGGCCGAGACCTCCATCACCTCCAGTAATCAAGCTTGAGGTACGGGTGGATGCAGAGTACGGGATGCCTTCCACTCATGCCATGGCGGCCACTGCTATCCCCTTCACCTTCCTCCTGGCCACAATGAACAGGTACAAGGTGAGGCTGAATTATTTCCTTTTATCTTTGAGTGCTGAGATGTTTTTCGTCTAACTGAAATGCCTGCCTTTGCTCTATTTTAGTTCTCTCAACGATGAATCAATTATTCTACTAAAGGTGCAGCACAACATGATGGACAATAAATCAATAGCTTCTCCTTGCACCATGCCCAGTTCTGATTTGTCATCACCCATTACGTTGCCAGTGTCCAAGTGGATTACATTCCTCTTACTTGTCTCTTTCACCTCCAGACAATTAATCTGACAAGCACATATTGTGACCTGTCTGGTATTCTCCATAAATATCGTGACGTGTCTGGCACGTGGCTCAGACAAGGCAGAGTGCAAATTGACTGGAATAATTCTTTGTATCTGCGCCTTTCGTTATGGGATTGTCCTTCAAGGGTGGGAGGGGATTGTTTGGAGGTATTTAAGGTCTCAAAGCAAGTAGACAGTCGAGAGTGAGAGAACTTGCCCCATCAACAGAAGGGTCAGGACTCTGGGGGATGGGTGGATATGGACAGATACAAACGAGGCACAAGCAAACCACCTTTCATACCTCGAATGATTACAATCTGCAGAACCAGCAGGGAATGCAGGCAGATTTAGTAGCAACCATGGGGTAGATGGATAGTTACTTGGAGTCATAGCAGGGAAACTGAACATTCTGCCCAGTTTGCCCATACTGATCTCTCATTTGGATATTGCTAAGGTGTCATGCAAGTCTGAAGAAGGGTTTCGACCCGAAATGTTGCCCATTTCCTTCGCTCCATAGATGCTGCCTCACCCGCTGAGTTTCTCCAGCATTTTTTGTCTACCTTCGATTTTCCAGCATCTGTAGTTCCTTCTTAAACATGCAAGTCAAATTCTTGGGTTGTTGCCTGTTATCCCTTTGTATAAAATGTGGCAGTCCCTTCATTTAATTGCACAGACACCGTTTTGTTGTTCACAGGTTGATGTCCCATATCCCTCTGAACTTTTCCTATCCATGCAGGGCTATGGGGAAGGGTTGGAGAAGTGTCGATGAGCTGGGCTCCTCCAGCAGAGAGCTCGATGGACTGAAAAGCCTCCTCTCGCACTGTAGCCATTCTGTGATTCTTGTGGAGTGGGCTGATGAGTGGGCACATTCTGCCCTGTGGCACGTGTCAGCAGGTTAGGAAACGGCTAGGATTTAACCCTGCCCTTTGTTGGGTGAGGAAGTCTCTGGCTCAGAGACAGGCAGTGAGATCAAAACTGGCCTCTTTTACCCTGGCTAAGTGAGGGGAAAACTAAGCAGCAGAAAGTGATTGAGGCGTCATTTTTGAGGTCTAAGACTCCTTGGAAACAGGTTCAAGCCTCAGTGCAGAGAACAAATTTAAAGATACAGGATGGAAACAGGCCCTTCGGCCCACTGACTCCACGCCAGCCAGCTCTCACCATACACGTACACTGTCCTACACACTCGCGACTAAGTACAATTTTTACTGAAGCCAATTAACCCACAAAGCAGTACATCTTTGGAGTGTGGGAGGAAACCGGAGCTCAGGGAGCAAACCCACGCGATCACGGGAGAATGTACAAACTCCGTACAGACAGCGTCCGTAGTCAGGATCTAACCCGGGCCTCTGGCGCTGTAAGGCAACTGCTGGCTACTCACAGCTCACTGGCCTCTATGTAAATCCTGACGGGTGCATGGATCCCCCTGTGTGTTTGCACACATCCACTCTGATAAATGGACAGAAACACACACACAAACACTCCTCTGCTCACTATTTGCTTCCCCCTTCCTAATCTCCTTGATCACAGACCATCGCAAGGAGTGTGGCATGTGGAGATAGAGAGGGAGATTACTACGGTGGAGGCTCTCACTGTCTGTTCACACTGACTCCATAATAGAGGCTCTCGCTGTCTGTTCACACTGACTCCATAATAGAAGCTAAACAAGGAGGAACATGCTTTAAAAGCTCGATAACTGGAACCAGGTGTTCCCTGAGCAGAGCTGCCAAGAAGCCTTTAAAATAACTGGCAAGGTCATCTCCAAGCTCAATAAAATCTAATTGCTGTGAAAGTGACTCCCTATCTGGTTAATCAGTTACTACTGAGTGTCGAAAAAAGGATTCCAGCATCCACATTCACCAAGCTCACAAGCAAAGAGTTTTGCTCTGAGTTTGCTCCACAAAGAACTGCAGGTCAGGCAGAAAAAGTGTTAACAAAACAATCAACCTGCAGCGCACAGTGCAGGTTAACTACTGGTAACAGATTCTCTACCTATAACATTGATTTTGTTGGACACTCCCTTCCTGCTTGGAGATGCATGGACTGTCATAATTAGTTGCTGAAAATGTTGGAGCCAATTTTATGCATAGTGGTGCAGCTGGTAGAACTGTTGCCTCGCAGTGCTAGGGACCTGGGTTCTGTATTCGGCTGTTGTCCGTGTGGAGTTTGCATGTTCTCTTTTTGACCACCTAGGTTTCCTCTGAGTGTTCTGGCTTCGTCACATCTTAAAGAGGTGCATGTTCGTAGGTTGATCGGCCTTTGTATATTGTGCCTCGTGTGCAGGGAGTGGCTGAGATAAACGTGCAACGAGTATGAGCTAGTGATCGATGATCGGCTTGGACTGAAGGGCCTGTTTCCAAGCTGTCTGTAAACATAAACAAAGTGTTAAATGAGGAGATCATCTATTTTTAATAATGTACAGGATTAAAAACAATGACATGAACTATAGAAACGGCTCCTCCTTTTCTTTGAAGAAGACTTTTTCCATCAGTCTGAAAGGCAGCACTCTGTCACTTTCACTGCAACTTTGGTAAGATCAGGCTATATTTTTTCCTAGTCTTTTGAAAGTGCTATGTTCTGACCTTTGAACGAAAGTGGTCTCTGTCCGTTTAAGCTGAAATGCAAAACGGTCATAACAAATTGAGGGTGCACCTATGGAATGATCTGTTCCATGGATTGCGTTGGGACCCATACACTCGACCTTTGTAAAATGATGCGATTCTAGTTTGATTTATGGTGTTATGGAAATTCCCTACACAAAATCAGCAAATCATCAGAGTAGTTTGGGTTTTATTGCCAAAACTGCATTTTGACTGTGTTTTCCTGGGGTTAGAGTTCGTTAAACCCTAGTCCCGATCTTGCCTGTTCCTTGAGATTGCCTGGGTTTACTGGAAATATTTGAGTTGGTCTCACTGCACTACAGTCTCTCGTTCAAAGGTCACAGGCACAGCTCATTGGAGAGAGCTGTGTATTTGGCTTATAAAATGTATTTGATAGCCTTGGGGCTTTGCAAAGCAGAGAGCTGTGTCTGTAGTGAGATCTTTATTTCACACAAGAAGATGCAAGGAGCAGGATTAAGCTGTGACATTGACTGGGGACTATGGGTGACGCACTGCACAGCCAGAATTAGAACACATACGGCCAAACATTTGAAGATCAGTCCCGTAGTTTGAAATGAAATGTGGGTTCATGATTTTGGATGTCAAGCATTATATTTATCCCAAGCAACCCAGTCTCATCACATTTACTTAGATCCAGAGTGTCGACTGCAACTGCTCCCACTTGAATTAGCACTGACCTCAGAGGGAAATAGAATTCGATAGGTTTTAAATAAGTTCTGAATCTAATCCGTGTGGTTCCTGTCCTTGTATTGTCTGATGTGCAGAGAGAGCGTTGCATGGTATCGAACCCATTAAGTAACTCTGTGTCTCTTTTTTTTTCAGTACCCCTTTGAGCTGGCATTGGTATTTGCTGTAGCCATTTGTACCTTGGTCTCGCTCAGTCGTATTTACACAGGAATGCATACAGTTCTGGTAAGGCGCGCACAGGGATTTAGGCACAAAGATGAGGGTTTGCGTTATGATTTAATATGTTCAACAGATTTAACATAAAATAAAACACCTTGCTATGATGTAATGAACAGTTACATAATCTAACATAAAAAAACAACTAAAATGGTTGTGCTTTAAGGAGTGCAGGAGGCTATGTCTGAGGCATGTAACTTTCAGCACGGTTCGAAGGAATAATCACAACAAAATGTTGACATTTGCAAGCTTAACAAATCCCTTCTTTTGACATTTTGTTATCAAATCCACTTTTGCATTAATTTTCATCTCACTAGTTTACCCCATCTATCTTCCCACTGCATCTCCACACCGTCTCTTTAGATCCCCAAAGCCGATGTACAGTGCTTCTCACTGCACCCTTCAGTCCTACCTTCTCATTGCAATCCCATCCCACCTACTCACCAACCCATTCTATCTCACAACTCCACCAGAGAACCCTCTTCACCTGATCCATGGGACGTTTCCCCATGAAGTAGAATTGGACAACAGCTCGTTAGCTAAGAGTTCAAAACGCAGCGATTAAGCAATTTTAATAAATTGGTCAAATTATGACACCAGATACTTGTAAAATGCTTCAAGGAAGGCGAACCTCCTCCTCCTCCTACTGCTGTTGACTCTGGCTAGCACTGGATCAAGACGCACAATATACGGTTCATTCCGAAAGTCCTCATGATATCTAGGAATGGAGAATAGGTATTGCCATGGCAGCATTGCATACATTCACAAAAGGTTAAATAAAAATGGAAACCAAAATGCACAGAGCAGGTGGCATACTTTAAAAGTCGATCTTAAATCTGAAAAAAAAAAACATTTTTGGTTTCCAACAGTGTGTCTGCTCACTACCCCGTGGGTACATGGGCAGCTGAGTGCTTCAGACTATTCACCCTCTCCATTATTTCCATCACCCTGAGGTTTGTTGACTTACTCCAGTCAATACTGACAAACATTGCCCAGCCCAAAGTATTTATTACTGCTGGGTGTTGAACAGCTAAAATCAGCAATGTTATAAAAGTTCTCTGTTCATTAAAAGCTTCTGCTGTTATCTCAGTCCAAGAACACTCACTATTTTAGCTGGAGGATAAACTATGAAATAGAAGACTATCTTTGTACAAAGTCTGGATTGTTAATGAATGGTTAGGCATTGTAAGGACTTTCCACCTGAATTTGTTCCAACCAGGAGTGTGTGTTTGTTGTAAGATGGGTGAATGCAAAGGTTTTGCTGGGATGTGATTTCTTTTAGGGTCAAATAATCTGCCAATATCATTTGGAAATGGGTTATTAAGGATGACTACTTCGATAAGACACTAACGGGTGTCATTTGAATCCATCCCCCAATAAGAGCCAAATATTGTTTGGAGGTAAATCGTGTCAGAATGGTGCAACTGGTGCTGGGTTCAATCCTGACCTCGGGTGCTATCTGTATGGAGTTTGCACATTGTCCCTGAAACCACATGGATATCCTCTGGGTGCCTCAGTATGCAGGCTTGACAGTTAATTGGCTTATATTAAAATGGCCTTTAATCATGCTGGATGTGGATGAGAAAGCGGGATAAAAGAGAACTAGTGTGTAAACAAGTGATTGATGATTGGCGTGGTGTCTGTTTGCCGAAGGACATGTTTCCATTGCTGTATCGCTAAAACTAATAGTCATGCAATACAGAAACGGGCCCTTCAGCCCAACTTGCCCATGCCGACCAAGATGCCCCATCCACACTAGCACCACCTGCCTCCATTTAGCTCATATCCCACGAAAACTTTCCTATTCATGAACCTGTCCAAAAGCTTTTTAAATGTTGTTATAGTATCTGTCTCAACTACCTCCTTTGGCAGCTCGTTCCATATATCAACCACCATGTGTGTGAAAAAAGTTGCCCCTCGGGTTCCTATCAAATCTTTCCTCTCTCAACTTAAACGAGTCCTCTGGCTCATGATTTTCCTACTCTGAATAAAATACTATGTGCATTTACCCTACCTATCTCCCTCATGATCGTATACACCTCTATAGATCACCCCATAATCGGGGCTGAAGGCAGCAGAAATTCTGCCTTTGCAGCACTGCGCATGTGCATCGGTCTACTGCGCATGCGCAGAGCAAGTTTCTTGGCGGGGTTTTCAAATATGGTTTGTCAATATTTTAAGTGTATGTTAGGTAACAAAGAGAGAAGAATGGAGCTTGTGTACCAATAATGTGGTAAGTACATTTTGTGTTTATGTTTTTAAATACTGTATTTCCGGGGTGTGGGGTGGGGGGAGAGCTTTCACAGTGTTTGGGGAGTCTGGCCCGGGGTAAGGTTGCGGGGAGGGCACGGATGTTATGAATGAGGGGATTGGGATAATGCCACTTGCGACGCTCCTTGCACGGAGGCGTGGAATGCCACCGCATTGAGGCCAGGGGGGGGGGGGGGGGGTGGCATGAGCGAAGTCGGTGAAAGGCAGGTGACGGGTGTTCAGAAGGAGAGCACTGCCAGAGGTGAGCGGGCCGCCAGAAGGCGCTGAAGTGGCGGCCAGTTCTGCTGTCGGGTACCGGCGGCCGCTTGTAGCTCCCCGAGCTGCTTCTATCCCCAGCTACAGTGCGGGGGCTTCGTGCCCGGAGAGCTGCAGCAGCGGTGAGTGAGTAACTTTCTGCCATTATCCCCGACACCCTCCTTGTCAACACTCGTGCCCTCCCCACAACTTTACCCCTGACACAGACTCTCCACACGCTGTGAAAGGAACTGTTCCCCCAATTGTTTGGGGAGTCTGGCCCGGGGTAAGGTTGTGGGGAGGTCTAGGACTAGGAAGCCTTGGGCAAATTGAAATGTCAATGTTTTTATTTATTTATTTAATTATTTAACGGAGCGAACAATCTGCGCATGCGCGGTTTAATATTATTTTTAGCGGACTGAGTGCCTACCCTGAGTAATTACTCACGGCACGTGCCTGCCCCATATCCTCCTGCGCTCCAAGGAATAAAGTCCTAGCCTGCCCAACCTCTCCCAATAGCTCAGGCCCTCAAGTCCTAGGGCCCTCAAGGCAACCAAAATTAAATGCAATACTCCAAATGTGGCCTCACCAACATCTTGTACAACTGTAACATAACATAGACACAAAATGCTGGAGTAACCCAGTGGGACAGGCAGCATCTCTGGAGAGAAGAAATGGGTGATGTTTTGCGTTCGAGACATGACTTCACTCACAAAATGCAACAAGTTACACTTGTCTGTATTAAAATGCAATTAACCATTTCTCAGCCCACTTGCCCAACTGAATTAGACCTGGTTGTGATTTTTGATAACCATCTTTGCTATCTACACACCACCCACTTTAGTGCCATACTAAACAAGTAGGGGTAAATGTTGCACATTCGAGATTGATTAGCATGCTCCCAAATAACTCCCAACACGTAACTATTTCTTTGTTTTGTTTGATCCTTATCAGATGTTTTAGTTCCTCATTTAGAAAGTGCTTAGCTCTGGAATGCCAACTTGGTGAGAGATTGGTATTAATATGAAATGTATTCCCATGGCCTGTCACAATTAATGTTTTCTTCTCTTCTTCAGGATGTGCTCTGTGGAATTGCCATCACTGCTGTGCTGGTAACTGTCTCCTACCCTCTCTGGGATGCCATTGAGGCTTTTCAAATGAAGAATCACTTTGCTCCTGTGTTAGCATTGACTCTGTCCTTCCTGCTAGCTATAAACTACCCTGAGCTGGATCACTGGAGCACAGCCAGGGGTGACACCACCAATATAGTCAGTGCAGGTGGAGGAGCTACTCTGGCCACTTGGATTAATTATCAGTGGAACCTCATCCCGGATGCTGTGTCTGCTCCTCCCTATGAAATGCCTTCACTGACAACTGAACTCATCTGTAGGATGGGGGCCCGATTTGTCATTGGTATTGTGATCGTATTTTTTGCCCGTCAGGCTATAAAATCTGTGGCCTTGGCCTTTGTCTGCAAATTGGCTGGAGTGTCCCCTGGTGACAAGCAGGCTCGGAAGCTCCTATGGGTGGAAGTACCCTACAAGTATATTACGTACACATGCCTTGGAGTGGTTGGACTTGCACTGTGCCCAGCAGTGCACAGATATTTATCACTTTGATATTGTTACTAACGTACATTACTGCATGCTAGGAATCTGTAAGAGCTACTGCTGGACATAGTGCAGAAGGCCGCACCAATTAGTCTGTTGGACATTGGACTCAGCCTGGGCTTAGTCAACAATCTGAGGGACAGAAGGTCAATGTTCTATAGTGAACATCCCTCAATTGACGAGCTACAAATTCTCTGGCAGGAGATGGACATTCTTCTCTTGTTGTTCGGTTGTTGCCTTGGCAAATATGTTTGTATTTAGGATCTTTGTTTTGCACTGCCTCTCAGGGTATACACAGTCAGTATGGAGTATAGGAACAAAAGGACACAAAATAACTCAGTGGGTCAGGTAGCATCTCTGGAGAACATGAATAGCTGACGATTGAATATGGGAACAATTATTTTTATTCTATGCCTTTAACTCTTTAACAGATAACCCATTCCCACCCGAGTCAGATTTTGAATGGTTTGTTTGCTCCACATCTGGGTTAGGTGCAGCATTTGTTTTAAACATTATCAGCAGTGGTTCCATCACAGACCATTCGATGGGCTAAATTGTATTGCTAATCTTACTCTGGTAGCTGCTCTCCATTTGATTTAATGAGCTCAGCGGTGGTGGTTTGGGAGCTGATGAACTGGTGGCCGTCGTCTTCAGGGCATCTCTGGCCAGAGGGTGGGAAACTGCTGCCCTTGGAAGAGTTAGGAAATGGCCCTGGTTCTCCTCTACATTTTATACAATTTAAAAAGCATTATAACTTTTCAGAATTCCAACCACTTAGCTGATCTGGACTTACCAGTGGGGATGACATTGGCTTACCGGACCCTCAGGCCTTCACTGACCCGGCATGCAGATCTATATGTGGGGTGCTGACTGTGTGAATAAGTCTTCACCTGTGGGCAGGGTGATGACTGGATGTGCAGAGCTCCACCGATCACACGGATGTTGAGTATGTCTCTAGAGGTCAAACCTTGACTGAGCTGGGGATGCGGGGACTTCTGACACCGAACAACCCATCATTCACCTCCATCCCAACTCCAAACCCATACCACAGATTGGCGTCTTGGGGATTAATTGGGTTGGGTGGAGATTCCAGATCGTTCAAGAGCTGCAAGGAATACCTGGGTTTGGTGGAGGCCTGTTGCTAATGAGGCTGTCATGTGTTCTGGAGCATTTGGCAGGAGCTTTTGAGTCACAGAATTTCAGCAAATGTGCCCAACATGAATCTTCTAATGTAAAATGAAAGCATAAATACAGGAACTACTCAGATGGTCAGAATCTATAACTCTCGGAGAACCATGATGAAGGTATTTTACCTGGGGGAGTTAACAAGAATGAAGATCACACAGGACAACAATATCTACATATTATATGCACATGTTAAGATGTTTTCTTGCAACATCATTCTGTTCTTGCCCTGGTGTGAATGTTAATAGAGACACACTTGACTGTTAGAACCCAGATGAGCCACAAAATGAATTTGCAGTCTGCTTTGAAAATACAGTATTTGAAATGCCTCTGTTGAATCTTGATTACTGAAATCCCTGTACTTTATCCCAATATTTGAGGGTGCTCCCTCATGTAATGACTGTAAAATAAAAGAAAATTCCAATTTGGAATTCAAACCATTTCCAGTTAACTCCTATAACTTGAATCCAATGTCCTTCTCGTTCCACACCTGTGACGTTTTCTACTGCATTTGGTTCTCCCAATATGGCCTCCTTTACATCAGCGAGACCAAGTGTACACGGGTGCTTGCTCTGCTGGATCTCCCCATTGCTAACAATTTTAACTCTCTTTCCCTTACTGATCTTTCTGTCCTGGGACTCCTCTATTGCCAAATTGAGGCCACACACAATCTGGAGGAACTGCACCTAATCATCTGCTTGGGAAGCTTATAATCTAATGGTATGAATATTGGATTCTCCAATTTTATGTAACTATCCTACTGACTTCTTCCTTGCCCCGCATTTTCTACGCATCTTCTCCGTACCCCTCCTCTTTCTACGCATCTTCTCCGTACCCCTCCTCTTTCTACGCATCTTCTCCGTACCCCTCTGTGCCCATTTCTCTTTTTCCCCTACCCCCCCCCCCCCCCCCCCCCCCATGTCCATTTGCAGCTATATCCCTTCCTCTGGCTTTATATTTCACACCTTTTCCATCCTTATCTTTTTATCTCACACTTTTCATCTTTGGTTTTTGTCCAACCATCTGCCAATCAAACCCCCTTCAATTATTTCTACACTCTGTCCCTCCACCACCTCTCGTCCACATTTCTCCCCTCCTACAATCGATTTGAAGGGTCCTAACCCATGTTCACCAGAGATGCTGCCTGACGCACCAAGTTACTCTCGCACTTTTTTTTTGTAAACCAACATCTGCAGTTCCTTGTGTCTGTGTCTTCCTTCAGACTTCGTCTGTTCAGCCCATTGTATAGGATCTTTATGGACTAACCCACCACCCTTTCACAACTATTGTACAGATACCAATGAATTACCTCTTCCTATTCTTGCTGTTCATCCAAAATTCCAGAGGACTAAATTATTTCCCCTACATGTCTGTTGAATGGAATCCCATTGGATTTACAGCTCCCCATTCAGACCCAGTGTTTCAATTACTGATGGACTGAAATCCCTTAACTTTTAGATCCATTGCATGAAGTCTCTTAACCCATCCCTTCCCAAGTTATCGAATGGCACAGTTTAAGACAACCTAGCAATTATAAAGATAGACACAAAATGCTGGTTCAGCAGGACAGGCAGCATCGCTGGAGAGAAGGACTTCTCCCGCTGAGCTACGCCAACATTTTGTGTCTGTCTTTGATTTAAACCGGCATCTGCAGTTCCTATGGCTCAATTATAAAGGATTTATTGGGATTTTCTTTGTTTGGTTAAATGATAGCAAAGAACAATTTACGGGAATGGAGTTGTTTGTGTGTGAGTTTTATTGTTATTTTGTTGCTGCTATGAAGCAATATATGATCATTTGTAAAGTATGTTGTAGTTTTTATGACTTCTAGATCTTGCATAAATGAGGTGCATCATTATATGTCATTATTCTTTGGTCTGTCCACACTTGATCCACTGTGGGAGCCTTGATGGGCAGTGAATACATCTGATATGTAGGGGGAAATGAGAGGAAGATCATTTGTATTGTTTTATTATTGCCATGGGTGAGGAGATAGTGAGAAGCTTTGTTTGCATGCTATCCAGCCAGTCATACTATACTCATGTATAGTACAATCAAGTCACACACAAGTACAATAAATAATGCAAAGAGAATGGAGATTTAAAAGAGTGAAACGATTGTATTTACAGTGTTGATTGAAACATAGAAACATAGAAATTAGGTGCAGGAGTAGGCCATTCAGCCCTTCGAGCCTGCACCGCCATTCAATATGATCATGGCTGATCATCCAACTCAGTATCCCGTACCTGCCTTCTCTCCATACCCTCTGATCCCCTTAGCCACAAGGGCCACATCCAACTCACTCTTAAATATAGCCAATGAACTGGCCTCAACTACCCTCTGTGGCAGAGAGTTCCAGAGACTCTCTTAGTTGTTATCAGAGAAGGGCACATTAGTTATGAGAGACTGCAAGTTTTGTTTTCCCTGGAGTGAGTAGGTTAAGAGTGGATATGATTTGAGATATATCAAATTATGAGGAATATAGAGAGGGTAGACTGCAGGAATCCAATAGCCATATTATAGGTGAATAAAACAGAGGACATAAACTTGGGGTAAGGGGTAATGAAGGCATCTGAAGGAACCTTTCGTTCACCCGGAGAATGATCATAGGCTAGTGACACATGATAGAAATGTCATCATGAAGGAGTGAAAGGACTCCATTCTCTGCGGAGTAGACTGAGGGGTCATTTGATGCACGGGGCAGATGTAGAGAAATTATTTCCATGTGCAGATGTTTCAGAGGAAGCTTATTTACCCAGTTTGGAACTCACTCACACAGGAAGTAGTTGAAGCAATAAATGAAATTAGTGGGCAACCCAGTAAACATACAGGAGAGAAAGTGACAGAAGGATTTACATATAGGAATAAATAAGGTTCTTGCGAAGACACAGGCGCGGATCTGTTGGGCTGAATGGCCTGATTCTGTACTGAAATAATTGTGGTTCTATGGAATTGTATATGTATAAAATTATGAAAGACAGGTAGACAGTCAGAACCCATTTCCGAGAGTGGAAGTGTCAAAGACTAGCAGGCAGAGCTTTAAGGAGGGAGGGGTAACATTTAAAGGAGGTGTGCAGGGCAGTTGTTTTTTGTTCCACAGAGGTGGGTGCCTGAAAGCACAGACAGGTGGTACAGTGGACACGTTGCAGCCTGGCGTTCCGCAGGGACCATTCGAATGATGTCAGCACGGTGTGATGAGACAGGAAAAGGAGGTTTAACACATTTCCTCTGAGAAAGTCTGGTTCACCAGAGACGGAAACTAAGGTGACCAGTTCATCAGCAGATACCATTGCAGAGATTCCAAACATACCCTGCGGGTATCCAACTGGTACAAAACCACTGTGGGGGGATTAGCAAGGTCACATTAGTTTAGCAGCCATGTACAAGTGTGGGTACAGAATAATATACTGAAAATCTGTAAATGCCATTCTCGCTCGGTGTTGGCATGGCAGTGAGTTTCCAAGTTAACTGGCAAATAGTGGAGAGATGCGAGACTCAAGAGTGGCAGGTTCTGACAGGAGATAAAGACATGTTCAGTTTAGGAAAATAGTATAACATTAGTTTCTTTCAATCCTCATGTGCTTTACTCTTCCATGTTTAGGATAGGAGCGTTGCCAATGGAATTTGCCCCATTGTTTAGTTTAGTTTAGAGACACAGCATGGAAACGGGTCCTTCGGCCTACTGAATCCACGCCGGCCAGTGATCCCCACACACTAACACTATCCTACACACACGAGACAATTTACAATTATACCAAAGCCAATTAACCTAGAAACCTGTACATCTTTGGAGAGCGGGAGGAAACGAGCACCCGGAGAAAACCCACGCGGTCACGGGGAGAATGCACAAACTTGTTACAGACAGCACCCGTAGTCAGGAACGAACCCAGGTCTCTGGCGCTGTAAGGCAGCAACTCTACCACCGTGACATTGTTGGCACTCGTTAAAAATGCTACTACATCGACACCCAAGAACCACAGAGATAGGATAGCTCTCTCTAATATAAGCCAGCAAATGCTTCCTCGTTTTTTAACTATCTCAAAACTTCCCAAAGCTTGATGGGTGAATATCAATATTTTATGCCTTAACCACACAAATGCAGCAAAACAAAAATGTTCCCCATGATTGTTATGCCCTTGTGTATGCAGAATGTTCAGCATGTATGGTTGACGTCAATTCTTGCGCAAAACCTGTTTTGTGGGTTGCTTCTAAAATTAGGTCACAATTGTCTGATTTAAAAAAACATTATGGGTCAATTCACAGAGGAGAAGCTTTTCACAACAGTTTCACAGAACCTGTGCGGATTTTATCCAGGGGAGCAATATTCTCCAGAATGTGGAAGAGTTCCTATTGCAAAAGCTACTTTGGATGAGTGCATGGATATTTCTCCAGCTATTATCTTCTTAACATGGGTGCTTCACTTCTGTTTTATGAATGGAGGCAGAAGGGATGGATCATGGGCAGAGCAGTGATACCAGGGGATGCTGAAGAAGGGCTGATGCCTGCTGACACTATCCCTCAAGAGTATAAAAAGAACAATCTCCAACCCCTGAGGGAAAAATACCCACTGAATAGGGCGTTTAAAGTCAAAGGTGATAAAGATCTGAACCTAAGGGTGCCTCCAGATTGTCACTTGGGTAGGCGAGGGTTAAAATTATCTGCAGTTAATGTGATGTGTCCTCTTCTAATCTCTGCACTACTTGTATCTGAGGGCTTTCACTCAAGCTACTGATTGTTATCAAGTGAATGCAATAAAGATGAGATGCCACACTTTCTTTCAGTGACCTTGCGAGGGCATGGCCAAATAAGAATTGCTAACTGTGAAATGGGATGTTTCCTGTCACTCACTGAGCTGCGGGAGTTACAGAGACTGACAGATGCTGTGGGAGTGCTGTACAGTCAGAGGTATCAATGTTTATAAGCAATAGATTCTGCTGCTGATGAGTGATTCCATCCCATATCTGGGATAAGAAAATCAGGGAAATTAGCCCCAGTATCCTGCCTGTATCTATCCCACAATCAACATCGGGAGTATAAGGAACAAATGTTGACATTGATCTACACAAGAAGTCCATAAAACAAGAGAATGAAAATTCAAGTAATACTCAAAAAAGGTTCTGACCTGTACAGAACAGTTGTTCTAACCAATAGTTCAATAGACTGTGACGCATTTCCAGCATTGAAAGGCTGAATGTCTCAATAAGTTCCTGTTACCATTTACACCCAATATAAGCGACCTCTCGCTCCTTTACATTTCACTCTTATCAATGTATTTTATACCTTTCTCCCTTGCGTTTCACCTTAAATCCTTCCTGGCTACTTGCCTTAATTGTTCACTGTATCTGTAAGCTCTACATTTATACCAATTCTGGTTAAGGACAATTCTTTATTTTATTGGATTTATTGTTGATAACCATTTAGATTCAGTAGGGGTAGGGTTCAAACAGTTGAGTGCCGCACTGAGCCACTGCTACTTGTCAAAGGCCACTCAAAATCCACTGATTATAAGATGTTAACATTTGCAAATTAAAAAAAAATTGCAGTGCAATGTAAAATTTGAAAAGGTTGGGTATAAATGAATTGACTCCAGTTTCCCAAGAGGTCTCCATACTCTGAAAGATCAGGCTGGAAATGAAGAAGTAATGATAGAATTCAACTAATTTGTAAATTAAAGATTGCCTGCATTAATCACAGATAAACAGCATTCATATTACCAGAGTTTATAATTGTTATATAAGGATTGTGAGAGTTTATAATTGTTATATAAGGACTGAGAGCAGCAACGACCATCTAGATAACTGATCAGCTCTTAGTAAGATTATTTTTTAAGCCTGCCGGAGGCTTGGCAAAGATGACCAGGAAATGTGTCTGAAAGTTGCTGGCTCTTGAAGCGAGTCCATGTCACTGAATGGGAGATTTGGAAGCGATTAAGCACTTTTAAAGATTTGCTGTTTCACTCTCACTGGTCTTTTTTCAAACGTTAAGCTGTTACTGAATGACTTTCCAGGACTGACCAAGACTTCATTACTATTCTGCTGAAGGGCTGTGGAATCAGAGAAAAATTGCACCACAGAAGGCCATTCAGCCCATCATGTCTGTGCCAGTCCAAGGAGAGCTGCCCAACCTCATTCTACCTTTCAACAATGGATCCACGATCTTGCAGTCTCTTCAAATGCCTTTCCACATACTTTAAATCTTCACTGCCTCTACCACCTTACAGGCAGTGAATTCTAGATCATTGTCACCTGAAGGGTGAAAACATTAGGTCCCCTAGTTTTTTATCCACCTGCTGATGGGAATTAGTTTATCTGGCCCCCCCATCTTATACATCTAAATTAAATCACTCTTCGCCTCCTTTGCTCTGAAGAGAACAAATCTAGCCTAACCAGCCTGAAGAAGGGTCCTGACCCAAATTGCTATCTGTCCATTCTCTCCACGGATGCTGCCTGACCCTGTGAGTTCATCCGGCACTTTGTGTTTTGCTCAAAATTCTAGCATCTGCAGTTCCTTGTGACTAAATACTGACAGCTTGGGCCTGTGAAACTCATAATTAATTATGAGGCACAAACTTAAACACAAGAGAAAAAATACCAACCGCAAAAGTGTTATGAATAAGAAAGAATGCCTAGTATCTGCTGAAGTAGAAGACAGCATGAAGTGGCAGTAAACTCCACACATGTTGCAGGAATTTGTTAAAATCTTGGTAATTACTGCAGGGAACTGAATTCCCTCATTAGTACATCAAATGAATAGACATCTCTTTAAAGGCCAATACCACCATCAAGATACAGATTGATGGCACAAATGCTCAGATTGAGGCCAATATGAACACAGGAAGGTGATTACATTAGCAGGAGTATGACCAATTACCTATGCAACACTGCGTGGTTAATGTAGGACTGTCAATGTACCATTTAACAAAACACTCGAAACGTTGCAGAACCATTGCAACCCGATAGTCAGTCACACAGCATGGATACAGGCTCTGCGACCCAAATTGCCCATCAACGCATTCCACCTGCCCGCATTTGACCCGTATCTCTCTAAACCTTTCCTATCCATGTACATGGTCAAATGTCTTTTAAATATTGCCTGCTCAATTACTTCCTCTGGCAGCTTGTTCCATATATCCACCATACAGTAACATGGGAGATTGTGGCAGATTATGTGTAGGAAAGAACTGCAGATGCTGGTTTAAATCGAAGGAAGACACAAAATGCTGGAGCAACTCAGGCAGCATCTCTGAAGAGAGAGAACAACCCATTCTTTCTTTCCAGAGATGCTTGCTGCCTGTCCCGCTGAGTTGCTCCAGCATTTTGTGTCTACCTTGTGGAGGATTATGTCTGGAACTTGTAATCAAAGGTCAGTTAGGTAAGATGATTAGTGATAACACAGTCATTCTAAAAACTCTGTTGCAGCATTGCAACCTCAGCACATCCCTCTGACATTTGGATGGGGAATGCGATTGCGGCATCTATAGAAATTGTCTGCAAGAATGTGAAGGAATTATGCTTCGCACAGCACAATAGCATAAGTATGGTACAGAGAAAAATGGCAAGAGGAATGGATAAGAATGCCAACAGTCATTGCAAACTACATAACCATGGTTTAATGTCAAACTCCCACGAGTGATCAAACTAATGACAATCACTCAGCACAAATATGTTTGTGAAGTGCATTGATTATAGAAATCAAATGCACAATGCCTCGACCTGCTAGGCAGAATGGAACATAACAAATCAAAGTCGAGGCCATCAAGTGGCCAGGGAAACAATTACAGAAGAGAGCCACGGAAGGGAGGGTGACACAGCAGCAAGAATGAGCAGTGTGTAAATAACAAAGTCTCTAATAGTGATAAGCGAACAAAAATATTTTTGTGAGACTCTGAATATATTTGGACAAGTGGAATGTATGGTTCTCAATAACTGGGCAAAGGCTAGGCTATCAATTGGAGTCATTGTTCACAAGAACATACCAGCTCTGGCAGGGTGTGATTGACTGAGGAACGAATGGATGGGTTGGAAAAATGTATTTGATTTGAATAGATCAAAACTATATTAAAAAAGCTTTTGGAACAGTATTAAGACAGTCATAAGGATTCACTCACAGGCAGTAGAGGGCAATAAACAAATACCCATTAAATCCCAAACCAAACTGATCTGTGTGATCAAAACCTGTCCCCATGTGCTGAAAGCCCAGTTATAAGAACCACCAATCAAACTAACGTGAATGAATCTAAGGGTAAAAGTGCCACATAGTGATTGGGCAACACTCAAAGTACCCAAGGCAGATGTGTCCATTCGACCTTTTCTTTATAAAATGATTATATAAATAGAGCAGCAGATAATTCAAGATTAATACACTGATTTGGCAGGTCGACATACTTAACACTGGCACCCAACTTAATGAAGATGGGGAAAGCAAACTGCTTGGTAATTGACACAAAGAGTTCTTAGACATCATGTTGTTCTATGGGGGAACATCAAAATCAAACATCTTTGGCCAGCTTTCAATAGCCTTTATCTTCATGTAAGTATCACCGCTGTCCTTAGTGGCCCCAGTCATCTGGGTGAAGCACTTCCCCATCATCCACACAACATTGCCATCTGTTGGCCTAACCTACCTCCCCATTGCCAACCCAAACCTCTCATAATCGACCCGACTGTCTGTCATCTGATCAACAACCAATCACTTTCCAAAAATGCAATTATCGGCCAGATTCCACCTCCAAGTCGGCATTTGCCTCAATGTCACTAATCATCTGCCTAAAGCTCACCATGCCCAGCCCATGATGCATTCTTACTCCCATACATTTAACCACCCCATCTCTGGCATGGTTCTTCCCCATCTCACTTCCCCTTCTTCTCTGCAATGGGGGGAGGGAAGATCGCAGAGGCCTATTCTTCAGCACAATGTGTCTTGAGCTCAAGAATGTTGAAGTCCTTCAAGTAGCCAACTGATTTTCCACAGTGGCCTATGGTTTAGGAATCCAGTTTCCAGAGACCTCGGCAACCAAAGGAATGTGTAACATTTGAATCTCATTTTGTTTGAAGTTGTTCCGGAATGAAGAGTAATTCACTGAGGCCGAGGATTAGGCACAGCAGACATTAATGAGGGATAGCTCTCAGGCACAAAGCTGAATGATTTGCTCGTTGGTGCTAGCTTGACATGTTCAGGATTTAAGGAATTCGATCCTTTCCATAACCCCATACTGAAAGAAAAATGGAGAAAGCTTCAGGATAGATCTGGTACACAAAACGTCCAAGTATATCTTCAGAAAAATGAACAAAGATCATTTTCCAAAAATCAGGAGATTTAGTCTGTCTGATGAAGAGCAAAAATAGAGAAATATTTTTCTCTAGCCAGCCACATGATGGCATTCTGCACACTGATTCAAGTGATCCTGAGAGTCATCCCGAGGCATCACGAGTCAGGATGTTGGTTATGGTCTGAAATGGACATGGATTTGATGCCAATTATACAGGTCCACATGTGAGCATTTACTTATGACCTGGTAGGTGGTTCCCAGCCATATGAACCTGAGGAAGAGAGAGAATGAGATTGCAATCCAGTGAGAGTCAGCACCTTCAGGGGAGGGGATTGAACCCCAGGTGAATGAACGCTCTAGTAGAGAAATCTAGTTGAGGTGGGACGTGGGGTGGAATTTGTGAAGTGGCCACAGAATATGGGTCTATCTGTAGCACAATAACCAGTAGACATAATACAGCACTTCTATCCAGCTGTCAGTATTGGCTGGGCACCCACAGGAGGTGCAAAAGGCTCACTAGCAGGCCAGCAACGATAAGTTTTAGAAGGGGAGTTGTGATAGGAAATACTAGGCAGATTGGTTGGAGAAAAAGATGGCGGCATTATGGACTTTCGGAGTTCTTGGTATGCAAGGCAGACCATGCTTCTGTTCTTATCTTCATTAAATAAATGAAGGCACTAACCTTTACTTTACAGTGACTTATGGAAGGTCATGTATCTGCCTCTCACAGATAATTAATTTTGTATGCAGGGGTGTCTGTAAACATAGAACAGTAGAGCCCAGGAACAGGCCCTTCAACCCTCATTGCCCGTGCCGAACACGATGCTAAGTTAAATGAATCTATTTTTCCTGCAAGTAATTCATATCCCTTAATTCTCTGTATATCCATGTGCTGACCAAAAATCCTCTTAAATACCACTGTCATATCTGCCTTCACCATCAGCCTCTGGCAGCACGGATTTCAGGCACCCAGCACCAATCTCTGTGTAAAAATCTTGCCCTGCACATCTCCTCCCCTCCCCCATCTCACCTTAAAGCTATGCCCTCCAGCCTTTGACATTTCAACCCTGGAAAAAATGTTCCGAGTGTCTACTCTATACCTCTCATAATTTTTTACACTTCTATCAGATCCCTCATCAACCTCCGACGCTGCAGAGAAAACAATCCAAGTTTGTTTAACAAGCAATAGGTCCTTCTTTAGTGAGTTGCGAGAGGGACATGCGATCTAAAGGCTGCTTGAGGCGTTTGATGGAGACCAAAAGCTGCAGAGAATGGCCATGCGCTACACTGCTTTTAATAACGCACTGTACTCCCAATTTCAGGCCTGAGACAAATTGAGAAGGGATCACACAAAGCAAATTATACAACAGTATCTCTTCTTGATGTGTGTTTTTAATACAGAACTAGGTTAGGGGTTTGACAGTCCATGAACAAGGAAGGCAGGAACTTTCTGACCGTGCCTGCAGCTTTGTAATAATCAGTGAAGGAGTGGCAGAGTATAAAAAAGGAATTTTAGGGACTGTGACCTTTTGTTTCGGAATATAAAAGTTAGCATACAAGCTTTCTGGGTCTCTGGGGAATAATCCAAAGTGTGAGAAAGTTTAAAACCTGTCCTGTTATGAGTTATGGGCCTTGCAAATTCCAAAAATCCCACAAGGACTATCGGCCGGGCAATGACATCATCACCTGAATGTGCCAATTTACAAATCATATTCCAAACATGGACCTGCTGTCTGATTAATTCTTTGTTAAATTATATTTCCAGGATCATACGCACAAAAACTTAATTCTGTTCAGGATTTTAATGAGGTCTGCAGCAGTTCTTATATTTGCAGCACTTTGAAGTCGAGTCTCAGGATTAATGTACCATCCTTTTAACAGCCTTTCTGAAAGAATGAAACAAATCTTTTCTTTTAAGACCTCGCAAAAAGATCAAGGCAGCAATCTGCAGCCAGCTTCTCCATCTCACCAACGGCTGACAGTCTGGTCATTGTTAAAGCAAAATCACCATTGGTCGGTTGGAGAGAAATGAGACTAAATCAGCCAGGTCGGTGTGGTTCAGAGTCACTGTCCTGTACACACTGGTTCAGCTGTTCATATCAGGATGTATGATCGTAGTTTCTCCAAACACTCCACTTACAAGCCGTTGGCAAAAAAGCTGGGTTAGGTAGTGCCACACTCCATAGATTGTTTTCAAGGGGAAAATGAAATTATTTCATTCTGCAAAATGAATAAATCAATCACCAGACACCAGGTGAGAGACCCATTGATGTCACTTTCTGATATTTGATTCAAAGGCCACAGGTGTGGCTACTTGGGCGTGATATGTACCCACTGTGTTGCAAATGTATCCCAGTGCCAGCTACTTCCAGAGATAAACCTCTGAAATCATTTTGAGAGAGGAACTGGGTTCCAGGGAGAGTCAGCATCTTCAGGATAGGGGGAGGAGACCTAAGTGTGGATGAGAATCATAATTTTCCTGAGAGGATAGGACCAAATTTAATTGAATGTCAGCGCTTCAAGATTCGAAGGAACAAATGAATAAAAATAAGTAAATACAGAAAAGGATTACTTTTGTGTAGGAAAGAACTGCAGATGCTGGTTTAAATCGAAGGTAGACACAAAATGCTGTAGTAACTCAGCGGGACAGGCAGCATCTCTGGAGAGAAGGAATGTGTGACATTTAGGGTCAAGATCCTTCTTCAGACTGATCTGACAGAAAAGGATTGCTTTTGTTGTGGAACCATATTTTTTAAGGAACGATATGATGATCAAGGCAATGGGCTCGTTGCTAGCCCAGGCTACCAGGGCAGATATCCATCGGATACAGATAAACCAGAATCTGCAGGTCTTATTATTGCTAACTCTCAAACCAACACGATTCACTCTTTAGAGAATCATGAAAATGCAGAAACTGGAATCTTGAGCAAAACAAAGGTGCTGGAGGATCTCAGTGAGTCAGACAGCAACTGTAGTGGAAGGAGAGTCTCGACTGGAAAAGTCATCTGTCCATTCCTTCCACAGATGCTGCCTGACCCACTGAGTTCATCCGGCACTTTGTGTTTTGCTCATGATTCACTCTTGACTGCCTTCTGAACCAGCCAAGTAGATCAGTCAGTTAAACAGTACTAGTAGGTGGCCCACAAATTCCACAAATCAATAAAGGAAAGGCAATAAACTCTCATCTTATCACTTTCACCCACAGCCTGAAAATGAATTCATAAGCCACAGACTGGAGCTATTTATAGGGCTCCTGGTACATTTTAGGATATACTGGGTTTTCCGATTCTACTCCATACAACTCTATCCTTCACAAATGTGATTCATTACATAATGGGACAAAATAAATGTTACATACTTGGAACAACAGGTAGAATTTTAAGAAGCAACAAGGGAAAATGTTTAACGCAGAAAGAACTGGGTTCCTGGAGATCTGAGTTCAAAGCTTATGGGTATTTTATAGCTATTTCTTAATGCTGGTTTGGACTATGAGAAAAATAATATATTACTTCCATGTCAGCTCAAAAGATGAATGAAAGCCAAATGTAAAATCTGAAATCATCTGTAGATGGTTTTCATCTCCCATCTGAACTTGGCAGCTCCTGTTCTCAGCTGAATGTGATTAGTGGTGTAAAATCAAAGATGGTAGTAAGTTGGTCTTCGTCCCATCTATCACACTCACTCAAGGTGCATGATATACAAACAGATCTGACTGTGATGTCTGCCTGATAACGATTACAAATAGCCTAACAATTGAAAACAGGTCCTCCCCTGCTCTCCCCCAGAAATCATTGTACTGCTGACAACTCATAGTCTCCTGTCAGGAAAATTATCCAGTACCCAGTGAGATTTAAAATGTAGGAGTTTTTGGTAAACCATTTATTTCTTTGGAAACAGAAGAACTAATTCTTAATCACATGATGAGTACTGTTATAATATAAATTACCTCAAGAAGAATTCAGATCAACATCAAGGAGAAAGTGTAAGGGTGATTGGGTGAGCTGAAGGTGGATGGGAGGACACTTGTGCATAGCAAAATTCAGGCTGAATGCTGTGGTCTGCAGCATAGACCCAATGCATTTTTCTGGGCCATTTTATTAATTCTCAGGAAATGGTCGGGACTATGACTGAATGTCCAGACCTATGTCCCCTGTGAAGGTTCCACTGTAGCCTGCTAACTGGAGTTAGCACTGAAGGTATTTAACCACCACATAGACCTGGGACTGAAGACATCTATGGCCCTGACTGGTTAAGGATGGCAGATTTCCTTCCCTGTGGGCCAGGAGTGAGCTTGGCAGCTTCACAATCAGTTGACAGGTGCCACTTCCATATGAATAATAGGTAATGGCCCAACAGTTGCTGCTCTGTTCCTCTTAGTCTACACTACACGCTGCCTCAGGAAATCGGCTAACATAATCAAGGACCTCTTTCACCCAAGCCATTCCTTCTCCCCGGTCCTATCAAGTAGAAGATTCAACAGTTTGAAAGCAAGCACTATCAGACTGGGGATCAGCTTTTTGTTTAATCTCCAAGCATTGACTCTCCTTTGAGTTTGTGAGTATTTCTTCATGTGGTGAATTGCTCCTTCGCCGTGCGAGTAACGTTCACATAATTCATCTGGTGGATATCGCTACACAATTCATGTGTTGGATATCTCTTCACAAGTTGAACATCATTCAGTTTAGTTTATCATCATGCGTAGTGAAAAAGCTTTTGTTGCATACTAACCAGTCAACGGAAAGACAATACATGGTTACAATCGAGCCATCCACAGTATACAAATACAGGATGAAGGGAATTGCACACATTGGCTATCCATTCATGAATAGCCCTTTAGCTGCCAAATGTTCCCAGCTGTTATCAGGCAACTGAATCATCCCACCACAACCAGAGAGCAGTTCTGAATTATCTGCCTCATTGGTGACTCTCGGACTATCCTTGATCGGACTTTGATACCTTTATCATGCATTAAACGTTATTCCCTTATCATGTATCTATACACTATAAATGGCTCAATTGCAATCACGTATTGTCTTTCTGCTGGCTGGATAGCACGCATCAAAAGCTTTTCACCGTACCTCGTGACAAGCTAAACTGAACTGTTCCTCAATGATTATTCTTTCACAATTCATGAGATACACTCAAAAAAGCTGAGGAAAGTGTACAAGGAAGGGTGCCGACCCAAAATGTCACCTGTCCTTTCCCTCCCCAGATGCTGCCTGATCCACTGAGTTCGCCCAGCACTTTGTATTCAGCCTGCCTAGTTGGTGCTTGTCAAAGGGCTAAATTAAGATTCCAGCACCTGCAGCTTCTTGTGTTTCTTTCATTATTCATGTTGAGTATCTTCTCAGTTATCTGGATACCATTCAATGATATTAAAGTATTCACAAGTTGAATATTGGTATCAGTTCACATCTTGACCATGGCTTTTTGTTTGAATATTCACCACCGGGTGGCGCTCGTAATGGCCGCCTCACCTGCAGTCTGTCTTGTCCCTTCTCTGTTTTTATTATTTGAAGTATGTCTAGAATGTTTGTTTTAATGTCTCTTAGTATGTTTTATGTGGGGGGTGCGGGGAGGGGATTGGGGGGAAACCTTTTTCAGTCACTTACCTCGATGGTGATGCGATTTTTCTCCATGTCGCATCTCCACCCCCTCTTTGCGGCCTACAACGTGGAGTGGTGCGGCCTTTCCTGGAGACCGACCAGGAGCTTCAAGCCGCGGGTTGCGGCGTGGACTTACCATCGCGGAGCCTGGGATCTTTTGCCGAGGATCGCCAGTGTTGGAACTCCGACCGCGGGGCCTGTGGTCTCCGGTAAGAAGCAGCCGACTCGGCAGCGCCATGCCGTGGAGTGTTCCGATCCGTCCCGACGAGAGGGCTTAAACAACGGCCCGTCGGCAACGGACCCGTTCAAAGGCACTGACCACGGGTGAACACAGGAGGAAGATGACTGAACTTTATTGCCTTCCATCACATTGAGGAACGTTAACTCCACTGTGGTGGATGTTTATGTTAAACTTTATTTTATGTGCTGTGAGCATTTTTGCTTTTTACTTTGTATGGCTGTACGGTAACTCAAATTTCACTGTACCTTAATTGGTACATGTGACAATTAAATTGAATCTTGAAATGGTTCTCTTTGTTAGGATCAAGTGTTGACGATCCCTTTGCATGAATATTCCCTGACTTGTGGATTGCTTTACCTAGTGAGTGAACTTCTTCTTCCGTGTGGCGTGCACGGCCTAAAGTTGTTGGACAACTTGTTCTATTTGATCTTCCGCTTGTGCACGTCGAGTTGATTGCATTAGTCGAAACAGGGCGGACCACGTGAAGGTTGCAATCCTCCACCCCAGTGAGTGAACTCAGCTGCTAAGTATTCCATCACACACTGGGTGTCCCTTTACATGCTGGACCCCAATGTTCGCCTGAGGCTGAGGGGAGCAGCTGATAGCGACAGCCTTCACTCCTACCCCGAGACTGGGCCTACTAATGGCCCTGTCTCACTGTGCGAGTTGACCCACGAGGTACCCCGAGTGACAGACTCGTGGCTGTGCACGAGACTGCAAGTTTATGATCAAGTGTGTAACCGAGTTCCCACGGGTATGTCATTGCTGCGATGTTCCTAGTTCCTCTCCCGAGTTAGCAAGTTCCTCTCCCGTTACTCTTGAGCCAACCAGCAACAATGTTAAAATACATCTCCATCCTGTGGTTTTGAGTTATTTCAGCGCGGCGGCATCTATTGATATGACCTACAATGGGAAAATGCGCATCCTCCAGTAACCAAGCATTTCCTACGGGTGAGGAGATGACTGGCCGCCACTTCAGTGACTGACATTTGCTCATGTGTAGGAGAGGAGACTGCAGGCAGACACTTTGGTAGTGATTGCCCACCAGCCTCAAAAGGTGCAACAAGCTGGCGTAACGCGGGCCAGGTAACATCTCTGGAGAAGGTGACGTTTTGGATAAGGGCTCGTCTTCTGAAGAAGGATCTCGACCCGAAAAGTCACCTATTCCTTCTCTCCAGAGTTGCTGCCTGACCCGCTGAGTTACTCCAGCTTTTTCGTTGAATGGGTGACGTTTCGGGTCGAGACCCTTCTTCGGACTGAAAATAAAAGCTTGAAGCAGCTTGATTAAAGTCGACTCATTTATGTGCTGTATTCATTCACCTGGCCTATTGCTGTCCTCCCTCGTCCACCGTGAGCGCTGGACAACTCACCGGATGGAAACCTCCGCTGCATCCCGGGCGGAGGGCGATGATCACCGGACTGACCGGCAAGTAGAGGCGGCGGGTTCCCCGCCACCGGGATAGACACCAACTACTGGACTAAGCTCAGCGGGATCTCTGGAGAAGTCTGAAGTAAGGTCTCGACCCGTCCAGAGATGCTGCCTGTCCCTCGGAGGCATGTGTCTAGTGGCAGGGGGGGTGGTCTGGCGGCTGGCGGAGCGCATGGAGGAGCTACGGCACCTCGTCTCCAGGCGACCGGCATGAGGATTGGGCGGGAAGCGCCGAGCCTCCCGCGGGGAGTGACGCTCAGTGCAGTGAGATGGCGGTCCGTAGCTGTGAGATTGCTCACCGGTAAGATTGGTACCTGATCCCTGATCTCAGAGGCAGGAAGGATCCTCCACCATCCCCAACCCGGCGATCTGAGGCTCGAACCCCCGGACGGGAGGGGCTTGCGGGAACAGGAGAGAGGGTACAAAGGATGCAGAGGATTAGATGGAGTTAACAACAAGGAGTGTTTGGACAATATCTGGCACACCAATTTTGACCTATGCGTTTCACTCTCATTGAACATTCTTATTAATGACCATGATTTATTTTGTTTACTTTATGTCAAGGAATGGAAAGTATAGCTGTTTACACCAACAGGGAGAGTTACCTGGTACTGTGTTTTAGCTTTTCTGCTCTTCAACAGTTTTGTTCGTTCCTGTTTAGTTCATTTGCAGACAGAGATTAGTTTAACTTGGCATTATGGGTCAAAGTGCCTGTTTCTATGTCCTACTGTTCTGTGTTCTATGAACCTCAGCCTACAGCATGCATATTGTGTGTTTTGTTCCTGAAAAATGGTTTAATATTCCACGAAAAAACTTTCTCTTCTTGGTATTTAATACATTTCTCATCCAGTGGCAGCAATTTTCTTGGCAGAGGCGTTTTGGGCTGTGATGTGGGGAAACTGCAGTCTGTGGGAAAAGGTGTGGGCTGCCAGTAGGAGAACCAGGCTTGTCGACAGCTGAGACACCCTCCGTGCCTGACCACCTCCCCGAGTCAGAGAGATCAACAGCTTCTCTCAGGCACGGCCAAAGATCCGTCAAACACTGCAGCCAAGAACCATGGCATCAGGGGGAGACAGGCCTCACCTGTTCCAGCCCATTATTACATAGAGGCAGAGAAGTCTTCACTCTTATTAATGGCAAAGAAAAATAACCTGTAAGATGAATTCCTGGGGGGGCAGAACTACGGTGATGGTCAGGCTGTTCAGACAGAACTGCAGGCGCTGGCTTGGTCCTTCCTTTGGCAAATCCTACGTTGAGAGCAGTCTTCTGGACAGGAGATCCTGTAAACTCTGACCAAGACGTGAGATGCCAGAGAGTGTCCTTGTCACTCTTTCCAGATTGCTTGTCTTAACTCCCTAGGATGGGAGTTGAGATGGGAGTTTCTTCTCCCTTGATTGTCTAGTTTGAGTTTTAACTGGTCTTTGATCTCTCCGCTAGCTTCTTGTACACCTATCTCTCCTCCAGCTTCTTGTACACCTATCTCTCCTCCAGCTTCTTGTATTCCTATTTCTCCAGCCGCTTCTGCCTGAGACTCCTATCGCTCTTCCAAGGACAGTTATAGAGTCATACAACGGAAACAGCCCTGTCGGCCAAACCTGCCCATGCCAACTAAGATGCCCCATCTACACTAGTCCCACCTGCTTGCATTTGTCCCATATTCCTCTAAATCTTTCCTATCCATGTACATGTTCAAATGTATTATAAATGTTGTTATAATACCTGCCTCAGCTGCCTCATCTGGCAGCTTGTTCCTTATACCTATCACCCTCTGTGTGAACCATTAGCTCCTCAGGATCATATTAAATCTTTCCCTTCTCACCTTAAGCCTATGAAGTCTGGTTCTCTAATCTCATATTCTGAGTAGTTCACCCTATCTATTCCCCTCATTATCTTATACATCTTCATAAGATAACCCTACAGCCTCCTGCTCTCCAAGGAACAAAATCCTAGCATGTCCAGCCTCTCCCTACACCTCTCAAATCCTGACAGCATGCTCACAAATCATCTCTGCACTCTTTCTCACTTAGCGACATCCTTCCTATAGCAGTGTGATCAAAACTGAACACAATACTCCAAACGCACTCTCACCAATGTCACGTATAACTGTAACATAACATCCAAACTTTCTATACTCAATAGCCTGACTGATGAAGGTCAATGTACCAAAATCCTTTTTAACCACCCTATCTATCTGTGATACCACTTTCTGGGAACAACGTACCTGCATCCCTAGATCCCTTTGTTCTACAACACTCCCCAGGGCCCTGCCATTCACTAAGAAAGTCCACCCTAATTTGACTTCCCAAAATGCAACATCTTGGACTAAATATGCATTCAACTCCAAGAACAATTTATCCGCCCACTTTCCCAACTAATCAAGATTCTGCTGCAATTTTTGATAACCATCTACACTACGATACCACCCACTTTAGTGTCATCTGCAAAATTATGATCTGTATGACGTTCTTGGCTCCTAAATCTGTTTGGACCTCCTTTCACACAATACTGAGACGTTCCGGAGCTCCTGTACTCCTGAATGTGTCTCGAGGACCTCTTTGTGGTTTCTAGTTCCCCGGTACCATCTAAAGCATTTGTCTTGCTTCCTTGAAAGTAGGGAACCCAAATCCCCTTAGGACTGTCTTCAGATCCAGTCTGCCTTCCCAGTTGTTGCCTCTAAGGACTCTGTCTGGAGGTACTCTGGTTATCTGGGCCCACTGTCTCTCCTCCCAGGACTGTGGATCACCTGGCTTTCCTTGGGGCAGAATGAAGTTTCAAACTACCTGTTACTACCTGGAGTTCCTGCTCACTCCTCTCTCCCCAGCATGTCTAGGTGAAGGCTCCATATACTCTCTGGAACTATAGTCCTTCTGTGGGGAAACCCCTGCCTATCAGTGTCTGGAATTCCTGCTTTGTCCATTCTGTGAGATGTCCTGTTCTTCCATCCTGTGACTGCAGGGGAGCCCTTCCTTCTTGAATTGTCTCCAGGCTCTTGCCCTGGGATTATCTGGAGCACTTGCTTCTCTTGACTCCTGTCGCTTTTACACTGTTTCTGCCTCCGGCACCATCTGGATTTCTGTCTTCCTGGAACTGTTTCCCCTCTCTAGGGCCCATATACCACTATGACCAAAGGTCCTGCTTATCCCAGTATTGTTTATCATTCTGATCCACAACAGCTGGAATTGAATATATTGAATCCCACACTCAGGTAGATAGTAAAGTAAGAAATCGAGTCTGAGAAGAGTTGCCATCAGTGTTTTGCCTTAAGGTTCAGTGCTATGGTCTCAACTACAGGTAATTAAAATGTACATTGATGAATTTGATGAAAGGACTAAGTATGTTCCACTAAATTTGTCGATAAAATGAATATAAATGAAAAAATGAAGAATCTACAAACCCTAATGTACATTGCGCACAAAAGCAAATGTGTGGCAGATAAATGCATGCTGGATACATTTTAATGTTTTGAAGTTTGAGGTTGCATTTAGACTTGTATTGAGGTTATTAATTTATGTTTTGTGTATTATATATTGCCCATATGTATTGTGTTTACAGGCTTGTTACACAGCTGCAAGTAAGAAATTCATTGTTCTGATGTCGGTACATATGACAATTAAACGCATGAGGTTATCCACTTTGCTACTAAATGCAGAAAGAATGATTGTTATTGGAATGCTGATAGATTGTAAAAAGGCAATATATGCAATAAGACCTAGGTGTGTCCTTGTACATAGGTCTCTGGAAGCAAGCTTTCAGGTACAACAGACAGTAAGCAAGGCAAATCGTATGTTGACCTTTATTGTAAAAGGATTTGAGTACAGCAAAAAGGATGTGCTGCAGCCTTAGTGAGACCCTATTTTAAGTTTTGCACGCGGTTTTGGTATCCTTATTTTAAGAAACTGCTAAAGGGTTACTAAACTGATTCCTGTGACATATGTAACAGGACCGGGTTAATCATATATTCACTGGTGTTGAGAAGTTTGAGAGGGGATCTCATGGATACCATGGAAAGAGTAGAGACAGGGAGGATGGTCTGAAGGTTGAAAACACTGGAACCAGGGTTCACATCCTCGGGATAATGGAGTATGCTGTTTTGAACTGTGATCAGGACAAAATGTCTTTACTTGGAGGATGGTGAACCTGTGACATTCTCCACCACAAAAAGCAGTGGAGTCCAAGTATTTAAATATATTCAAGAAGGTGGTGGATATATTTCTCTAGCCTAGAGGGAGCAAGGGAAATGGTGATGAGGTAGGAACAGGGACTGAAGTTGACAGATAGCAGAAACTGTTGGAATAGGTCAGGCAGAATCTGTGGAAAGAGAACTGTTACCGACCAGAACTGGAAAAGAGGGATAATGAAGGAGGTTTTAAGATGCAGAGAAGCTGGCAAGAAGAATAGATAGTACAAAATAAATATTGGTAATAGAGTGAAGGGAGGTCAAATAGATTAATGGGTTAAATCCCTGCTCTCAGCAACACATAACAAATTCAATGAAATAACATTAGCTACTCTCCATTACTCTGGGACATTTCCTGTGGCTAGAGAAGATGCAAAGATCTTTGTCATGGCTCCTGCAATCTCCTTTCTTGTCACTCTCAATAACCTGGGACAAATCCCGTCATGTGAGGATGTATCCACCTGATGCTCTTCAAGAGCCCCAACACCTCCTCCTTCTTAAACGCAAACTCCCATTGCATATTAATATTCTCCACACTGATCTCACTGTCCTCCATGTCCTTCTCCTTGTTGTAAACAGATGCAAACGGCTCGCCAGCATCCCCAGACTGCAAGCACAAATTTTCTTCTTGATCCTTGAGCAGTCCTACCCTCTGTCTGGTTACCCTTTTTAAAAATGGTATTGAAAGCTTTGGGACTCTCTTTAAACAGACTCACCAAATCACTCTTTAATCCATCTCGTTGACTCACTCACCTGCAACCAATACTTGTGTTATTATAAGTTATTATTGTGCTGAATGCTCTTTCTGGTAAATCAAATGGGGATTATTTTGCTGCTTGTGTGTCCAGGGCTCATTTAGTCCAGGAGGGGAAATATAGAGGAAGACAACATAGGGATGAGAATGTTGCTTGTTCCACCAATACGATAATATTTTAATTAAACCTTGAAGCCCCCCCCCAATTCAAAAAATTGTGTTATTCATATGTGAATCTTAGGATTTCACTCATATTCAAAACCAGTCCTTAATTATTAGGCTCACCTGCAATGTAGATAGTTTGGTGCCAGCTACTCCATGCCTGCAGTGTAGAGCATGTCTGAGCTCTTGAGCTAGTATAATCTGCCAAGGTAACTGCCCCCGATTACGATCCATCGCCATGCACGTGATGGCCTATATCCTTGCCACAATTGTCTCCCAATACTTTGTGAATAATCTATTCTCAAAACATATTTACAGAAGTATTTTGGTCACTTTGCTGCAATATAAAAATGGCATTGAACATCCATACAAATGCCTCGACCCTCCCCCGATACTAATCCTGTGAGTGGATATTTTCTACTTTGAGGAGAACAGGTGGCTGAGGACAGAGATTCTGATCCAAACCTCACTTCCAAATAGTGCTAATCACACACTACAGTCAATAGGTTGTGATGTTGTTGACAACAGTTTGTTGTCCATTTCATGCCCCCAGCGAAATGGAAGTCTGCTCTGTCCTTGGGTAGTTGGGAAAATCAAAGTGCAGAAAAAAAACTATTTGCCTCCTCATAACTGCACTGACTCCAACCGTGGTAGAGGAAACATGAATGAAATATTCAACAAATGCTAATAGTTGCTGATGAGAGTTGCAAGATATAAGAAATGCTTGGGATCCCATTTAAGTTGTAAAATTAAAATGGTATCTTTCAAGAGGTATAAAGAAGATAAAAAGGCATTTTATTAAATATTCAGTGGAAGCAGATTGATGCTGGCCTGACCCTTAAAATGTGGGAACTCAGGGAGTTTACAGGACATCATGTGCACTGTCTGAAGATTTGGGATAATTAAAACCATGTGATGGACAATTATATCCCCTCCCAACCCCCTATTCCTGTCTCCCCTTAGGATTTTTAACTGAAACCAACCAACTCAGCTGCCTGTTGCAGTGAAGGACATTCTTGTCTCTTCTCTGTTTAACACTCTTCTGTCCTATTTTAAACAGTCTGACTTTTGTTTGATATTTAATAAGCAATGCCGATCAAATGACTGGCATTACGTGTAGCCCTGCAGTCATGCGTGCAGTTATTTTATCAATGGATGTATTTAGTTTTTAGTGATAAACAAGTGGTTAGAAGGCTTTGTTGCTTGTGAGGGTCTGACAAGGTGCTGCAGGGTATGTGTTTTGAAGACATACAAGGCGGAAAGTATCTTAACCACAGTATCCTCTTTTCTCTTGGAGTGACTACAATAGCTGCGAGGCCTTTCTACTGACATATAAGTTACATCTTTGAGAGCTCTTATCATAATTCTTTCTCAGAATTCAACCTTATCAAAGTTTGAACTTACATTCAGATTCTCAGTATTAAATTCTAAAATAAGAAAAAATAGTTAACTCGCCCAAAAATTGCAACAACCGTAGGATACCTCATTGGGTTTTTGAAAAGCATTAGAGGTTTGGAGCCTCTGTGATTTAACTTGCGGAGGTAACGACCCCGATTACGGTCGTTGTGACTGAACACCAATGCCCGTTACAGGATCTTTACTGTACTGTCTTATCTTTGTTACTGTATTTTTCTCCAAGTATTGATATTTCCCTAGATCATTATCAAAATGAGGGGCCATATGAAGTTTATGGATTAAACATTCATCACTAAATGTTTTTAATGTCACATTTTTGGCGTCCAAAGTGGTGGTAAAACAATGAAGATTTGTCTGTCATGAAAAAAGCTTTTGACTTTTGGTCTTGAAGTTATCTAATTTATATCTGTTATTTACAAGGTTTCACATAATGGGTAGATTTTTGTTAAGAACAGTATATTGGTGTAAAAAACTGAATAATAAACAATCTTGTCCCTCAAAATCTCTCCAGTATTGTTTAAAGACTTATATAAATGTGTTTACCTTAGATAAAGCTTTATCCCTTAAGTAGTTTGTAGTTCAATCTCAGTTCCTTTTTTATTCCAACTTACTTAAAATTATAAAGATTACTGTCCTGTGAATCTAGCTACCACAGGGCTTCTTTCTCTCATGATGCCCACCTCAGTTACCTTACACTCTTTCCCAAACATACATAAAGAATAATCATTAAGGGACAGCGAGATAATTAAAAACGGGGCCAACAATGTTTTCAGTTTGGACAGGCACTGAATGCACATCTAACTTGGCTGAGTTTACCGTACAACAGCCAGGATCCTGAATCTTGGCTTATTTCCCTCTCTCGAACCAGTGTCACACTGCAGCAATTAGGAGTTGGTATACTCTCTGCATAAACATGGGTTTCCAAACAGTAACCAGGAACAGGAGCCCTGATTGACTTCTCCTCCTGAACTCAAGGGTCAGTAATCAGGATTATGCACCCTTGTTGATTTCCACTTTTTCTAACCCAGGAATCAGCATAACCATTCTAACCCAGGAATCACCATTATCTGAACCAAATAACTGAACTCCCTCTGTGTTCATTCAGGGATTACTGGGCAATAATCAGAATCGTGTTACCTGGCTGATGGCTCTTCACTGAAACTGGAGTCACTGAATAGGGATCAGGAGCAGGAACACTGTCTGATTACACATTATTAATTAGGAGCTGCAACACTGGCTTATGCCTGAAAATCACTGGGAACATGCCCACTAGCCGATTTCCCATTTTCCCTGTCCCGTGGCAATTGTCTCTATACCCTTCCAAAGCAGAGATCAGCTGAATCAGCAAAGTGTGGGATTTCTAGTTGGTCTGCTTCTGAATTGATTTGCTGATGTATTTTAAGCAGAATGTGGTGGTAAGGAGCTGGGATTGCTGTTCTGGGTGGACTTAGTCATAAATATTATTAAAAATGGCAACCAGATCATTCATTGACTACAGTCAATTAAATTCATGATCATCATTGATAAGTGTGTCATTAAGTTAAATATATACTTTATTTCAGAAAGAAAAACTGTCTGCATGTTTCAATAATATTAATTCAATATATCCACGCTCAATAAAGCATAAAAATACATGAATCACCATTTCAGAAATATTATTGCTTTCTGAATATTTGTATTCTTTAAAATTAAATGTTAGTTCCTCTTTGTTAAGTAGAATAATCAGCTTTAAGATTTGGTCAGGGTTCCAACTAAGATCCTGTAGTATTGCCCAGCACCATATCACACTGGCTTGATCAAGCAAAGCAAATATATTTAAAACTGGGTGACGGCCATGACCGTCCTAGTTTGTGAGCAATTCTGGTGTAAGTGTGAATCATTGAGCAGCTCTTTTCTTTTTCCTGACTCTTTGGTATAAAGAGAGGAAGTGTTGGGCAAGGCCAGCAGGAGGATGCAAAACATATTGATGCTGGGACTAAGAAGAAGGAGGTGTCTGACAAATATAAGCTTCTGGGGTCAATTGAATCCCTCAAGGAGTATAGGGGCTGTGGGAGTACACTGAAGAGAAATATCAGGAATTCAAACTGGAACATGAAATAGTTTTGGCACATGAATATATTAAGGGTGAAATACTAATCAGGAAGAAAATACGGCCCTTTAAATATCAACAAGATCATCTATGTGCGGATGATCAGAGATGAGGTGTTAAGTGGATACTTTTTGTCAGTATTTACTGTGGAGAAATACATAGATGCTGGAAAACGTGGAGAAGTTAAGAGTGATATCTTGAAGAGAGTCCATATTACAGAGGAGCAGCTATTGGATGTCTGAAACACATAAAGATAGACAAATCCTCAAAGGAAAAGGGGGGGGGGGGGGGGATGGACACCGATGCAAGGTAAGTCAAGTTTCGGGGAAGGCTGAAGTATTTGGGGGGAAGAATTGGTAGGTTTGTAGAGGTTACCGAAAATTGGAGAATTCTATGTCATACTGTTGGGTTGTAAGCTACCCAAGCGAAATATAAGGCGCTGTTCTGCCTATTTACGTGTCGCCTCATTCTGGCAATGGAGGAGACCAAGGACAGAAAAGTCAATGTGCGAATGGGAAGGGGAGTTAAAATGGTTAGCAACCTGGAGATCCAGTAGGCCAAGGTAATAGCTAATTGCAAGTAATTAAATGGGGAAAAAACAATTGAGGAGGTTCAATGGATTCCACTTCCTTTAAATCACAAATACTAGTCGATTTAGATTCAGTCCCCAGAATACACAACGTGAGTTGATAAAAGCTCCTAGGAGGGAAAATATTAAGTGGGAGTTCTGATCATTATATAGGCACTTGTGCAAAGAGTGATGTTTAGATAGCAAATAAAGGAGCAGTGAAGTGGCTGAGATCCCAAAGAATAGCCAAAGGAAAGCCCAGCAAGAATCAGGAGACAGAGAGGAAGTAGGACTAAGAGAGAAGCACATGGCATTTGCTGGGTTCACTGGAAGGCCTTCTGGTGGGCAGGGCAGGGCAGGGGAAAGAGCTCACCCTGGACATTTCTATTTGTCGTTTTTAATATTTTAGTAACGTTTTCTTAAAGTGGAAAACCGATTTTGAAAATGCACATAAAATCATGTCCTGGGATAAGGGCCCAAAATAGACCCAAAAAACACAACTCCTCTACACTGTCCTTTCAAGGACTCCCAGCGTAGGGAAAGCACAGAATAGAAAAACATCCACTGCCCCACTGGAGACCTTACAGCACTAGAGTGCAGCACTGCAGCTGGGATGTTGTCTAGTCCTGCAGACTTTGTTGTATGCCATATCTTAATATTACTTGGATGAATCAAATTGACTAGCATTTGTGACGGAGGGGATCTAAGACGAATCATTTGCGAAATCTTCAGCATTTAGTACTCATATGCTGGACCCTGCTATCATTGAGACTGGGATGTTCTTGAAACCTTTTCTTTGGGTATGTTGTTGCATTGCCCACACTGGATGTGGTAGGAATGCAGAGCTTTAATTGATT
Source organism: Okamejei kenojei (assembly GCA_035221665.1). NCBI lineage: Eukaryota > Metazoa > Chordata > Chondrichthyes > Rajiformes > Rajidae > Okamejei > Okamejei kenojei. The sequence goes on from CM069162.1 coordinate 25,494,734, forward strand.
TAAGAGCTTATTCTGATCCATTTGCACACTTATCTTTGTCTATTGCATGGTATTTTGTATTATAGGTAGTTCTGCTGTAACACATGTTTGCTTAACACAAATTGATTCGAACATTGTTTGCATTATGCATGCTGCATTGGTTATAGTGTGATCACAACGGGAGAACCTATTTAAATCTGCACTTTGAAGGTACCTACAGCCATTTTTGTTATATGGTGATTTTCCATAACGTGAGTTATTTTAGGAATAACAGAACTGCCCATAGTTATATTTATTTGGCATCTTAAAAGCAGTATGCTATGATAGAGATTAGAGGGATGGGATGGGATGGGATATGCTACGGGAACAAGTCCAGTGAGTTGCTGCACTGATTCCATTCCAGTGAGGTGCTTTAGCTGTTGATGATAAATGATGTTGATGAGCTTCTTATTGACTGGAACCATCCAAATAAGTGTGCTCCATGAACCAACACTCAAACTCTAATATTTTTACCTAAGGGGTTGACTTTCCTACCACTGAGGGGTAATATTATTTGGATCTGACCACAAGCAAGGAAGGATGCACATAATCACACAGGGAATAGAAATATGAGAGCAAGGAATTCCTTCATGGAGTCTCTGGATCCAGAACACTGGCACCATTGTGCTGCTCCCACACAACTTGTAGGGCCTCAAATCATTTGCACATTGCCTCAGGGTCATGCTCACTCCAAACATGTGACTGCTGTCAAGGAAGAAATTGTTTTCTGACAGCAGGTACCGCCAATGCAACAATGTACAAATGACCACAAATCTGCCGTCTCATGGGAAAATGCAATGCTTGTTTTGTTGCTTAAACAAGAAGATCTGGAACTTACCCCGTGTTTTGCGGAATTACTAAATTAGGAATCACTACACTTAGCCTCAGATTCCATGGGACCTAGAGAGAGGATTTTCCCATACTGTAGGAACTCTGGTTGGAAAATACACAGCTGTGCATAGTATGTAACAGTATGTCATATTCTGCTGGTCAAATCTCCCACTAATCTTTTGGCTCACTTCAGGATTCGATGCCATGGACAATGATGGATAATTAGGAGTATTTGTACAGAAAGTAACGGATATATAGTGACCGAGTTAACATATAAAAAGTGGATGAATTGGAATGATTGCACAGAGCACAATGAATAAATTTGACAGATTTCACAGAGAATTTGTGGATGAATGTGGTGAAAGAGATTGTTGATGTAAAATAGAGTACTCGGAGAAATTGCAGTGACTACAGAACAATGGAATAAATAGCAACGAATGCCCAGAAAATGATAGATGCACTGCAGTGAGCTTTATGGTTAAATGGCAGCAATCACACAGAGCATTATGGTCGCAGCAGTGATTAGATGGAGAGTAATGGATACACAGTAGAGAATACACAGAAAGTAATGAATAAATAGGAATCATCTTAAAGAGTGTTGGATAATCAGGAGTGATAACGAAGAGAATAATAGTGCTCAGTCAGATTAGCAGGAGTGATTATGCTGAGAATAATGGATAAATCAGAATGATTGCACAAAATAAAGATAAATAGGAGCAACTGCTTGCAAATTAGTGAGTAAATAAGTATCTACATGGAGAATAATGGACCCACAGTTGTGATTACACAGAAATATTTGTTAAGTGGAAGTGAACACAGAATTATGGTTAAAGGAAGTGATTAATAAAAAAATTGGATGAATACAAAATTACATAGAGAAAATTGATCAGACGAACTGCTTACACAGAATATGTGATAAATTGGAGCAGTTACACAGAGAATGGTAGACAAATAGGTGTTATTATAGAAAGATTAGGGGATATTCCAAATGGACCACTAAAGTCCCAGGAATTACAGTGTTATTCTATGATGGGGGGAAGTTAGCAGGTTTGTTCTATCCTCACTGGAATTCATGAGAGTGAGATCTGATCACAGTGAAACAGGAAAGATTCTGGGCTGGAGTCTGGCTTCAAGGCAAAGTATTGAGGGTTACTTTATCTACCGCTGTGCCTCAGTGTTGGCATTTGCACTATATTGTTTGTTTTAATATTTATTTTCGATGTTTATTATGGTGTCTACTGAGTACTATGTTTACATACCTGTTGTGCTGCTACAAGTAAGACTTTCATTGTTCGATTTCGGGACATACGACAATAAAACATTCTTGACTCTTCAAGATTATATTCAGAGCAAAATGGGCATACCTTTTGCCAGCTAGCACGATAAATGGGAGTGGACATCCTGAAAATAACAGACACAGAATAGTTAGCATACAACGCATAATGGTTAAGAGGGAGAGAGCACAGAGTATAACGATCACAGTACAAAGGACACATGATGTAATCTACCCAGATAAGCTGTGGCCTGGAAATTTGGTTATGTAGCTTCTTGTTTTTAGAAGCTGCACGACCTAATTCCAATATCAAAGTGAAATATTATAGAACATTGAAGACGTCATGGGCCTCCATGGGTCTGACAGGCCGACGGATCAGGGATCCCGGATCTATGCAGTGGTATCCAACAGCAAAGCAAAATTGATTGTTACATCTGCAATGTTCAAACCCACATGATTGCTGTGTGTTATCCACAGCCAGTCGTGCTGAACAACATTCCTCAGTGTCCATGGAACCGGCTTCTCTGTGACCGAGCCTGGTCATTAGATTAGCCCCAAGCTGACACTGGGAACTTGATGTAGGTCGCCTTTATAGTTTAGTGCTCATCTGATTTGCCTTCAGGACTTCACCCAAGAACACTAGCCCTTCACACCCACAACTCATTCTGGAGTGATGCATACTCCACAAACTCACATCCCTGACTGACCTGGAGTCATACAGCATGGAAAAAGGTCCTTCATCCCAATGTTTGTTTGCCAACGACAACATTAATGAAAATCCTGCCGTATGAGTCAATGAATTGTTGATGGGCCCATATATTTTCCACATTATTGAATACAAAAGGTTTATTGATTTACCAGCTGTATGTCAAGAGATAATACAGTCATAGACAGATACAGCATGGAAACAGGCCCCTCGGCATCAACCAGCCATTTACAGCAATTGGACATTAATCCCATTGTTTAAATTCCTCCTACATACCCGTCATCTCTCCAGATTCTACAATTTAACTACACATTAGGTGTAATCTACAGCACCCAATTAACCCACCAACAGCAAGTCTTTGGTTTATGGGATGAAAGCAGCGTCCTTGGAAGAAACCCGCATAGTTGCAGGAGAGAGCACAGAGTATAACGATCACAGTACAAACTACACAGGATGTAATTTACCCAGATAAGCTGTGGCCTGGAAATTTGGTTATGTAGCTTCTTGTTTTTAGAAGCTGCACGATCTAATTCCGATATCAAAGTGAAACATTATAGAACATATTCAATATACAAAATTCATTGTAAGGCTGTATGGTGATTACATTTCATTGTGCCAACTGACACATGTGACAAATAAATGTATCTTGTACCTTTTGAAGTATGTGTAAGCTCCATGTAGACAGCACCTGAGTCGGTATTGAACCTGGGTCTTTAGCGCTGTGAGACAGTGACTCCCACTATTTGTGCCATTATACTATCTCAATTTCCTTGTAACATTTAGGAAAATCTCATCTTGAAAATTTAGTTTTTATCCTTAAATTATCTGGTGAAAGTATTACAATTTTTTTGAAGCAATCTTGAATTGTTCCTGATCCTTCATTCAGCTAGCCTTTATTGGGCAAGCATTGTGGTCCGTGTAAACGCTGCAGGCATTGCAGTATTGGTTAAGCTAAGGGCTATCCCATAACAAAACAATTCAAGTCTCTACTGGACTTGGGTACAATTAATTGTGCAGAAACTAGGCTACTTGGCTACTAGCCAGAATTCTGGACCATTGATGCAGAGGGATGAATTTAAATCCACCATCTAGGGAATTGAAATTAACGTAATTTAAAAAAAAACTGAAATTTAAATTAAAGCTAGTTTCATTAATACTAGCCATGAAATTACTGGTAGTCAAAAAAAACTCACCCAGTTCGCTCATATCCTTCAAGAGAGGAAATCTGCCATCCTTACCCATTTCTGCCTACATGTAACTGCAGAACCTACCGATGGGATGGACTTTTAATGGCCTCCTCAGTGCACGGGCAAATATGGATGGACAACAAATGCGGACATTTCCAGTGATGTCCACATCCTGTGAAAACATAAAGCCAATTAGCAGCAGGAATCTGGTACTCTCTTACATTTTTAACATCACTGAAACCAATCAATGAACCGACAGTTTTCCGGCAAAGATCAACTATCTTAGCACATACTTGGAATCAAAAATAAACATATTCTGCAAGCAAGACCACAAGAGATCAGCAAGGTAATGAAATACATTAGAAAGCTTAACTTTATTGCTTTGTTAAATAAGCACCTTCTTTAAGATTTCCCATTCTCCGCAGAGTTCCCTTAATTGAAAACATCTTGTAATTTCACACCTGAGGACTGAGTCCACTCTTTGGACCTGACAGTAAACAAATCAAAATCTGTTCCTGCCGTGGAACAGCAGAAATGTCATATGACAAAGTGTGACAAAAGAACCATCAATCCCGTCACACCATTCAAATGCAGTTATAGATAAAATGGCAGTTTATTCCCAAAGCTGTAAACATCTTAAATACCACAGAATCAGTCTCACTTGAGTTAGATGTGTATTGAGACACCACAGCCATTGAATTTCTAAATGCTCCAGTTGAAACTTAAATGTTGCTTTCAGCTGATCCCATGATGTGCATTCTGTGGGCTGGCATTTGTTTCCAGTATCTTCAGAATAAGCACACATCCTTCTCCCAGTGAAGATTCTGACACTTTTCCCTCGGAAGACTTTGACCTATTTTCTTGGGCTTGATTCCATAATCACTGGCTTCAGTGCTCAAGAGATCTTTCCTCATACAAGGGTCCAGAAAATGGCATGAATATGCTACCCAATCCAGGAGTTATCACCCTAGATAAAACTTGTTCCAGTTGGACACATAGAAACATTCCCTAAACATAATAGACAAAGACAATAGGTGCAGGAGTAGGCCATTCGGCCCTTTGAGCCAGCACCGCCATTCAATGTGATCATGGCTGATCATCCCCAATCAGTACCCCATTCCCACCTTCTCCCCCATATCCCCTGACTCTGCTATTTTTAAGAGCCCTATCTAGCTCTCTCTTGAAAGCATCCAGAGAACCTGCCTCCACTGCCCTCGGAGGCAGAGAATTCCACAGACTCACCACCCTCTGTGAGAAAGTGTTTCCTCACCTCTGTTCTAATGTATGCACACATACTCTCTCAATCTTCACTTGCTGGATAAGTGCAGTTGAAACATTTAAGAACATTAACATGATCCGGAAGGAAGAAGCGTATTTAGTTAACACCCCCATTCACTGTTTGAATTGTTCACTGCTTCACCATTCACACTCGACTGCAGTGTTTACCTCCGAACAATGTTCCATAGCAACTTATTAATGTTTCCTTTAACAGCATTATCCAAACTTTCACACTCTGTTGCCCAGAAAGAAAAAGCAGCAGACTAATTAGCTTGCCACCAGCAAGCTTTCCTTTCTATTTAATTCGATATCTAGAGCAATGAAGATAGCTGCTAGTCCCAATTTTATACCCAGCAAAATTGATAAGGGATTTAGAAATTGGGCAGATAAAGGGCTTATTACTGTGGACCAGCTTTTTTGTGGGGGAGTCTTGAAATCTTACGAGCACGTGCAGAATGAATTTGGACTGTCGGTCGGATTTCTTTAGGTTCCTCCAAATACAGCACTACTTACAGCCACATGTAGATTGGGAGCAGATACGTAGACTACCTCCAAATTTGGAAAATACTTTCTTGATGACTATAGAGGGAGTGTTACAAAAGAATTTGATATCCCATTTATATCAAGGACTTTCAAGACTATATAAAAGGAAATACTATAGAAACAAAACAGAAATGGGAATTGGAAATGAACATTATTATTACAGATGAAATATGGGAAAGGACATGTCTCTTGGGCCATAAGCTGACAAGCAGCCCCTCTGGAGGGAGTACGACTGGAAAATTATAATTAGTTTAGAACCCCTTTAGTGTTGGCAAGATACAGTAACACCTCAAATTTATGCTGGAGACAATGTGGGAAGATCGGTGATCACACACATATTTTTGGGGATTGTCCCAAATTGTACCAATACTGGAGAGACATCCAGGTAGAGATTAAATTAATTCTGGGAGTGGATCTACCTTTGGAACCGGCTTGTTTTATATTAGGAGATATAATATAGTCTCCAGCAGCAACAGATATTAAAAAAATGAAATATTTGCTTGGGGTGATGCTGTTGATTGCTAAAAAGATGATAACAGTGCTATGGAGAAAGGAAATGCCACCAAATGTTCAACAGTGGAGGGAAAGATTGAAAAATGTATACTTGATAGAAATGTATAACTGCTAAACTCCAGTTGAGGACCAATGCCTTTAATATTATATGGAAACCGGTACTATTACAAATGCCAAGATTGATTAAGGATATGACTGGATGAGCTTGCTATGGTGTCTGTGAATAAGATGCTTCTATGATAGAATATTAAGAGGATCCGATGTGATGCAAATAGAGGTTAGGTGATTTGTATTTTGTCATTTTGCGATTGTCTTTTGTGTGTCTCTTTGTTTTGCCTGTATGTGTATTTTGTTATGTCAATAAATGTGGAGTTCAAAAAAATAAAATAAAGCACATCATCCCGACAGTCTGAAGAAGGGTCTCGACCCGAAACATTGCCTATTTCCTTTGCTCCATAGATGCTGCCTCACCCGCTGAGTCTCTCCAGCACTTTTGTCTATCTTGGAAATATGTTACCGATCCTTTGTTATTGCTAGGACAAAATGCTGGAGGTCCAAACTTCACAATCACCTGCTACATGAACCCCAGCGGTGCTCCACCATCAATTAAGAATGGGCAGTACGCATCGGCTTTATCGAACGATCATATCACAAGAAAGAGTAATGTTGATAAACAAACCACGTGAGATGAGGGTGACTGCTCGTGACATCAAGCCAGCATTTGATTGAATGTGACGTCAAGGAGCCCTGGTAAAGTCAAACTCAATGGGCTTCAAATGGCAACCTCTCCAGTGGCTGAAGTCAGAATGCACACAAAGAAATGTGGTTGTGCTTATTGGAGGATAATCATTCCAGACTGTGTGGTGTCCCAAGTCAAATCATCGCCAACTGCTTCATCGATGACCTCCCTTGATCACATGGTGACAGGGGAACATGTTTTTTGATTAATGCAGAAGTTATGTACTTGCCACAAAAGTGCAAGCCAATGACTGACAATCTTCAACAAGAGATCTAACCAGCTACCACATTCAGTGATGTTATCGTCACTGAGCCCCTGGCAACAATATCCTGGAGGTTACCTGTGACCAGAATCTCACCTGCACCAGCCTCATACCAGAGCAACTCAGAAGCTGGGTATGCTGGGCAAATCACTTACTTCCTGTCAACCCACACCCTTTCAACCATCTACAAAATACAAGTCAAGAGTGTGATGGAATATTCTCCAGTTTCCTTGATGAGTGCTGCACAAACTCTCTAGAAGCATGAATCCATCTAGGACAAAACAGCTCCCTTATTTGGCAACCAATGCACCACATTTATCATTTACTTCACCACAGGCACACTGAGTCTGCTGTCTGTATCACCTACAAGATTGCACTGTGGCCACTTGCACTATGGCAGTACCTCCCAAGACCGTGACCACTACCACCAGGAAGGGCAAAGGCAGCAGGTGCATGGGAACACCACTGCCTGCAGGATCCCTTCAAAGTCATACATCATACAGATTTGAAAATTACATTGCAATCCTTTATTGTTGCTGGGTCTCCTCCGTAGCACTGTAGCTGTACCTTCACTGAGGCCTGCTACTGGCTCACCACCACATTCTCAAGGACAATGAGGGATGGGAAGTAACAACTGCCCTTGCCAATTGTGTCCTGATCCTGACAATCATTACATATAAACCAATTACATGTGTTATATAGCACAGAAACAATTAATTTGAAATAATGGTAAATTAGTTTGCGCTGAGGTTAATACCGCACGAGGCTCCTCCCACTACATTGACATCATCTCCCCCATTCAGCATAATAGTTATTTACATATCCCTCACTTTCTTGCCGAGTTTCCTATAAACTGTAATTTGCCACAACCACTTCCTGTAGCATTCCACATCCTAAATTTTCCCCATATTTTCTGTTGGATGTGTCAATAACCACCTTCTATTTGTGACCCATGTTTCACAATCTTCGACAACTGAAAATATTATTTCCACATCTACCCTGTCCATATAACCATATAGCAATTACAGCACGGAAACAGGCCATCTCGGCCCTTCTAGTCCGTGCCAAACACTTACTCTCACCTAGTCCCATCTACCTGCACTCAGACCATAACCCTCCATTCCTTTCCCGTCCATATACCTATCCAATTGATTTTTAAATGAATCCAATCCATTCAGAATGTTGAACATAAGTCTTCTTATTTTTTTAAGAAAATAGCTTTGACCTGTGCAATCCTTCTTCAGACCCGTCACCGCTCAGTTCCAGTGTCAGCCCGGGAATTTGCTTAGCACTTTCTCCAATGTCCCTGTGTCTTTTTGAAAAGAATGGGGATCAGAATGATGCACCGTAAAGTGGAGCTTGAATAGTGGCTGATGCACATTTAACAAAATATTTGGTTTTTGTACCTTTGGAAACTAATTGTGGCACTGTGTTAACATTAAATGTTACCAGCTTATTGCTGCTGTTCACAATTTCTTCACCTGAGTATTTCAATTCATTTTCACTACTTCATTATTTCTTCTACATCATTATTTTTATTTTTCAAGTTGTGTTTCCTGACACAGAAGGGGAAGACAGATGAATTGATAAAGTGAATGGCAGACTTGCATAAAAGAGGGTGGTAAAGACTAATGAATAATAAATTGTAACTCTGGAAGCAAAAAAGATAATTGTGCAATTAACAGTAGAAAAGGGAAGGAAAAAAAACATATCTCCAGAGATGCTGCCTGTTCCGCTGAGCTACTCCAGCTTTTTGTGTCTATTTTCGGTTTAGACCAGCATCTGCAGTTTCTTCTTATACATATAAAAACTGGAGTTGAGTTTGAGTTTGTCACGTGTACCGAGGCACAGTGAAAAGCTTTTGTTGCATGCTAACCAGACCAGAAATATAGAGACTGAAACCTCTAATTATCTGAAATAGTTGAATTCAGTATTAAGTCCAGGAGGCTGAAATATCCCATTAAGGCATTATAACACTCAACAACTTCTTCTTTAACTCCACTCACCACCCCCAAAAGACGTTGTAGCTATGGGAACCATCTGGGTCCAAGCTACACCTGTCTTTTTGTGGGATAAGGAGAACTTTCCCGGTTTCACTCAAACTCACGTTCTCTTCTTTTATCTTCCTTTGCGGTTCTTTGACGATAGTAGTCGTTCACTTCAGACTCTCGCAATGCACTCAGAAGTAATCGGTTTAACCCTGCTCATTCAGCTTTCTGGACTTTTTCTCTCTATTACAATCAGCCTGAAGAAGAGTCCTGACCCGAAACGTCACAGATCCATGTCCTCCAGAGATGCTGCCTTGCCTGCTGAGGTGCTCCAGCACTTTTCTTTGTAAACGAGCATCTACAGTTCTATTTGATGCAGTAATGGTCCATGTCAACCAATGCCCAGCCAGTCAATGTTGTGCGATATCAATGCACCGCGGTGCTGGTCAATGTTTGCTGTTCATTCAGGGTATGTCGTTCAGTGTTAGTGGTCAGTTAGGTCCAGCCACTTTCAGCCTATGCCAACCATCATGTTGATGGCCGTCAGTCATATTGAAAAGTGGTTAGTGACGTGGGAGCGAGCATTGCTAGATTGCATGTTTGAACTGAAACAGAAGAGTGATTGATATCACTGCCTTGAAGATTTGAAAACAGAGAGAACAAGCTGTGTTTTACAGCTGGCTTTCAGCTTAATTACTGCACTCTTTCAACATTCCGTTATTTCCTTTTGCACATGCTAAAAGATAGTTATCAAAATATCCTATCAGTCCAAGACTATGAAAGGAAACTTTGTCTCACTCACAATGTCATGGGCTTGTGATATTAATACAGTCTCGATCATCCGTAAACCAGGGCTAAGGCACACTGTTGGGGCATCCTTAGTCACTTTGCATCAAACCACTTGGTCACCAAGCTCACTACCTCTGCAGCAAGAGCAGTAAGTCCAACAATTGTCTTTTCTAATAATGAACACAGCTGACATTTCAAATGTGAATATAATGATATCTCAATCTGGTTTCTCATTGAGACAAGAATAATTTAATCATTTGATAATGGTCTGGAAGAATGGAATAACAGAATGTCTGCTAGGAAATAATATTGATAACAATGGATCCACAAATTGTCTCTCTGGGCTGCCTAACCCAGCACTTAAGCTGTAAAACAGGCTGGTTAGTGGCTACAGACAGGATAATAAACTTCCTGGTGGCCCAACCAGGTAGTTCCAATGGCCCTTACAAAAAAAATAGATGGCTGGAAGAACTCAGAGGGTCAAGCCGAGGGAAGGAAAATGGGGAGTGAAATGTAGAACTAGAGGGAGGGATGGGGGGTGGGAAGGAGTTGACAAAATGGGGTCCTGGAATGGGTTGGGGTGTGTGATAAATGGTTGGAGGAAGGAAATGAACTGGTTGATGGGGTGGGGGTAGTGATATAATAGGTGAGCATCGGGGTGGGGGTGGTGCAGAGTATAAAAAAGACAAAGCGCTGGAGTAACTCAGTGAGTCAGGCAGCTTCTCTGGTGAACATAAATTGGCGACGTTTTGCTTTGGGATCCTTTTTCAGACTGATTATACTAGGGGGGGGAGGGGTGGAGAAAGATAGAAGAGATGTGGTGGTAGGACAAAGCCTGGCAAGTGATAGGTGGATACAGGTGAGGGGGTGGGTTGGACAAAGGCCAATGATTAAAAATAAATAATGAGGTTGAGATAGAAGAGGCACAAAATGTGGAGCCAGAGGAAGGAACATAGGTGGGAAGCGATTGTGGTGGTGGGGTGGGAGGGTGATATGGGTGTGCATCCAGGTAGGGCACAGGGAAGAAAGGGGAGGGGTGGGGGGTTGTTTGTGAATTAGTTACTTAAAATTGGAGAATTTAGTGTTAATACTGATGGGTTGTAACCTCTGGTTTGCAGGTGGCTTCACTCTGGCAATGGAAGAGGTCCAGGACAGAAAGGTCAATCTAGGAATGGGAAGGGGAGTTAAAATGGTTAGCAACGGGAGATCTTGGTGGATCACATGCAAGTGTTCAGCGAAATGGTTGCCTGGTCAATGCTTGGCCTCGGCGAAGTAAAGGAAGTCACATTGGAAAAACTGAATGCAGTAGATGAAGTCAGAGAAGGTCCACATGAATCTCTGTCTCACCTGGAAAGACTGTTGGGGTCCATGGTTGGATGTGAAGGAGGAGGCATAGGCACAGGTGTTACATCCCCTGCAGTTGTAGGGGAAAGTGCCTGGAGAGCGGATGGTTTGGGTGGGAAGTGATGAGTGAACCAAGGAGAAGCATATGGAGCTGTCTCGGTGGAAAGCAGAAAGAGTGGTCTTTGTCCAACCATTTACCAATCCTCTCACCTATATCCATCTGTTGCTTGTCCCACATCCACTTCTCTTCCAACTTTCTCCCTCCTGCTACAATCAGTCTGAAGAAGAAGATCCCAAACTGAAATTTTGCTTATCCATGTTCTCCAGAGATGCTTCCTGACCTACTGAGTTACTCCAGCACTTTATGCCATTTATTAGAGGTATTTAGGGATAGGCAGAGATGACAAGAAGATGGTGCTCAGATACAGCCATGATTGTACTGATCGGCAAAGAAGGCTAGAACATATGGCTGGCATACTCCATTTATTTTTACGTTTGAAAGGGTGACATGATTGTGTAGGTCGGATGAGTTCCTGGGACGAACAAACACCAGTGTAGACAAATGGACTGACGGCCTTTCTCTCTACTGTAGTTTTGGTGTAACCTTGCACAAACATGTTATCCACTTAACCATCACTGGCACGACTATGGTGCTCCATCATTAGAACTCTGGCGAAACTTCAACTCGACACTCTGCCGAGGCAACATTTGGCAAATGGGATATATTTGAAACAAATGACACCGAGTTAGTGCAATATAACCAGCCAGCTTTTGGGATGTGAAAGGACCATGTCATCTCTTGGTAACTGCTCAAGACAGTCTTTTGCACTAATCGGGAAATGACTGTGTCACAGTGTAAACTTAAGAACCTTTTCTTAATATCGTTCTCTTTGTCTGTGCTTGGAAACCGATATGTTTTAGTGCCATTTGTAAATCTTTGTCCTTTGAGAAGCACATTTACTGTAAAGAATGTGAAAGTCTGTGTTTTGTAAGCAGTTAAAAAATATCTGTGAAAACTGTTAGCAGGTGTACAGACAATGCAATTCACTCATTTCCAGTTGCTGCACAATGGGACAGGCTCTTTAAAAACTATCAGATCATGTAACAAATTTAATGATTCCACTGTGTGATTGTTTTTGCGTAATAATCTTGAAAAGTTGAAGAATAGTGCCAGGATTTGGAAGGCATTCTATTTCAGGCCCCCGCTATTAGCAGTAAATCAGATTCCCTCACACACCTGCTAATCTTTTTCATGCATCTGTTTTATGTGTCTTGCTATCGCTACCCTGTTTGATGAAGAGAGCTGTTCTCATACTGGTTGCTACACACAGTGTCTAATCGCTCCGTGTACAGGATGCTTGGTACCCATCAAAGATCCACAGGGTCGGTTTAATGGGTCGGGGTAAGAATTCCCTCCTATGCATCTAAACTCCGCTGTACTTGAGAGTGGCCAATCCAGCAGTATGGAGGGAGCTTTGTTTTAACCAGTGCATTACCTGCCTGCGGAATGTTTGATGGGACAGTTTGTTCTCACCTGCTCGCAGCTCCCACAGGCACGGACATCCTGCTGCAGGGAGCAGATGTCTTCCACTAATTGGCCGAGGGTCCAGGGGGAGATTCACTCAATCAGCAGCCAAACATGTTGCTCTGAGAATGTGATAGGGCAGGGTTGATAGAGCGCGCTTTTGTCTGTATCTAAATTGTGCTGTATCTGCTAAGGTGTAGGATAGCGTGGAGAAAGCTTCAAGCAGAGTAGGTCACCGGGTAGAATAAATGCCAATAAGATCCTCAGATGTTGAGTTGCCGGTTTTCATAGGGAGCCATCCTGTGGCCATTGTCAGAATAGCAGAAGCTGAGAATGCCAATGTCACGAGTAAATCCGACTCCAAAATGAATCTGATTCATCAAGAATGGACCAGGCTCAGTGAGCACCCCGGCAAATGAATAAACATCTCATGACCCACAGCTCAGTAGAGTACAGGAACAACTTGTTATGGCTTCCAAGATGGCGTCCAACCCATGAGACTATTTGCGTGCTAGGCATCTCATCTCATATTACAATCGTTCCACTCTTAAATCTCTATCTATACACTCTTTCTGCTGACTGGTTAGCACACAACAAAGGCTTTTCACTGTACCTTGGTACACGTGACAATAAACTAAACTGATTTTCTATCAACACAACCTGGAAGCTAGAGAGGAAACCAAGGAGGGCTTCCATTCTTACCTTAAAGAAAGTGTTCATATCCCAGAGGGAGACGACGGATTCTCCTGGGTGACTTCAAAACCAGGGGTGGGAAATGACACAACCTTCAGGAAAGAGGGAGTTGGAAAACTAATTCCATCAGGGTCACCCTCTTAGCAAATGCTTAGAGCATGGTCCAGAGTCACGAACGAGTGGTCATGGAACACCCAAGCTCCAGGTACCTGCTAGATTACATTATCGTCCAAATGGAGAAACGCAATGTTTGAATCTCCTCTGCCATTATTTGCTCTGATGATTGTTGCTTCAACCAGCATGTAATCTACCTAATTATCTCCACCAATCTCGCCCCAAAACACCATCACCAACAGAAACAGTGTCATAAGACAATCCATGTTGAAATTCATAAAGCAGCTGCTTTTGTTTTTAGTACCACACACAAGCTGATGACTTCCAGCCAACAATAGAGCATGTCTGGACTGCACTATAATGAACAAATTGGCTTCACCAGCAGGACTGGTTTGACAAGAGTGATCGATACCCTTTGGCAGTGGAAGAGGTTTTTGAAGATGAAAACCTCAAACTTGGCACAGAACCCATGGTTACCTGGGAGGCAGTAATCTCTGGCCATCTACTTTCTTTGATCTGCTTCTTACAGTCACATCAAGGCACTGGAACGATCCACTAGATCTTCACTGAATCCCCCCAATTCACAGACAAGTGGGTCAACATCAGCGTCCTCTCCCATGGCAACATCCCCAGCATTGTGGTCTTATTTTCAAAAACATCCCTGATAAAGGTAGACAAAATGTTTAAGAAGGAACTGCAGATGCTGGAAAATCAAAGGTAGACAAAAATGCTGGAGAAACTCAGTGGGTGAGGCAGCATCTATGGATCGAAGGAAATAGGCAACTTTTCAGGTCGAGACCCTTCTTCAGACTGATGTGAGGCGGGGAGTGCGGGAAGAAGAAAGGAAGAGGCGGAGACAGTGGGCTGAGGGAGAGCTGAGAAGGGGAGGAGAAAGCAGGGACTACCTGAAATTAGAGAAGTCAATGTTCATACCACTGGGGTGTAAACTGCCCAAGCGAAATATGAGTTGCTGCTCCTCCAATTTACGGTGGCCATGGAGGAGACCCAGGGCAGAAAGGTCGGATTCTGAATGGGAGGGGCAGTTGATGTGCTGAGCCACCTGGAGATCAGGTTGGTTATTGGGAACTGAGCGGAGGTGTTGGGAGAAGCGATCGCCAAGCCTACGCTTGGTCTCACCGATATAGAGCAGCTGACACCTAGATTGCGGGTGCAATAGATGAGGTTGGAGGAGGTGCAGGTGAACTACTGCCGCACCAGGAGAGACTGCTTGGGTCCTTGAATGGAGTCAAGGGGGGAGGTAAAGCAACAAGTGTAGCATTTCCTGCGGTTGCAAGGGGAAGTGCCAGGAGAAGGGGTGGTTTGGGTGGGAAGGGACGAATTGACCAGGGAGTTAGGGACGGAGCGATCTCTGAGGAAAGCAGACAGGAGAGGAGATGGGAAGATGTTGCCAGTGGTGGGATCCCGTTGAACGTGGCGAAAATGTCGGAGGATTATTTGTTGTATGTGACGGCTGGTAGGGTGGAAGGTGAGGACAAGGGGGACTCTGCCCTTGTTACAAGTGGGGGGGACGGGGAGTGAGAGCAGAGTTACGGGGTATAGAAGAGAACCTGGTGAGAGCCTCATCTCCGATGCACTGGTGTGGAACACCTCATCCTGGGTGCAGATGCGGTGTAGACGGAGGAATTGGGAGTAGGGGATGAAGTCCTTACAGGAAGCAGGGTTGGAAGAAATTTAGTCCAGATAGGCATGGGAGTCAGTGGGTTTATAGTGGATGTCGGTCAGTAGTCTATCACCTGCGATGGAGATAGTGGTCTAGAAATGGTAGGGAAATGTCGGAAATGGTCCAGGTGTATTTGAGTGCCAGATGGAAGTTAGTGGTGAAGTGGATGAAGTCAGTGAGTTGTGTGCGGGTGCAGTGTAGCACCAATGCAGTCGTCGATGTAGCGGAGATAGAGTTTGGGGATAGTGCCCTGGTACGCCTCGAAAAAAGATTGTTCGATGTACCCTACAAAGAGGCAGGCATAGCTTGGGCCCATGTGCATGCCAATAGCTACGCCTTGTATTTGTAGGAAATGGGAGGAGTCAAACGAAAAGTTGTTAAGGGGAAGGACCAGCTCCACTAGGCGGAGGAGAGTATCAGTAGACAGGGATTGGTTGGTTCTGCGGTCGAGGAAGAAATGGAGGGCTTTAAGATCTTCCTGGTGGGGGATGGAGGTGTAGAGTGACTGGAGATCCATGGTGAAGATGAGGGAATGGGGGCCTGGAAAATGGAAGTATACCTTGCTCCAGTCTGCTCAAAGTGGACACCTTGTATTCAGGTTGGGCCTGAGATCCACCATATGGAAACACACATAAATAAGCTCAGTGTAAATGATGAAAGGCCTACCAACTACACACCAACCCACGCTACAAAGGACAAGAAATACTGACCAGCTCGTCAAGATGAAGTCCCCAGTTTATTTTCCAATTATATTATAAAGTTAATCCCCAATATGCCAACACCTCTACTATATTTCAGTGTGTTGCATTGTTTGCCAGAACTTGGCGTCCAGTGGCTTTGCATGAACTGCAGGTCAAGTGCCTGCACTGACAATGCTCACCTGTGATTGACAGGCCCGCCCCGGGCTTTCATTTCCGGGTCAGAGTGCGGCAAGATGGCGGCGCCCAGGCTCCGGTGCTGAGAGTCGGGAATGTGGACGGTAAAGGCGGGAGGGACAGAGTCTCCCCTCGCGGGCAGGTCATTCAAATGTGGGGGTGGGGGGACGTCCTCTCGCCTCCATCCTGAGGCAATGTCACTGCAGCTGAGGAGTCACCCGCACAATCACCGGACTCCACCGGTCTGAAGAAGGGTCTCACCCCTCCCTGACCATTGTCCATTCGCACTCGCCCTCCCCGCCTATCCCCCTGTCCATTCCCCGCCCATTCCTCCCTCCGCGTCCTCCGCCCCACCTATCTACCCTTCCTTGTCCATTTCCCCCCTTACTTGTCCACTCCCCTTCCCTGTCTATCACCCCAATTTGTCAATTCCGCCCTCCCTGTCCATCTCCCCCCCCCCCCATATTCACCCCACCTCCTCTGTCCATTGCCCCTCTTGCTCTGCCAATTCCCCCCCCCCCCCCCCCCCCCCGCCCCTTGTCCACTGCTCCTCTCCATTCCCTTTACAGATACTGAGTTCCTCCTGTACTTTATGTTTTGAGCGAATGGTATGTTAGCTTTCATAGCAAAAGGATTTGAGTACAGGAGCAGGGAGGTTCTACTTCAGTTGTACAGGGTTTTGGTGAGACCACACCTGGAGTATTGCGTACAGTTTTGGTCTCCAAATCTGAGGAAGGACATTATTGCCATAGAGAGAGTGCAGAGAAGGTTCACCAGACTGATTCCTGGGATGTCAGGACTGTCTTATGAAGAAAGACTGGATAGACTCGGTTTATACTCTCTGGAATTTAGGAGATTGAGAGGGGATCTTATAGAAACTTACAAAATTCTTAAGGGGTTGGACAGGCTAGATGCAGGAAGATTGTTCCCGATGTTGGGAAGACCAGGACAAGGGGTCACAGCTTAAGGATAAGGGGGAAATCCTTTAAGACCGAGATGAGAAAGACTTTTTTCACACAGAGAGTGGTGAGTCTCTGGAACTCTCTGCCACAGAGGGTAGTTGAGGCCAGTTCATTGGCTATATTTAAGAGTGAGTTGGATGTGGCCCTTGTGGCTAAGGGTATCAGAGGGTATGGAAAGAAGGCAGGTACAGGATACTGAGTTGGATGATCAGCCATGATCATATTGAATGGCGGTGCAGGCTCGAAGGGCTGAATGGCCTACTCCTGCACCTAATTTCTATGTTTCTATGTTTCTATGTTTTGATCAAGATTTCCAGCATCTGCAGTCCTCTATCCTATCGTCGCTGACACAATGACCCACACTGCAAATATCAGGATGGTGAGATACCAGTGGTCAGAAACTGCACTAGCTCAACCACACACTAAAATGTGGTACAAGAGCAGTCAGAGAATGTGTGTATGGCGATTTTCAATTCATTTCCTGCCTTAAAGCCTTCGAACTCTCTCAGGCACAAGTCAGGAGCGTTATAAAATACTTGCCTGAACTATATAGCATCAGCAACTCTTGCGAACCACAAATCCACCCAGGAAAAGCAGTCTACTTGATTGACATCAAATTGATCACCTTGAGTCTTCATTCCGCCTACCACACGTGCACAGTGGCTGCAGAATGTTAAGAGACTGACATAGGAATTGCACCATTGAAATGTACCTGCAGATGGAGATCATTTGTAGCATCCTGTCCTGCAGTCCAGAAGAAAGCTATGAAAACAACTGCCACTTCCTTTCCGCTAACTGAATCTATTTCCATCTGATAATGCTTTAGTTTAATTATTTTATGCATCTCCAATGAAAACATGTCAGTTTTAAAAATTCATTCTTCTTTACCCTAGGCATAAGATTGGAAGAGGGACATCATGGTGCATCTCTGTAAGTACAACTGGACAGAGTCTCTTGCAGTTTAGTAGCCTAGCTCAATTATGTTACTTGTTTTGAGCACAAAGAACATAATTCTGTTTGTAATGTCAGACCACTTTACATAGAGTTGTCCAAATTCCAGTGAGGGAACTGAGGGAGTTCTGGTGACCAGCACATGTTAATCCAGCTCCCATCCCCAAATGCCTTCACTCTTTCCTGGTTCCGATCCTGCTGTTTCTGTATTTGCAATCAGAGAGACTTCTTCGTTCTGGCACAATTTTCCATGCTGCAGTTCTCGTTGATGCGCTGACCACATCCAGCCTTAGTTGAGGCTCAATGAGGCCTTAGTTGAGGCAACAACCCTGTGTTCCATAAGCCAGGTGGCATTACAACTTCAATTCTTGCCTGATGAGAAAGGTGAATTTCAATCACTTATATTTGTTTCTCATCATGTAGTTTTCATCTCTCTACTTTCCACTCATCCCTCTGCCTCCTCCAACTGTAGAGAAAATAATTTGGAGGAAATTAGCTTTTAATGCTCCTTGAACACTTTTTAATATTTGAATCAACTCGAAGCACTGGAGTTTGTGTGCCCCTCACACCATCCCCACCATCACCACTTCACACTCTAACTTTGGGCTTCTCCCACTGGATGAACTGGCAGGTCATTCCCAACTCCCATCTCACATTAATCCACTATCAGCCCTCAGTCCCTCCTGACTGAAAATGCTTCAAGTGAGTAACAGTTTATCGTGTCTAAAATAGTGTTTCCTAAGCAATGAATTACTTTGAACTGATGTCATGCCCCAGTCAAATTCAACACTTATTTTCCATAAAGGTCTTGTTCAACAAAAAAGCAAGTTGAATTGCCCAATTATTTTGTTTTGATGGTACTGATTGAGGGAAAGTCAATCGGTATTGCTCAAGATATTGTGAGTGATCTTGGCCTTCCTTTGGAGTCGCAGGATTATGAGCAACCACCAGGACCATCGAGCAGAGGTCTCAGTCTGATGACCTTTCTGTGCCACACCAGAATCATTCAATTCTGAGCCAGAGACCTGCTAAATAGGTCACTGCTGCTAACTGTAGGGTTCTCTCCCTCCACTCCCACCTCTGAAAGTCAGCTGGAGATTTCTGCCTTTGGGCCACTCCATTCAGTCACTAATTTATTTTTCTCTGCTTTTCCACAACTCCGCACACGATGTGCAGAGTTTGGAATAATCTCAATTGGCTGGTCCTGGTGTCAAGGCAGTTGAATAATGTGTCTTTTTTTTTACAGCTCAGAATTTGCTGAAATATTATCACCGGGGGTTCGTGTGCATCCGCTTTGCTCTGGGCGGCTGCACCAATCGCCCCTTCTACAAGATTGTGGCTGCACACAACAAGCGGGCCCGGGATGGCAAGTACCTGGAGCAGTTGGGCTCCTACGACCCTATGCCCAACATCTTCAATGAGAAGCTGGTCAGTTTGAACTTGGACAGGGTCAAGTATTGGCTGGGCTGTGGTGCACAGATGACAAAGCCGGTCTCCAAGCTGCTAGGTAAAAGCCTTCCTCCTGCCATTTTCCTCCCTGATGTTTAGAGTTACTCATCATTCAGCAGTGATTGGATTTGAACACGGTTTAGGTCTTGGTTTATTATTGTCATGTGTTCTGAGGTACAGTGAAAAGCTTTGTTTTGCATGCTATCTATTCAGATCAAATAATACTTCACATAAATTTAAGTTTAACTCAATTCCTAATGGTAGAACAAACGGGAAGATACGGAAGGCATGATATAATTCTCAGCATTATAGGCACGTGTGTTTCATAGAAGCCCAATCTTCGCAGTGGGGTGAAGGTGAATTGGACAGTACCCCAGTTTATCGTAGGACAGTTCAGAGGCCTGATAACAGATGGGGAGAAGCTGTTTGAGTCTGATGTGTGCAATTTCAAGCTTCTGTATCCTCTGCCTGACAGGAGAAGGAATGACCAGGTTGGGACAAGTCTTTGATTATGTTGGCTGTTTTTTCCGAGGCATTGTGAAGTATAGATGGAGACAGTGGTGGGGAATCTGGTCTGTGTGATGGACTGGACTATATCTACAACTCTTGCTGTCTTGGGCAGAACTTGGGCAAGTTCTTTGGAGTAGGTGGCTTGAAGGAAAAGGAACGTCAGGAAAGTGGGATGTTGTTAAAAATGTGCTGACAAGAGTTCAGGACAGCCACATTCCTGTTAGAGTGAAGGTCAAGACAAGAAAATGTAAGGAAGTAGGCAAGACAAGGGAAATTGAGGATTTAGTCAAGAGTAAGGAGGCATGGGACAGCTGGGATCAAGTGTACCCCTGGAGGACTTTCTGGAACTAAGGAACAAGCTAAAAAAGGAAATCAGAAGGGCAAAAAAAGAGGCAGGAGATAGCTCTGGCAGATAGCATTAAGACTAATCCCAATTTTTTTTATAAGTACATAAAGAAAAGAAGGGTAACCAAAGAGAAAATGGAACCCCTCAGGAATCAAAGCGGTCAACTCTGCGTGGAGTCACAAGAGATGGACAAGGACCTCAATGAGTATTTCTCCTGTTTTTACCATGGAGAAGTTGGGGCAGTCACTGGAAGTGTCTTGAGAGCAGTCATTATTATGGTCGAGGAGTGGCTGAAGGTCCTGACGTGTATGAATGTAGACAAATCTTCTGGACCTGATCAGATCAATGAAACTGTGGGAAGTTAGAGAGGAAATTGCAAGAGCCCTGGCTAGGATTTACAAGCCGTCATTAAATACAGGTGAGGTGCCGGACGACTGGAAGGTGGCAAATGCCTCTATCCAAGAAGGGCAATAGAGAAAAGACTAGGAACTACAGGTCAGCGAGCTTAACTTCTGTGGTTGGAAAGTTACTAGAGAGTACCCTGAGG
This sequence comes from Okamejei kenojei, assembly GCA_035221665.1. Lineage (NCBI taxonomy): Eukaryota > Metazoa > Chordata > Chondrichthyes > Rajiformes > Rajidae > Okamejei > Okamejei kenojei. The sequence goes on from CM069162.1 coordinate 25,515,858, forward strand.
GATAGGATAGACATGCATAGGCTATACATACATGACAAGGGCAGATTAGGGATAGTTTTATACATGGGAGGTCATGTCTCTTATAAATCTGATTGAGTTTTTTTGATGATGTGACCAAGAAGGTTGATGAAGGCAGAGCGGTAGATGTACATATGGATTTCAGCAAGGTATTTGACAAGTTCCGCATGGTAGGCTGCTCTAGAAGATTAGCTCCCATGGGGTCCAAGGAGAGATAGCTGAAAATTGGCTTCATGGAAGGAAGCACTGGTGATGGTGGAAGGTTGTTTTTTGGACTGGAGGCCTGTGACTAGTAGTGTGACTCGGGGTTCGGTGCTGAGCCCATTGCTGTTTGTCATCTATATCAATGGGGTGGGAGATTGCTACCTTCACGTGGTCCACCCTGTTTCGACTAATGCAATCAACTCGACGGGCACAAACAAAAGATCAAATAGAACAAGGTGACCTACAACTTTAGGCTGTGCACGTCATACGCAAAAAGATCTTTATCAATGACATGGCATTGTTAGCAAGTGCAGATGACACAAACGTGGGTGGTATTGTAGATAGTGAAGGTGGTTGTCAAAAATTGCAGCAGGATCTTGGATGGGTTGGACAGGTGAGATGAGGAATGGTTAATACAGAGAAATGTGATGTGTTGCATTTTGGGAAGACTAACATGGGCAGGACCTATACAGTGAATGGTAAATTTCTGGCAGGCACGTGCCGTGAGTAATTACTCAGGGTCGGCACTCAGTCCGCTAAAAATAATATTAAACCGCGCATGCGCAGATTGTTCGCTCCGTTAAATAAATAAATAAATAAAAACAGTGACATTTCAATTTGCCCAAGGCTTCCTAGTCCTAGACCAATTGGGGGAACAGTTCCTTTCACAGCGTGTGGAGAGTCTGTGTCAGGGGTAAAGTTGTGGGGAGGGCACGGGTGTTGACAAGGAGGGTGTCGGGGATAATGGCAGAACCTTACTCACTCACCGCTGCCGCAGCTCTCCGGGCACGAAGCCCCCGCACTGTAGCTGGGGATAGAAGCTGCTCGGGTAGCTACGAGCGGCCGCCGGTACCCGACAGCAGAACTGGCCGCCACTTCAGCGCCTTCTGCCGGCCCGCTCACCTCTGGCAGTGCTCTCCGTCGGAACACCTGTCACCCGCCGTTCACCGACTTCGCTCATGTCAGCGGCTTCCTGCAAATCCTTAAATTCCCACAGCCGAGTAACCTCAATCGCGCTGTCGGAATTTAAGGACATGAGTGTGGCCAGCGAGCGGCAGGAGAGTGGTTTGTAGACGGAGAGCTGCCAGAGGTGAGCGGGGACCGGCAGAAGGAGCTAAGGTGGCGGCTGGTTCCGCTGTCCGGCCCGGCGGCCGCTCAGCCACCTGAGCTACTTCTCCCCCCCCGCCCCCGGCCTCAATGCGGTGGCATTCCACGCCTCCGTGCAAGGAGCGACGCAAGTGGCATTATCCCAATCCCCTCATTCGTGCCCTCCCCGCAACCTTACCCCGGGCCAGACTCCCGAAACACTGTGAAAAGAGCTCTCTCCCCCCCCCCACATCCCAGGAAATACAGTATTTAAAAACATAAACACAAAATGTACTTTCCACATTATTGATGCATAAGCTCCATTCTTCTCTCTTTGTTACCTAACATACACTTAAAATATTGACAAACCATATTTGAAAACCCCGCCAAGAAACTTGCTCTGTGCATGCGCAGTAGACCGATGCACATGCGCAGTGCTGCAAAGGCAGAATTTCTGCTGCCTTCAGCCCCGATTATCGTTGACGGCTTCAGGCAGCGCTGATGGCACGTGGGTTGCACAGAGCTTCCCGTGTTACAAGCGCTGCGGATGAAATGCATGGAGAATTATGCCGACCTAAGAGATCGATCTCTTACATAGGCATAATTCTCCCATGCCTTTACTATTTATATTTAGTTATTACCATGTTATAATTTTAGTCAGGGTAGGCAGTGCCTACCTTGCCTACCCTGACGGCACGTGCCTGGTTTCTGGGGAGTGTTGTAGAGGAGACGGATCTAGGATACAGGTACATAGTTTGTTGAAAGTGTCACCACGGGTAGATAGGATGGTCAAAAAGATACAGGAACATTGGCCTTCATCAGTCAGAGTATTGAGATTAGAAATTGGGAGGTCATAATGCAGTTATACAAGATGTTGATGAGGTCGCATTGTGTTCAGTTATGGGCACCATGTTATAGGAAAGATTTTGTCAAGTTGCAAAGGGTGCAGAGAAGATTTATGAGGATGTTGCCAGGAGACGAGGGCCTGAGCCACAGGGAGAAGTTAAGCAGGCTAGGACTCTATTCCATGGAGTGCAGGCAGATGATGGGTGACCTTATAGAGGTGTACACAAACATGAGAGGAATTGATTGCGTAAACACACAGCCTCTTGCCCAGAGTAGGAGAAATCGAGAACCAGAGGACATAGGTTTAAGATGAGGGGATAAGTTTAAGATTTAATGGGAACCAGAGGACACACAAAGGATGGTGGGTGTATGGAACGAGCTAGCAGAGGAGGTAGTTGAGGCAGGTACTATTGCAATGTGTTAAAAACATTTAAACAGGTACATGGATAGGACAAGTTTAGAGGGATATGGTTAAGTACTAGTGTAGGTGGGATATGTTGATCAGTGTGGGCATGTTGGACTGAAGGGCCTGTTACCACACTATATGACTATGAGAACTGTTCCCAAACAAAGCTGTGATGAAACCCAATAGCATGCTTTCTGTAGAAATTTAGTTTAGCTTATTGTCATGTGTGCCGAGGTACAGTGAAAAGCTTCAGCTGCATGCTCACCAGTCAGCGAAAAGACTGTATATAATTGCATTGAGCCATTCACACTCTACATAAACATGATGAAGGAAATAATGTTTAGTGCAAGATCAAGTCCAGTAAAATACGATTAAAAGTAGTCCAAGGGTCTCCATTGAGGTAGATAGTAGCTCAGGACTGCTCTCTATTTGTTGATAGGCTGGTTCAGTTGGCTGATAGCTGCTGGGAAGAAACTGTCCCTGAACCTTGGCTGATGGGAGAGGGGGAGTAACCGGGCCTTGCTGAGGTAGCATCAGGTGTAATTGGAGTCAATGGAAGGGAAGTTGGTGATGATGGTCTGGGCTGTGTCCACAATTTCTTGCCGTCTTGAATGGAGCTGTTCCCAAACCATGCTGTGATGCATCCCGATAAACTGCATTTTACGGTGCATCTGTAGAGGTCGGTGAGACATGCCAAACTTCCCGAGACTTATAAGGAAGTAGAGACGTTGGTGTGCTCTTTTGGCCATTGCTTTGATATGGGTGGTCCAGTACAAGGTGCTGGTGATATTTACTCCTCAGAATTTGAAACTTTCACCCGTCTCTATTTCGGCACCATCGATGCATTGGTGTTCCTTCTTGGCTGTCACTTCATTGTGGTTGGTCCGCCACAGATTGTTGGTAATATTAATGCCAAGGAACTTGAAGCAGTCAACCATTTCACCCTGTTGGAGAGAGCAAGAGCAGATGTGACCCTGTTCCCTATCAGGTGTAGAGTGTACAGCACAATCCCCTCATTGCCCTTCCTCTCCCACCACCACAGGATGCAACACATTTCCCGTTGGCTCTGACACACATCACCTCAAACATCCACACCACAGGAAGCTGGTTCCTATTTTTAATTTTATGTGTGTTGCCCTCTCATCCAATGGCTCTGACCAGCCAGGTATGGGATCCTGACAGTACATGGTCTGGGTGGACAAGCAGATTGGTCCCTTCCCAAAAGGTTGTATTCACCCAGTGTCTCAATTCCAACAACTAACCAAGTGCCAGTGACTGATGTGCCAGCACCCTGTCCCAATGCTGAGTGCAGGTTTAACAAACTCAAGGGTAGCACAGTGTCATGGCTGGTGGAACTGTTGTTTCCTACTCCAGTGGCCCCGATGCATTACTGACTGGTGCAGTGCATGTATGTTCTCCCCTGGCCACATGGCTTTCCTCTCACATGCTAATGGATGCAGTTTGATGGGTTAATTGGCTAATGTGAACATGCTCAGTATGAAGGTCAGTGTAGAATCTAGGGGAGTTGATGGGAATGAGTGGAGAATAAAGCAGGATCAGTGTAAATAGCTGCCTAATGGTTGGCAGGGACTCGGTGAGCTAATGAGTGTTTCCACACTGTGTGACTGCAAAATTGAAAATTGAGATGTTGTCGGGTGAATGCTGATCTGTCCCCCTCTCCATTGCTAGGCTTGTCCGGCTTTTTCCCGCTGCACCCCATGACAGTGACCGGGGCAGAAAGATTCCACAAGGAACAAGCACTAAAGGCGCAGGCTGCGTCACAAGAAGAACCTACAAGTGTTTCAGAGGATGAGCAGCCAATTGCCTAAATGCTGGATAACAAGTGGCTCCTGGACAGTGACAGTCAGTAACAAGCTGAGGAGACGTCTGTTTTAACCAGTGTCTGTGAAGCAGCAGTGTTGTCACAGGAATTATTGCCAGTGGACTACAAGAGTTACACATTAAAATCAATGTCCTTTAATATTGTGTACCTTCTATTTCATTAAGTGTTAATACAGGTCAGAATGCCCAGACTTGGGAATGGCATGCTTTATTTATAATGCAACAGTAATGTGTTTGTTTCACTTTGTGCAAGGAGCATGGAAGCCTTCTCTACTCGATGTAACCTTGTTGGAGCATTTGTTTGTTGGGATTCCAAACTGCATTCAGCCGCTGCTGTGTTTAGTCTCCTCAACTAGTGTTTCTGCACACTCTCTGTCACACCTGTCTCTGGGACCTCAAGCATTACTGATATCAAAGGCCCCCTCCATCACAGAGTAATGTATAGACTGTCTATCTTTGTAGCTCTGAAATATGCTATTTGGCAAGAGGTCCATGCCAGCATTTATGCTTCATGCAAGCCGTTTCCCACCCTTAGCTGAACTCCCAGTATTTTCCTTTCTCCCTCATGTACTGATTTTGCACCACCTTAAATGCAGCCCAGCCTCCTGCAGCTTTTTCAGAGCGGAAATGATCAATACTTGCCTGGATGCTACTTGATTTGTCATCATTCCCAGGTTTGATTGAAGATCACGACTGTTAATTCTCTCGCTGACGTGTTTCACTTTTCCTTAGGTCCAAGCTATAAGAAACTGCTGTCATCACAAACACAGGTGTTGGTCACAAATCATTGTGGTATCATAGACATCAAGTGGCAAAGACCCACTTGAGATTTGTGATTGGGCCACTCAATAACTTGCCTCCCTCTTGTGCAAAGGAAAAGCACCAGGTTCACAAAGGCAATACACAGGGCTGCCGTGCTTTTAACAGCCATGTCCAACACAAAGTTAGGGTGCTAGCTAGAGACAATTGCATAATCAGGCAAAGATGATAGTGCTGATAGACAGAGCAAAGGTTCATCACCATCCCAAATACGGCCTTGTGTCACTCGGGCCACATAGACTTTCAATAACTTTAAGGAACTGGTGCAGAAGATCTCAAGTTTCAGAATCCCCTGTCCTGATCAAAAGCACCAAATTTATTCATTTTCATACTTAAATGTTTTACACATCAATGCAGGACTAATGGACGAAGAGCACAAATGAGCAAATGGGTTCTAATTGTTTAAGAAACAGTTGGTAGATCAGTTGAGAATGACTCAATTCTTGCACTGGTCCTGGTCCTCACCTTTCACCCCACCAGCCGGCATATACAACACATAGTCCTCCGCCAGTTTCGCCACCTCTAACGTGACCCCACCACTCGCCACATCTTCCCATCTCCCCCCGTCTGCCTTCCGCAAAGACCGCTCCCTCCGCAAGTCCCTTGTCAATTCTTGCCTTCCCTCCCGCTCCACCCCTTCCCCGGGCACTTTCCTTGCAACCGCAAGAGATGCTACACTTGTCCCTTTACCTCCCCCCTCCACTCCTTTCAGGGACCCAAGCAGTCCTTCCAGGTCCGACAGAGGTTCACCTGCACCTCCTCCAACCTCATCTACTGCATCCGCTGCTCTAGATGCCAGATGATCTATATCGGTGAGACCAAGCGGAGGCTTGGCGATCGTTTCGCCGAACACCTCTGCTCGGTCCTTTTTTTTAAATTTCAAAATATACTTTATTCAAATGATAAATATATACAATACATTAACCTTGCGGAAAATTCATCCGACATTTTCGGGGGCTGTACAAATTGATGAATACGGTTTAGACATTTCTTTTCCCCAAATTTCCACAAATCAGTCCCCCACTCGTGCCACTCATGTGCCACAGTGGCGTGGGATACCTTCCCTTATATTGAGGGGCGTCTCCACCATACCGTGCCCCCCATGTCCAGCGGCGGAAGGGCGTTAGACTGTGGCCCTCCCCCACCGAGCCTTGGCGTTGGCTGCACCGAGCTTCAGTGCGTCCCTCAGCACGTACTCCTGCAGTCTGCAGCGGGCCAGTCGGCAACATTCCCTGACGGACATCTCGCTCTGCTGGGTGGTGAACAATGCTCGGGCAGACCAAAGGGCGTCTTTTACCGAGTTGATGACCCTCCAGCAGCACTCGATGTCAGCCTCTGAATGTGTCCCTGGGAACAGTCCGTAAATCACCGAGTCCTCTGTGATGGAGCTGTTCGGGATAAAGCGTACCAGGGACCCTTGCATTTTTCTCCAGACTCTTTTAGCAAACTCACACTCTGTGAAGAGGTGGGCAACTGTCCCGCAATAGCCAACCCGACCTCCCGGTGGCTCAGCACTTCAACTCCCCCTCCCATTCCGTATCCGACCTCTCTGTCCTGGGCCTCCTCCACGGCCAGAGTGAGCAACACCGCAAATTGGAGGAACAGCACCTCACATTCCGCTTGGGGAGTCTGCATCCTTTGGGCTTGAACATTGAATTTTCTCAATTCTGTTAACCCTTGCTGTCTCCTCCCCTTCCCACCTCTCCCTCAGCCCTCGGGCTCCTCCTCCTCCTTTTTCCTTTCTTCCCCCCACCTCCCATCAGTCTGAAGAAGGGTTTCGGCCCAAAACGTTGCCTATCTCCTTCGCTCCTTAGATGCTGCTGCACCCGCTGAGTTTCTCCAGCCTTTTGAGTACCCTCGATTCTTGCACTGCCCACTTGCAATACTGGACCACTGCCATTAGGTGGCAGGTAAGAGGCAGGCATCCAGCACCAGTCTATGGGAATTGCTAGTGGAGTCCTTCTCACATGAGGTGAGGGACAAGGGTTAGGACCTTTGGAAATGTTCAAATTAATTACCTGTGCTTTTCAATTTTATCCAATAAAATTAATGATCACCTTTAAAAGCTTAATTATTCTAGAGGATACCAAGTACAGAATTGTTTAAAAAGCACCCATTTTATACATTACAATAATAATACTAAAAATGAAGTATATAATGGAAAGCTGTTTCTATGCCAGGAGAGGTTGCTGGCTCAAAGGTGGTCAAAGCATGTGGGGGAATGGACAGATATTGATGGAAGTGGCACTGTTCCATGTGAATATTTGCTGAATAATGTTTACTGAAGTGAACATTAACAACCCCTCCCCTGCTGCTACTTCCTACCTCCAATAATTTATCCAGGTGGTATGAGGTGGTGTTCCTGCATCCTCCCCACCACCTCCTGCCCATAGGAACCGAGTGTTTGAAACACAAGGGCCGAGGATGCTGGAATCCTGTGCAAAAAGAAAAGTGGTGAAAGAACTCAGCGGGTCAGACAGCATGTTACTGCAAAGATGAGGTGTAAGGAAAGAATATTTGTTACTTGGTATTGAGAACCTTCACCAAATAGCTAACCGTGTGAACCTCTGGATCAAATGCTGGAAATATAAAATCCAAACCAAAACTGCTACGTGCACTCAGTAGTCAGCCAACATCCATGAGAAGCTGTCAGCAATGCTTCATTGGTACAGGATGCGAAAGGATAACTCTTCAATGAATTCAGAATCACGGAAAGCCAAGGGCTTGATTCTACACCTGTACGAGGCAGGGAAATGTGGCAGATGGATTAGTTTAAGACGAAACAAAGAGACAAAGGCACAGTCCATAGGAAAGGTAGTCACAACATGAGGGGGAGTGTCGTGATACAGGGGTAAACGTGCTAGGCAATAATGGGAATTCTTCAGACGCTCAGAAATGTAGTGGGGGGGAGGGGGGTAGGAGAGGAGGGAGGCCTTGGGGAACAGATACTTCAGGTGTTCCTGTTGTCACACTGCCTTAGGTTATATCCGTCCTTAATGTGGTCGTGATGATCTGCTTGATTTACAGGGTAGAATATTCCTAAGGTGTGCCAGTGATGGCTGAAAACCACCCTGGGAGGAGAGTTCCTTCACAAATGCAGCTCTACAGTGTTCTCATTGAGTGAATGTGTTGTCTGTGGTGGGACGGGTCAAGCAGGCTGGGAAGCAGGGTTAATTTCAGTGCAGACTGATGTCAAACTGCATTCTTGCTCAACACAATGGTCACAATGCTCGCCTCATCGCCAACGCGCATCTCACTAGAGTAATGCTAACACACTGGACGAATAGGAAACTGCTTAACCTTAAGTCCAGAACCAAAATCACCTAAACATCAACGAATGAGTGACATTTGCATCTATGCACATTCAGCACCGAATTCTTAGTCATCGCCAACTTATTCATTCAACATCCACAAAACAAGGATTGCTCATCCAACCTGCTGCCACACAACACTGCCCTCTGATGACAAGAGTCCACAGCGAGACCCAGAAACACTTCTCATATCATGGGGGGGCCCCATTGTCAGCAAAGGCAGAACTCAACGGCAAAACTGCATCTCTGCTTTTAGTGCTCAGCCCTGGACCAACTGAGAATGTGTGATGATCAAGATCTCAAAACTGAGACAAAACCAATGGTCTGATCATTGGCCTTTTGGACTCTGAATCTCACAGCACAGGAAATAAACCACCAGCAGGATCTCTGCAAGATCCTCCAGACTCACCGAAGGAGCAAGCTTCAGTATCCTTCTCAGGCCAACATCCCCTAGCAAGGCTCCCATTGAGCAGGACATGTGGTTCACATGCTCATCACCAGCCTCCCGAAGCAGACACTAGATTATCAGCCGTGACAGGAAGAGATCACCGGTCAGGCAGGGGAAATGTAATTAAAGGATATTGTCAAAACCTCTGATAAACATAGAAGTGGCTGATCTGCCGCAATTCAGGTTTCCTGCCCAATCCTTTCTTTATTTTGTTTGACATCCAGGAATCCCAACAGTTCAGATACTCATGGCTGGGTGTACTGGTTCCTCTTTTCAAGACGGGGTCAGGAAGGTTGAGCATCGTAAGCCATGAGGGCAGAGAGTTCTCAAAATTCACTCAATAGTAAGTGGCCAACCATGTAGTCTGCTCCAGGAGAGATGGCCACTCTGTGCCTCTGTGTTCAGCAGCCAACAACATGGATCTCATCTGATGGCTTGGTTTGGCAACTTGAGCACGCAGGAGCGGAAAAGACTGCAAAAAGTAGTAAACACTGCCCAGTCCATCATCGGTTCTGACCTCCCTACCATTGAGGGGATCTATCACAGTCGCTGCCTCAAAAAGGCTGCCAGCATCATCAAGGATCCACACCATCCTGGCCACACACTCATCTCCCCGCTGCCTTCAGGTAGAAGGTACAGGAGCCGGAAATCTGCAACATCCAGGTTCAGGAATAGCTACTTCCCCACAGCCATCAGGCTATTAAACTCAACTCAAACAAAACTCTGAACATTAATAACCATTGCACTTTATCTGCTTATTTATGTGTGTATATATATATATATATATATATATATATATACACACACACACAAACACATATATATATAATATATGTATGTGTGTGTATGCGTGTGTGTGTGTGTGTATATATATATATATATATATATATATATATATATATGTATGTATGTATGTATGTATGTGTGTGTGTGTGTGTGTGTGTATATATATATATATATATATATATATATATATATATATATACACACACACACACACACACACAATGGTATATGGTCACACTGATCTGTTCTGTATTTATTTATGCCTGCTATATTCTGTTGTGCTGAAGCAAAGCAAGAATTTCATTGTAGTACTTCTGGGACACATGACAATAAACTCTTGAATCTTGAAATGAAAGGGGATAAACGCTGGAAATAATTAGCCAGTGTCAAGCATTGGCTCACTGCTTCCACAATGGAATAGACGGGACATCCACATATAACAAGAAAAAAGTGTAACTTGGTGCTTGTGTTTGTATGCAGGAGAGGTAAGTTATTACCTATTGTACTGGCACTGCACAGATGAATGGAAGAAAAATGATGTTTGCGGAGTAATGGCATTGTGCTCCACTCGTGAGGCCATTGTACTGTGGAGAAATTTCATTAGCATAGCTTTGAACTGGGGAATTAATCACTTGCTTGATTAAAGGAAATCTAATCCTTTAAAAATTTGCTTTAGTGAATTTAACAAATTTATGGGGCTGTCACTTCCAGCAAATTCCAAGTAGCCTGCTGTAAGAGCCTTGGCACGGAGCTGGATTTGAGGGGACTGCGATATCTGCTCTGTTTCCTTTGCTCTGGCACTGCTGAAATTGATGCCAGTCATCGTGCAGATTGGCAGTGGTGCAGGATGCATTTCTACATCCCTTGGACATTCCTGGTTACAGAGCTTCTGGCCAGGTTATGATTGCTGAGGATTGGTTCTGTCGCAAGGGCACAGCAAGCAAAGTTTCTCTTTCTGAAAGACATTAGCAATCTAATTCCTCTCACAATAATCTACTGGTTTCATGGACTAATTTCTGATAGCAGCATCCTGTTCCAAATAGTTGAATTAAATATTTCAACTTGCGTGTCCGACCTGCCTTGAAGGTGTGTGGATTAATTATCAAAGCCCTTATATTACCTAGAACATAGAACAGTACAGCACAAGAACAAGCCGTTTGGCCCACATCGTTTGAGCCAGATATGTTGCCAAGACTAACTCTTATTTGCCTGCACATAATTTGCATATCCATATGCCTATTTAAAAACCTCTTACGTGCTACTGTTGTTCCGAACACTGTCCCTGGCAGTGAGTTCCAGGCACACACCAACTTCTAAAAAAAAATTGTCCCACACATCTTTAAACTTTGCCACACTCGTGTTAAAACTGTGCCCTCTAGTATTTGATTTTTTCCATCCTGGGTAAAAGGTTCTGACTACCCTTTCTAAGCTTCTCATAATGTTACATATTTCTGGGAGATCTCCCCACAATCTCCAGCATTCCAGTGAGGATTGAGAGAAAACAACCCATCTGTCCAACCAACCCTGTAGCTAATACCACCTGATCCAGGCTTCATTCTATTAACCCTTTCCAAAACCTCCACATCCTGTAATAGGGCGAACGGAACGGCACGCAATAATCCAAATAAAACCTAACCAAAGTCATATAAACCTGCACCATGGCATCCTGACTCTTATACTCCCTACCTATGAAAGTAGGCATATCCTATAAGTAGCCATAGAATAGAATAAAATAGAATGCATTTTATTGTCATTCAAACACCTTAGTTTGAACGAAATTGCATTTTCTTCAGTCTTATATTACAAAGAAACCCACGACCCACACTTAACACAGTTTACATGAACATCCATCACAGTGGATCTCCAACTCCTCACTGTGATGGAAAGCAAAGTCTTATCTCTTCCCTTTGTTCTTCTCCGGCGGTCCAGCAGTCCAACTGCAGCGTCGAGGTGAACTGGGGCTCCCAATGTTAAAGCCCCTGGCGGGCGATGGTAAGTCCTGTGGCTGTTTAAGCCACGCGGTGAGATGTTAGGCCCGCTCCGTGTCCTGTAAACCCCGCGATTCCAGCGGGAGAAGTTGCCGTTGCAGGAGCTCCGAAAAACGGTTTCCCACCCGGGACCTGCGAGCTCCCGATGTTACCGTCCACCGGGCCTGTGGCCGGAGCCTCCGAAGCTCCGGTCGGGTCCATAATTTCACAGGTCATAGTCTATAATTCCCTAGATTCTTCCAGTTCCCTACACTCCGGGACCTTGCCTATGACTGGAGAAGACACAAACATTCTCATCAGGCTCCTGCAATCTCTCTTCCCTCCATCATCAGATCCTGGGGATTTATAGGAGCAAGGAGGTCCTACTGCAGTTGTACAGGACCCTGGTGAGACCGCACCTGGAGTATTGTGTGCAGTTTTGGTCTTCTAATTTGAGGAAGGACATTCGTGCTATTAAGGAAGTGCAGCGTAGGTTCACCAGGTTAATTCCCGGGATGGCGGGACTGGCATATGATGAAAGAATGGATTGAGAGGGCTTATATTCACTGGAATTTAGAAGGATGAGAGCGGATCTTATAGAAACATATAAAATTATTAAGGGATTGGACAGGCTAGATGCAGGAAAAATGTTCCTCATGTTGGGCGAGTCCAGAACCAGGGGTCACAATTTAAAAATAAGGGGTAGGCCATTTAGGACTGAGGTGGGGAAAAACTTTTTCAGCCAGAGAGTTGTGAATCTGTGGAATTCTCTGCCACAGAAGGCAGTGGAGGCCAATTCACTGGATGTATTCAAGAGAGAGTTAGATATAGCTCTTAGAGCTAACGGAATCAAGGGATATGGGAAGAATGCAGGAACGGGGTACTGATTCTGGATGATCAGCCATGATCACATTGAATCGCCGTGCTGGCTCGAAGTGCCAAGTAGCGTACTCTTGCACCTATTTTCGACGTTACCATGTTAACAATCTTTAAGATCCCCAACACCTCACCTACTCAATCGATGTAATATTTCCACACCCTTTAGAAAGGAAAGGTGCAAAATTAATTCTCACCTCTCCGAGTGTCAAAGCCAGAGATAAAGATCTTACAAAACGTTACAATTTTCGAGGTGGTGGCACAGCGACGCAGTGGCAGAGTCGGTGCCCTACAGTGCCAGACACCTGCTTTCTGCGGGTGCTCCAGTTTCTTCCCACATTCCAAAGATGTACAAGTGTGTAGCTTAATTAACTTCTATAAATTGTCCCTAGTTTTAGGATGGAACTAGTGTATGGGTCGGAGATCTCTGGTCGGTGTGGAGTCGGTGGGCTGAAGCGCCTGTTTCCACACAGTCTCAACTAAACTAAGAGCTAAACTACAGGTAATTAGAAATGGTTAATGAAGTCAAAGAAAAGCATTGAGTGTACTTTTGTTGTTATAGAAGACAGCATTTTGGAAATTAGTCCTGTAAACATTTTTACTCCAACCTGCCGAGGTCCCACTTTCAATAGACAATAAGTGCAGGAGTAGGCCATTCGGCCCTTCGAGCCAGCACCGCCATTCAATGCGATCATGGCTGATCATCCCCAATCAGTACCCCGTTCCTGCCCTCTCCCCATATCCCCTGACTCCGCTATTTTTAAGAGCCCTATCTAGCTCTCTCGAAAGCATCCAGAGAACCTGCCTCCACCGCCCTCTGAGGCAGAGAATTCCACAGACTCACCACTCTCTGTGAGAAAAAGTGTTTCCTCGTCTCCGTTCTAAGATGTTATGTCATAAGGAATAGGCCAATTCGGCCCATCACGTGTACTCAGCCATTCAATCATGGCTGATCTATCTCTCACTCCTAATCCCATTCTCCCCACAACCTCTGACCTCTGTAATGTCATCCTGAGAGCTTTGATGACGCAAGAAAAAAATAACAAGCACTACAAGTTACACTTCCTACAATATGGAGAGAAATTACTAGCTTAATGGTATCCCAAATCAAAAGAAATAAAAAGTTAGAAATACGCAGCAAGTCAGGCATGCGCAAGTGTAATGTGACTGCAGTTGTACTTGATCATTAGTGCCCAGTGTGAGGGGAACCTAGAATAAACCAGATGCTTGCTTTAGAGCTGTGCATCTGTTGCATTTCACTCTGCATGGCACTGCCTGGGAAAAGGGCTTCCCAGGGCATGAAGCGCCATGGGCATACACATGAGGGTGCTCGAGTTTTATTTAAACAGGGCACTCAGTAATAAAGTTTGATTTGCTCTGTTTGCCATTGTATTTATCTGGTATCGGGAAATAAGCCTGTACTTGGAGAGGCTTGTGTTTGTTGTGGAGACCCAGTCAACTCGCAGAAGCATGAATGCAGTGTTAAACAAATCACTCAGTGTCAATGCGATTAGTACTACAGAGCACAATTGATGTTCCAAATAAGGAGGGTCATTTCTAACCTCAGTGTCTGCCCAGATTACACTTGCTGGCTGCAGCACTGAATGCATCGACTGCAGCCAGCAATGCAAACCCTGGCTGTTACTATTCTGCTCATTTGCAGTAATTGTGCTCGAGCGTGTGAGGAAATCAGTTGTCAGAGTTGTACACTGGAAAATGTGGGGAGGAGAGGCAAAAAGGGGGCATGGAATTCACTCAATAGCCCTAGGAGAAATTATACTTAATGGGACATTGTAGATGGATGCACATTTGTCCCTTAGGATGAAAGATCTGCGAATATGTCCTTCAGAGGTCAGCAAGTTTAAACTCCTGTACAAGACTCTGCTATGTTCCGAACCCCTGCTTCCATCCCGTCTCCTGCCTTGGAGTACATATACCCCTTACTGGAACCATCTTTTTGAGATAATATCATAACTTAATTGAAAACTATGAAGCGAAGGCAGAGGATGATGACATGTTATCTGTGCCATGGAAAGAAACAACTTGCATTTAACATAAGCTTCTGCTGACTGAGACTTTCAAACAAGGTGCTGCAGAACAATGTAGATGCCACTGTAAGAATCGCATCAGTCAACACACAGCAAATCCCCACACACAATGTGATAGTGAGCAGATAAATTGTGTTAGTGATGGTGACCAAAGGATAGAAATTAGCCAGTGTGCTGTGATGAAACTCCTGGGGCTTCAAATAGTCCCCTGGGATCATTGACTTTTTATAGGGTTAATCAGATGCAACAGCCCCATGCAAAATAAAAATATTGTCATGGAAGTACAGAGGTGCGAAACAATGACAGGGAAAGACCAATCACAAATTTGCTAACAGTAGAAGTGTGTTTTACTCAGTAAAAGACAAAGTAAGTCTAAATTAAGGACACGCAATTTCGTCATCATTTGGATAGGACACTGGATAAACACAGACAACAATAAGATGGATTTGGCCAAGACCTACAAAATTATTTGAGATACAAGGAATTAGATGCTGGTTTAAAAAAAAGACACAAGTGCTGGAATAACTCATTGGTCAGGCAGCATCTCAGGAGAACATGACAGGCTCGATTGTAATCATGTATTGTCTATCCACTGACTGGTTAACGCGCAACAAAAGCTTCACACTGTACTTCGGTAAATATGACAATAAATTAAACTAAACTAGGATGTGAAATATTTCGGGCCAGGACTGAAGGAACCCGACCTGAAGCATCACCTCTCAATGTTCTCCAGAGATGCTGCCAGACCCGTTAAGTTACTCCAACACTTTGTGTCCTTTTTTCCTACAAGATTTCTTACTGGGTTTGACAGGGTAGGTGCAGGGATGATGTTCTTGGCCAGGGTGTCCAGAATGACAAATCACAATTTTAAAGTAAGAGTTTAGATGTGAATCCATTTCTCAATGAATCTTTGGAATTCTCGAGCCAAGGCCCGGTGGATCTCAGTTGCTGAATACACTCAAGGCAGAGTATGATAATTGTTTTATATAGGAAGGGACTCTGGGGATGTGGGGTTGGTGCAATAAAGTGATGCAGAGCTAATGGTTCAAGCGCGATCATATTGAATGGCAGAACCTTATAACTGGCACAGGGGGGGGCTTCCAGTTCTTATACATCCAGGAATGCAGCGAGATTTCTGAATTTCTCCAGTACATGGTTACTACGTGCTAAAGGCAAACAATCCACAGGTCTCACCCGCCTGCCCATCACTTTCTCCTGCCGTCTGTTATTCTGTGGATCCTGAGTCTGTCACCTCAGCACCCACCGAACCACAGTGGAAAATGTCACCTTTACCCCGAAATATTCCCCACACAAGACCTAGTAATATATAGATTACTTTTTCTGTTCCTATGAGGGGGTTTTTGACCTAAAATATGTTTTTCTCTTTCCACAGATGCTGTTTGACATGCTAGATTTTTCCAATACTTTTTATTTTTATTTAAATTCCTTGTACATCCTTCCTATATCCTGTCTAAATATACCATATGAATTATCCACATTGTTCTAATTTACCTACATATTCGCAACATCTCCTTCCTATATCAATGGGTCTTGTATCTTATCCAAATATGTCCTAGTACATACTATGTGACTGGTTAGTCTGGTGAACACTAATTAATTCAGTTATTTGCTCCATGTCATTACTAGACAGGTTCTGACAGTTTGTGATCCAAATATCCAACAGGATGAGGTTTAAATATGAAACTGTGAAACAAGCAATTAGCTTTATGATCCAACACTCCAGTACAGGAAGTGGCTCTTGCCAGCAACGCACTGAGCTTGGCACAGAGTGAAAGGGCATGAAACTGACAGTGATAAGAAGGCTCACAAATCCCAGCGAAATTAGCACGTCAAACTGTGACAGCAACTTTCTTTTCTGTGCTTCCAGATTGCTGTCCTTGAATATTGATTCCTATCAGCACAAGTGTCAAGTCTCTTCATTTCTCCACAACAAGTCTCTGTTGCCTGCAGGTGGCTTCTGTCGACATTGCATTAAACCCAGTCCTAATTTCATTTGACCTCCAGCACACATCCTTGCAACAGTCTATGCAAACTAATTTGGTGCCTCTCCGTCTTCTTCTTGCGTATGGCGTGCACAATCTAAAGTTGTAGGACAACTTGTTCTATCTGATCTCACTTGATTGTGCACGCCAGGTTGATTGTATTTGTCTAAACAGGGCGGACCACGTGAAGGTTGCAATCTCCCACCCCATTTGGTGCATGATGCACAATCTCCCTTTGTAATTCTGTTGAACTGAAGTCAACACCTGGATTTATTTTGAGATGTAGTCATCATTAGCAAAGTGTGCCATTATTCATTAGTAGAAGTTTTGATTAGATAGACGTCATTCCAACCAAACAAAGATTACTTAAAGTGACATTTGATCTTATCTAATGTTACAGGCAGTGGGGAGGTAATTGTAGTGAAATCAGAGACACATGTGACTGCAGATGTTGCCATCTTGATCGTAAAACAAAGTGTTGGAGGAACTCATTGGGCCAGGCAGCATCAGTGGAGGGAATCCAATGCAATTGACTACTTCGGGTGGCCATTTGGTCAGAGTAGAATCAACTGTATACCTAAAACTGGTTCAGCGTCAGTTTTCTTTTGCTGGTGGCCAGTGAACTAGTTGGTGTTTTAGGATGACATAAAAACTTCATGGTTACATTACCGTTCCTTGCCATTTATTTGCTGATTCTCAAACTGCTGTAGTGAAAGTTGAACATCAGTATTGTTTGACAAGGCCCTCGCGCTCTCTGTAATGTAAGCGGCATTGCAACGAGCAGTGCAATATATATCTCCTCACTGTTAATGGAATAGCAATCAAACCTAATGAGTCCACTTGCTTCAGTTGTTTACAAGGTAACCAACCAACAGGCCGATCAAAAGTGGGTGCACCATCTGTGTGAAAAATTTTCATGGAGACTTGCCAAGTCAACACAAATTGAGAATAACCCTGGGCCCTTCCTGTCTGCGGGTTGCTACTACAATACTGGGAGTTAGAATTGTTAAACAAGCCATAGGCACTTAATCAGAAGATAATTAGCAGATTAAGTGCTAGAGGTTCAATTCGCTCAAAATGTATGTGTAGAAAATGAAATTGTGATTAGATAAACTTCATTCCAACCAAACAAAGATTACTTAAAGTGGCACATGATCTTATCTGATGTTAAGACTAACTACCGAGGGCACATAAAGATTGACCTTAAATCTTTAAGTCAACATCAGTGTTCTTTCTCCAGTGTTCCTTCCTCATTGGGTATTGATAATTAGTGGAGACCATGCTCCATTCCATAGGCTGTGTGCTGAGTTTCAGCAGAAAAGTCGATGGCGAAAGGCAAAAGTTGATCTGGTCTACTGTCCAACTCTGCGCTTGTGTGCGTGGAAACATGCCCAGCTTCCTGCAGGGTCTCGGTGGGGCCACCAGGAGCAGGTCCCTGGCCCCACACTGACCATGCACAACTCAGGGCAAAACATCACCTCCTGCAAAGTCATCATGACACCCATCAACTCAGAAGAGAACGATTTTCCAGTCGGTACAATTTAGAAAGAAAACACAATAATGCACCTACTTTATATAAGGGAGTGTTCTGCTTGTTTCAATTTGAGTTACGACTTGTTTTCCCAGTTCTTTGAGCATGCTCTATTTTGCTGAATGCCATATTGACAACCGAGGCAGAATCTGCGAACGTGCACAGAAGGATCTCAGTGGCCCACAGTGCGGTATCTGCTGTCACAAACCTGGAGGTCCAGCATGCCAACCTAATTCAAGTGGAGGAACGCTCATTGTATCCTTTGTGGTTATGGGTCCCAAGTCTAATGGGACAACAGGGTTCTGATGGAGCAGGGAGCAGCTTCACTGGAAGCACGACCTCTAGATTTGGCACAAAAGCACGTTCCACACTAGCTGCTCCAGTGAATACAAAATATACAGCCTAAAATGTAAATACTCTTTAATCAAGCAGCAGAGAAGCTGATCATTAATCTTGTGGCCGTGTGTAGACAGCTCTTGGAACAGGGCAAAAGCGAAACATGCCACATATCAGTTGTTGTTTTGCAGATGGGTATGCAATGAATTGTGAGATTTTATAGGTGTTAAGACAAGAAAGTTATCATTTAACCTAATAAGTACATCATGACTCCTGAGAAAAACGTGTCTTTGACATTAATGGAAATCCCATTGGATATCAACCTTTTTGGGGCCAATGAAAGTAGCAAGATTGAAAACAAACCTGATGTTACAGTTTGGCGCCGCCTTATTTATTCAGTGGGGTGTTGACGGGTAATATCTGTATTGTGAGTTTGCCTTGTCAATACTATCAATACTCAGTGGATTTAACAATAGCCAAACTGTTTTAATTTGATGTTTTTTCCATTACGTCAAAAGCACTAATGGACGGGGACAGTGTGCATACTGTTGGTTAGGGATCAGAGCTGAACAGGCTGTTAGACCCCAGTCTCAGTGCCAAGGGAGTTAGTGCCCACAGGCCCTATAGTGTGCATGTGGGTGATAAGAGGGACATCACTCAAAGCTCCAGACCCTGTCCAGGGTAGAACTATACACAGATATATGGATACTGTGTGTACGAGCTACTGGAGCACCTTTGTTAGTCGTAGATTCGACTAATCATCTCAGCTCACACTTGGACAGAAGAGATGGGCTGCAAACCTCCAATTGGTACGGGCAAGGGTACAGGAGGTGGTAAATGGGATAATGAGGAGAATAAAATGAGATTGAGTTACAAACATACCAACACCTCTCAGGCTTAGTACAGTAGAGTTCTGTGATCTTGAAATCAAAGTTGTCTTTGTGCTGGAAGGTCAGCTATTGTTCTCATGCCGAGTCATGTTGCTGTTGAGAGTATGAGATCACAGACTGCCTGGTCCCAGACATGTTGTCCACTTCACAGCCAAGTACAACCTGTCGAACCAAGGGGGAGACTGTGAGCTGGGTGGGGGGGGGGGGGGGGGGGGGGGGGGGGAGAGAGATAGAGATGGTTGAGGGGTCATCCAGTTCAGGAAAGGGGCTGAACCGTTGGATGAGATGCTAAATTATACTCCTTCAGCAGTCTTTGGAGCATTAACTAAAGGAGTTAATTCTCGAGAACTGGTTTTGATAGGTCAGTCAAATTCCTTGCTTTGAGAAAATTGGCTCCCCCAATTCTAAGTGGGACTTCAGACCAACATTTACTTGCTGTAAGGTACCGGATAGGAAATGTCTATTCAGTATTAAAAAAATCTTTTCTTTAAAACAAGTTTAAGAGTTGTTCATCGTCACATGAAAAGGCACTTATGAAAAATAAGTCATAAGTAATTTTAAATATTTTATATTGAGTTAATCTTAAAATAACTAAAGACCAAAATGCAAAAACAAATAACATCTTGCAAGTACTTTTCACACAAATTTAAAGCAAACCTAATATCATAGTCCTACAATGCTAGGTAATAGGAAAAATCAACTTTTATTGATATGACATCTTCAAAGTAGGAGAATCATGATCTAGAGAGTATAGGTTAAGGTGAGAGGGGAATGAACCCGAGTGGCAATTTTATCCACACCACGGGTGGTGGATAGATAGAACAAGGTACCAGAGGAAGTAGTTGTGGCAGAAACAATAACAATGTTTAAAATACATTTGGATAGGTACTTGGATAGGAGAGGATTCCAGGGATACGTGCCAAATGGCACAAACTTAGAAAGAACATCATGGTCAACATGAACCAGTTGGACTAAGCTTCAGTATAACATTGCATCCAAAGCTGGTGTCACTGAGAATGCAGCACACCCTGAAAATACTCGGAAAGGTTCGCCTGAATATGGCCCCATTTATCTACAGTAGAATTCAAGGCCTTAACCTTCTAACTGAGGCAGCTGAGTGAACCCTCGGGTGCTGATAGAACCTCTTGAACAATTCTAGCTGTCCTGAAAGGAAAAAAAAAAGAAAGTTTGAGAGGATCCATTAAAACTTGCAAGGCGTTTCCATGCAGTATAGCTCCATGACTATGAGTAAGGCAATTACGAGATTCAAGATTGTGCAATTATGCTGTTCCAACATTTTAAGTCATTGTTGGCCCCGCACTACCTGATATAAATAATTTCAAAATCCATTCACTTGTTGACCTTCTCAGCAGAAAGGGATCAAAGTGTAATCCTGTCTTTCTGTTCATTAAACCAATTTAATTGCCAAACATTGACAAAGGCCAGGCCGTAAATGGGGAATTGTTGTATCACGTACACAGAAGTGGAGATAAAGAATACATTTCAAAGAAAAAATCTTGCTCGAATTGCCAAAAAAACCATTAATTATAAATGGTCTATTCGTTTGGGAAGTCTTTTTCCCTTCCTTGGCAGTCTCACATTGCTTGAGATGACTCACAACCAGCCCAGCTGATGATTTCTATCATACTGGATGGCCATTGGACTTCAGTAACCATTGGACTTCAGTAACCACACTGACTTGGCCACACAAGCTCTCAGCATGTGGTCTTACACAATCAGACGCAGGGCACATGCATGGCAAGCCACACATAAAGACACACAAGTCATGTGATGTTGTTCATATCCTCTTCCTTAACACCCTCCCCTTGTCCAATCCTTTGTGCTCTCTGCCTCTATTTACCCCCCCCCCCCCCCCCCGACTTGGGGGAACCTTCAGCAACCTGTCTCAGTCTACCCCATGTGGGTAGATCTTCGTTAACTGTTTGGGAGAGTTGGTGGGTCATTGCACAGTTTCCTGGCTCAGAGGTCCATCACTCAGCTGTCATTCGCTCTTACACTTCCACTTGATTCCCCATTACATCACTGGATATGCAGGGATTGGAGGGATGTGGATTATGTACAGGTAGACAGGGGTTGGTCTAGGCACCATGCTCAGCGTACAACTTTGTGGGCTGAAGATACTGTTTCTCTGCTGTACGGTTCTATGTTCTAAGGTTGCATCACTTAAAACACAAGAAACTGGTTGGTAATAGAAACTGCTCCAGCAGAGAAATCCTTTTCAGGAGTTACTTGCTGCACCTTTCTGGGAAGACCTGCATTGTCCAAACCTGACAAAGAGCATTTTACAAAGAGCAACTTGGTGAAATCTCTACTCTAGGATCACACCCCACATTTCTCTTTATTCATATCAGTATCCGGAGTAATTTAGCACAATGATCCCAATGGCCAATGTTTCAAGACATTTTTATCAATGCAACGACTTCCTGCCCGTACTTTACCTCATCAAACTCCAGTAATTGAGTTTTACCATATAACTCTAAAAAGACATAGCCAATATCATCAAATACCCACACCATCCTGGCCATGCTCTCATCTCACTACTACCATCAGGAAGAAGGTACAAGAGCCTGAAAACGGGACCACAAGGTTCAAGAACAGCTTCTTCCCAGCAAGCATACACATGATAATTAAATAATCTGACTTAAAATATCTGTTCTTCATGGAATCAATTTAAACTGGTCAAGTTTATTTGTGTACCAGGCAGTTGTTGCAGATTTTAAAATGCCAGCTTTTTTGTATTGTTTGTAAAACTTTAATTTCCATATAACTTTTTTTTTCTTTTAAACTAGCCATTCTTTCCAAAATTTCTTTCCTTAACTGTTTTAACTTAATTCACCCTCTTTCCATGCTCTCTGGTTCTCTCTCATCCTCAGTGGTTTGGTTGACAGAACGTATCTCTAGTTATTCACCGGGGTCCCAGATATACTGCTCATTGTCAACTGCAACACGATCCATACATTCATTTCAAGCTTTTGGGTAAAACATACAAGGCACAGCCTTTCACCTTGGCACAAAGTTTAATTCTCTGCTGTTTCAGGAGCCTGATCAGAAACAGTTGGCAGTTTTAACCAAGCCAGCAGAGTATTGTGTGTGAAGAAACACAAACTAGACTAACACTGGAAACAGATGACAGCTACATGTTAAGCCTGGGATTACATCACAACGTATAAAGGGCCATTAAATGCATGTAGGGTTTTATATTTTGTGCATCTGAATATATATAAATGAGTGTGAGATGTTTGAAGTAGAAAGAATGCAGCAACTGTTAAGTTATAGAGTCATTCAGCAGGGATACAGGCCCTTTGGCCCAACTCATCCATGCTGACCAAGATGCCCCGTCTAAGTTAATCCCTTTTACCCGTGATTGGTATGTCAACAAATACTCTTGAATATTTACAGGTCGACGCTGAAAATCATATTGACTGGCTGCATCATAGCCTGATTCAGCAACTCGAACGCCCAGGAATGAAGATTACAAAAAGTGGTGACCGCGGTTCATCACGGGTACTGACCTCCCCACCGTCCAATGGATCTATAAAAGGTGCTGCCTCAAAAAAAAAAGCAGCCAGCATCTTCAAAGATTCAAACCACCCTGCCCTTGCTCTCATTTCAATCCTACCATCAGGAAGAAGGTATGGACTTCTGATAACCATGACTCCAGCTTCAGGAACAGTTTTAGTTTAGCTTATTATTGTCATGTGTACTGAGGTGCAGTAAAAGTATTTTTCGTTGTGTGTTATCCTGTCAGCAAAAAAAGACTGTAGATGATTACATTCAAGCCATCCACAGTGTACAGCTACAGAATAAAGGGAATAATGTTTAGTGCAAGGTAAAGTCCAGTAAAGTCTGATTATCAACAACCATCATGCTCTTGAACACTACAAGCACCAACTAAATGTAGAAGTACAAACTTTCTTGGTTTGCACTAGGGACTTCAGGCTTTTGTTTTGTATTTTATTTATTTAACTTTTTTTGTTTGTTTTTAAAAAAAAATGTTATCTATTGAATACTGTTTAGTTATTTACAGACCTGTTAAGCTGCTGAAAGTAAGAATTTCATTGTTCCGTTTCGGTATCAGTGACATCTAAACACTTTTGACTTTGCCAATATCCGTCCAAA
This sequence comes from Okamejei kenojei, assembly GCA_035221665.1. Taxonomy (NCBI): domain Eukaryota; kingdom Metazoa; phylum Chordata; class Chondrichthyes; order Rajiformes; family Rajidae; genus Okamejei; species Okamejei kenojei. The sequence goes on from CM069162.1 coordinate 25,539,415, forward strand.
CCTTCAATTCAGTTCATTGTCACGTGTATCATGTGGTCTTGGATGGAGCTGTTCCCAAACAAAGCTGTGATGCATCCTGATGAAATGCTTTCTATGTGGCATCTGTAGAAGTTTGTGAGAATTGGAGGGGACATGCCAAACTTCCTATGTGTTGGAAAGAACTGCAGTTGCTGGTTTAAATCAAAGGCAGACACAAAATGCTGGAGTAACTCAGCGGGACAAGCAGCATCACTGGAGAGAAGGAATGGGTGATGTTTCGTGGCGAGCCCCTTCTTCAGTACATAATAAAGATGGTGTACAAGTATACATTTGAATATGATCACCTCACGGTCTTCCTTACTCAAGACTGCAATATTACACCTCTTACGGCAAGTACTTCTACATTGCAAATGCAATCTTCCTGAAGTAGGGAGATCAGACCTGCTCAATATAAATGCATCAAGAAATTTCTAATTCTTTTACTCAATTCCTCTTGTAATAAATGCCATCAAACCAGTTTCCTTGCAAATTTTTTTGCATCACCCACGTTAACTTCCAGAGGTTTGTGCAAGGGATATTCAGGGGCTGCCTGAACAGCAATCCCAGAACAAGTCTCACCTCTTTAGATTACCAAGGTTATAAAAATATTTCTACTATATTCTAAAATATTCCTACTGTTTACCCCATCTATGCCTCTCATAATATTATACACTTTTATCAGGTCTATCCTCAGCTTTTGACACTTGATAAAATAATCCAGGTGTGTCCAACCTCTCCTTACAGCTAATACCCTGAAATCCAAGCAGCTTCCTGGTAAATTCCTTGTGCATCCCCTCCAAAGCCTTCCTGTAATGGGGTGACCAAAACTGCACACAATACTCCAAATGCAGCCTCACCAAAGTCCTATAAAGCCACATCATGACTTCCTGACTCTTGTACTCAATGCCCCGACCAATGAAGGCAAGCACATCGTACTCATTCTTCACCACTCTATCTACTTGTGTCGCCACTTTCAGGGAGCTATAAACTTGGACACCAAGATCCCTCTGTACATCAATGCTGTAAAGAGTTGTGCCAGGTGAGTGGCTTAGTGCCTATTTTAGGTACCAGCTGCCATTCTGAGACTATCAGTCTGTCTTGGTCCAGTTATGTACAACAGTTAATTAGTATGCTTTATATCTGTGCAATACCTAAAAATTAGACAAATGAATCAGAGTTTGTAACCCCGACCGTTTTACGTTCAATAATGAGAGGGATCAAATGAGAGGATGATTTGAAGCTGATGTAGAATGGTTACAGGGAAACACGAGGCAGATGCACAGTGACTCCCCCCCCCCCCCCCCCCCCCAAACCCTCATCGTAAAAAAAATGCACGGTTGTCGAGGTCATTACACACATTCAACTACAAAGTTTTAATAACTCAATGGCATGCGCCTCAAAGTCAGCAAATATAACTCCATAAACACTGTTGAAATTGGTAAGGAAAATGAGGCAAGTTCAGGAGTGCCCAGGGCACGCCAAATACAATTACAAGACAGTAATCGCCAGAGTGAGTCAGAGATATCGGAGTTAGGTACTTTCCCCCCCCCCTCCTCTGGTGAATGCTTATGTACTTAACTCTTCAGTTTCTCTCCTGAGTGCAGGCCCCGTGGCTGGGAGCCAGGAACCAAGGGGTTAAGGGCTCCTGTACCCGATTGGCCAAACTGCGTCAGGTGACGGGTGACTCATCGGAAGCTTAAATACCCAGAAGCTCCCAGAACTCTCTCTCTCTCTCTCTTCGTCGACCCTGACTCGTGAACAGACTGTGGTTTGAACTGCAGGAGGCCTGGCCACATGGCATAGAACTTTGTGTATTATTACCTACATTTGTCAATTAATATTGAATTGGGACGGATAAGAGCTGACCTGAGGGTTTTCGTGTATTTTGTTTCAGGGTTATTTGCATTTAGGCAGGTTAGAGACTCTAGTTCGACGGCCCATTGCGAGGCTGGCTGGAGCAATGTTATCTTTGTTTATTAGTTTATTCTTGCCCTTGATTGGGTTGTTTGAATCAGGTTTGGGTTTTAACTAAATAAAATACTATTTTCTTGAACTTGAGCCTGGTTTTTGACTATGTTACGCGGCTCTGAAGTACCTGCATTCGGGAGTCGTAACAAAATGGGGGCTCGTCCTAAGCTTTGAGGACCCTAGACAGTTTTGGGGTTTTTTTGGTAGGCTTTTGGTGACTGAGGAAGTCTGTGTTGTGAGGAGATTTGTTTTTTTTCCTCTTCCATTTGGGTAACATTTGTGACCAGGGTTTGGCTGGTGGTTTGGTCCTACATTTGATATAGAGTTTAAAGTGCAGGAATTTACTGAGGCTCCTAGTCGGGAGTTGTTTGATAAATGTACCAAGGAGCATTTGTGTATGCTGGCAGAGACCTATAAGGTGCCTATTGATAAGCATTTGAAGAAAGAGGCTATAAAGTCGGAGTTATGGTCTGCGTTGGTGAGGAATGGGGTATTGCCTGCTGGTGCAGACAGTCCTCTATCTTCTATACAGCCTGGTCAGGAAACGGGGGACCTCATTCGATTGAAGGAGTTAGAGCTTGAAATGAAAAAGGAGGAGAGGGCCTTAAAAGAGAAAGAGCTCATGCTCCAATCAGAGCTTGAAATGAAATGCCTTGAGCTGCAGGAGAAGGAGTTGAATGCCTCATGAGTTTCTACTAGAGAACGGGAGTTTGATATGAGCAAGAACATCTGCCTGGTTCCCCCGTTTAATGAGAAGGATGTGGACAAGTATTTTGCAGTGTATGAACGGACGGCTTTGTCCTTGAAGTGGCCTAAGGACATGTGGTCCTTGCTGTTGCAGAGTGTCCTTGTGGGTAAAGCACAGGAGGTGTACTCGGCGTTATCTGTTGACAACAGTCGGGACTATGAGTGTGTGAAGTCTACGGTATTAAGGGCTTATGCATTAGTTCCAGAGGCGTTCCGGCAGAAGTTCCGGTGCTTTAGGAAGTTTGATAGTCAGACTTATGTGGAGTTTGCTTGGGAGAAGGAGGCACTTTTTGACAGGTGGTGCGCTTCTCAAGGAGTGAAGGATTTTGAGCTGCTGCGGGCCTTGTTGATTATGGAAGACTTTAAGAACTGTCTCTCTGAGAAGGTTGCTACTTACCTTAATGAGCAGAAAGTGACGGAGGTGTCTAAGGCTGCGGTGTTAGCAGATGAGTATGTATTGACTCATAAAACAGTCTGTTGGGCGATGCTATAGTTTTGGTGCACGGCCGTTTAATCGTGGTGGTGTCACCGGTGGCAGTGCCAAAGCTGTTTCTGTGCCTGCAAGTGTCAGCTCATTAATACAGGGGGAGGACCGAGCTTATAAAGTCGACAGAGATTTCAGGACTAAGGAAGGGCCTGTGTGCTACTATTGTAAAGGGAGCGGGCACATCTTAAAGTCGTGTCCCGTCCTGCAAAGGAAAAATGCAAAGCCTGTGGCTTTGGTGGATACACAAAAAGCACCTGTGGTTCCTGGGATGCCTGCGTCTGATGAGTGTAGGAATTATTCTGCGTTCATCACGAAAGGTTTTGTTTCTCTAGAGGATGGGGGTCATAGAGTTCCAGCATCCAGCTTGCGTGCTACTGGTGCTACTCAGTCCTTTATATTGGATAGTGTACTGCCGTTTTCTGGGGAGTCATCGGTTGGGTCCAGTCCCTGTGGTAGGAGTCGGGTTGGAGGACATGGTAGTGCCTTTGCATACCGTGAGTCTCAAGTCTGAGTTGGTTTCAGGCCGGGTAATTGTTGGGTTATGGCCGTGTTTTCCCGTTGCGGGCGTTTCTGTGTTTTTGGGGAATGACTTGGCAGGAGGTAGAGTTTTCATGACTCCTGAGGTGAGGGCTGTTCCGATGGTGCAGAGACCTGATAGATTGGCTATACAGCATCCGACGGTCTTCCCAGCTTGTGCTGTCACAAGGGCTATGGCTAAGAGCCAGGCAAAGTTTGAAGATGTAGTGGACCTGAGTGAGAGCATTTTTGGGGATCAGGATGATGGATCCTGTGTTGTGAAGGGTCTTGTCTGAAAATGTGCCGGTGTCGCTGTCACGTGACCGGCTGGTTGAGGAGCAAAAGCGTGATCCAGGTTTATCGGATCTGTTCGACTGCGCGGTGCCTGAGGGGGATATGGATTCCACAGCAAAGGGGTATTTTCTGAGGAAAGGCTTACTGATGCGAAAGTGGTCTCCCTTGGATATGTCAGGGCATGATGACTGGAGCGTGGTTGATCAGATTGTGATACCTCGTCGGTATAGGGACGAGATACTCTGTTTGGCTCATGATGGACCTCTGGTTGGACATTTGGGGGTCAATAAGACGTATGACCGTATCTTACAGAATTTTTTTTGGCCAATGAAAAAGGACGGGAAGCAGCACTGCAGGTGTTGTCACATTTGCCGGGTGGCAGGAAAGCCGAACCAATCGATTGTTCCTGCGCCTTTATATCCAATTCCTGTGGTCGGGGAGCCGTTTGAACGGATTCTAGTTGATTGTGTGGGTCCTCTACCTCGGACAAGGGTGGGCAACAAGTTTTTATTGACAATTATGTGTGCGTCTACCCACTTTCCGGAGTGTTTTAGTACTGAATAGTTTCTTCCGAAGCTTATTCAGTATCTTTGGCTGGGGGTGTTAGGTACTTCCCCACCCCCCTCTGGTGAATGCTATGTACTTAACTCTTCTGTTTCTCTCCTGAGTGCAGGCCCCGTGGCTGGGAGTCAGGAATCAAGGGGTTAAGGGCTCCTGTACCCGATTGGCCAAGCTGTGTCAGGTGACGGGTGACTCATCGGAAGCTTAAATACCAGAAGCTCCCAGAATTCTCCCTCTCTTCGTCGACCCTGACTCATGAACAGACTGTGGTTTGAACTGCAGGAGGCCTGGCCACATGGCATAGAACTTTGTGTATTATTACCTACATTTGTCAATTAATATTAAATTGGGACGGATAAGGGCTGACCTGAGGGTTTTCGTGTATTTTGTTTCAGGGTTATTTCCATTTAGGCAGGTTAGAGACTCTAGTTCGACGGCCCATTGCGAGGCTGGCTGGAGCACTGTTATCTTTGTTTATTAGTTTATTCTTGCCCTTGATTGGGTTGTTTGAATCAGGTTTGGGTTTTAACTAAATAAAATACTTTTTTCTTGAACTTGAGCCTGGTTTTTGACTATGTTACGTGGCTCTGAAGTATCTGCATTCGGGAGTTGTAACAATCGCAGCCTGGGGAAGGTTGACAATAATCAATAAATGTTTTCCGTGACTCAGGCATGGTTTCTATCTACACCTACCCACAGACAATAGAAAGTAGATTCTTGTACATTCCTCAACATGGAATCATTACTGTGCATACAACACATACGTCAAACAATTAGCTTCTGGTTTTGCTTCTGTATCTAGGACTAAACAACTGTAGGAAAGGCTTGACGAAACTTAAAAACATGTTCCACTTGCAACATCCTGGTCATTTATGTCTGTACTTAGCAGGTAAATTATTGTTAAAATCAACTCCTCATCCATTTGTATATTATAAATGAAAATATTCTGTCATATTTAAGTTCGCTATGAGAACTGTTTATTGGTTTCTAAGTACTGAGGCCTTATTGCAATAGTTCTTTAGAATTAGGTCTTACGCATAATACCTTTGAATGACAGTCACTGGATTAAGAACATTGTTATCACTTGGCTTTGCCCACACTCTTGGTATTTTTCAACCACACCTAGATTTAGAAGATAATTTGGAAGGTATCCAGTTTTATTTAGTCATGACCCAGAAATTACACTGCAGAATAGCTCTGGTTAAATCAAGTGACTGTAGAACCTGTGTGGGTACAACCGGTACAGACCAGACTGGTAGAGTCAGCTCAGCTTCTTGCCTTCAGCTACACTGCCCAGTTATACTTGGAGCACGAACAAAAAGGAAGCCCCAGGCAAAAGGTTAGAATCGATCACATTCAGTTTCTGTCTGTCGTGTGATACGACAAGGAAGGGATATTATCAATCATGCAAGCCACCTATATCAGATTGACCATCCACACAGGCATGAGGGAGGGACAGCTATCAATGGGGAATCATAGGTCCAAGTTCACCTGCTTGTTCCTCCAAAGACCACATGTGTCTTAAACCATTTCACAAGATGTTATTTTCTGGATGATACAATGATCCCCATGATCACAATAAATGGCGGTGCTGGCTCGAAGGGCCTCCTCCTGCACCTATTTTCTATGTTTCTATGTTTCTAAAGCAATCTCATTTCTATTTGAATAAATCCCTCCTAATTGCTTCCACCTCCTCCCTTGACTCGTTATCGCTCATCCTTAATTGAAATATTGATTCTGCAGGTTACCTCCAGACCACGACCAACAGCTTCCAGTGTTGGAAAGAGTGTTTGTCTGCTTTATACATGTTGAAACTGCTTGCTGTGTCCTTGGGTAAGTATGGAAGAAATCAGCTGACCCGAACTGACAGCTACTCTATGTGTATATCACATCAAAACAGGTTTAAGATTAACATACACATACAGACAATTAATAAATTAAAACAAAAATGTGCCAACTTCTGGTTTGAAAGTGTCAGTGACAAATATTGGCTGCCTCAGAGCAGAGAGATGACGGAGGAAGTACTTAGTAGAGATATTCAATTATGGATTTGGATAAAATGAATAACGTGCAGTGTGGTCGGTAACGGAGAATGTAGATTAGAAATGACTGAAGGAAGAATTGGAGCGGATATGAGCAGAAGTTTATTTCTGCAGCAAATTGGAATGTATAGCATGGCCTGGCACAGGTAGCCTGACTTGGTATGTACAGCCTAAATGAGTGCTGGATGCAGATTCAACAGCATCTTTGGAAAGAGAATTAGATAAATAACTGAAAGGAAAATAAAATGCAGATAATGGGTAAAGGGCACGGGAGTCAAATTAAATTGACCAGTACTTTCCAAAGAGCCAATATGGATTTGAATGGCTGTCGTCTGTGCAGGAAATTATTTGATCCCACACCCTTCTTTCTTTCCCCTTGTTTTGCTTTCTACCATTCCCGACTCTTCAGATCACTGCCTTAACCCACTCCGTCCATTGCTGTAGGTCCAAGGTTCTGACTTGCACAGCTCCTTAGCCTCTCTACCCCATCGCTATCTCTCCCACAGCAGCAAGCCAAACCATCTTTCCTCCCCTTCTTGGGGAACGCCTGGCCTATCTCTTTTACCCAACAGTCTCTCTGTATTTCCCCGAATACTAAACATTACAGGATGACTTGATGACAGGATAGAGTTGTCTAATATGATGAGTGGTTGAAGTATATTACGAGAAACCTTTTATTCAGGAGGGGCGAATCTTTGAGAGTGATGACAGGGGGAAGTATTTCTTCATAAGGATTATACCAACCTGGATCTCCCTTTGAAAAGTGTGAAGCTGGCTGCTCACTGAAGGGCAGCAAAGAATTAAAACGAACCTTAGCAACTATGAACTTTTATGGATTGTGTTTGGCTGCACTACAGACTGGGTTTTTTTTTTGTACTAGTATTATGGTTATTCATTTATTGAATTGTTTGATTATATTTATCTGTGTGAATTGCATCAATGTGCCTGTTGAGCTGCTGTAAGTGAGAATTTCATAGTTCTGTTGTTAGTACATATGACAATTAAACACTTTTCACTCAAAATTGACAGATTTTTAGGGATGTAATTAAGGGGTACAATAAGACCAAGTGAATGCAGTTCAGATATAGTTTTGATCATATGAATGGCGGAATATGTTCAAAGGGCAAATCTCTTCAGACCCCATGTTCTCTGCATTCAATTAAAACAGACAATTTGCTTTTCCAAAGCTAATTCCTGGGCCATTGATGAACGCAGATGGTTTTGTTTCAACTGTAAGTTGAATCAGCAAATCCACCGCTTCCCCAGCCACACAAAAATATAGATGGTGAAAGGCCCAGATTTATTGTGATGGGTGGTGGAGTCAGGTGTAACTTGTTGGGCTGGGTAAAAGATGTTTGCAAAAACAATGAGATGGAACATGGATAAGGTGCAAGATGTGCAACAGAGATGATTAAGAAAGAACTGCAGATCACACTTCCGGCGGCGTCAATGGTGGGGTGAGAGACGCTCCTGTTTTGCTCTGCTCCCGAAAGAATGTTTTAATGTGCTAAAATACGAGCTGGAAGACGGGGTGTTCTAAAATATACCACCGGAGCTGCTATTTAATTGTGTGTTATCTGAAACTCTGCTGAATACAGGGAATAACAGCAGTTTTAAATGAAAAAAGGGAATCCTCGCCAGAAGCCTGTAAAACCTGCTTCAAGACCTGCCACAAGAGACTAGAAAAAACTTGGAAAGACTCCTCAATCCCCTCAAGCATCAGCTGGAAGCTCAGAAGAAGAAGCTGACTTTCGAAATCTTTCTACAGAAATTACCTCCTGGAGGAACAAATTGGAATAATTGGAAAAGTCAGTATTAACTTCAGTCACTGAAGTTAATTCTAAAGTGATACAAGATGGGAATGTCGCGCTGGACAAAAGCCTCTCTGAAAAAATTAAACAAGGTAATGATACGCTGATGGGGAAAATTGATGACTTAACCAAACGTGTGATTGAATTGAGGAGGATTTAAACAAAAAAATTAAGCGGGTTGATAAGGACTGTAATAAAAAGCTGGACGCAATGTTAGTCTACTGAGGCGGCTATGGAAGGAATGGATAATACGATAACTGAGATGGCTAAGGAGATAAAGAGACTAAAAAAGGAACAAGAAAGCACTGGGAGGGAGCTTGCTAAAATGAAGCATAAATGTATGGACTTGGAAGCAAGAAGACAAAATCTGAGGATAGTTGGAGTAAAAGAAGGAAAGGTGAGTGGGCAAAACTTTCAGGAGTTTGCTGCCAACTTAAAAAGAAAACTGCTTAAGCTGCCTGAAGCCCCGAGAACAGATATGGCTCACCGGGTCCGACGTAAGGTTCAAGCAAGTCCAACTGTCCCCCCCAAGACAGATTATTCTGAAATTCTATGAAATTTCAACCCTGGAAGGAATTATGAAAAAAATTCCATATGGTGTGAATTTGATGTTTGCAGAAGACAAACTAAGATTCTTCCGTGATTTTCCAACTGAAGTCATGGAAAAGAGGGACAAGTTTACAAACACGAGAAGGATATTGAAAGAGGTCTCGGGAGTAAGATATGGGATAGTATATCCCGCAAAATTGAGAATTACTTATAATCATGTTGAACGTGCATTCACGGATCCAGAAGAGGCATTTAATTATGCACAAAGTATCACAAAGGAGGACTACTGATCATGAGAAACTACAAAGAAAGAACTGTGTTTCTTTTTTTTAACATACAAAAAATACTGCTCTGGTTAAGATGGAGAACTTTCCTCGAGGCGTTGTCTAGCCATTTTATCTTTGGAATGTTAACTCAAGGTCAGATTTTATATTTCACTTCAACAAAGGATTGACAAAGAAGAAAAATTGTGGCGGGAAAAATAACTTGAGAAATATTATCAGTGGACTTGTATATAGAAAATATTGGAAAAATATTATCAGTGGACTTGTATATAGAAATTTATGATTTAAGAAACACACAATTACATACTAACATAAAATATAATTAATAAAATTGTGTAATATTAAGGCATAGCTTAATAATGGCTGATGTTTATTTCATGATGTTAATTACTTGCTAAATATAAGAATAACAAGTTAAATATGATTAATAAGTACTAATAACATACTAACACATTTTATGGATATAGTAGATTTAGTCTAAATTGCGCGCAAAGAGGGGGCAGGAGACAGACGCTTGGAAGTTACCCAAGGGTCTGAATCTGGTTAACCCCTTGGAACCTGTTGGTGTCTGATACAAAAGTTTGAGACTTAATTCTAATAGAGCTAGGCATGTCAATAGATATGGATATATAATTAACATAATTACTGTTATATCTAAATATATACTCGGAAACTCTTTTTTACTTTGTTTTTTCTCTTTGAAGATATATTTCTAATCAATCTATTGGAGTGTGTTTTATTTTATATATACATTTCTGAACTTTGTATCGCTCTCTCTTCCAATTAATAATAACTGGTCAAGGGAGCAGAGCGAAACATATAAAAATTTTATATAAGAATTTTTCTACCACCTGTTGGTCGTCTGTTTTTAATTATAATATCTTTATTTTTGGATATTATAATATCACTTTTTGTTTGTTAAGTATCTTTTCACGACTCTACACTTTCTGGTCTTTTTCAAGGTCTATTCTGAAGGGGAGATGCCAACAAAACTTAACAGCTGGGGATGACCATCCTCCACCTAGATATGAGGTTCTTGGTTGCACCATATGAAGTAAAGGTATTAACATGATTCATAATGCAAGACGATAAACAAAAGAAAACTAGAGGAATCACATTCTGTAGTTGGAATATAAGGGGCGCTAATGAACCAATTAAAAGGGGTAAGATCTTTGCCCAATTAAAAGCCTTAAACAGTGACATCATTTTCTTACAAGAGACGCATTTGAAATATCAAACACAGATAAGATAGAAGGTAGTGTTAAAGAAGGAACTGCAGATGCTGGAGAATCGAGGGTACACAAAAGGCTGGAGAAACTCAGCGGGTGCAGCAGCACCTAAGGAGCAGAATCAAGCAATTTAATATCTTACTTATATAATACAATTCTAAATATAGAAACACCAACGACAGAGGCAATTAGAAGAGACTGGGAACAAGAGTTATTGATAATAATTCCGAATGATAGATGGGATAAAAATTTATTATATGTAAATAAATGTTCAATTAATGTAAGACATAACCTAATTCAATTTAAAATTTTACATAGACTATTATTCAAAAACTAGATTGAATGAAATATTTTCAAATGTTTCTCCCATCTGTGACAAATATTTAACTTAAAATGCCACTATAGCACATTCCTTTGTCTCTTGTATAAAACTGATTATCTTTGGATCAATGGAAGAGGGAAGTAAATTAACTATATTCCAAGAAGCTTTTCTTAATTATGGTCTAATAACAGCAAAAAAACTTATACTCAAATTTTGGAAAAACGCTACCACGCCAACATTCAAAATGTGGATCTCAAACATATCTCACCTTGAAGAAATGAGATTCCTCCTACTAAGTAAAGTAGACCTATTCTTAAAGACTTGGTCTCCTTTTATCAACTTTTTATAAGCAGATGGTGCAACATAAGAAATTAAATGGTTTAGAACCGGGTGACAGATGGGCAAAAATACAAAATAGGCAGATGTCTCCTAATCTCTCTTTCCTTTACTTTCTCCTTTTCTTTCAATCTTTTTAGCTTCTTATCTCGGTTCTGCATTTCTTTGGCTATCTGTTTCTACTCGCTTGTCTATCTATTCCGACACTCTTTATTTATTTTTTCTATCACTGTTCTTTTATTATTAAATCAAAAGTACGAAGTTGTACAAGAATGGAAATATGTATGTATTAGGTACTTAAGTACCACACTACTGTGCTTCTAACAAAAATAAACAAAAAAAAAAGAAAGAACTGCAGATGCTGGAAAAATGAAGGTAGACAAAAATGCTGGACCCGAAACATCACCTATTCCTTCGCTGCATAGATGCTGCCTCACCCGCTGAGTTTCTCCAGCATTTTTGTCTGCCACAGAGATGAGATCTGTTACCATATTGCATGCTCCAGCAGACCATTATAATTCAGGAAAACCATTAAAAACGTCACTAACAAAAATATCTAACTCACGGACCATGCAACATCCGAGATCAATGTTTGTGGACCAGTCTAAACTTTCAAAGCCACAATGGTCCGAACAGGGGGCCATCAATTTATGTTTCTGGGCAAGAGGAACACCAATAGTTTTGAGGGTTAACATCTTGCCGAGGTTAAACAAAACTCTGGTCTAATGAAGAAAGTAAATATGCCAGGAGCTCCTTGAGCAATAAACAAATTATTTAATGTTTATCTATGATGGCTAATATGATTAGAAGCCAGATCAACACCATTATATATCCACTGCAGATAAACATGCAAATCTAACATGAGATGGCAGACCAGAACTTAAAATCAGATTTAATCAAATTGATTTTGTCATAAGCAATAAATCACAATTCAGCCTCTTCAAAGTTTGACAGAGTTAAAAGTGTCAGTGGGGAATGAAATCACCTCCTAATCGACAGTGACTTACCTTTAATGCCAACAGATATTTTTCATTCTTGTGGAAAATAGCCTTCATTAATGTGTTAACTGCTATAATGGGTTCTCCCTGATCATTGAAACATATCATTCTAAATGGCAGTTTTTCCACTCCTTGTGTCAGACCCACAAGCCTTTTGATTTCAAATACCAAAGTCTACACCCAGTTTTGAATCAGATCAGAGCCACTTTGGAGCTTTTATTTCTAAACCCAGATATTTTGTAAATGTTTCATTCATAGAACACAAAAGAGTACACCACAGGAACAGGCCATTCAGCCCACAATGCCTTAGCTGAACACGATGCCAAAACAAACTTTTATCTGCCTGCAGATAATCCATATATGTCCATTCCCTGCATATCCATGTGCCTATCCGAAAGTCTCTTAAATGGCACTATTGTATCTGCCTCCAACACTACCCTGGCAGCATGTTCCAGACACTCGCCACCCACCGTGCATTTAATATTTCCATCCTGTGGAAAAAGCATTTGACTACCCTATACATACATACCCCATCCTATGCCTCTTCAAAAAGGTTAGTCATATTAGGGAGAGAGATACTGTGCATTATAGGCAGATAGGGAGAGTACACTAGAAGCGAATGCAGAAAATCTCCCCTCCACTCCAACCAAATGCAAGGTAGAACCACTTGTCATTATCCACACAAATTTGTCACTCTGCCACTCTCTAGTTGATGCCAGGTGGGGGGGGAGGGGGGGGGGGGTAATTTTGTTTTGACTAGCTCAGTGTGACAAATCGTTAGTTTCCTTGTTGAAATCCATACACACGTTAATTCACTTACTTCACTGATGACTCATTATTAAAGAATTCAATCACGTTTCTCAGACAAGAACTTCCCTTAACAAACCTATGCTGACTGTTCCCTAATGCCTCTATAAATAAAGGGTATTACTATCCCTTAGCATAGAGCCCAATAATTTAATCAGTATCAAAGTTAAATGAACTCACCTGGAATAATATGATTAAACATTAGACATATGGAACTGCAGATGCTGGAGACTTGAGTGAAAAAACACAATGTGCTGGAGTAACTCAGCAGGACAGGCAGCATCTGTGGAGAACATGGCTAGGTGACGTTTCAGTTCTGGACTCTTCTTTACATTTAAAGTTAAAACGTTTGAAAGTTTAAAGACTTAACGTTTAAAACATCAGCAGCTCCCTAGATTCCTGGCATCACTCCTGGAGCAAAAATGAATTGAAATCCTTGAAGCCTGCCAAACACTCCCAGGTCAGGGGAAGCTACATTTACTTCCAAGGTTATGCTGCCTTTACACTGGCCACTCAAACATTTCATACAATGAAATTCCACGTGATTATTTTATCTCAGATTCCTACAACCGAATTGCTCTTTCACAAAACATGACATTGTCTGCATAGTTTAGTCTCCTCGAGTATGGAACAATGTAATGGTAAACTTTATTCTATCTTATCTGAGTGAAACTCAACGCCTTCAACATAATCTTAGTATACAAGAGAAAATAAATTAAGCAGGCAGCAGAGATCTCATGGCAGAATTTCAAGATTGTAAATCAAATTGTGTTTGGATCCCAGTAACAGCTGTGAAATGATTTAATGTATAAAGTCAGAGATTCAGAAAGCACGTAGTAAAGGCAAGGCGAGTATGACAGTGACTATCAACTTGATATTCGGCAACTTGAGCGCCCAGTAGCAGAAAAGACTACAAAAAGTAGTAAACACTGCCCAGTCCATCATCGGCTCTGACCTCCCTACCATCGAGGGGATCTATCGCAGTCGCTGCCTCAAAAAGGCTGGCAGCATCATCAAGGACCCACACCATCCTGGCCACACACTCAGCTCCCCGCTACCTTCAGGTAGAAGGTTCAGGAGCCTGAAGACTTCAACGTCCAGGTTCAGGGATAGCTACTTCCCCACAGCCATCAGGCTATCAAACTCACCTCAAACAAAACTCTGAACATTAATAGCCCATTATCTGTTTATTTGCACTTTATCTGTTTATTTATTAATGTGTGTATATATTTATATAATGGTATATGGACACACTGATCTATTCTGTATTCATGCCTTCCATATTCTGTCGTGCTGAAGCAAAGCAAGAATTTCATTGTCCTATCTGGGACACATGACAATAAACCATCTTGAATCTTGATCGTTCTGCAAAGGAGCTGTGTGGTTACTTGATCAAGTGCAACCAAACGGGGACGCAAGCACTTTGCAGCCAAACCACTGCCGTCAAATGCCTCATCATTACTCGTGTAGAGGATGTTGTGCCAATGAAGACAATCGGGTTGTTCGAGATATGGAATCTACAGATGAATCGTGAGATCCGCTCCATGATGAAGGTCAAATTGGTTGATCCCGACCTACACAAAGAATGTCCAGAAATGCTGCCTGACCGTTGAATTGTGTTTCCTCTACTCCAGCACTTTGTGTTTTTTGGTCTAGTTTGCCCATTGGGTTTCACAAACTATTTTCAGTTGGAAATAAACTGCGTCGCGCTTAAAACATGTGCAACGATAATACATTTCTGGAATGTTTCGCAACGGTTTCCTCTCGAAATTTAATAGGCAAACGCTAAGAAAATACTTGCATTTGTTATCAGGGGCCCAAAACCATGAAACATAAATACACGGTTGCATCACTGAAATCAAAAATGTTTACGAAGCAACAAGAATAGCCTGCACTCACGGGACTTCCATGCGCTCCTGAAAGTAACGGGCAGAGGGACCTGTGCAGACCAGCCACAGAATCCTACGCCGGGCCCGAAGCCACTCGAGACATGTAACAGCGTCTACATTACAAGTGCTTTGTGTAAGGAGTTCTGATGAAAGCTGTGTCTCCCCCACCACTCTCCCCCTCTCCCCATTATAAAAATTCGAGGACACCTGCCTGACCATCCGCACGTGGTCTCACTCTGTCCTCAAGCAAACCTTCTCAGGGCGTCATTCCAACACCTAGGTGGTTGAAGTTCCCTTTCACGGCTCCCTTGGGATCTGTCTCTCCTCGTTGCTAAATCACGATTTAATTATGTCTTCGTTTCCTTCTATTTATATATGGTTATACTGTATGGAAAGAGGCCCTTCGGCCCACGAATCCACGCCGACCATCGATCACACTCGTTCTATCTTATATCACTTTTACATTCACTCCCTACAACCGAGGGCCAAGTGGCCGATTAACCTACTATCCCGCGTGTCTATGTGATGTGGGAAGAAACCGGAGCACCCGGGGGAAACCCCACACGGTCATATGGAGAACCTGCAAACTCCACACAGACAGCAATCGAGGTCTGGTTGGGACCCGGTTCTCTGGCGCTGTGAGGCAGCGGCTCCACCATTGTGCTGCGCTTGGACCTTTCTTACTTTGGGATATTACCCAAACCGTTTGAGTCCTATGCGCCCAGAACTTGTGCTTCTTTTCTCCTTTGCGTTAAATCCATTCAGTTCTCATTTTCTTCTTAAACTTTTTGTCCAGATTATTTGCCTTATTACTCAGTGATCCGTCTGTCCATGGTGCGGTGTACCAGCTCATCCTTTCCCCTCTTGCTTTCAACAAACTTGGAACAGATTTATCACTTGCATTTGTTTTTTTTGTTTTTTTAGCAGATCTTCCATCTAGTCCACCATGCCTCTTGTAGCCGCATCACTCTGGGTTCGGGGTGAAACCTGTGAACACATAAGTGACAATTATTGAACGCGGGGAATAGTGGGGCGGTGTGTTATGAATGCGTTCCCACCTCTGAGCAAAACGTGGGAATACTTGGAGTTCTCAGCAGGTCAGAAAGCACCTGCAGAGAAAGAACCTGTTAATGTTTCGCTTCTGGTGAGGTGTGCTTGAAGTCAAACGTTCAGGTTGCAATCAATGCTCGTCATTTGTGCTCCATGTGGACGTACATATTGCCTTATTTCACAATTGCACGAGTTACAGGAGTAGAATTAGGCCATTCGGCCCATCGAGTCTACTCCACCATTCAATCATGGCTGATCTCTGCCTCCTAATCCCATTTTCCTGCCTTCTTCCCATAACCACTGACACCCGTTCTAATCAAGATTTTTTGTCTTTCTCTGCCTTACAAATAGCCACTGACTTGGGCTCCGCAGGTGGCAATGTGTTCCACGGATTAACTACCCTCTGACTAAAGAAGTTCCTCCTCACCTCCTTTCTAAAAGGGCGCCCTTTAATTCTGAGGCTATGACCTCTGGCCCTAGACTGTCCCACCAGCAGAAACACCCCTTTCACATCCACTCTATCTGCGCCTTTTATTATACTGTAAGTTTCAATGAGGTCCCCCCTCAACCTTCTAAACTCCAGCGAGTGTCAAACACTCATCATATGCTAACCCACCCATTCCAGGAATCATTCATGTAAACCTCCTCTGGACCCTGTCCGGAGCCAGCACGTTGTTTGGTTGCTGAGAACAGAGGCAGCAACTGACCACTAAGCCTGGAGTCTGCTCCATCATGTAGAGTAGAGGTTTATGAAATGATGAAGGGCAGAGATAAGATGAATGGTCTTTTTCTCAGGGCAGGAAAATCTAGAACTTAGAGGACATAGATTTATGGTGATATGGGAAAGATTTAATAGGAACCTGAGGGACAACTGTTTCGCACAGCGGGTGGAGGGATCGAACGAGCTGCCGGGGGAAGTAGTTGAGGCAGGTACGATAGGAATATTTAATATACATTGGGTTCGGTTTATGGATATGAAACGTTCAGAGAGGGATAGGCAAAATGCTGAAAAACGGGATTAGCGCAGATAGGCATCTTGGTCGGCATGGACTAGTTGGGCCGAAGGGCTTGTTTCCATATTGTATAACTATGAATCTATGAACATTTTATCTTTCCGCTGATTTAATAAAAAGAGGACGCTGAAAAACACTTGTTGGAAACTATTTTCGATATAAACATTCACAACAAAGACTCGGTGAAATGCATCAAACACACCAAGCCGATAACGTTTAAACCCAGTGTTGGTACCGATATACATGGCCCGTAAGTAAGTCCCTTGAAAACCGCATCCGCCACTTGGTTTAAAGCCAGGGACCCAGTTAATGAATGTGAATTCTCCTTCATTCTAAGTCAGAGGCACAAATATCAACCCTTTAAGTTAAATGCATATATTTACTTGTTGACTCAGTGTTACCAAGTTAAGAGCTGCGTATCCAGAGGATACGCTTGTCCAGGGTGGGACCAAGCGAAACTCCCTCATTCAATCAGGTCCATTGACTGTGCCAACCTGGTGCCAAATCCCAGCGCCAGCCTCACACCCAGAAAGGTTCCGGAGTCCGAGCAAAGACGCAAGACACACGCTGCTCGCGAAAAACCAGGAACACTTTCCGCAATTTAACCAGAGACCGAGCCCAGCGGCGCGAGTTTGGAAGAAAGGTCGGATTTGCTATTGTGTCAACGCAGTTAGGATTGTGTGATTCACGCGGTCTATTCGGAAATCGCCGGAATCCTGTCCCTCTGAGCGAGAGGTGCCCATGGCTTGAGGACAATTTGACAATTCGACACCATGAGGTACAAAGTGCACAAAGCCCTCCGGGCAGGAACGGGATGGAGAGTTAGAACTTTAATCCCTCTCCTCATTCTGATCGTACAACCACCTCATTCCACAGGTAAACCACTGGTCGGCGTTTCTGTTCTATTTGAGTGCGCGTTCTGGGACAAGTGAAAGTTTGACTGGACAGCGACTCCTTAGAGACCGCTGGGGGGATGTATGTTTTTCCTCATGTAATTTCACAGCGTTTAAACAGTTTAGACTAAGCACGCTTGAAGAGGAACTTTAATGGAAAACGTTGCCAGGACGTGTGCTTTAAAAGAAAATATATAGTGCAGCAGGAAAAAAAAAGATCGCGAGCCGAGATTTATATTCAATCATATAGTTGCAAAGAATTATTGTAGCTACATCAACGAGTCGTGGATGTCCGCTGATTATGTTGTTGTTACTCTTCTGTGGGGAGGGGGAGGGGTTACTTAGAGTCAGACCTTTCAGCTGCCGTGGGGCAGAGGTTTGTTGCGGTAGTAATGACCTCGCTGGGACCTCCGGCAGTGTTTGGCCGGACCTACAAGGCATGAGCCCGGCCCCCAAAACCAATCTAAACCCCAGGGAGTACTGAACAACAAGAGGCAGGGCAACTTCCCGATCTCGCACTAATCGGACCGTTCGATCTGAAACCGATGCCATGGATCCCCAGGAAAAAGCGGGAGCGGAGCCTTGGCGTCTTGTGAATGCAGACGGCGAATGCGCTGCTCACTTGTGTAGGAGCCGTTACTTGGCAACCCCGGTGCGAAGCCGAGCGAACCCCCCTGGACTCGCCTCATGGCCTATGATGTCCATCCAATTCCAATGACCACTTTAGGATTCACTGAGCTCACCAGCTAATCATGTTAAAGTTCCCCTTCAAATCCCTCCCTGTTCTTACACCTCCCAGTTTCAGTTACTTTTTGCAAACCCACTAGAGGACTTTGTGTTCCTGACTTTTTCCACCCCACCGTTGTTGGGTGTGCAAAAAAAAACTCTGAAACTTCCTCCGTCTACTTCCCACTCCTCACTCCTCAAACACTATCGCTTTAACCAAACTTTGGTTAAATGTACTTTCATAACAAATCAGATACCACTCCTGTTTAGCCCTTCAGGGATGTATTATGATGTGAAATGAGAAGGATCTGGACCAGAGGAATCTGAGCAAGTGTGACTTTTCCTGTCTGGGAGACCTTTCCGAGAACGGTCAGACAATCGCGTCTATCTCAACAATGCGTCTCCCTTGCTGAAGGTGCCATGGGTTTCCAGCGCCCAGCAGAAAACACACTCTGAACCCTCAGCAAATGGACTTGAATCCATGCCCTAAAGCTCTAAACTGACCGAGGTAACATTTTCCATTCGAGGAAGTTGACTTTCTGATTTCCATCTCCTCCAAATCAGAGAATTTGGGAAATGTTCTCCAGCACATTGATTTCTGAGACTCTAATATCAGACTTTTATAAAGCTGCTTGGTTTTTCAGAGCATTAATGTTAATGACATAAAAATCCAATAGATCTGCCAAAGAGCAAGGCAGACTTACCTAATGCCTTTCATTCCAAAGCACAATCTAATCAAGTTAACAATTTTTAATTGTAGCCCCTGGTGTACTGTAGGATATAAGATGGTGTGGGAGACAGTTGTGTACAGCAAACATCCACAAAATGTAATTAGATAAATCGCTAAATAATAAATAGTTTGAGGAATTGATGCTGAGCAGGACTCTGAAAATCTTGTACATTTCTTCAAGAAAGCAACTTGGGATCTTCTACACTTCCCACAACCCGAGAGGGCACTTGGTGTAATCTCATTTAGAGTATAACACTAAAGACAGATGAGGACTTCCTCAGCATTGCACAGAATTCCCAGTCAGCTCTATAGATAGACAGATGTTTGTGGGTTCAGTCAGAGTGCACCCACAAACATAGGACTTTGTCCATTTGAGCCAGACGAACAGTGCTGGGGGTGTAAGGGGTTTGAAAGAATCACCAGCCTATTCCCAACATGGATAGGAAAGGTTTAGAGGGACAAGGCCAAATGCAAGTCAATGGGATTAGCTTAGACAAGGCATCTTGGTCAGCATGGACAAGTTGGAGCCAAAAGGCCTGTTTCCGCGCTGTACGACTATGACACTAACAAAGAAAATCTTTCTCATTATCTTGCAAATGATATGTACCTTGGGAAAGGGCAATCTTTCTTTGGGATGATTATATGTCAGCTGTGATACTGAATTTCCTGCTGAAATACAGTAAAAACTATCAGTAGTTTGCTGTTTGTTTATATTTTGAATGGGGCAAGTTTTAAACTCCATTAACATTGATAAATAACAACAAAGTTTCCATTCAGAACAGTCTCCAATGTTACGCATGACTGTTTCAGATGATAAATTAGCCACATTTCTGAACAATGACTGAACTACCATTTTCCATACTGAAGTCACAGTTTCATAGTTATACATTGGACAAAGTTCAGCCATTATTGCTAAACAGTTTTACCTTTGGCAAGAATCAGGCAAGGAATGATTTATGAAAGTATAGTTTGTTGCTGGATAACAAATAATTGTTATTGTCTGATAGAGTCTAGCATTATTGGACATTTCATACTTTGAAATTCCAAAGTACTGTGGCATCTGCGTTGCCTTCCATGCTGAACTCACAGATAGAGCTACTGCACATCAGGGGCAACATATCAACAACAATTATCTTCAGCTAGCCTGCAGTCTAAATTGCTCCTTTTTACACCATAGATCTTGGTGTATTCTGTTGGGCTGCCAGTAATTGTGGGTAAACTCTATCCCTCACCATATCTTCTGGTTATGCAGGGGTGTCCACTGAAATCGTAGAAAGATTCTGATTCCAGGTGGAGTGGTGGAAATGAAACCTTGAGAATTGCTCACAATATGGCTCAATGAAATTAGCTTCAACTGGGGAGTAAGAATATGGCGGGGTGGTAATGGGGCAAGTTTGGTATGGAGATGGGGATAGATGTGTTTTGAGATCTGAAAATATGATTGGAATTGAGTAGGTTTTGCCACAGTCTATGTTTGATGTGGAGGATGCTGTTGGTTGATGATTGTCACGGCCACCAAGATACAGTGAAAAACTTTGTTTTGTGTACTATCCAGGGAAATCATACCATTTATAAGTACAATCATACTCGCTACATTAGTACAACAGGCAGCGTGAAAAAAAAGGAAATAAAGAGAGAGCAGAATAGTGTTAGAGCTACAGAGAAAATGCATATAAAAAAAATAATTCAAGGACCACTCTAAGATGGATTGGGAGGTCGGGAGTACATCCTTAGCACACGGGAGGTCCATCTGTTTCTCCCTATTCTACTTCTAAATTGCAGATTGCTTATGCTGATACTGTGACTCCTGGTTCAGGATTCAGCTTGGTGGTGGTGGGGTGGGGAATTTGGTTAACATTGCTCATATAGTTGCAAAGAATTAAGTGAAGACAAAAGCCAACCTAAAAAATAAATGTTTTTCACATTTCTGCTTCCTCCTGGAACATTGATGTTAAAACCATCCTGAGGGTTCTCAGCTGTCCCTTTTATGTAGGGTTAGGGGTTTGCAATTAGGCTGTCCCCACCTCCAGATCCTTCCGAATATGAAATTTAGTCAATCTCTTAACCTTTTAAAACAAATTGTGTTCTTCTGGTCATTCAACCGAATGAGATCATTTCACCCTTACTTCACTGAACCTATATCACTTCTTGCTTCGTCACCCGAACAATCAACATCCCTTAGATAGACACAAAAAGCTGGAGTAGCTCAGCGGGTCAGGCAGCATTTCTGGAGAAAAGGAATGTGATGTTTTGGGTCGAGACCCTTCTTCAGACTCAGTGGAAAGGGAAATTAGAGATATAGAAGGTAAATAGAACAAATGAACGAAACATATGCAAAAAGCTGCGATGATCAAGGAATGGTGGAGCCCACAATGATCCATTGCTGGCCGTGGGATAGGTGAAAACGAGTTATACAGTGAAACTCAACAGGACGACGGTGAAACGAGTACAATGACTAGGGTGGGGGAGGGACGCAGAGAGAGGGGATGCAAAGGTTACTTGAAGTCAGAGACATCAATATTGTACTTTGCAGACTAATGCCAGATGATTGGCCTTTTGCTTTCCATTTTTGTTTCTTCCTTCTTTTTTGGTGTGGTGGGAGTATCATTTGTTAGCTTCCAATCATTGGATTCATTCTAAATTCAAGAGAATTCTGTAATCATTACTGAAACTACTTACTTTTAAATCCTAAGGCTTGGCATCTCAAATCTGAAGAATTTATCAGCTATTTGGTTTGACTCATTTCTCCAGTATTAAATTAAATTTAAGTTCCTCATTCTCTTTTTTTTAATCACATTTTGAGTATCTTTCCCGAATGTCAAGTTACTGCAATATTTATTTCCCAAATTTTGTCATCCTGTGTCAAGTAGTCCCATCCTTGTTATGGTTACTTGAGCCAACTCTTTTATCTTCAAATGCACATCAAGAAATAGAACTTCCATATTTAAGAGAGACACAAGCAACAACAAATTAGACAGTAGACAATAAACAATGGGTGCAGCAGTAGACCATTCTGCCCCTCAAGCCAGCACCGCCATTCAATGTGATCACGGCTGATCACCCACAATCAGTACCCCGTTCCTGCCTTCTTCCCATATCCCTTGATTCCGCTACCTTTAAGAGCTCTGTCTAGCTCTCTCTTAAAAGCATCTAGAGAACCAGCTTTTACCGCCCTCTTTGGCAGAGAATTCCACAGACTCACAACTCTCTGTGTGAAAAAGATTTTCCTCATCTCTGTTCTAAATGGCTTACCCCTTATTCTTAAACTGTGGCCCCTGGTTCTGGACTCCCCCAACATCGGGAACATGTTTCCTGCCTCTAGTGTGTCCAAACCCTTAATAATCTTATATGTTTCAATAATATATCCTCTCATCCTTCTAAATTCCAGAGTATATAAGCCCAGCCGCTCCATTCTATCAACATATGACAGTCCCGCCAAGCCGGGAATTAACCTGGTGAACCTGCGCTGCACTCCCTCAATAGCAAGAGCATCCTTCCTCAAATTGCGAGACCAAATCTGCACACAACACTCCGAGTGTGGTCTCACTAGGGCCCTGAACAACTGCAGAAGGACCTCTTTGCTCCTATACTCAACTCCTCTAGTCATGAAGGCCAGCATGCCATTTGCTTTCTTTACTGCCTGCTGTACCTGCATGCTTACTTTTATTGACTGATGAACAAGGATCCCCAGATCCCGTTGTACTTCCCCTTTGTCCAACTTGATTCCATTTAGATAATAAGCAGCCTTCCTGTTTTTGCCACCAAAGTGGATAACCTCACATTTATTTTTCTATTTCATATTTATAATTAACTCGACCAGTGTGGTCCCATTGGGCCCGGTCTCCCAAGGCAATATTCCACCACTGACCCATAGGCACCAACTGCGCAGGTGCGGCTGACGGGTTCTTGTTGTGACGCCAGAGATCCCCGTTGAGACACAAGTCACAGCAACCCTCCCCCAACTGCACAGATGCGGCCGCAAGTGGAAGCGCGATTGCGACGATTTTAAAATTCAAAATGGCAATAACCTGTAAAATATAAGATCAATGTGAATGCATCTCTTTCTCCCTCTTCAGTCCCCTATTCCCGTCCTCCATGATCCTCCATCCCCACCCTCCACTGCTTTCTCCCCTCACCCCTCCCTCCATTCCATTTCCCCTCCGTTCCCCAGAACTCCCTCCCCCTCCTCTTCACCCTCCCTCTTCTTTCCCCTCTCCTCCTCCACTCCCTCCCTCACCTCTCTCTCCCTCTCCTTTCCCCTACCCTCAGTCACTCCCTCCCTCCATAACCCCTCTCCCCTTCCTGTCCCCCTGCTCCCCCTCTCCTCACCTCCCCCTATCCCATCCCATACTCTCCCTTCCCACCATCCCCACTCCCGCTTCCTCTCCCATTATCCCCCCTCCTCCCCCACACTCCTCACCTCCCCCACTTTCTCCTCCCTCTCCCTCCCTACCCCCTCCTCTCCGTGTACTGTTTTGGCGGAGTTTCAGGATCACGCATACAAACAAACAAACAAGATGAGAATTTTGGTAATATATATAGATTTCACCAATGTTGCCTTGATAGCTAAAGTCACTTCAACTACATCAAATTCTTTGACCACTATTTGATTTTAAAACCATTGCTCCGCTGTACTCTGGTCTCTTTTCTTTAGCTCGGGAATCAGTAACCAGGAATCACCAATTTAAATCTGCCATTGAATGAGGGTAAAGATTAGGGGAAGGTTGTTTATGCAAAGCTGTTGGAATACGAAATATTTTGTCATAAAAATGGCCGAGGCAAAGATGAATGGGACATTAGGACATATTTGAAGTGTTAGAAGATGAAAGTTAATGGAAAGAGAACAGAGCAGTAGGGTTAGGTCAGTATGAAGCCCCTAGCTGAAAAGTTATCTGTCCATTCCCTCCACAGATGCTGCTGGATCCAGAGTTCCTCCAGTACTTTGTGTTTTTCCCATGATTCCAGCAGCTGTAATTTCATGTGTCTCCAGGGTTAGTTTTCGATTGTTCTTCTGAAGATTTGAAAGAGAGATGAGGAGCTCAATGGTTTTCTCCTGTGTGATAAATTTAAATGACTCTGTGAGCTTAATTTTGACTTTGGGCAAGTATACTACAATCAGGGGAACCAAAGCAAAGCCATTTGATTCCAATGTTCAACACTCAATGGTTCTGTTGTTCAGCGGTCACCTGGATTTTAACGCTAACGTCAGAAAGACCGATAATGAGTTTGGAAATAAACATGAAACTTGGCCCAGTAATAACAGTTGCAATGACAAAGACTGATATCTCTATACACTAGGTAATGTAAGTAAACAAGTTTGCACCCTTTACAAGCATAAGAAATTCAAGATAAGTCTGAGTCTGATATATCTCCAGCCTTAATTGGTGCTACTCCCTGTGCATTACTTATAGTTGATCTCTCACAATGCATTTCTCAGTCTATCAATTTGAAATATATATTAAGAAGCAATGGTACAGATATAAGCAACTAACTAAGGAGAGATTGAACAGTTACTCTGCCCCTTCAATTCACCTCTCTGTTGCTGTAGTACGGGCTGGCGGCTCTTCATTACTTCACCATGATATTTCACCCAGCAATCCCGAAGTTCATACGAATGCAATTTGCAACTTCTCGTTGGACAGAGGTCAGGAGACATTTTTGTATTGTTCACACAGAGATCTCATTACCTTATTACTTCTTCACTGGGGCAGCACAGTGGCACGATTGGTAGACCTGTTGCCTCACAGTGCCAAAGACCCGGGTTCAATCCTGACCTCAGGTGTTGAATTTGCCCATATGGAATTTGCATATTCTCCCTGTGACAGTGTGGGTTTCCTCCGGGAGCTCTGGTCTCCTTCCACATCCCGCATGTCAGTTTGCTGGTTAATTGGCCTCTGTAAATTGCCCCTATTGTGTAGGGAGTGGGAAGGTGGGAAAACATTGAACTAGCGTGATCGATGGTTAGTGTGGACGCAGTGGGCCGAAATACCTAGTTCCATGCTGTATCTCTAAACAAAAAAACTTGACATCATCTAAATCACTGCAAATCTGGCAGCATCCTGCTCCAGGATCTTCAGTACTCTGTTTTATACAGATTCCTTTAAAGAAAAACACTTTTGATCAAGATGGAAGGCACGCTGAAATGCAGCAAAATACCAAAACCTTCTACTGTTTGGAAAGGCTTGACCTGGATATTTGGTAGGAAAGAGTTGGGAGAAGGTTGATCTCATTAACAAAGTGATTACTGTAATTCCAAACCTCTCCAGGAGAGGCGCAGAGTTAGTGAGAGGTTGCACCATCAGCAGAGCAGGGCTCCATGGGTTCATGGGAGGACAAAAGGGGCAAGCTGGCCCATAATCCCTGTAGTGGATCTCCGAGCAGGAAGCAGGGAGAATTGGATGTCTCTCTCAATGTACTGGAGTAATTTGGTTCTTATGATATGTAGTCTATTCTTTTTTTATTGGATAGACTGTACATTCCAGTTCATGCACATATGCTACATAAAAATACTTCCTTTTGTAATCTATAGGTTTTCTGTCAAATAACTTAAATCTGTGACCTCCTGTGGTTACTGACATTTCCAGCACATTTCTAAAGCGGATACCAAGATTTGGAAACAATATTCCAGCTGCTTTAATTTCCAGGAAGGAAATTAAACCAAAACCAGACACAAAAGCTGGTGGAACTCAGCGGGTCGAACAGCATCTCTGGAGAAAAGGAATAGGTGACATTTCGGGTCGAGACAGTTCTTCAGACTGAAGAAGGATCTCGACCTGAAATGTCACCCATTCCTTTTCTCCAGAGATGCTGTCTGACCTGCTGAGTTACTCCAGCTTTTTGTGTCTACCTTTGATATAATTTCTGCTGGATAGAGGGCCATTGTTTCAAAGGAGCATTCATATCCAGTTGCAGCACTGTTTATACTACTTTTATTTCCTCTTCTATTCATTCCCTCCGCTGAAGGTGCTGACTCTCCCTGGGGTCTGGACCCCACCCCTGAAGGTGCTGAATTTCACTGCAATCCATTGTAAGGCTGATAAATGTGAGCATCAGACTACAACAGGAGATTCCATTCAGCACGGGCACACTACTTGCATCAGAGGAGTGTGAGGTGATAGATTTGTCCACTAAAGACTGTGATTCTTTTCTAAAATATATGAGGTATTCTGGTTAGAATGAAGGCATGCACTTTCATTCCTTCCAGGATGTAGAAGCTGTAAAAGGCCAATTTCCATTTTTACAGTCCACTCCTGCTGAGGCCATTGTTCATGCGAATGAACAATACAAAGTGAACCATCTAATATGTCAGTAAACGTTTCCCAGTTTGCCCTTAGTCAGCAGCTGGCTATGAAATATTCTGCATGTCTTTCACTGGGAAACCAATGAAAACAGCAAGTAAATATACTGCCGCCTACAGTGTACTTAGTTAGAAAGAGGGAAGAGATGAAATGGAGGACGTTTTGTCCAACAACTGGGTGTGTTTTAAAATTCTTCAGTTTCATGGAGGTATGGAAATGGTTTGGGTTGAAGAGTGATAACTACAACAGCTCTCAAATGCAATTCACCCCTCCCCCTCCCCACACACACCTTCACCTGTGCAAAGAGATGAAATGAACCAAGTAGCAAATTAGCCTCAGACAGTTAAAAACATAAAAATGAAGAAAATTAAGTAATGTTTTCTATAACCATTCCTTGCCTGTCTACTTTGGTGTAATGTGGAGGGGGGGGGGGGGGGGGGGTAGATGCAAAACACATTCTCAAAATTCCCTTAACAAAGATTTCAATGGAACCCGAGGGGCACCTTTTTCACACAGTGGGCGATGCATATATGGAACAAGCTGCCACAGGAGGTGGTTAAGGCAGGTACCATAACAGCATTTAAAATGCAGGACATTTGGACAGGTACATGGATAGGAAAGATTTAGAGGGATATGAGCCAAAAGCAGGCAGGTGGGACTAGCTGAGATGGGACATTTCGGTCAACTGGGGGGTGTTGAGCAAAAGACCTGTTTCCATGCTCTGTGACTCCAGGAGAACGACTACGGAAGTGTAAGAGAGGAGTATGGAGGGGTTTACAAACTAATTTTATAAAGTACACAATGCTTGCTGCTTCATTTGCTGAGCATGTATTGAGCCAGTGGAGAAAGGTGAATGAGTAGCTGCAGGATATTTGGATAACCAGAAAATATTCTTTGAACTGCCACAGAGCAGGTATATAGCAATCTACTATGCTCATGGTGACACACATGCCTGGAGATGCTGCAATCTTAATCATAAAACAAACATCTGGAAGAACTCAGCAGATCAGGTGACATTTGTGGAGAGAATGGGCAGATGATGTTTCAGGTCAGGACTGATCCAATTGAATGGATTACATGTATTGTAGCCAAGTTTTCTGATTGTACAAAGGAAGCAATAAAGACAGTTGTGAGGAGAATCTTACAACCCAATGGTATGAACATTGAATTCTACAATTTTAGGTAAACAAACCCCCCCCCCCCTTTCACCCCACCCTCCCCCCGTTTTATTTTCCGCCCCTCTCCTGTACTCTACCTAGACTCTTACCAATTTCTCCCCTTCCATTCCATCAACATTCCTAGCTTTATAATTCGCAACACCTTTTGTATTTTCATCTCTGACCTTTATCCATTCTGTCTACGAACCCCCCTCCACAACCTCACCTGTATCTGCCTATCACCTATCTATGTTCTCCAGAGATACTGCCTGACCCGCTGAGTTACTCCAGCATTTTCTGTCTTTTGTTTAAACCAGCACTTGGTTTCTTCATTTGCTCTCACTCGTTCATCTCTGGTTCTTCCCTTTTACACATTCAGTTGCATAGCCTCCTTCTCCAGTGTGAGGCCACTCGACACACCTTCCCCTCCCATCCTCTTTCACCAATCCAATGGGATCATTCACTCTGAGCCAAGCTGGTCCACTTGTCAATGATCCCAACACCCTCTTTCCTTCCTGACCTATTATGGTATGTACATGCAGGAGATGAAACACCTGTTTCACCTTCTACTTTGCATTGCCAAGGGCCCAAACACTTCTTCCAGGAGAAACTGTGATTTACTTCTTGTATTTGCAAGTTGGAATACCATATGCTCTTCTTATGGTACAATCATAACACATGTAGGATGACAAGTGCACACTTGTGACCTCTAGGTTCTGGTCATGCGTCACTTTAATCTTCTGCTCACTTCAACTCCAGTTCTCCTGCAGGGTTCCAATGAAGCTCAACATAAACTTTCAATAAAACCTTCTGGGTTCAACACTGAGTTTGAGAGTGATTCTGCTATTTCCACTTCCATCCCTTCAAGACTCGCTCTTACCTTGTTACTGATTCTGCTACCATTCCTTTGCCTTGCATCATCATCCCTGTTATCATTTATTGTTTTGCCCCTTTCACAGGCTTTGATCTTGTCTTCCCATCACACTTGCACATCACTAACAAGTTCAACGTTTCTCTGTACTGCCATTGCCTGATCTGCTGAGCATTTCTGCCATTCTATGTTTTTATGTCAAAAATAGCTATTGATTTTCAGCTGTTAGTAAGTAAGTAAGTTTATTGGCCAAGTATTCACATACAAGGAATTTGCCTTGGTGATTGCTGTTATCTGAAGAAGGGATTAAGATTTAAACGTTTTTAATCTATTGCATGCTATGTTTATTTCAGTTCTGTTTCCTCTTAAGACTTACTGATTTACGTCAATAAAGTTACTAAATTCTGAAGCTGCTGCTGCGTTATGTGCTTAGTCTTTTGATGTACTGATACTGTATTCCTTTTAATTGTTTTAGTAACTATTACTTTGAAAGTTATTTTTGAATGTATTTTTCCTGTGTATTGTGGTAAATGATTTGTGTCTGAAAGAAATATTCAGCTGGTTTGAGATGTAGAATTTAGTGATCATTTGTTCACCACACTGGGGATGTGATTGCTCAGAGGATGGTGCATAAGAGATTCACCCGGATGTTGCCTGAGATGGAATGATTTAGCCATGAGAAGGACTGGATAGACTGGGCTTGTTTTCTATTATATATTTTTTACAGATTAGTATGAACAAGGGTCCCACCAGAAAACATAATCTGTCCATTCCTTTTACACATGCTGCCTGACCTGCTAAGTTCTTCAGCACTTTGCGTTTTGATCAAGATTTCAGCATCTGCAGTTCCTTGTGTCTCCTCTTTTGTTTTCCTTCGAGAAGGTTGAAAGGACACATGATCAAATATGAGGATGGATCATGAGA
This sequence comes from Okamejei kenojei, assembly GCA_035221665.1. NCBI lineage: Eukaryota > Metazoa > Chordata > Chondrichthyes > Rajiformes > Rajidae > Okamejei > Okamejei kenojei. The sequence goes on from CM069162.1 coordinate 25,568,935, forward strand.
ATCCTTTTACTTTAGTAGGAACCAGAAGGCAGCGGGAAGAGCTAAGAGAATGAGAGAGTATTTTTTCTCCCCGAGGGTGATTGAAATCTGGAAAGTACTAACTGTGGTGATGGTGGAGGCTGGTACTCTCACCTTATTTAAAAGATGAGCAAAGAGGACCATAGACCAAGTGCTGGGAAATTGGATTAGTATTGCTCGCTGGGCCAAACAGCCTGTTTCCATATTGTATGACTCTATACCTGACAGACTTTGATGAAAGGTGCAGCTTCAAATGGAATTTTTATCAACACAGACTGTTAAAGTGGAACTATCTATCAGCAAAATCTCTTATCAGCAAATGGATTAGCTCCTTCAGAGAGGAGAAGCGTGACATGCTGATTTTAAGAGTATTTGATGGCTATGTTAAGGACAGGTCATTCACCCCTCTCACAATTCACCTCAGGCATGGTCACCCACTTTCAACCTCTGTTTTATAATTCCTACCATTATCATTTTAGTTATAATGTCAGAGTATTCAGCATGGAAACAGGCCCTTCGGAGCAGCTTGCCCATGCCAACCAAAGTGCCTCAGCTACATTAGTCCCACCTGCACGCTTTTGGCCCATGTTCCTCTAAATCATTCTTATCCATAATCAAATGTCTTTTAAATGTTATTATAGTTTCTGCCTCAACTATTTCCTCTGGCCGCTCATTACATGTATCCACCACCCTCTGTGTGAAAAGGTTGCTGATTAGATTCCGCTTACAACTCAGCGGTATGAATATTGATTTCTCTAACTTCAAGTAACACTTGCTTTCCCTCTCTCTCTGTCCCTCTCTCACCCTAGTTCTTTGACTAGTTTCACTGTCCTTCTGATTAATTTTACTGATTGTATGCCTCGTTGTCACCTTCCCCTCATCTAACTGAATCATTCTACATTTCCTTATTTTGTCTGCTTTGATCTGTTGTTTCACACCTTACCCTTCCATATCTGTAGTCTCGACCCAAAATGTCACCCATTCCTTCTCTCCAGAGATGCTGCCTGTCCCGCTGAGTTACTCCAGCATTAAGATCTTATGTAACTTTGATAACCACTTTTATTATCGACAATACGCTCCACTATGCGCTATCATCTGGAAACTTACTAATCCTGCCTTGTACGTTCTCATGCAAATCGTTGATATAAACCACAAAAAGCAATGGGCACAGCACTGATCCTTGAGGCACTCCTCTAGTCACAGGCCTCCAGTCTGAAAAACAACCTTCTACCATCAACCTCTGCTGCATTCCATGAAGCCAATTTTCTAGCCAGTCGGCTAGCTCACGCTGGATCCCATTTGATGTAATCTTCCAAAGCAGCTTACCACACGGTACCTTGTCCAATGCTTTGCTGAAATCCATATAGACAATATGTACATCTCTGCCGTCATCAACTTTATGATAATATATTCAAAAAACTCATTCAGATTCGTGAGACATGATCTCCCATCTACAAAATTGTGGTGACTATCCCTAATCAGTCCTAGTCTATCTAAATGCATGCATTTCTTTTTTTGTTTGTTTATTTTTGTTAGAAGTAATTACAATAGTCTGGTACTTAAGTACCTAATACATAAATACATATTTTCATTCTTGTACAACTTCATACTTTTGGTTCAATAATAAAAGAACAGTGAGAGAAAAAATAAATAAAGAGTGTCGGAATAGATAGACAAGCGAGTAGAAACAGAAAGTAAAAGAAATAAAGGACAGAGATGAGAAGTTAAAAGATTGAAAGAAAAGGAAAAAGTAAAGAAAAGAGAGATTAGGAGAGATCTACCTATCTCATATTTTTGCCCATCCGTCACCCAGTTCTAAACCATTTAATTTCTAAGGTTATATTATGTTGCACCATATGCTTGTAAAAAGTTGATAAAAGGAGACCAAATCTTTAAGAATTGGTCTACTTTGCCTAGTAGGAGGAATCTCATTTATTCAATATGTAGCGTTTCAGACATGTTTGAGATCCACATTTTGAATGTTTTTCCAAAATTTAAGTATGTTTTTTTGCTGTTATTAGACCATAATTAAGAAAAGCTTCTTGGAATATAGTTAGTTTATTTCCCTCTTCCATTGATCCAAAGATAATCAATTCTGTATTGGGGTTCAATTTTGTGTTAAATAGTTTTGTAAAAATTCCAAAGATTTCATTCCAAAATTTATACATTTTTGTACACGAGACAAAGGAATGTACCACAGTGACATTTTGAGTTAGAGATTTGTCGTAGATGGGGGAAACATTTGAAAATATTTTATTCAGTCTTGTTTTCGAATAATATAATCTATGTAAAATTTTAAATTGAATTAGGTTATGTCTTACATTCATTGAACATTTGTTTACATATAATAAATTTTTATCCCATCTATCATTCGGAATTTTTATCAATAACTCTTGTTCCCAGTCTCTTCTAATTGCCTCTGTCGTTGGTGTTTCTATATTTAGAATTATATTATATAAGTAAGATATTCAATTGCTTGATTCTGCCTTTCTATTCATTCCTTCCTCCAATAGATCTGGGGTTAAGGTTTGATATCCTTGTATATACTTTTTCAAATAATCTTGAATATGAAAGTATTTGAAATAATGATTACTTTTCAAATTATATTTTAGTTGTAGTTGTTAGAATGATAAAAAATTTCCTATTTCATACATATCTCCCATCGTTTTAATTCCTATTCTTTCCCAATGGATAAACGGTTTATCAATAATGGATGGTTTGAATGAGGGATTATTAGCTATTGGAGAAAGGAGCGATAATTTTCTTAATTTTAAAGTTAATTTTATTTGTTTCCAAATTTGTATTATACTATGAATAATTGGACTCTTCTTGTATATTATATTGTTCAGTTTTATCGGGGAAAGAAGGATCGCTCCTATATTATAAGGGGAACAATCCTCTTTCTCCATTCTTATCCAATCTACCTGTTCGGCAGAACTGTCCAACCAGTAGATTACATTTTTAATATTCACTGCCCAATAATAATACAATAAGTTAGGGAGTGTCAGTCCCCCTGATTCTTTAGATTTACACAAGTGTTTTTTTTTTTAAATTCTGTGTGATTTATAATCCCATATGAAGTTTATAATATCAGAATCTAATTTTTTGAAGATTTTATTAGGTAAGTATATTGGTATTGATTGAAGTAGGTACAATATTTGTGGTAAGAAGATCATTTTTATCGCGTTTATTCTGCCTATTAAAGACATTGGCAGTGTCTTCCAAAATTTAATCAACCCATTTAATTTAGTTAATAAAGGCATATAGTTTGCGTTGAGTAATGACTTATATTTCCTAGTAATTTGGATACCCAAATACTTAAATTTTTCTGTTGTAATTCTAAAAGGGAATTTCAACAGATGTGTCGACTCTTGAGGTTATATCGTCATAATTTCGCTTTTGTTCCAATTTATTCTATATCCTGAAAAAGAACCAAATTCCTCTATTAAATTTAGTATATTTGGTATGCTAATTTGCGAATTTGTATACTTTCAGCTAAAGGCGCGATAACGCGCACCCCTGCCTATTGCCCCTTGCTAATTGGAATTTCGGGGATAATATATTATTAGTCAGTATTCTAGCCGTCGGCTTATCATATAATAATTTTACCCATGAAATAAAATTATCTCCCATGTTAGATTTTTGCAATACTATGAATAAATATTGCCATTCTACTTGATCAAAAGCTTTTTCTGTATCCAATGAAATAATTGCTAGTTCTTCTTCAGTATTATGTGAGTACATTATATTAGACAGCCGTCTCAAATTGTTAAATGAGTATCTCTTTGGTATGAACCCAGTTTGGTCCGGATTTATTAGTTTACTAATATATTTACTCAATCTTCTCGCTAATATTTTTAATATTTTTTGGTCTGTATTTAGGAGTGCAATAGCTCTATATGAGCCTGGGTCTTATAGATCTTTATCCTTTTTTGGTATAAGTGTAATAGTTGACTCGGTTAGTGTTTCTGGTAGTTTATTTTCTTTAAAAGTGTATATATATAAATCTTGCAACCGTGGAGAAATTATCTCGTAGAATCTTTTATAGAATTAATTACTAAAGCCATCTGGTCCTGGCGTTTTGCCACTCTTCAACGAACTAATTGTTTCTTCTATTTCCTGTAGTGTAATCTGAGCTCCTAAAGCCTCTTGTTCCACCATATTTAATTTTGGAAGATTACACTTATCTAAGAAATTTGTAATTTGAGTATTATTTGCAGAGGTTTTCGATGCATATAAATTTTGATAAAATTGAGCAAATCTTTTATTAATATCTTTAGGTAGTGTTAATAATTATCCTTTGTCTGATTTAATTTTAGTAATTGTATTTTCTGTTTCCCGTTTTTTCAGTTGGCGTGCTAAGAGTTTATGAGGTTTATCACCAAATTCAAAATTTTCTTGTTTTGTAATTTGAAATAATCTTATTATTCTGGCCGATAAAATTTTATTTAACTTATATTTTAGTATTATTATCTCATTATGTTTATCTATAGTTGTTTCTTTGGCATTTTCTAAATCTAATTGTCTAATTTCTAGTTCTAACTGCAATTGTTCAGTATTATTCTTTTTATTTTGAAAGCTTGATATGAGATTATAGTTCCTCTAATAAATGCCTTAAAAGTTTCCCATAATAAGGAGCGTGAAATATCTGGTGTATCATTTGTCTCAAAGAAGAATCTCATCTGTTCTTTTAAATATGTGCAACCTTGTGAATTATTTAAAATTTGGGGGTTAAACCTCCAAAACGAATTTTTATCAGGCATTCCTTCTAATTTTAAAGAAAAGGTTAATGGGGAATGATCAGAAATAATACTATTATGATATTTAGAATTATATGTATATGGAATTAGTTTTGTTTCCACTAAGAAATAATCAATACATGAATATATTTGATGTACTGTTGAATAAAATGAATATTCCCTACCTACTGGGTTAGCGATCCTCCATACATCTGTTATATTAGTATTTTTCATGTATGTATTTAGGAGTTCACTCGTTTTAGATTTTATGTTAGTCCTTTTTTGTTTTGCTGATTTATCCAGATATGGATCTAAAACACAATTCAAATCTCCGCCTATTATCACATTTTGATGATTATTTCCAAAATTTTACTAAAGAATTGGGGGTTGTCAAAATTAGGAGCATAAATATTTATCAAAGTAAGTGGAGTAGAATAAATTTCTACCATGACAATGACGTACCTCCCCTCTTTATCTGCTATAGTATTCTTTAATTTAAATGGTATACCTTTACGAATGATAATAGCCATGCCTCTAGATTTAGAAGTAAATGAAGTATGTTTGCCCAATCCAATTTGCCTTCAGTCTTATCTGTGTTTGATATTTCAGATGCATCTCTTGTAAGAAAATAATATCACTGTTTAAGGCTTTTAATTGGGCAAAGATCTTACCACCTTTTAATTGGTTCATTAGCGCCCCTTATATTCCAACTACAAAATGTGATTCCTCCAGTTTTCTTTTGTTTATCATCTTGCATTATGAATCATGTTAATACCTTTACTTCATATGGTGCAACCAAGAACCTTATGACTCCAGGTGAAGGGTGGTCATCCCCAGCTGTTAAGTTTTGTTGGCATCGCCCCTTCAGAATAAACATTGAAAAAGACCAGAAAGTGTAGAGTCGTGAAAAGATAATTAACAAACAAAAAGTGATATTATAATATCCAAAAATAAAGATATTATAATTAAAAACAAACCACCAACAGATGGTAGAAAAATAGTAAGATTAAATGAGAACTTACCAGTTCGAAGTTTGATCTGTATTTTATGAGGAGTTACGATGAGGGATTACGTGAAGACCCCGTCCAGCACGCATGCGCGACATTTCTTCAAAGCAGCGGTGTGGATTCACAGAAAAACACAACAATTGAAATAAATATAGTAAAGAAAAAATAAGAACTTAATTACCAGTTGATCTGTATAATAGAGGGTGGGAGCGGAGGGCACGTAATCCCTCATCGTAACTCCTCATAAAATACAGATCAAACTTCGAACTGGTAAGTTCTCATTTAATCTTACTATTTTACTTCGGAGTCACGTGAGTGACTACGTGAAGACTTCAAAGCTCTGTGAATCCGAACCGTGTACCAGCTCATGCTTTCACTCACTGCCTGAAGACCTTAGAGGGAGGAAGCATGTTATACAATCAACAATAACCTGTTTGTGAACAAAAAAGGTTTATTAATAACAACAAAAAAACAGAGAGCTCCCCCGGGCTTAAATTAAATATTATCTGCAGACTCTAAAATTCTGTCTGCAAATGTAGCAGGCTCCGCCAGCGGCTTATTATAAAACCTTTGGAAAGTTCTTTCCGAGGACCATCCTGCTCTGGCCAGAATATGGTCCATAGGCACATCCATTCGCCTAGCCGCCGACGTAGATGCAGCCCTGGTGGAATGAGATTTGTACACATTAGTATCGACTCCCGCGGACTTAAGCACCTGCTTGAGCCACCTTGAAATGGTTTGGCTCGTCACCTGACCATGAGGCTTCTTGTGGCTTATCCATAAGGCTTTTTCTCTCCCTCTTAAGTTATATGTTGTGTCTATGTAGTTGGCGAGATGGGTCTTGGCACACAACCCGGAACTCCATAACTGGAGGCGTGGTACCTGGTCTAGTTTGTTTGACCAGTCCCTGAATGTGAAATGTGATACAGTCCAATGACTCTGTCATGCTGTCCAGCCTCAGAAGGTGGAGGGACTGTACCCTTTGAGCTGACACTAGAGCCATGAGCATGACTGATTTCAGTGTAAGTTGTTCCAGAGTAAGTGACCTGGGTGGTGGCCATCCCCTAAGGTACGTCAGTACTATGCTGACATCCCAGATCTGAGTGTACCTAGGCCTAGGGGAATTGGTGTTAAAAATGCCCCTCATGATTTTGACCACTAGTGGATGGGACCCCAAAGTCAGTTGTCCTGCTGCTGGAACCAAATAAGCTGACAACGCACTCCTGGCTGTATTAATGGCGCTGTAGCTGAGTCCTTCCCGATGTAATCCAACCAGAAACTCCACAACACTGGTGGCTGTAGCTGTAGTGTAGGTAGTTCCTGTTTTGGAGCAATACCGTTCCCATTTTCTTATGTTGGTCAGGTATTGTCTCCTGGTGGATTCCCGGTGGGATGCGGTCATCATGTTGATGGCGTCCTCAGACAGTCCCAGGCCCAGTAGAGGTCTTTTTAGAATCTGCAAGTCAGGAGATTGACTCTGTCATGGCACGGGTGACTAATGCCTGACACTGGGTGGATTAATAACTGTCGACTGCTGGGGAATTCCAACGGTGTTTCAACAGCCATGTCGAAAGCCACTGGGAACCATAGCTGTGTAGGCCAGTCAGGTATTATCAAGATTCCTGAAGCGGAATCCAATTGAATCTTGCGTAATACCCGACTGATGAGGCAGAAGGGAGGAAAAGCATAAAAGAACATTTTCCCCCAATGCAGCGAGAATGCATCAACTGCTGCTGCCTCAGGGTCTGGTTCCCAAGCGACATACGTTGGTACCTGGTGATTCAGCCTGGATGCAAATAGATCGATATCTGGTGTGCCATATTGCTTTGTAATTTCAGCAAATACTTTGGGATTTAACATCCATTCGATGTTATCATTAAATCTACGTGACCTGGTGTCTGCCACTGTATTTTGCTTACCTGGTAGGTAAGTTGCTGATAACCAAATATGCCTTTTAACACACCATTGCCAGATTAGGTTGGCCAAATTGTCACACGATATCGACTTTACACCATCCATGTGATTGATATAAGCCACCACCACCGTGGTATTATCTAGTTGCAACCGGACATGTGCATGATGCGTATTAGATGAATATGCTTTTAACCCATAAAACGCACCCAACATTTCTAAATAGTTGATACCCCATGTCTGTAGGCAAGATGATTCAAATTTATTCCATCTGCCCCCTGTGCTGGATTGCATGTTAGTTGCTCCCCAGCCCAAAGCACTGGCATCCGTTTGAATGGTTAATACTGGGTTGGTGATCATTATGGGACTGGAGCTGAGTCTTACGTTCCTTGCCCACCATTGTAACTCTGGAATGGATTCAGCAGTTAAACTCATAGCTCGGTCAAAGTGACCTGAGTTTTGCTTTAGTGCATGCACTTTAGCTCTTTGCAAATTTTGATAGTGCAAAGGCCCAAATTGTACGGCTGGAAAAGCTGCTACCATTTTGTCAATAACTCTAGCTACTTCCCGTATGGTTGGCTGATGTTTATTCATGAGTTCGTTGCATGATAGCGCCAATTCTGATGCTTTCCCCTTCGGCAGAGTTACAATCATGCGAACAGTATCTATCGTAAATCCAAGATAGTCCATGGCAGTGGATGGTGTAAGATTGGATTTATCTGGATGTATGACAAACCCCAAAGTTTCAAACAAACGTTTGGTGGCTGCTACTGCCAGAATGGCTGTCTCCAAGGTTTTCCCTACTATTAAAATGTCGTCTAAATACGCCATGACTATATGCTTTTGTTTCCTCAATAATGCCAAGGCAGGTTTTAAGATTTTAGTGAACAACCTTGGAGCAGAGGTTAGCCCATTTGCTAAGGCTTTATATTGCCATAGCTGTTTCATCCAGATAAATTTTAAATATTTTCGATGCTCCTTGTGTATGGGTACTGAGTAGTAGGCATCTTTTAAATCAATGCTTGCTAGAAAGTACCCTCTAGAAACCAATAGTCTGGCTGTTTCAAAAGTATCCATCTTGAAATGTATATACCTGACAGACTTGTTCAAAGTAGTTAAGTTAATGATGATGCGTCGTCCACCATCTTTTTTGATTTTAGTGAAAATATTAGACACAAATTCCAAAGGTTCATGTTTTGTTCTTTCAATGACACCTTTAGCTTATAACCTCATCAGTTCAGCTTGACCCTCTTGTTTCTCCTTGACTGAGAGGGTGAATACCCTTTTGGGCATATGCTGAACTGGTGGAAAATTTTTATGGACAAAGTCAATTTTGTAGCCATGAACGCTGCTGAGTATATACTTGTCATTAGTGATGGATTCCCATGCATCCAAAAACAAGTGCAATCTCCCCCCTGTTAGTACAGAGCCCCTACTGCACATATGCTGAGAGGAACCAGACCCACCTACCTCCATGGTTATTGGTGCTTCTTCTGCCTCTTCGCTGGGCGATGAGGCGTCTGCTGGGCTGTAGAGGGTTGATGTTGATCTCGATGTTGTTGGGGGTGGCGCATTTTCCATGGGGTCCGCTCTGGGCCCTGGCCTAAAAAAGGCTTACGGGGAATGGTTGCGGACCCCGAGCTTTCACCAGTCCCATAGTGTGGTCGACGACTGGTGGACGCCATGGGGTACTGCCGCCTGGGTTTGTTGGGTCTGCTCGGTCCCAAACCTGCCCTCACGAGACCAAAGGTCTTGGATTCTTCTTCCAGGTCTTTCACCTTTTTTGGAAGGTCTTTCCCAAAGAGCAGAATAGGAGGTTCTGACCCCGGTGTTTTGCAAAGTCCCGCAAATTTAGGGTTGAGGGCAGGCTTGATAATCTCCTTTCGCAAATTATTTATTTCATATTGAGTGGTGCACAGCAGAGCTAATGTGTCTTGCTGATTTGTGGAGATGTCCGCACCATCAATGGACCGAGCATAAGATGTTATTCCTGCAGTCAGGAGTTTAAGGATCTTCTGGAGCTTCAACTCCAGGTTTCTGATGTTCTGCTCCAAATGTCCCCAAATTTGGCTATTGACAGCAGGTACATTCAAAGATGTACAATTTACTGGGGCTGTATATAGTTGAAGAGCCTCATTGACCACCTGTTCTTGTAGGGGTTTAGAGGACAGGTGGTTAATGCTGGCTGCAAGTTTCGGCTCTAATGGCCGACCCGCTTGTGGAATGGCCACGTAGCGGTTGACCACACCCAGCAGCTCTTCCTGTTCCTGTACACCCTGCGTACTCCCGATATCTTCAGCCAGTGATCCCTCTTCTTGACCAGCCCAGACCTGGTCGCCAATGCTGCCTTCAAAAGAAGGTGAAGCAATGGCCAGTGCCGTAAAAGGCACTGCGGGAGTGCCTGAGCTCCCTTGGCGAGTCTGCTGCTGCTCTCTCAGCAGATCTCGCTGGAGTAATTGCTCCATAAGCCGTTCCATGCGGCTTAGGCGGCTGCCTGTGCCGCTCTTGAGCGGTGAGGCATCTTCATCCGAATCGTCGGACACTACTGCCCGGTTCTGGCTGCAGGTACCTCCAGCCCGCTGCTCAGGCAGCACTAGCGGTGCTGGGCTCGGCACGGTAGTTATACCCGCCGCCTCTTGCCCCCCCCCCCTCCAAAGAGCATTCCTCAACGGAGGACGAACGGGGGCGAGCTGCAGACTTCTTTCCTCTGGTCTTGCTCATTCTTTCTGGAAAACAAGCAGACCACAGAGAAAAAGATACACGGCCACGGTAAAGCTTACCTGTCGGCCCGACTTTTCAAATTGTAGCGGGAGCGCCTTGAACTCCCGTTCGTCGCAGGTGCACTGCATGAACGCTAATGTCGCGCATGCGTGCTGGACGGGGTCTTCACGTAGTCACTCACGTGACTCCGAAGTAAAATTCTTATTGACTTCCGTAGATGTTTTTATATGTTTCGCTCTGCCCCCTTGACGAATTATTATTAATTGGAAGAGAGAGCGATACAAAGTTCAAAGTTAAAACGTACTCCAATAGCTAGATTAGAAATGCATCTTCAAAGAGGAAAAACAAAATAAAAAGTAGTTTCCAACATTAATTATATACTTAGATATAACAGTAATTATGTTAATTATATATCCATATCTATCAATATGCCTAGATTTATTACAATTAAGTCTGAAACTTTTGTATCAGACAACAGCAGGTTCCAAGGGGTTAACCAGATTCAGACCCTTGGATAACTTCCAAGTATCTGAGTCTCCTCCCCCCCCCCCCTTTATGTGCAATCTAGACTAAGTCTACTATATCCATAAAATGTGTTAATATGTTATTAATACTTATTAATCATATGTAACTCGTTATTCTTATTAGCAAATAATTAACATCATGAAATAAACATCAGCTATAGTTAAGCTATGCCTTAATATTACCCAATTTTATTAATTATATTTTATGTTAGTATGTAATTATGTTTCTTAAATCATAAATTTCTATATACAAGTCCACTGATAATATTCTATATTACACTATATTCGCAATTTATTTTCCCCGCCACAGTTTCTCTTCTTTGTCAGTCCTTTGTTGAGATGAAACATAAAATCCGACCTTGAATTAACATTCCAAAGTTAAAAAGACTAGACAACGCCTCGAGGAAGTTTCGCCATTTTAACAAGAGCAGTCCATTTTGTATGTTAAAAAAAAGAGACACAATCCTTTCTTTGTCGTTTCTCCCCGATGTTATTGTAGGAGACCAACTCCTAATGATCAGTAGACCTCCTTTGTGATACTTTGTGCATATTTAAATTCCTCTTCTGGATCCGTGAATGCACATTCGACATGGTTATAAGAAATTCTCAATTTAGCGGGATATACTATCCCATATCTTACTCCCGAGACCTCATTCAGTAGTCTTCTCGTGTTTGTAAACTTGTCCCTCTTTTCCATGACTTCAGCTGGAAAATCACGGAAGAATCTTAGTTTGTCTTCTCCAAACATCAAATTCACACCATATGGAATCTTTTTCATAATTCCTTCCAGGGTTGAAATGTCATAGAATTTCTTATACCTCAGAATGCCCTAGTAACTTTGTGACCACAGATGTTATGTTCACTGACCCATAATTCCCAGGCTTTTCCTTGCAACCCTTATTAAATAGAGGCCGAACATTTGCCACCCTCCAGTCGACCGACACCCAACTCATATTTAATCGTGAATGATATCTCAGCCCGGATATCTGCAATTTCTTCTCCAGCTTCCCACAGTGTCCTTGGATATATCTGATCAATCGCGAGTTGTCTACCTTCATGCACGTTAGGACATTCAGCACCTCGGTCATAATGCTGATTGCCCTCAAGACACTTCCATTGACTGCCCCATGTTCCCTGGTCCTCGTGTCTTTGTTCTATATCATTCATCAAATCCCCCAATCTCCAAAGTTCCCTGTAGGATTCACTCATTCTCCCCAACCTGATTTTATAGTATCTCAGACAACTCAACGCATGGAATATTCTATTCTTCAAATAATCAGCGACCGTTTAACACCAGAACCAGGATCAGGAATGGTAGCTGGTTACATAGCATCAGAGGGAAAGGAAACAAGATATTCCAGAGGCGGTTCTTTGTAAGAAATTCTACTATTATTTAAAATCCAAACTTAATACCAGACAAGAGGACATAGCTTTAAGGTGAGATTGGCAAAGTTTAAAGGAGATGTGCAGGGCACGTGTTTTGATAGAGGGTGGTCGATGCCTGGAACATGCCGCCAGGTGGTGGTAAAGGTTGATATGTCAGCAGCATTTAGGGGGCATTTGGATAGGCACATGGATATGCAGAGAATGGAGGTATATGGATCACATGTCGGCAAAGGTGATTAGCTTAACTTGGCATCATGTTCGTCATGGAAAGTGTGGGCCAAAGGGCTTGTTCCTATGTTGTACAGTTCTATGTTCTCAGACATCAGGCCATGTTCTTTAACTCATACATGTCAGAATACTGTCCTCTGCATGAGCTAATGAGTCAATATGTATGCCCCTTCTGTCATTTAATTATATCAAGGCAACTTCTTTTTACTGCTCTTCACTTTACTATTTTGTCATCTCCCTCAACCAAATTATATTGAATTTAGTTTTAAAATCTCCAGTTCCACTTCAAACTTTTGTGGAAATTAACTCCAGATTATAACTACACTGGCCCCATGACAAAGTTCTCTTGCTGTCACCCCTGAACGTATTCTAAGATAATGGCTGTGCATTCTTGGGAAAGTCTTAACCCGCCCTTCTAAATCCGCTTATCATTTCAACACAATCATGAAATTAGAATTCCATCTTCAAAATTCAAGGGAACAGAAGGCACGTGCATGGCACCAGCAATTATAAATCAATTATTTATGTCACAGAAATGACCCCACCCAACACCAGTAATTGTTCCATTAAGAGGCCCACTGGAAGAGAAGGAGGGGGAGGAGCGACATCCGACCGGTAAGCTTTAAAATCAAGCGCGGGGCTTGTTTTTTCAGAGGCCCACAGGAGCCGTTGGAAGAGAAGGAGGGGGAGGAGCAACATCCGACCGGTAAGCTTTAAAATCAAGCGCGGGGCTTGTTTTTTCAGAGGCCCACAGGAGCCGTTGGAAGAGAAGGAGGGGGAGGAGCGACACCCGACCGGTAAGCTTTAAAATCAAGCGCGGGGCTTGTTTTTACCTAAATCCATAACGTTCCATTTGGAGAAGTGAGTTTTTTTTTGAGGAAGCAGCTGATTGGTGGGAAGTGGACTAGGGTAAGTAGCTGATTGGTGGGAAGTGGACCAGGGTAAACAGCTGAATTACAGTCAGATTTCAGCAGTTTGTAGTGATTTTATATTGTGTTGATATTGTATCCTGTGTAAGGGGGGAGTATGAAGGCCAGGGCAGTGTACTGTTCTGGATGTCAGATGAGGGAGGTCAGGGAATTTGATAGCCCTCCAGACGTCCACATGTGCGCCAGGTGTGTCGAGATGGGGCTCCTAATGGACTGTGTTAGGAACCTGGAGCAGCAGCTCGATGACCTCCATCTGGTCAGGGAGAGTGAGGAGGTCATAGAGAGGAGCTACAGGGAGGTAGTCACTCCCAGACCACAGGAGGCAGACAAGTGGGTCACAGTTAGGAAGGGCAAGGGGCAGAGGCAAGGGCTAGAGAGTACCCCTGTGACCGTACACCTGGAAAATAGGTACTCGGGTTTGAGTACGATTGGAGGGGACAGCCTAGCTGGGGGCAGCAACAGCGGCCGGGCCTCCGGCACAGAGACCGGCCCTGATGCTCAGAAGGGTAGCAAAAAGAGGAGGGCAATTGTAATACGGGACTTTATAGTTAGGGGGTCGGATAGGCGATTCTGTGGACGCAGTTGGGAGACCTGGATGGTAGTTTGCCTCCCTGGTGCCAGGGTCTCGCATGTGTCAGAACGTGTCCAAAAGATTCTGATAAGGGAGGGAGAGGAGCCTGATGTTGTGGTACACATAGGTACCAATGACATAGGCAGAAAAAGTGACGAGGTCCTGAAGGGAGAATTTAGGGAGTTGGGGGGAAAGTTAAGGAGAAGGACCAAAAGGGTAACGATTTCAGGATTGCTGCCTGTGCCGCGTGACAGTGAGAGTAGGAATGAAATGAGGTGGAGGATAAATGCGTGGCTGGGGGACTGGTGCAGTGGGCAGGGATTCAAGTTCCTTGATCACTGGGACCTCTTTTGGAGAAGGCATGATCTGTACACAAAGGACGGGTTGCACTTGAACCCGAGGGGGACCAATATCCTGGCAGGGAGATTTGCAAAGGCTACTGGGGAGACTTTAAACTAGAAAGGCTGGGGGGAGGGACTCGGGTAGAGGGGGCTAGGGGTCAGGGTGTGGGGCAAGAGGCAGAGAAGGGAAACACTCGGACCCAAAATGTAGGTGAGAAAGATGAAAAAGATAATAGACAGAGAATAAGGGATGGTGGGTTTCTAAAATGTGTATATTTTAATGCTAGGAGCATTGTAAGTAAGGTGGATGAACTTAGAGCCTGGATTGACACCTGGAAATATGATGTTGTGGCAATCAGTGAAACATGGTTGCAGGAGGGCTGTGATTGGAAACTAAATATTCCAGGATTTCGTTGATTCAGGTGTGATAGAATTGGAGGGACCAGAGGGGGAGGTGTTGCATTGCTTGTCAGAGAGGATATTACAGCAGTGCTTTGGCAGGATAGATTAGAGGGCTCGTCTAGGGAGGCTATTTGGGTGGAACTGAGAAGTGGGAATGGTGTAGCAACACTTTTAGGGGTGTACTATAGACTGCCAAATGGGGAGCGAAAATTGGAAGAGCAAATATGTAAGGAGATAGCAGATATTAGTAGTAAGCACAAGGTAGTGATTGTGGGAGATTTTAATTTTCCAAAAATAGACTGGGAAACACATTCTGTAAATGGGCTGGATGGTTTGGAGTTTGTAAAATGTGTGCAGGATAGTTTTTTGCAGCAGTACATAGAGGTATCGACCAGAGAAGGGGCAGTGCTGGACCTCCTGTTAGGAAATGAGGCAGGTCAGGTGACGGAGGTATGCGTTGGTGAGCACTTCGGGACCAGTGATCACAATACCATTAGTTTCAATATAATTATGGAGAGTGTCAGAACTGGACCTAGGGTGGAGATTTTTGATTGGAGAAAGGCTAACTTTGAGGGAATGCGTAAGGATTTTAAAGGAGTGAATTGGGACACTTTGTTTCATGGGAAGGATGTAGAAGAGAAATGGAGGACATTTAAAGGGAAAATTGTAAGAGTACAGAATCTTTATGTCCCTGTTAGATTGAAAGGAAATAGTAAAAAATTGGAAAGAGCCATGGTTTTCAAGGGAAATTGGACACTTGTTTCAAAAAAGAGAGATATCTACAATAATTATAGGAGGCATGGAGTAAATGAGGTGCTAGAGGAGTATAAAGAATGTAAAAAGAATCTTAAGAAAGAAATTAGGAAGGCTAAAAGAAGATATGAGGTTGCTTTGGCAAGAAAGGTGAAAGTAAATCCAAAGGGTTTCTACAGCTATATTAATAGCAAAAGGATAACGAGGGATAAAATTGGACCATTAGAGAACCAGAATGGACAGCTATCTGCAGAGCCAAAAGAGATGGGGGAGATATTGAACAATTTCTTTTCTTCGGTATTCACCAAGGAGAAGGATATTGAACTCTGAGGTAAGGGAAAAAAGTAGAGTAGCTATGGAAACAATGAGATTCAAAGAGGAGGAAGTACTGACACTTTTGAAAAATATAAAAGTGGATAAGTCTCCAGGTCCTGACAGGATATTCCCTAGGACACTGAGGGAAGTTAGTGTAGAAATAGCAGGAGCTATGACAGAAATATTTCAAATGTTATTAGAAACGGGAATAGTGCCGGAGGATTGGCGTACTGCGCATGTTGTTCCATTGTTTAAAAAGGGTTCAAAGAATAAACCTAGCAATTATAGACCTATTAGTTTGACGTCAGTGGTGGGCAAATTAATGGAAAGGATACTTAGAGATAATATATATAAGCATCTGGATAAACAGGGTCTGATCAGGAACAGTCAACATGGATTTGTGCCTGAAAGGTCATGTTTGACAAACCTTCTTGAATTTTTTGAAGCGGTAACTAGGGAAATTGATGAGGGTTAAAGCAGTGGATGTTGTCTATATGGATTTCAGTAAGGACTTTGACAAGGTTCCCCATGGAAGGTTGGTTAAGAAGGTTCAATCTTTGGGTGTTAATGGCGGAGTAGCAAGATGGATTCAACAGTGGCTGAATGGAAGATGTCAGAGAGTAATGGTGGATGGCTGTTTGTCAGGTTGGAAGCCGGTGACCAGTGGGGTGCCTCAGGGATCTGTGTTGGGTCCACTGTTGTTTGTCATGTACATCAATGATCTGGATGATGCGGTGGAAAATTGGATAAGTAAGTATGTAGATGATACTAAGATAGGTGGTGTTGTGGATAATGAATTAGATTTTCAAAGTCTACAGAGAGATTTGGGCCATTTGGAAAAGTGGGCTGAAAGATGGCAGATGGAGTTTAATGCTGTTAAGTGTGAAGTGCTACATCTTGGCAGGACAAATCAAAATAGGACGTACACGGTAAATGGTAGGGAATTGAGGAATGCTGTGGAACAGAGGGATCTAGGAATAACTGTTCATAGTTCCCTGAAGGTGGAATCGCATGTAGATAGGGTGGTAAAGAAAGCCTTTGGTGTGATGGCCTTTATAAATCAGAGCATTGA
The DNA here is from genome assembly GCA_035221665.1 of Okamejei kenojei. Taxonomy (NCBI): domain Eukaryota; kingdom Metazoa; phylum Chordata; class Chondrichthyes; order Rajiformes; family Rajidae; genus Okamejei; species Okamejei kenojei. Next base: position 25,585,852 of record CM069162.1, read on the forward strand.
ATATAGGAGTAGGGAAGTAATGTTAAAATTGTACAAGGCATTGGTAAGACCAATTCTGGAGTATGGTGTACAATTTTGGTCGCCTAATTATAGGAAGGATGTCAACAAAGTAGAGAGAGTACAGAGGAGATTTACTAGAATGTTGCCAGGGTTCCAGCAACTATGTTACAGAGAAAGGTTGAACAAGTTAGGTCTTTATTCTTTGGAGCACAGAAGGTTAAGGGGGGACTTGATTGAGGTCTTTAAAATGATGAAAGGGATAGACAGAGTTGACGTGGATAAGTTTTTCCCATTGAGGGTAGGGAAGATTCAAACAAGAGGGCATGACATGAGAATTAAGGGACAGAAGTTTAGGGGTAACGTGAGGGGGAACTTCTTTACTCAGAGGGTGGTGGCTGTGTGGAATGAGCTTCCAGCAGAAGTGGTGGAGGCAGGATTGATTTTAACATTTAAAGGTAAAGTGGATAGGTATATGGACGTGAAGGGAATGGAGGGGTATGGTCTGAGTGCAGGTAGATGGGACGAGGGGAAAACAAATGGCCGGCACGGACTGGAAGGGCCGAGAGGGCCTGTTTCCGTGCTGTAATTGTTATATGGTTATATGGTTATTGTCATAATGACAGCATTCCTCAAGAGGTGAAAGTCACAAAACTGCTGATGTTGGAAATCTGACAAGAGCCGTCTACCCGAAATATATGGTCTGTTTCTCTTTCCCCACACATTGTCTGGTGTGCTGAGTGTTATCTGTTTATATTCACAAGTGGGCTGTGGCCCGTGCTCACAGGCACAATGTCTGCTGGATGTAAGCTGGCCAGGGTGGAATAATGTAGATTGCAATGTGCGATGGAAATTCTGAATCATGAACTCCATTGTGTTTGTGGTCAGGGAGAAACTTCTCAGCCAATAGCTTTCTCCGTGGTCACCCAGTTCTGCAATGAGATGGAATGAATTCATCCCAATGTGAATGATGTCAGATTCTCCAAGAAATACAAGCTCCATGAAACAGGTGCCCTTCATTCCAGGATTACTGAGTCACGTCAGAATGGGTGGGTCACTCTACCATTTGCCTCGGGTGAGCAGCCAACATAATCACAGTCCACTCACACCCTGGTCATTCTCTCTTCTCCCCTCTCCAATTTGTATAAAGGCTTGTCAGCACAGTCTACCACATTCAAGAACAGACAATAGACAATAGGTGCAGGAGTAGGCCATTTGGTCCTTCGAGCCAGCACTGCCATTCAATGCGATCATGGCTGATCATCCCCAGTCAGTACCCCATTCCTGCCTTCTCCCCATATCCCCTGACATCGCTATTTTTAAGAGCCCTATCTAGCTCTCTATTGAAAGCATCCAGAGAACCTGCCTCCACCGCCCTCTGAGGCAGAGAATTCCACAGACTCACCACTCTGTGTGAGAAAAAGTGTTTCCTCGTCTCCATTCTAAATGGCTTACTCCTTATTCTTAAACTGTGGCCCCTGGTTCTGGGCTCCCCCAACATCGGGAACATGTTTCCTGCCTCCAGCGTGTCCAAGCCCTTAACAATCTTATATGTTTCAATGAGATTCCCTCTAATCCTTCTAAACTCCAGAGCATACAAGCCCAGCTGCTTCATTCTCTCAGCATATGACAGTTCCGCCCTCCCGGGAATTAACCTTGTAAACCTACACTGCACTCCCTCAATAGCAAGAATGTCCTTCCTCAAATTAGGGGATCAAAACTGCACACAATACTCCAGGTGTGGTCTCACTAGGGCTCTGTACAACTGCAGAAGACTTCTTTAAAGACCTCTCATATGTTAAGTTTCCCTGATCTTCTCCCCTACCTCGTTGTAGCACTCCAGTGCTGGAGTCCAGACAAAAGATTCTGTGGTGGCAATCTGTCTCAATACCTGGAACGTATTGCCTCGGGTAGTGGTTGAGGCAGGTACGATAATGGCATCCCAGAAACTATTGGATATGGATGTGCAGGGAATGGAGGGATATGAATTATGTGCAGGTAGATAAGAATTGGTCTTGGCATCATGTTTGGCACAGACATTTTGGGCTGAAGGGCCTGTTGTGGTGCTGTACTGTTCTATGTTTAGGATGAGACACTAAACCAAGGGCCCCGTTCCCTCTCAAATTCTAGATTCCACAATATTATTGGAAGAAGATCAAGGTAATTACTTCTCTTGGGTAAAAACCATATTTAAACAACATTAGTAAAAACTAATAATTTGGTCATTTTCAAATCCTGCTTGAGGGATTTTGCTCTGTGAAAATCTCTAGGTCTGTTTCCTGCATTACAACATAAATGACAATTCAAAAGTGTTGCAATGACCACTTTGGGACTTGCTGCTTTGAAGCATGTTCTAAAAATGCAAGTAACTCTTTATATCAACTCTCTTCAAACATTTTTGATTAGATCCAAGGTTATAACTTGATCGGTGTCCTTCCCAGAGGAGCAGTCACCTGAACTGGGATCACCTGCCAATCAGGCAGGTTCTATCAAACACAGAAAATAATTTGATGTAATAGCAGTACCAGTTGCTAATACAATGAATTATTTAAACAGGGCGTTTACATAGAACATTAGGTCATCTAATGAGGTTGGTACAGAGGAGAATGGTGCAGCATATGACTCAGAGCAAACAAAGACAATTTATGGAAAATAATGAGTTCACATAGAACAGTGCAAAGAGGGTCTGCAATATCTCCAACGAGAAGGAAATGCAATGAGTTGAGGATAAATTATGTACAATGAGTTCCTCAGCAGTGTGGGCACCATGACTGCAGTAAAATATAAGCAGGAAATCTGGGCACATTCAATAACCAGGAACATCAGTGGTTCACACCAGTGGCCTTTATTCTTTACAAATGGAAGTTAAAGACTGATTTTTTTTCAATGTATGGTTCATAATAGAGTCCACAGTAGAAGGGAGAGTGGGGAAGGGTATCCTTTTAAACTTCTTTTGCTGCACTGTTCAGTGTTTTGAACAGATTCAACCTGTTAGGCATTTTATTCAGTTTCAAACCAAGTTTGAATATTTAGCGGTTTCCCTTCAGGAACCTGAAATGGTTGTTAGATTTTAATATGCTTACTCAGCTCCAGTGGACTTCCAGCAGTAAGTGTTTGAGCTTTCATGATCCAGTTTACTTACAAGAGCAAAACACCTGCTGGAGAAACTCTGCAGGCCAGATGGCGTTTTAAGTTGGGACCCTTCTTCAGACTATCCATTCCCTCCACAGATGCTGCCTGACCCGCTGAGACTTTCTAGCATTTTATGTTTTGCTGAAAATTCCAACATCTGCAGTTTTTTATGTCTCCGATAATTTATTGTACATTTATTGTTGTTATTTAGCCTGTAAAGCAGCAGCAAGTAGGAATTTCATATTTCTGGTTCATAATCATATGGACACAGAAAAAGATCCTTTGGCCCAACTTGTCCATGCCGACCAAGATGCTCCATCTAAGCTAGTCCCATTTGCCCGTGTTTGGCCTATATTTCTCCAAACCTTTTCTTAAATTTTGTATCCATGTCTTTTAAATGCCATTATAGTACCTGTCTCAACTACCTTCTCTGGCTGTTCGTTCCATAGGCCCACCACCCTCTGCATTGATATTCAGTTCATGCGCCAAATAACTAGCAACCTTGATGAACTTACAAATTCAATGTGCAGGTCTATAACCTGGATATGCTGTGATAACTCAATTCCTTATAAATATCACAACTGATTACTGGGAACATAAAAGTGGATGGTAAAAGGTTCTACAAACATGTAAAAAGAAAAAAGATTAGTGAAGTCAAATGTAGGTCCCTTACAGACAAAAACAGGAGAAAATATAGAAACAAGAAACGGCAGATGCTGGTTTACAAAATCCCCCACAAAATCCTGGTGTAATTCAGCAGGTCAGGCAGCATCCCTGGAGAACATGGATAGGTGATGATTCGGGTCAGGATCCTTATTCGGACTGAATCAGTCTGAAGAAGGGCCCTGACCCGAAATGTCCCTGACCCGCTGTGGTACTCCAGCACTTTGTGTCCTTTTTTCAGGAGAAAACATAACAGGGAACAGGAAAAATGGCAAAAAGAATAAAATAAGTAGTTAGATTATGTCTTCACAGAGGAGAATACGTTACATTACAGAAATCTTCGAATACAAGAATCTGACACTAAAGAAAATTAGGATTTGTAAGTAATGACACTGAATGCTGATAAACACAGAGCATAATAATTTATATTATCCCAGAGGAGAAAAAGTGGATGCATTGATTGTCAAATTTCCAGAATTCTATCATTCTCTCAGATGGGAGAGCGACAGGAGGAACTCTACAATAGTAAAAAGAAGGGAGAGAGAATACTGGGAACTACACCCTGGTTGGCCTGTATCTTCCCTAACATATATAGTGGAGAAAATGCTTGGAACTATTAACATTTCAATGTGATTAGACAGTCAACATGGATTTCTGGATGTGAAATCATGTTTGCCAAAGCTATTGCAGTTATTGTAAGATCAAGACTGGAGTACCACTGAATGAGGCTGTTGCTACTAAATGCCAATGTTTTCAAATGTAATATTAAAAGTTTGCTGAAGAAACCAAACTTGGTGAGATTGTGAATTGTGAGGAGTCTTCAAGGTGACTGAGACAGGATGGGTATGTGGGCTGTTGGAGGGATTGCTGTATTCGACCTGCACCCTGAATCTGGCTTTGATATAGGGCCCAGTTCCCCTCTTAATTAGTCCTCAGATCGGGACTGCACACAGAGAAAATCTTGTAATACAGTGGGGAGTTTCAAAAACATGTCCCTGTAAACATGATGGAAGTTAAAATCCTCCACTACGAAAACACCAACAATCTTATATCTTTCTAATTTGTCTACATCTCTGCTCTGCTTTCTCTTGTTGAGTTTTATGAGGCCTATGGTATATTTCCATCAAAATAAGTGTCCCATTTTCATTCCTAATCTCTGCCCTAATGGTCTAATGTGAAGAACCTTCCAGGATATCCTGTCTCAGTACCACGACAATGGATTATTTAATCAATCGTACAAAGCCATCTCTTCTTTTCCATCTCCCGAACCATTTCATTGACCTCCAACATTGCACCATGAAACCTTGAGTTGACAGTTCTGGCTTTCCTTCAGTCATATTTCGGTGATTCTTCAGCCAAATTTGTTTAAACCTTTTTCCACTGCAAACCTGACTCCAAAGATCTTGGACTCATTCTGGTTCAATACAATCCATCTAGCTTCTACAGTTTCACCTTCCCAAGGAACAATCCAGATATCTAATGAACATGCTCCTACACCATTCCTGTTGTGACAAATCATCCCAATTGACCTGATATGAGTTGCTTTCAAGTCCATTCTATAATGAGCCTCAGATTTTGTTTCTGACTCCACCAGACAAGTACAAAAATCAAGAGCAATTTGTGCAGAAATAACAGTCATTCATTTATCATATAGAATTGAAGTGAATTAATATATTGCACTTCTTTCATTTCATTGAAGTTTAAATCAGACACCTAAAATATACATCTGAACAAATTTTCTTCTTCACAAGTAACATCATACAAATCCCGTAAAACTGCCCCACTGTGAAGTGAATATTGTTGGCTTTTACCACTATTTCCCTCAAACATTTCAACAGAAATAGGTTCTGAACCTGTGCACAAAGAAGGCAAACGCAATGCTGGCATTTATTTCCAGAGGGCTAGAATACAAAAACGGGGATGTAATGCTGAGCCTCGATAAGGTGCTGGTCAGTCTGGATTTGGAGTATTGTGAGCAATTTTGGGCACCATATGTAAGGAGGGATGAGCTGGCACTGGAGAGAGTCCAGAGGAGGTTTACAAGAATTATCCCAGGAATGAGTGTGTTAAAATATGATGAACATTTGATGGCACTGGGCTTGTACTCGCTGGAGTTTAGAAGAATGAGGGGGGACCTCATTAAAACCGACTGAATAGTGAAAGGCTTGGATAGAGTGAATGAGGAGAATCTAGGACTAGAAGTCATACCTTACGTACGTTCCTTTAGGAAGGAGATGCGAAGGAATTTCTTTAGTCAGAGGGTGGTGAGTGTGGATTCTTTTGCCACAGAAGGCTGTGAAGGCCAACAGATATTTTTAAGGCAGTGAGAGATAGATTCTTGATGAGTACTGGTGTCAGGGGTTAAGGGGAGAAGGGATAGGAGGGAGAGATACATCAGCCATGAGTAAATGGCAGAGTCGACTTGTAGGGCCAAATGGCCTACTTCTGCTCCTATCACTTATGACCTTTTAACCTTATGCACGGAGCTCTGTTTCCGCTGAGTCATATGGAGTTGGCAGTGGAGTCCTGTGATTCCACATGACTACTCAGAACCGACAGCAGGGCAGAGGTGGCAAAGGACTGAAACACAATTGATTAACTTTAATATTTTTAATTCCTTCCAAATATTACTTCATTCACTAGAGGGCACCTTCGTTGGCATGGATGAATTGGGTAGAAAGATGTGTTTACATGATTATAACTATGATAATGACTTTAATTTCAACAATATTTTCAACTGTGTCTCCATCAAAAAATAATTATAACTCAATTTGCATTGATAGCTGAACATCCATCAAGCACAAATGTCACGTCAAGATGGGATTCAACATCAGAAAGCAACCAAACGACAGAAGCATCATCAATATCCAAACCTTCAAAAGAAGGAAACTCAGAATCATCTCAAACAGCAGAATCACACACAAGAGACGGCTCCACTCCAGAAACAACTCGAAAAACCCAGCATTCATCACAAAACTCAACAAGCACAATACTTAATTCTTCAGAAAATGTGTCCGTTTCAGAACCTCATTTCATGACACAATTATCAGTCACGACACATTCCTCATCGGAATCATATTCCACATCAACAGAACCTTCATCAGAACCACATCCTACAATAGCAGCATCCACGATTGCCACATCCTCTCAGGCAACAACTCCAAAAACCCAGCAATCTGCAAGAACTGAACTTTCATCACAATCCAATCCAAGCACAACCTCCACATCGACACAGGTTTCATCAAAAACTGAATCACCCTCAGAAATCCATCAGACCACAGAAGTGCATTCAAGCTCCTTGTCCTCATCAAAAACACATCCAACAACATTACACGAATCATCATCAACAGAGCTTCCAACAACAGCATATCCAGCATTGACAACCGCTTCATCTGTTAGTGTGTCCCCATCTGAAACCCACCTAACAACAACACCACTATCATCGCCAACTCAGTCCTCAGCAGAGACCTATTCAACAACAGAAACATCCACAAACAAACCTTCATCAGAAACACATCCAACAACAGTGGAATCGCCAAGCACACAGCATACAACTCAAGCACATCAAAGCTCAACTGAAGTTTCATCAGCCACTGTGTCGCCAGTTGAATCCCACTCCGCAACTTCATCACTTTCATTGGTTACTGAATCCCCATCAGAAACACGTTCAACATCTGCACAAGCATCAGTGACAACTGAAACGTCATCAGAATCCCATCCAACTACAGAGGCATCACGAATCACAATGACCTCTTCAGAAAGACAGCCGACAGCACATGAATCATCAAGTACAGAGCAGTCAACACAAACTCATGGAACAACATCAGAAATTCCCTCAGAAAGTGCGTCATCATCAAAATCCCTCGCAACAGCAACAACGTCACCTTTGGTCACTGAGAGCTCAGCGGTAACTTATTCTCAATCATCGCAAATCACATCCTCCAACAAATCTGCAATAGTCTCACATCCAACGACAGAAGAATCATCGATCACCGTCTCCTCACCTGAAGCACATCAGACAAATACACAGGAACCTTATACATCGACTTATCCAAAGACAACACAAGCTTCAACAGAAACTATTTTGACAACCGAAACACATTTAACAACACCTATCTCAAAGGAAACGGAGCCTCCATCAGTAACCTACCCACGCACAACAGAAGGCTTATCCACAACAGAATTTTCCTCACCAACACCGAATGGTAGACAGGCATCAGCAACCACATTGTCCACAGCTGAAACACGGTCAAAAATACAGGAATCAATAGGAACGGAGCATTCAACACAAACCATTGCAAGCACGACACAGATTTCTTCAGAGAGTGTGTCCGTTTCAGAACCACATTTCACAACGCAATTTTCAGGCACGACACATTCCTCATCGGAATCATATTCCACATCAGTGAAAGCTTCCTCAACAACAGAACCTTCATCACAATCACATCCTACCGAAGCAGCATCCACAATTGCCACATCCTCTCTGGAAACAACTCCAAAAACCCAGCAATCTTCAAGAACTGAACTTTCATCACAATCCAATCCAAACACAACCAATTATTCGTCAGTCACCGAGTCCTCTTCAGAAACACATTTAACAACATCAAGTTTATCACAGCTAACCGAGTCCTCAACAGAAACATACTCCACATCGACACAGGTTTCATCAAAATCTGAATCACCCTCAGAAATCCATCAGACCACAGAAGTGCCTTCAAGCTCCTTGTCCTCATCAAAAACACATCCAACAACATTACACGAATCATCATCAACAGAGCTGACAACAACAGCATATCCAGCATTGACAACCGCTTCATCTGTTAGTGTGTCCCCATCTGAAACCCACCTAACAACAACACCACTATCATCGCCAACTCAGTCCTCAGCAGAGACCTATCCAACAACACAAACATCCACAAACAAACCTTCATCAGAAACACATCCAACAACAGTGGAATCGTCAAGCACACAGCATACAAATCAAGCACATCAAAGCTCAACTGTAGTTTCATCAGTCACTGTGTCGCCAGTTGAATCCCACTCCGCAACTTCATCATTTTCATTGGTTACTGAATCCCCATCAGAAACACGTTCAACATCTGCACAAGCATCAGGGACAACTGAAACTTCATCGGAATCCCATCCAACTACAGAGGCATCACGAATCACAATGTCCTCTTCAGAAAGACAGCCGACAGCACATGAATCATCAAGTACAGAGCAGTCAACACAAACTCATGGAACAACATCAGAAATTCCCTCAGAAAGTGCGTCATCATCAAAATCCCTCGCAACAGCAACAACGTCACCTTTGGTCACTGAGAGCTCAGCGGTAACTTATTCTCAATCATCGCAAATTACATCCTCCAACAAATCTGCAATAGTCTCACATCCAACGACAGAAGAATCATCGATCACCGTCTCCTCACCTGAAGCACATCAGACAAATACACAGGAACCTTATACATCGACTTATCCAAAGACAACACAAGCTTCAACAGAAACTATTTTGACAACAGAAACACATTTAACAACACCAATCTCAAAGGAAACGGAGCCTCCATCAGTAACCTACCCACGCACAACAGAAGGCTTATCCACAACAGAATTTTCCTCACCAACACCGAATGGTAGACAGGCATCAGCAACCACATTGTCCACAGCTGAAACACGGTCAGAAACGCAGGAATCAATAAGAACGGGAGCATTCAACACAAACCATTGCAAGCACGCCACAGAATTCTTCAGAGAGTGTGTCCGTTTCAGAACCACATTTCACAACGCAATTTTCAGGCACGACACATTCCTCATCGGAATCATATTCCACATCAGTGAAAGCTTCCTCAACAACAGAACCTTCATCACAATCACATCCTACCGAAGCAGCATCCACAATTGCCACATCCTCTCTGGAAACAACTCCAAAAACCCAGCAAACTTCAAGAACTGAACTTTCATCACAATCCAATCCAAACACAACCAATTATTCATCAGTCACCGAGTCCTCTTCTGAAACACATTTAACAACATCAAGTTTATCACAGCTAACTGAGTCCTCAACAGAAACATACTCCACATCGACACAGGTTTCATCAAAAACTGAATCACCCTCAGAAATCCATCAGACCACAGAAGTGCCTTCAAGCTCCTTGTCCTCATCAAAAACACATCCAACAACATTACACGAATCATCATCAACAGAGCTTCCAACAACAGCATATCCAGCATTGACAACCGCTTCATCTGTTAGTGTGTCCCCATCTGAAACCCACCTAACAACAACACCACTATCATCGCCAACTCAGTCCTCAGCAGAGACCTATTCAACAACAGAAACATCCACAAACAAACCTTCATCAGAAACACATCCAACAACAGTGGAATCGCCAAGCACACAGCATACAACTCAAGCACATCAAAGCTCAACTGAAGTTTCATCAGCCACTGTGTCGCCAGTTGAATCCCACTCCGCAACTTCATCACTTTCATTGGTTTACTGAATCCCCATCAGAAACACGTTCAACATCTGCACAAGCATCAGGGACAACTGAAACTTCATCGGAATCCCATCCAACTACAGAGGCATCACGAATCACAATGTCCTCTTCAGAAAGACAGCCGACAGCACATGAATCATCAAGTACAGAGCAGTCAACACAAACTCATGGAACAACATCAGAAATTCCCTCAGAAAGTGCGTCATCATCAAAATCCCTCGCAACAGCAACAACGTCACCTTTGGTCACTGAGAGCTCAGCGGTAACTTATTCTCAATCATCGCAAATTACATCCTCCAACAAATCTGCAATAATCTCATATCCAACGACAGAAGAATCATCGATCACCGTCTCCTCACCTGAAGCACATCAGACAAATACACAGGAACCTTATACATCGACTTATCCAAAGACAACACAAGCTTCAACAGAAACTATTTTGACAACAGAAACACATTTAACAACACCAATCTCAAAGGAAACGGAGCCTCCATCAGTAACCTACCCATGCACAACAGAAGGCTTATCCACAACAGAATTTTCCTCACCAACACCGAATGGTAGACAGGCATCAGCAACCACATTGTCCACAGCTGAAACACGGTCAGAAAACGCAGGAATCAATAAGAACGGAGCATTCAACACAAACCATTGCAAGCACGACACAGAATTCTTCAGAGAGTGTGTCCGTTTCAGAACCACATTTCACAACGCAATTTTCAGGCACGACACATTCCTCATCGGAATCATATTCCACATCAGTGAAAGCTTCCTCAAACAACAGAACCTTCATCACAATCACATCCTACCGAAGCAGCATCCACAATTGCCACATCCTCTCTGGAAACAACTCCAAAAACCCAGCAATCTTCAAGAACTGAACTTTCATCACAACCAATCCAAACACAACCAATTATTCATCAGTCACCGAGTCCTCTTCAGAAACACATTTAACAACATCAAGTTTATCACAGCTAACTGAGTCCTCAACAGAAACATACTCCACATCGACACAGGTTTCATCAAAAACTGAATCACCCTCAGAAATCCATCAGACCACAGAAGTGCCTTCAAGCTCCTTGTCCTCATCAAAAACACATCCAACAACATTACACGAATCATCATCAACAGAGCTTCCAACAACAGCATATCCAGCATTGACAACCGCTTCATCTGTTAGTGTGTCCCCATCTGAAACCCACCTAACAACAACACCACTATCATCGCCAACTCAGTCCTCAGCAGAGACCTATTCAACAACAGAAACATCCACAAACAAACCTTCATCAGAAACACATCCAACAACAGTGGAATCGCCAAGCACACAGCATACAACTCAAGCACATCAAAGCTCAACTGAAGTTTCATCAGCCACTGTGTCGCCAGTTGAATCCCACTCCGCAACTTCATCACTTTCATTGGTTACTGAATCCCCATCAGAAACACGTTCAACATCTGCACAAGCATCAGGGACAACTGAAACTTCATCGGAATCCCATCCAACTACAGAGGCATCACGAATCACAATGTCCTCTTCAGAAAGACAGCCGACAGCACATGAATCATCAAGTACAGAGCAGTCAACACAAACTCATGGAACAACATCAGAAATTCCCTCAGAAAGTGCGTCATCATCAAAATCCCCTCGCAACAGCAACAACGTCACCTTTGGTCACTGAGAGCTCAGCGGTAACTTATTCTCAATCATCGCAAATTACATCCTCCAACAAATCTGCAATAGTCTCACATCCAACGACAGAAGAATCATCGATCACCGTCTCCTCACCTGAAGCACATCAGACAAATACACAGGAACCTTATACATCGACTTATCCAAAGACAACACAAGCTTCAACAGAAACTATTTTGACAACAGAAACACATTTAACAACACCAATCTCAAAGGAAACGGAGCCTCCATCAGTAACCTACCCACGCACAACAGAAGGCTTATCCACAACAGAATTTTCCTCACCAACACCGAATGGTAGACAGGCATCAGCAACCACATTGTCCACAGCTGAAACACGGTCAGAAACGCAGGAATCAATAAGAACGGAGCATTCAACACAAACCATTGCAAGCACGACACAGAATTCTTCAGAGAGTGTGTCCGTTTCAGAACCACATTTCACAACGCAATTTTCAGGCACGACACATTCCTCATCGGAATCATATTTCCACATCAGTGAAAGCTTCCTCAACAACAGAACCTTCATCACAATCACATCCTACCGAAGCAGCATCCACAATTGCCACATCCTCTCTGGAAACAACTCCAAAAACCCAGCAATCTTCAAGAACTGAACTTTCATCACAATCCAATCCAAACACAACCAATTATTCATCAGTCACCGAGTCCTCTTCAGAAACACATTTAACAACATCAAGTTTATCACAGCTAACTGAGTCCTCAACAGAAACATACTCCACATCGACACAGGTTTCATCAAAAACTGAATCACCCTCAGAAATCCATCAGACCACAGAAGTGCCTTCAAGCTCCTTGTCCTCATCAAAAACACATCCAACAACATTACACGAATCATCATCAACAGAGCTTCCAACAACAGCATATCCAGCATTGACAACCGCTTCATCTGTTAGTGTGTCCCCATCTGAAACCCACCTAACAACAACACCACTATCATCGCCAACTCAGTCCTCAGCAGAGACCTATTCAACAACAGAAACATCCACAAACAAACCTTCATCAGAAACACATCCAACAACAGTGGAATCGCCAAGCACACAGCATACAACTCAAGCACATCAAAGCTCAACTGAAGTTTCATCAGCCACTGTGTCGCCAGTTGAATCCCACTCCGCAACTTCATCACTTTCATTGGTTACTGAATCCCCATCAGAAACACGTTCAACATCTGCACAAGCATCAGTGACAACTGAAACGTCATCAGAATCCCATCCAACTACAGAGGCATCACGAATCACAATGACCTCTTCAGAAAGACAGCCGACAGCACATGAATCATCAAGTACAGAGCAGTCAACACAAACTCATGGAACAACATCAGAAATTCCCTCAGAAAGTGCGTCATCATCAAAATCCCTCGCAACAGCAACAACGTCACCTTTGGTCACTGAGAGCTCAGCGGTAACTTATTCTCAATCATCGCAAATCACATCCTCCAACAAATCTGCAATAGTCTCACATCCAACGACAGAAGAATCATCGATCACCGTCTCCTCACCTGAAGCACATCAGACAAATACACAGGAACCTTTATACATCGACTTATCCAAAGACAACACAAGCTTCAACAGAAACTATTTTGACAACCGAAACACATTTAACAACACCTATCTCAAAGGAAACGGAGCCTCCATCAGTAACCTACCCACGCACAACAGAAGGCTTATCCACAACAGAATTTTCCTCACCAACACCGAATGGTAGACAGGCATCAGCAACCACATTGTCCACAGCTGAAACACGGTCAAAAATACAGGAATCAATAGGAACGGAGCATTCAACACAAACCATTGCAAGCACGACACAGATTTCTTCAGAGAGTGTGTCCGTTTCAGAACCACATTTCACAACGCAATTTTCAGGCACGACACATTCCTCATCGGAATCATATTCCACATCAGTGAAAGCTTCCTCAACAACAGAACCTTCATCACAATCACATCCTACCGAAGCAGCATCCACAATTGCCACATCCTCTCTGGAAACAACTCCAAAAACCCAGCAATCTTCAAGAAACTGAACTTTCATCACAATCCAATCCAAACACAACCAATTATTCATCAGTCACCGAGTCCTCTTCAGAAACACATTTAACAACATCAAGTTTATCACAGCTAACTGAGTCCTCAACAGAAACATACTCCACATCGACACAGGTTTCATCAAAATCTGAATCACCCTCAGAAATCCATCAGACCACAGAAGTGCCTTCAAGCTCCTTGTCCTCATCAAAAACACATCCAACAACATTACACGAATCATCATCAACAGAGCTGACAACAACAGCATATCCAGCATTGACAACCGCTTCATCTGTTAGTGTGTCCCCATCTGAAACCCACCTAACAACAACACCACTATCATCGCCAACTCAGTCCTCAGCAGAGACCTATCCAACAACACAAACATCCACAAACAAACCTTCATCAGAAACACATCCAACAACAGTGGAATCGTCAAGCACACAGCATACAAACTCAAGCACATCAAAGCTCAACTGTAGTTTCATCAGTCACTGTGTCGCCAGTTGAATCCCACTCCGCAACTTCATCATTTTCATTGGTTACTGAATCCCCATCAGAAACACGTTCAACATCTGCACAAGCATCAGGGACAACTGAAACTTCATCGGAATCCCATCCAACTACAGAGGCATCACGAATCACAATGTCCTCTTCAGAAAGACAGCCGACAGCACGTGAATCATCAAGTACAGAGCAGTCAACACAAACTCATGGAACAACATCAGAAATTCCCTCAGAAAGTGCGTCATCATCAAAATCCCTCGCAACAGCAACAACGTCACCTTTGGTCACTGAGAGCTCAGCGGTAACTTATTCTCAATCATCGCAAATCACATCCTCCAACAAATCTGCAATAGTCTCACATCCAACAACGGAAGAATCATCGATCACCGTCTCCTCACCTGAAGCACATCAGACAAATACACAGGAACCTTATACATCGACTTATCCAAAGACAACACAAGCTTCAACAGAAACTATTTTGACAACAGAAACACATTTAACAACACCAATCTCAAAGGAAACGGAGCCTCCATCAGTAACCTACCCACGCACAACAGAAGGCTTATCCACAACAGAATTTTTCCTCACCAACACCGAATGGTAGAACAGGCATCAGCAACCACATTGTCCACAGCTGAAACACGGTCAGAAACGCAGGAATCAATAAGAACGGAGCATTCAACACAAACCATTGCAAGCACGACACAGAATTCTTCAGAGAGTGTGTCCGTTTCAGAACCACATTTCACAACGCAATTTTCAGGCACGACACATTCCTCATCGGAATCATATTCCACATCAGTGAAAGCTTCCTCAACAACAGAACCTTCATCACAATCACATCCTACCGAAGCAGCATCCACAATTGCCACATCCTCTCTGGAAACAACTCCAAAAAACCCAGCAAACTTCAAGAACTGAACTTTCATCACAATCCAATCCAAACACAACCAATTATTCATCAGTCACCGAGTCCTCTTCAGAAACACATTTAACAACATCAAGTTTATCAAGCTAACTGAGTCCTCAACAGAAACATACTCCACATCGACACAGGTTTCATCAAAAACTGAATCACCCTCAGAAATCCATCAGACCACAGAAGTGCCTTCAAGCTCCTTGTCCTCATCAAAAAACACATCCAACAACATTACACGAATCATCATCAACAGAGCTTCCAACAACAGCATATCCAGCATTGACAACCGCTTCATCTGTTAGTGTGTCCCCATCTGAAACCCACCTAACAATAACACCACTATCATCGCCAACTCAGTCCTCAGCAGAGACCTATCCAACAACACAAACATCCACAAACAATCCTTCATCAGAAACACATCCAACAACAGTGGAATCGTCAAGCACACAGCATACAACTCAAGCTCATCAAAGCTCAACTGAAGTTTCATCAGTCACTGTGTCCCCAGTTGAATCCCACTCCACAACCTCATCATTTTCATTGGTTACTGAATCCCCTTCAGAAACACGTTCAACATCTGCACAAGCATCAGTGACAACTGAAACTTCATCGCAATCCCATCCAACTACAGAGGCATCACGAATCACAATGTCCTCTTCAGAAAGACAGCCGACAGCACATGAATCATCAAGTACAGAGCAGTCAACACAAACTCATGGAACAACATCAGAAATTACCTCAGAAAGTGCGTCTTCATTAAAATCCCTCGCAACAGCAACAACGTCACCTTTGGTCACTGAGAGCTCAGCGGTAACTTATTCTCAATCATCGCAAATCACATCCTCCAACAAGTCTGCAATAGTCTCACATCCAACGACAGAAGAATCATCGATCACCGTCTCCTCACCTGAAGCACATCAGACAAATACACAGGAACCTTATACATCGACTTACCCAAAGACAACACAAGCTTCAACAGAAACTATTTTGACAACAGAAACACATTTAACAACACCAATCTCAAAGGAAACGGAGCCTCCATCAGTAACCTACCCACGCACAACAGAAGGCTTATCCACAACAGAATTTTCCTCACCAACACCGAATGGTAGACAGGCATCAGCAACCACATTGTCCACAGCTGAAACACGGTCAGAAACGCAGGAATCAATAAGAACGGAGCATTCAACACAAACCTTTGCAAGCACGACACAGAATTCTTCAGAGAGTGTGTCCGTTTCAGAACCACATTTCACAACGCAATTTTCAGGCACGACACATTCCTCATCGGAATCATATTCCACATCAGTGAAAGCTTCCTCAACAACAGAACCTTCATCACAATCACATCCTACCGAAGCAGCATCCACAATTGCCACATCCTCTCTGGAAACAACTCCAAAAACCCAGCAATCTTCAAGAACTGAACTTTCATCACAATCCAATCCAAACACAACCAATTATTCATCAGTCACCGAGTCCTCTTCAGAAACACATTTAACAACATCAAGTTTATCACAGCTAACTGAGTCCTCAACAGAAACATACTCCACATCGACACAGGTTTCATCAAAAACTGAATCACCCTCAGAAATCCATCAGACCACAGAAGTGCCTTCAAGCTCCTTGTCCTCATCAAAAACACATCCAACAACATTACACGAATCATCATCAACAGAGCTGACAACAACAGCATATCCAGCATTGACAACTGCTTCATCTGTTAGTGTGTCCCCATCTGAAACCCACCTAACAATAACACCACTATCATCGCCAACTCAGTCCTCAGCAGAGACTTATCCAACAACACAAACATCCACAAACAAACCTTCATCAGAAACACATCCAACAACAGTGGAATCGTCAAGCACACAGCATACAACTCAAGCACATCAAAGCTCAACTGAAGTTCCATCAGTCACTGTGTCGCCAGTTGAATCCCACTCCGCAACTTCATCATTTTCATTGGTTACTGAATCCCCATCAGAAACACGTTCAACATCTGCACAAGCATCAGTGACAACTGAAATGGCATCGGAATCCCATCCAACTACAGAGGCATCACGAATCACAATGTCCTCTTCAGAAAGACAGCCGACAGCACATGAATCATCAAGTACAGAGCAGTCAACACAAACTCATGGAACAACATCAGAAATTCCCTCAGAAAGTGCGTCATCATCAAAATCCCTCGCAACAGCAACAACGTCACCTTTGGTCACTGAGAGCTCAGCGGTAACTTATTCTCAATCATCGCAAATCACATCCTCCAACAAATCTGCAATAGTCTCACATCCAACGACAGAAGAATCATCGATCACCGTCTCCTCACCTGAAGCACATCAGACAAATACACAGGAACCTTTTACATCGACTTATCCAAGACGACACAAGCTTCAACAGAAACTATTTTGACAACAGAAACACATTTAACAACACCAATCTCAAAGGAAACGGAGCCTCCATCAGTAACCTACCACGCACAACAGAAGGCTTATCCACAACAGAATTTTCCTCACCAACACCGAATGGTAGACAGGCATCAGCAACCACATTGTCCACAGCTGAAACACGGTCAGAAACGCAGGAATCAATAAGAACGGAGCATTCAACACAAACCTTTGCAAGCACGACACAGAATTCTTCAGAGAGTGTGTCCGTTTCAGAACCACATTTCACAACGCAATTTTCAGGCACGACACATTCCTCATCGGAATCATATTCCACATCAGTGAAAGCTTCCTCAACAACAGAACCTTCATCAGAATCTCATCCTACAATAGCAGCATCCACAATTGCCACATCCTCTCTGGAAACAACTCCAAAAACCCAGCAATCTTCAAGAACTGAACTTTCATCACAATCCAATCCAAAACACAACCAATTATTCATCAGTCACCGAGTCCTCTTCAGAAACACATTTAACAACATCAAGTTTATCACAGCTAACTGAGTCCTCAACAGAAACATACTCCACATCGACACAGGTTTCATCAAAAACTGAATCACCCTCAGAAATCCATCAGACCACAGAAGTGCCTTCAAGCTCCTTGTCCTCATCAAAAACACATCCAACAACATTACACGAATCATCATCAACAGAGCTTCCAACAACAGCATATCCAGCATTGACAACTGCTTCATCTGTTAGTGTGTCCCCATCTGAAACCCACCTAACAATAACACCACTATCATCGCCAACTCAGTCCTCAGCAGAGACCTATCCAACAACACAAACATCCACAAACAAACCTTCATCAGAAACACATCCAACAACAGTGGAATCGTCAAGCACACAGCATACAACTCAAGCACATCAAAGCTCAACTGAAGTTCCATCAGTCACTGTGTCGCCAGTTGAATCCCACTCCGCAACTTCATCATTTTCATTGGTTACTGAATCCCATCAGAAACACGTTCAACATCTGCACAAGCATCAGTGACAACTGAAACGTCATCGGAATCCCATCCAACTACAGAGGCATCACGAATCACAATGTCCTCTTCAGAAAGACAGCCGACAGCACATGAATCATCAAGTACAGAGCAGTCAACACAAACTCATGGAACAACATCAGAAATTCCCTCAGAAAGTGCGTCATCATCAAAATCCCTCGCAACAGCAACAACGTCACCTTTGGTCACTGAGAGCTCAGCGGTAACTTATTCTCAATCATCGCAAATCACATCCTCCAACAAATCTGCAATAGTCTCACATCCAACGACAGAAGAATCATCGATCACCGTCTCCTCACCTGAAGCACATCAGACAAATACACAGGAACCTTATACATCGACTTATCCAAAGACGACACAAGCTTCAACAGAAACTATTTTGACAACAGAAACACATTTAACAACACCAATCTCAAAGGAAACGGAGCCTCCATCAGTAACCTACCCACGCACAACAGAAGGCTTATCCACAACAGAATTTTCCTCACCAACACCGAATGGTAGACAGGCATCAGCAACCACATTGTCCACAGCTGAAACACGGTCAGAAACGCAGGAATCAATAAGAACGGAGCATTCAACACAAACCTTTGCAAGCACGACACAGAATTCTTCAGAGAGTGTGTCCGTTTCAGAACCACATTTCACAACGCAATTTTCAGGCACGACACATTCCTTATCGGAATCATATTCCACATCAGTGAAAGCTTCCTCAACAACAGAACCTTCATCACAATCACATCCTACCGAAGCAGCATCCACAATTGCCACATCCTCTCTGGAAACAACTCCAAAAACCCAGCAATCTTCAAGAACTGAACTTTCATCACAATCCAATCCAAACACAACCAATTATTCATCAGTCACCGAGTCCTCTTCAGAAACACATTTAACAACATCAAGTTTATCACAGCTAACTGAGTCCTCAACAGAAACATACTCCACATCGACACAGGTTTCATCAAAAACTGAATCACCCTCAGAAATCCATCAGACCACAGAAGTGCCTTCAAGCTCCTTGTCCTCATCAAAAACACATCCAACAACATTACACGAATCATCATCAACAGAGCTTCCAACAACAGCATATCCAGCATTGACAACCGCTTCATCTGTTAGTGTGTCCCCATCTGAAACCCACCTAACAACAACACCACTATCATCGCCAACTCAGTCCTCAGCAGAGACCTATCCAACAACACAAAACATCCACAAACAAACCTTCATCAGAAACACATCCAACAACAGTGGAATCGTCAAGCACACAGCATACAACTCAAGCACATCAAAGCTCAACTGAAGTTTCATCAGTCACTGTGTCGCCAGTTGAATCCCACTCCACAACCTCATCATTTTCATTGGTTACTGAATCCCCTTCAGAAACACGTTCAACATCTGCACAAGCATCAGTGACAACTGAAACTTCATCAGAATCCCATCCAACTACAGAGGCATCACGAATCACAATGTCCTCTTCAGAAAGACAGCCGACAGCACATGAATCATCAAGTACAGAGCAGTCAACACAAACTCATGGAACAACATCAGAAATTCCCTCAGAAAGTGCGTCATCATCAAAATCCCTCGCAACAGCAACAACGTCACCTTTGGTCACTGAGAGCTCAGCGGTAACTTATTCTCAATCATCGCAAATCACATCCTCCAACAAATCTGCAATAGTCTCACATCCAACGACAGAAGAATCATCGATCACCGTCTCCTCACCTGAAGCACATCAGACAAATACACAGGAACCTTTTACATCGACTTATCCAAAGACAACACAAGCTTCAACAGAAACTATTTTGACAACAGAAACACATTTAACAACACCAATCTCAAAGGAAACGGAGCCTCCATCAGTAACCTACCACGCACAACAGAAGGCTTATCCACAACAGAATTTTCCTCACCAACACCGAATGGTAGACAGGCATCAGCAACCACATTGTCCACAGCTGAAACACGGTCAGAAACGCAGGAATCAATAAGAACGGAGCATTCAACACAAACCTTTGCAAGCACGACACAGAATTCTTCAGAGAGTGTGTCCGTTTCAGAACCACATTTCACAACGCAATTTTCAGGCACGACACATTCCTTATCGGAATCATATTCCACATCAGTGAAAGCTTCCTCAACAACAGAACCTTCATCACAATCACATCCTACAATAGCAGCATCCACAATTGCCACATCCTCTCTGGAAACAACTCCAAAAACCCAGCAATCTTCAAGAACTGAACTTTCATCACAATCCAATCCAAACAAACCAATTATTCATCAGTCACCGAGTCCTCTTCAGAAACACATTTAACAACATCAAGCTTTATCACAGCTAACTGAGTACTCAACAGAAACATACTCCACATCGACACAGGTTTCATCAAAAACTGAATCACCCTCAGAAATCCATCAGACCACAGAAGTGCCTTCAAGCTCCTTGTCCTCATCAAAAACACATCCAACAACATTACACGAATCATCATCAACAGAGCTTCCAACAACAGCATATCCAGCATTGACAACCGCTTCATCTGTTAGTGCGTCCCCATCTGAAACCCACCTAACAACAACACCACTATCATCGCCAACTCAGTTCTCAGCAGAGACCTATCCAACAACACAAACATCCACAAACAAACCTTCATCAGAAAACACATCCAACAACAGTGGAATCGTCAAGCACACAGCATACAACTCAAGCACATCAAAGCTCAACTGAAGTTTCATCAGTCACTGTGTCGCCAGTTGAATCCCACTCCACAACCTCATCATTTTCATTGGTTACTGAATCCCCTTCAGAAACACGTTCAACATCTGCACAAGCATCAGTGACAACTGAAACTTCATCGGAATCCCATCCAACTACAGAGGCATCACGAATCACAATGTCCTCTTCAGAAAGACAGCCGAACAGCACATGAATCATCAAGTACAGCAGTCAACACAAACTCATGGAACAACATCAGAAATTCCCTCAGAAAGTGCGATATCATCAAAATCCCTCGCAACAGCAACAACGTCACCTTTGGTCACTGAGAGCTCAGCGGTAACTTATTCTCAATCATCGCAAATCACATCCTCCAACAAATCTGCAGTAGTCTCACATCCAACGACAGAAGAATCATCGATCACCGTTCCTCACCTGAAGCACAATCAGACAAATACACAGGAACCTTTTACATCGACTTATCCAAAGACGACACAAGCTTCAACAGAACCTATTTTGACAACAGAAACACATTTAACAACACCAATCTCAAAGGAAACGGAGCCTCCATCAGTAACCTACCCACGCACAACAAAGGCTTATCCACAACAGAATTTTCCTCACCAACACCGAATGGTAGACAGGCATCAGCAACCACATTGTCCACAGCTGAAACACGGTCAGAAACGCAGGAATCAATAAGAACGGAGCATTCAACACAAACCTTTGCAAGCACGACACAGAATTCTTCAGAGAGTGTGTCCGTTTCAGAACCACATTTCACAACGCAATTTTCAGGCACGACACATTCCTTATCGGAATCATATTCCACATCAGTGAAAGCTCCTCAACAACAGAACCTTCATCAGAATCACATCCTACAATAGCAGCATCCACCAATTGCCACATCCTCTCTGGAAACAACTCCAAAAACCCCAGCAATCTTCAAGAACTGAACTTTCATCACAATCCAATCCAAACACAACCAATTATTCATCAGTCACCGAGTCCTCTTCAGAAACACATTTAACAACATCAAGATTATCACAGCTAACTGAGTCCTCAACAGAAACATACTCCACATCGACACAGGTTTCATCAAAAACTGAATCACCCTCAGAAATCCATCAGACCACAGAAGTGCCTTCAAGCTCCTTGTCCTCATCAAAAACACATCCAACAACATTTACACGAATCATCATCAACAGAGCTTCCAACAACAGCATATCCAGCATTGACAACCGCTTCATCTGTTAGTGTGTCCCATCTGAAAACCCACCTAACAACTAAACACCACTATCATCGCCAACTCAGTCCTCAGCAGAGACCTATCCAACAACACAAACATCCACAAACAAACCTTCATCAGAAACACATCCAACAACAGTGGAATCGTCAAGCACACAGCATACAACTCAAGCTCATCAAAGCTCAACTGAAGTTTCATCAGTCACTGTGTCGCCAGTTGAATCCCACTCCACAACCTCATCATTTTTGTCATTGGTTACTGAATCCCCTTCAGAAACACGTTCAACATCTGCACAAGCATCAGTGACAACTGAAACTTCATCGGAATCCCATCCAACTACAGAGGCATCACGAATCACAATGTCCTCTTTCAGAAAGACAGCCGACAGCACATGAATCATCAAGTACAGAGCAGTCAACACAAACTCATGGAACAACATCAGAAATTCCCTCAGAAAGTGCGTCATCATCAAAATCCCTCGCAACAGCAACAACGTCACCTTTGGTCACTGAGAGCTCAGCGGTAAACTTATTCTCAATCATCGCAAATCACATCCTCCAACAAATCTGCAAGTAGTCTCACATCCAACGACAGAAGAATCATCGATCACCGTCTCCTCACCTGAAGCACATCAGACAAATACACAGGAACCTTTTTACATCGACTTATCAAAGACGACACAAGCTTCAACAGAAACCTATTTTGACAACAGAAACACATTTAACAACACCAATCTCAAAGGAAACGGAGCCTCCATCAGTAACCTACCCACGCACAACAGAAGGCTTATCCACAACAGAATTTTCCTCACCAACACCGAATGGTAGACAGGCATCAGCAACCACATTGTCCACAGCTGAAACACGGTCAGAAACGCAGGAATCAATAAGAACGGAGCATTCAACACAAACCTTTGCAAGCACGACACAGAATTCTTCAGAGAGTGTGTCCGTTTCAGAACCACATTTCACAACGCAATTTTCAGGCACGACACATTCCTTATCGGATCATATTCCACATCAGTGAAAGCTTCCTCAACAACAGAACCTTCATCAGAATCACATCCTACAATAGCAGCATCCACAATTGCCACATCCTCTCTGGAAACAACTCCAAAAACCCAGCAATCTTCAAGAACTGAACTTTCATCACAATCCAATCCAAAACACAACCAATTATTTCATCAGTCACCGAGTCCTCTTCAGAAACACATTTAACAACATCAAGCTTATCACAGCTAACTGAGTACTCAACAGAAACATACTCCACATCGACACAGGTTTCATCAAAAACTGAATCACCCTCAGAAATCCATCAGACCACAGAAGTGCCTTCAAGCTCCTTGTCCTCATCAAAAACACATCCAACAACATTACACGAATCATCATCAACAGAGCTTCCAACAACAGCATATCCAGCATTGACAACGCTTCATCTGTTAGTGTGTCCCATCTGAAACCCACCTAACAACAACACCACTATCATCGCCAACTCAGTCCTCAGCAGAGACCTATCCAACAACACAAACATCCACAAACAAACCTTCATCAGAAACACATCCAACAACAGTGGAATCGTCAAGCACACAGCATACAACTCAAGCACATCAAAGCTCAACTGAAGTTTCATCAGTCACTGTGTCGCCAGTTGAATCCCACTCCACAACCTCATCATTTTCATTGATTACTGAATCCCCTCAGAAACACGTTTTCAACGTCTGCACAAGCATCAGTGACAACTGAAACTTCATCGCAATCCCATCCAACTACAGAGGCATCTCGAATCACAATGTCCTCTTCAGAAAGACAGCCGACAGCACATGAATCATCAAGTACAGTGCAGTCAACACAAACTCATGGAACAACATCAGAAATTCCCTCAGAAAGTGCGTCATCATCAAAATCCCTCGCAACAGCAACAACGTCACCTTTGGTCACTGAGAGCTCAGCGGTAACTTATTCTCAATCATCGCAAATCACATCCTCCAACAAATCTGCAATGTCTCACATCCAACGACAGAAGAATCATCGATCACCGTCTCCTCACCTGAAGCACATCAGACAAATACACAGGAACCTTATACATCGACTTATCCAAAGACAACACAAGCTTCAACAGAAACTATTTTTGACAACAGAAACACATTTAACAACACCAATCTCAAAGGAAACGGAGCCTCCATCAGTAACCTACCCACGCACAACAGAAGGCTTATCCACAACAGAATTTTTCCTCACCAACACCGAATGGTAGACATGCATCAGCAACCACATTGTCCACAGCTGAAACACGGTCAGAAACGCAGGAATCAATAAGAACGGAGCATTCAACACAAACCTTTGCAAGCACGACACAGAATTCTTCAGAGAGTGTGTCCGCTTCAGAACCACATTTCACAACGCAATTTTCAGGCACGACACAATTCCTTATCGGAATCATATTCCACATCAGTGAAAGCTTCCTCACAACAGAACCTTCATCAGAATCACATCCTACAATAGCAGCATCCACAATTGCCACATCTCCTTCTGGAAACAACTCCAAAAACCCAGCAATCTTCAAGAACTGAACTTTCATCACAATCCAATCCAAACACAACCAATTATTCATCAGTCACCGAGTCCTCTTCAGAAACACATTTAACAACATCAAGCTTATCACAGCTAAACTGAGTACTCAACAGAAACATACTCCACATCGACACAGGTTTCATCAAAAACTGAATCACCCTCAGAAATCCATCAGACCACAGAAGTGCCTTCAAGCTCCTTGTCCTCATCAAAAACACATCCAACAACATTACACGAATCATCATTAACAGAGCTTCCAACAACAGCATATCCAGCATTGACAACTGCTTCATCTGTTAGTGTGTCCCATCTGAAACCCACCTAACAACAACACCACTATCATCGCCAACTCAGTCCTCAGCAGAGACCTATCCAACAACACAAACATCCACAAACAAAACCTTCATCAGAAACACATCCAACAACAGTGGAATCGTCAAGCACACAGCATACAACTCAAGCACATCAAAGCTCAACTGAAGTTTCATCAGTCACTGTGTCGCCAGTTGAATCCCACTCCACAACCTCATCATTTTCATTGATTACTGAATCCCCTTCAGAAACACGTTCAACGTCTGCACAAGCATCAGTGACAACTGAAACTTCATCGCAATCCCATCCAACTACAGAGGCATCTCCAATCACAATGTCCTCTTCAGAAAGACAGCCGACAGCACATGAATCATCAAGTACAGTGCAGTCAACACAAACTCCATGGAACAACATCAGAAATTCCCTCAGAAAGTGCGTTCATCATCAAATCCCTCGCAACAGCAACAACGTCACCTTTGGTCACTGAGAGCTCAGCGGTAACTTATTCTCAATCATCGCAAATCACATCCTCCAACAAATCTGCAATAGTCTCACATCCAACGACAGAAGAATCATCGATCACCGTCTCCTCACCTGAAGCACATCAGACAAATACACAGGAACCTTATACATCGACTTATCCAAAGACAACACAAGCTTCAACAGAAACTATTTTGACAACAGAAACACCATTTAACAACACCAATCTCAAAGGAAACGGAGCCTCCATCAGTAAACCTACCCACGCACAACAGAAGGCTTATCCACAACAGAATTTTCCTCACCAACACGAATGGTAGACAGGCATCAGCAACCACATTGTCCACAGCTGAAACACGGTCAGAAACGCAGGAATCAATAAGAACGGAGCATTCAACACAAACCTTTGCAAGCACGACACAGAATTCTTCAGAGAGTGTGTCCGTTTCAGAACCACATTTCACAACGCAATTTTCAGGCACGACACATTCCTTATCGGAATCATATTCCACATCAGTGAAAGCTTCCTCAACAACAGAACCTTCATCAGAATCACATCCTACAATAGCAGCATCCACAATTGCCACATCCTCTCTGGAAACAACTCCAAAAACCCAGCAATCTTCAAGAACTGAACTTCATCACAATCCAATCCAAACACAACCAATTATTCATCAGTCACCGAGTCCTCTTCAGAAACACATTTAACAACATCAAGCTTATCACAGCTAACTGAGTACTCAACAGAAAACATACTCCACATCGACACAGGTTTCATCAAAAACTGAATCACCCTCAGAAATCCATCAGACCACAGAAGTGCCTTCAAGCTCCTTGTCCTCATCAAAAACACATCCAACAACATTACACGAATCATCATCAACAGAGCTTCCAACAACAGCATATCCAGCATTGACAACTGCTTCATCTGTTAGTGTGTCCCCATCTGAAACCCACCTAACAACAACACCACTATCATCGCCAACTCAGTCCTCAGCAGAGACCTATCCAACAACACAAACATCCACAAACAAACCTTCATCAGAAACACATCCAACAACAGTGGAATCGTCAAGCACACAGCATACAACTCAAGCACATCAAAGCTCAACTGAAGTTTCATCAGTCACTGTGTCGCCAGTTGAATCCCACTCCACAACCTCATCATTTTCATTGATTACTGAATCCCCTTCAGATACACGTTCAACGTCTGCACAAGCATCAGTGACAACTGAAACTTCATCGCAATCCCATCCAACTACAGAGGCATCTCGAATCACAATGTCCTCTTCAGAAAGACAGCCGACAGCACATGAATCATCAAGTACAGTGCAGTCAACACAAACTCATGGAACAACATCAGAAATTCCCTCAGAAAGTGCGTCATCATCAAAATCCCTCGCAACAGCAACAACGTCACCTTTGGTCACTGAGAGCTCAGCGGTAACTTATTCTCAATCATCGCAAATCACATCCTCCAACAAATCTGCAATAGTCTCACATCCAACGACAGAAGAATCATCGATCACCGTCTCCTCACCTGAAGCACATCAGACAAATACACAGGAACCTTATACATCGACTTATCCAAAGACAACACAAGCTTCAACAGAAACTATTTTGACAACAGAAAACACATTTAACAACACCAATCTCAAAGGAAACGGAGCCTCCATCAGTAACCTACCCACGCACAACAGAAGGCTTATCCACAACAGAATTTTCCTCACCAACACCGAATGGTAGACAGCATCAGCAACCACATTGTCCACAGCTGAAACACGGTCAGAAACGCAGGAATCAATAAGAACGGAGCATTCAACACAAACCTTTGCAAGCACGACACAGAATTCTTCAGAGAGTGTGTCCGTTTCAGAACCACATTTCACAACGCAATTTTCAGGCACGACACATTCCTTATCGGAATCATATTCCACATCAGTGAAAGCTTCCTCAACAACAGAACCTTCATCAGAATCACATCCTACAATAGCAGCATCCACAATTGCCACATCCTCTCTGGAAACAACTCCAAAAACCCAGCAATCTTCAAGAACTGAACTTTCATCACAATCCAATCCAAACACAACCAATTATTCATCAGTCACCGAGTCCTCTTCAGAAACACATTTAACAACATCAAGCTTATCACAGCTAACTGAGTACTCAACAGAAACATACTCCACATCGACACAGGTTTCATCAAAAAACTGAATCACCCTCAGAAATCCATCAGACCACAGAAGTGCCTTCAAGCTCCTTGTCCTCATCAAAAACACATCCAACAACATTACACGAAATCATCATTAACAGAGCTTCCAACAACAGCATATCCAGCATTGACAACTGCTTCATCTGTTAGTGTGTCCCCATCTGAAACCCACCTAACAACAACACCACTATCATCGCCAACTCAGTCCTCAGCAGAGACCTATCCAACAACACAAACATCCACAAACAAACCTTCATCAGAAAACACATCCAACAACAGTGGAATCGTCAAGCACACAGCATACAACTCAAGCACATCAAAGCTCAACTGAAGTTTCATCAGTCACTGTGTCGCCAGTTGAATCCCACTCCACAACCTCATCTTTTCATTGATTACTGAATCCCCTTCAGAAAACACGTTCAACGTCTGCACAAGCATCAGTGACAACTGAAACTTCATCGCAATCCCATCCAACTACAGAGGCATCTCGAATCACAATGTCCTCTTCAGAAAGACAGCCGACAGCACATGAATCATCAAGTACAGTGCAGTCAACACAAACTCATGGAACAACATCAGAAATTCTCAGAAAGTGCGTCATCATCAAAATCCCTCGCAACAGCAACAACGTCACCTTTGGTCACTGAGAGCTCAGCGGTAACTTATTCTCAATCATCGCAAATCACATCCTCCAACAAATCTGCAATAGTCTCACATCCAACGACAGAAGAATCATCGATCACCGTCTCCTCACCTGAAGCACATCAGACAAATACACAGGAACCTTATACATCGACTTATCCAAAGACAACACAAGCTTCAACAGAAACTATTTTGACAACAGAAACACATTTAACAACACCAATCTCAAAGGAAACGGAGCCTCCATCAGTAACCTACCCACGCACAACAGAAGGCTTATCCACAACAGAATTTTCCTCACCAACACCGAATGGTAGACAGGCATCAGCAACCACATTGTCCACAGCTGAAACACGGTCAGAAACGCAGGAATCAATAAGAACGGAGCATTCAACACAAACCTTTGCAAGCTCGACACAGAATTCTTCAGAGAGTGTGTCCGTTTCAGAACCACATTTCACAACGCAATTTTCAGGCACGACACATTCCTTATCGGAATCATATTCCACATCAGTGAAAGCTTCCTCAACAACAGAACCTTCATCAGAATCACATCCTACAATAGCAGCATCCACAATTGCCACATCCTCTCTGGAAACAACTCCAAAATCCCAGCAATCTTCAAGAACTGAACTTTCATCACAATCCAATCCAAACACAACCAATTATTCATCAGTCACCGAGTCCTCTTCAGAAACACATTTAACAACATCAAGCTTTATCACAGCTAACTGAGTACTCAACAGAAACATACTCCACATCGACACAGGTTTCATCAAAAACTGAATCACCCTCAGAAATCCATCAGACCACAGAAGTGCCTTCAAGCTCCTTGTCCTCATCAAAAACACATCCAACAACATTACACGAATCATCATCAACAGAGCTTCCAACAACAGCATATCCAGCATTGACAAACCGCTTCATCTGTTAGTGTGTCCCCATCTGAAACCCACCTAACAACAACACCACTATCATCGCCAACTCAAGTCCTCAGCAGAGACCTATCCAACAACACAAACATCCACAAACAAACCTTCATCAGAAACACATCCAACAACAGTGGAATCGTCAAGCACACAGCATACAACTCAAGCACATCAAAGCTCAACTGAAGTTTCATCAGTCACTGTGTCGCCAGTTGAATCCCACTCCACAACCTCATCATTTTCATTGGTTACTGAATCCCCTTCAGAAACACGTTCAACATCTGCACAAGCATCAGTGACAACTGAAACTTCATCGGAATCCCATCCAACTACAGAGGCATCACGAATCACAATGTCCTCTTCAGAAAGACAGCCGACAGCACATGAATCATCAAGTACAGAGCAGTCAACACAAACTCATGGAACAACATCAGAAATTCCCTCAGAAAGTGCGTCATCATCAAAATCCCTCGCAACAGCAACAACGTCACCTTTGGTCACTGAGAGCTCAGCGGTAACTTATTCTCAATCATCGCAAATCACATCCTCCAACAAATCTGCAGTAGTCTCACATCCAACGACAGAAGAATCATCGATCACCGTCTCCTCACCTGAAGCACATCAGACAAATACACAGGAACCTTTTACATCGACTTATCCAAAGACGACACAAGCTTCAACAGAAACCTATTTTGACAACAGAAACACATTTAACAACCACCAATCTCAAAGGAAACGGAGCCTCCATCAGTAACCTACCCACGCACAACAGAAGGCTTATCCACAAAAGAATTTTCCTCACCAACACCGAATGGTAGACAGGCCATCAGCAACCACATTGTCCACAGCTGAAACACGGTCAGAAACGCAGGAATCAATAAGAACGGAGCATTCAACACAAACCATTGCAGCACGACACAGAATTCTTCAGAGAGTGTGTCCGTTTCAGAACCACATTTCACAACGCAATTTTCAGGCACGACACATTCCTTATCGGAATCATATTCCACATCAGTGAAAGCTTCCTCAACAACAGAACCTTCATCAGAATCACATCCTACAATAGCAGCATCCACAATTGCCACATCCTCTCTGGAAACAACTCCAAAAACCCAGCAATCTTCAAGAACTGAACTTTCATCACAATCCAATCCAAACACAACCAATTATTCATCAGTCACCGAGTCCTCTTCAGAAACACATTTAACAACATCAAGCTTATCACAGCTAACTGAGTACTCAACAGAAACATACTCCACATCGACACAGGTTTCATCAAAAACTGAATCACCCTCAGAAATCCATCAGACCACAGAAGTGCCTTCAAGCTCCTTGTCCTCATCAAAAACACATCCAACAACATTACACGAATCATCATCAACAGAGCTTCCAAACAACAGCATATCCAGCATTGACAACTGCTTCATCTGTTAGTGTGTCCCATCTGAAACCCACCTAACAACAACACCACTATCATCGCCAACTCAGTCCTCAGCAGAGACCTATCCAACAACACAAACATCCACAAACAAACCTTCATCAGAAACACATCCAACAACAGTGGAATCGTCAAGCACACAGCATACAACTCAAGCACATCAAAGCTCAACTGAAGTTTCATCAGTCACTGTGTCGCCAGTTGAATCCCACTCCACAACCTCATCATTTTCATTGATTACTGAATCCCCTTCAGAAACACGTTCAACGTCTGCACAAGCATCAGTGACAACTGAAACTTCATCGCAATCCCATCCAACTACAGAGGCATCTCGAATCACAATGTCCTCTTCAGAAAGACAGCCGACAGCACATGAATCATCAAGTACAGTGCAGTCAACACAAACTCATGGAACAACATCAGAAATTCCCTCAGAAAGTGCGTCATCATCAAAATCCCTCGCAACAGCAACAACGTCACCTTTGGTCACTGAGAGCTCAGCGGTAACTTATTCTCAATCATCGCAAATCACATCCTCCAACAAATCTGCAATAGTCTCACATCCAACGACAGAAGAATCATCGATCACCGTCTCCTCACCTGAAGCACATCAGACAAATACACAGGAACCTTATACATCGACTTATCCAAAGACAACACAAGCTTCAACAGAAACTATTTTGACAACAGAAACACATTTAACAACACCAATCTCAAAGGAAACGGAGCCTCCATCAGTAACCTACCCACGCACAACAGAAGGCTTATCCACAACAGAATTTTCCTCACCAACACCGAATGGTAGACAGGCATCAGCAACCACATTGTCCACAGCTGAAAACACGGTCAGAAACGCAGGAATCAATAAGAACGGAGCATTCAACACAAACCTTTGCAAGCACGACACAGAATTCTTCAGAGAGTGTGTCCGTTTCAGAACCACATTTCACAACGCAATTTTCAGGCACGACACATTCCTTATCGGAATCATATTCCACATCAGTGAAAGCTTCCTCAACAACAGAACCTTCATCAGAATCACATCCTACAATAGCAGCATCCACAATTGCCACATCCTCTCTGGAAACAACTCCAAAAACCCAGCAATCTTCAAGAACTGAACTTTCATCACAATCCAATCCAAACACAACCAATTATTCATCAGTCACCGAGTCCTCTTCAGAAACACATTTAACAACATCAAGCTTATCACAGCTAACTGAGTACTCAACAGAAACATACTCCACATCGACACAGGTTTCATCAAAAACTGAATCACCCTCAGAAATCCATCAGACCACAGAAGTGCCTTCAAGCTCCTTGTCCTCATCAAAAACACATCCAACAACATTACACGAATCATCATCAACAGAGCTTCCAACAACAGCATATCCAGCATTGACAACTGCTTCATCTGTTAGTGTGTCCCCATCTGAAACCCACCTAACAACAACACCACTATCATCGCCAACTCAGTCCTCAGCAGAGACCTATCCAACAACACAAACATCCACAAACAAACCTTCATCAGAAACACATCCAACAACAGTGGAATCGTCAAGCACACAGCATACAACTCAAGCACATCAAAGCTCAACTGAAGTTTCATCAGTCACTGTGTCGCCAGTTGAATCCCACTCCACAACCTCATCATTTTCATTGATTACTGAATCCCCTTCAGAAACACGTTCAACGTCTGCACAAGCATCAGTGACAACTGAAACTTCATCGCAATCCCATCCAACTACAGAGGCATCTCGAATCACAATGTCCTCTTCAGAAAGACAGCCGACAGCACATGAATCATCAAGTACAGTGCAGTCAACACAAACTCATGGAACAACATCAGAAATTCCCTCAGAAAGTGCGTCATCATCAAAATCCCTCGCAACAGCAACAACGTCACCTTTGGTCACTGAGAGCTCAGCGGTAACTTATTCTCAATCATCGCAAATCACATCCTCCAACAAATCTGCAATAGTCTCACATCCAACGACAGAAGAATCATCGATCACCGTCTCCTCACCTGAAGCACATCAGACAAATACACAGGAACCTTATACATCGACTTATCCAAAGACAACACAAGCTTCAACAGAAACTATTTTGACAACAGAAACACATTTAACAACACCAATCTCAAAGGAAACGGAGCCTCCATCAGTAACCTACCCACGCACAACAGAAGGCTTATCCACAACAGAATTTTCCTCACCAACACCGAATGGTAGACAGGCATCAGCAACCACATTGTCCACAGCTGAAACACGGTCAGAAACGCAGGAATCAATAAGAACGGAGCATTCAAACACAAACCATTGCAAGCACGACACAGAATTCTTCAGAGAGTGTGTCCGTTTCAGAACCACATTTCACAACGCAATTTTCAGGCACGACACATTCCTTATCGGAATCATATTCCACATCAGTGAAAGCTTCCTCAACAACAGAACCTTCATCAGAATCACATCCTACAATAGCAGCATCCACAATTGCCACATCCTCTCTGGAAACAACTCCAAAAACCCAGCAATCTTCAAGAACTGAACTTTCATCACAATCCAATCCAAACACAACCAATTATTCATCAGTCACCGAGTCCTCTTCAGAAACACATTTAACAACATCAAGCTTATCACAGCTAACTGAGTCCTCAACAGAAACATACTCCACATCGACACAGGTTTCATCAAAAACTGAATCACCCTCAGAAATCCATCAGACCACAGAAGTGCCTTCAAGCTCCTTGTCCTCATCAAAAACACATCCAACAACATTACACGAATCATCATCAACAGAGCTTCCAACAACAGCATATCCAGCATTGACAACCGCTTCATCTGTTAGTGTGTCCCCATCTGAAAACCCACCTAACAACAACACCACTATCATCGCCAACTCAGTCCTCAGCAGAGACCTATCCAACAACACAAACATCCACAAACAAACCTTCATCAGAAACACATCCAACAACAGTGGAATCGTCAAGCACACAGCATACAACTCAAGCACATCAAAGCTCAACTGAAGTTTCATCAGTCACTGTGTCGCCAGTTGAATCCCACTCCACAACCTCATCATTTTCATTGGTTACTGAATCCCCTTCAGAAACACGTTCAACATCTGCACAAGCATCAGTGACAACTGAAACTTCATCGCAATCCCATCCAACTACAGAGGCATCTCGAATCACAATGTCCTCTTCAGAAAGACAGCCGACAGCACATGAATCATCAAGTACAGAGCAGTCAACACAAACTCATGGAACAACATCAGAAATTCCCTCAGAAAGTGCGTCATCATCAAAATCCCTCGCAACAGCAACAACGTCACCTTTGGTCACTGAGAGCTCAGCGGTAACTTATTCTCAATCATCGCAAATCACATCCTCCAACAAATCTGCAATAGTCTCACATCCAACGACAGAAGAATCATCGATCACCGTCTCCTCACCTGAAGCACATCAGACAAATACACAGGAACCTTATACATCGACTTATCCAAAGACAACACAAGCTTCAACAGAAACTATTTTGACAACAGAAACACATTTAACAACACCAATCTCAAAGGAAACGGAGCCTCCATCAGTAACCTACCCACGCACAACAGAAGGCTTATCCACAACAGAATTTTCCTCACCAACACCGAATGGTAGACAGGCATCAGCAACCACATTGTCCACAGCTGAAACACGGTCAGAAACGCAGGAATCAATAAGAACGGAGCATTCAACACAAACCTTTGCAAGCACGACACAGAATTCTTCAGAGAGTGTGTCCGTTTCAGAACCACATTTCACAACGCAATTTTCAGGCACGACACATTCCTTATCGGAATCATATTCCACATCAGTGAAAGCTTCCTCAACAACAGAACCTTCATCAGAATCACATCCTACCAATAGCAGCATCCACAATTGCCACATCCTCTCTGGAAACAACTCCAAAAACCCAGCAATCTTCAAGAACTGAACTTTCATCACAATCCAATCCAAACACAACCAATTATTCATCAGTCACCGAGTCCTCTTCAGAAACACATTTAACAACATCAAGCTTATCACAGCTAACTGAGTACTCAACAGAAACATACTCCACATCGACACAGGTTTCATCAAAAACTGAATCACCCTCAGAAATCCATCAGACCACAGAAGTGCCTTCAAGCTCCTTGTCCTCATCAAAAACACATCCAACAACATTACACGAATCATCATCAACAGAGCTTCCAACAACAGCATATCCAGCATTGACAACCGCTTCATCTGTTAGTGTGTCCCCATCTGAAACCCACCTAACAACAACACCACTATCATCGCCAACTCAGTCCTCAGCAGAGACCTATCCAACAACACAAACATCCACAAACAAACCTTCATCAGAAACACATCCAACAACAGTGGAATCGTCAAGCACACAGCATACAACTCAAGCACATCAAAGCTCAACTGAAGTTTCATCAGTCACTGTGTCGCCAGTTGAATCCCACTCCACAACCTCATCATTTTCATTGGTTACTGAATCCCCTTCAGAAACACGTTCAACATCTGCACAAGCATCAGTGACAACTGAAACTTCATCGGAATCCCATCCAACTACAGAGGCATCACGAATCACAATGTCCTCTTCAGAAAGACAGCCGACAGCACATGAATCATCAAGTACAGAGCAGTCAACACAAACTCATGGAACAACATCAGAAATTCCCTCAGAAAGTGCGTCATCATCAAAATCCCTCGCAACAGCAACAACGTCACCTTTGGTCACTGAGAGCTCAGCGGTAACTTATTCTCAATCATCGCAAATCACATCCTCCAACAAATCTGCATAGTCTCACATCCAACGACAGAAGAATCATCGATCACCGTCTCCTCACCTGAAGCACATCAGACAAATACACAGGAACCTTTTACATCGACTTATCCAAAGACGACACAAGCTTCAACAGAACCTATTTTGACAACAGAAACACATTTAACAACACCAATCTCAAAGGAAACGGAGCCTCCATCAGTAACCTACCCACGCACAACAGAAGGCTTATCCACAAACAGAATTTTCCTCACCAACACCGAATGGTAGACAGGCATCAGCAACCACATTGTCCACAGCTGAAACACGGTCAGAAACGCAGGAATCAATAAGAACGGAGCATTCAACACAAACCTTTGCAAGCACGACACAGAATTCTTCAGAGAGTGTGTCCGTTTCAGAACCACATTTCACAACGCAATTTTCAGGCACGACACATTCCTTATCGGAATCATATTCCACATCAGTGAAAGCTTCCTCAACAACAGAACCTTCATCAGAATCACATCCTACAATAGCAGCATCCACAATTGCCACATCCTCTCTGGAAACAACTCCAAAAACCCAGCAATCTTCAAGAACTGAACTTTCATCACAATCCAATCCAAACACAACCAATTATTCATCAGTCACCGAGTCCTCTTCAGAAACACATTTAACAACATCAAGCTTATCACAGCTAACTGAGTACTCAACAGAAACATACTCCACATCGACACAGGTTTCATCAAAAACTGAATCACCCTCAGAAATCCATCAGACCACAGAAGTGCCTTCAAGCTCCTTGTCCTCATCAAAAACACATCCAACAACATTACACGAATCATCATCATCAACAGAGCTTCCAACAACAGCATATCCAGCATTGACAACTGCTTCATCTGTTAGTGTGTCCCCATCTGAAACCCACCTAACAACAACACCACTATCATCGCCAACTCAGTCCTCAGCAGAGACCTATCCAACAACACAAACATCCACAAACAAACCTTCATCAGAAACACATCCAACAACAGTGGAATCGTCAAGCACACAGCATACAACTCAAGCACATCAAAGCTCAACTGAAGTTTCATCAGTCACTGTGTCGCCAGTTGAATCCCACTCCACAACCTCATCATTTTCATTGTTACTGAATCCCCTTCAGAAACACGTTCAACGTCTGCACAAGCATCAGTGACAACTGAAACTTCATCGGCAATCCCATCCAACTACAGAGGCATCACGAATCACAATGTCCTCTTCAGAAAGACAGCCGACAGCACATGAATCATCAAGTACAGTGCAGTCAACACAAACTCATGGAACAACATCAGAAATTCCCTCAGAAAGTGCGTCATCATCAAAATCCCTCGCAACAGCAACAACGTCACCTTTGGTCACTGAGAGCTCAGCGGTAACTTATTCTCAATCATCGCAAATCACATCCTCCAACAAATCTGCAATAGTCTCACATCCAACGACAGAAGAATCATCGATCACCGTCTCCTCACCTGAAGCACATCAGACAAATACACAGGAACCTTATACATCGACTTATCCAAAGACAACACAAGCTTCAACAGAAACTATTTTGACAACAGAAACACATTTAACAACACCAATCTCAAAGGAAACGGAGCCTCCATCAGTAACCTACCCACGCACAACAGAAGGCTTATCCACAACAGAATTTTCCTCACCAACACCGAATGGTAGACAGGCATCAGCAACCACATTGTCCACAGCTGAAACACGGTCAGAAACGCAGGAATCAATAAGAACGGAGCATTCAACACAAACCTTTGCAAGCACGACACAGAATTCTTCAGAGAGTGTGTCCGTTTCAGAACCACATTTCACAACGCAATTTTCAGGCACGACACATTCCTTATCGGAATCATATTCCACATCAGTGAAAGCTTCCTCAACAACAGAACCTTCATCAGAATCACATCCTACAATAGCAGCATCCACAATTGCCACATCCTCTCTGGAAACAACTCCAAAAACCCAGCAATCTTCAAGAACTGAACTTTCATCACAATCCAATCCAAACACAACCAATTATTCATCAGTCACCGAGTCCTCTTCAGAAACACATTTAACAACATCAAGTTTATCACAGCTAACTGAGTACTCAACAGAAACATACTCCACATCGACACAGGTTTCATCAAAAACTGAATCACCCTCAGAAATCCATCAGACCACAGAAGTGCCTTCAAGCTCCTTGTCCTCATCAAAAACACATCCAACAACATTACACGAATCATCATCAACAGAGCTTCCAACAACAGCATATCCAGCATTGACAACTGCTTCATCTGTTAGTGTGTCCCCATCTGAAACCCACCTAACAACAACACCACTATCATCGCCAACTCAGTCCTCAGCAGAGACCTATCCAACAACACAAACATCCACAAACAAACCTTCATCAGAAACACATCCAACAACAGTGGAATCGTCAAGCACACAGCATACAACTCAAGCACATCAAAGCTCAACTGAAGTTTCATCAGTCACTGTGTCGCCAGTTGAATCCCACTCCACAACCTCATCATTTTCATTGATTACTGAATCCCCTTCAGAAACACGTTCAACATCTGCACAAGCATCAGTGACAACTGAAACTTCATCGGCAATCCCATCCAACTACAGAGGCATCTCGAATCACAATGTCCTCTTCAGAAAGACAGCCGACAGCACATGAATCATCAAGTACAGTGCAGTCAACACAAACTCATGGAACAACATCAGAAATTCCCTCAGAAAGTGCGTCATCATCAAAATCCCTCGCAACAGCAACAACGTCACCTTTGGTCACTGAGAGCTCAGCGGTAACTTATTCTCAATCATCGCAAATCACATCCTCCAACAAATCTGCAATAGTCTCACATCCAACGACAGAAGAATCATCGATCACCGTCTCCTCACCTGAAGCACATCAGACAAATACACAGGAACCTTATACATCGACTTATCCAAAGACAACACAAGCTTCAACAGAAACTATTTTGACAACAGAAACACATTTAACAACACCAATCTCAAAGGAAACGGAGCCTCCATCAGTAACCTACCCACGCACAACAGAAGGCTTATCCACAACAGAATTTTCCTCACCAACACCGAATGGTAGACAGGCATCAGCAACCACATTGTCCACAGCTGAAACACGGTCAGAAACGCAGGAATCAATAAGAACGGAGCATTCAACACAAACCTTTGCAAGCACGACACAGAATTCTTCAGAGAGTGTGTCCGTTTCAGAACCACATTTCACAACGCAATTTTCAGGCACGACACATTCCTTATCGGAATCATATTCCACATCAGTGAAAGCTTCCTCAACAACAGAACCTTCATCAGAATCACATCCTACAATAGCAGCATCCACAATTGCCACATCCTCTCTGGAAACAACTCCAAAATCCCAGCAATCTTCAAGAACTGAACTTTCATCACAATCCAATCCAAACACAACCAATTATTCATCAGTCACCGAGTCCTCTTCAGAAACACATTTAACAACATCAAGCTTATCACAGCTAACTGAGTCCTCAACAGAAACATACTCCACATCGACACAGGTTTCATCAAAAACTGAATCACCCTCAGAAATCCATCAGACCACAGAAGTGCCTTCAAGCTCCTTGTCCTCATCAAAAACACATCCAACAACATTACACGAATCATCATCAACAGAGCTTCCAACAACAGCATATCCAGCATTGACAACCGCTTCATCTGTTAGTGTGTCCCCATCTGAAACCCACCTAACAACAACACCACTATCATCGCCAACTCAGTCCTCAGCAGAGACCTATCCAACAACACAAACATCCACAAACAAACCTTCATCAGAAACACATCCAACAACAGTGGAATCGTCAAGCACACAGCATACAACTCAAGCACATCAAAGCTCAACTGAAGTTTCATCAGTCACTGTGTCGCCAGTTGAATCCCACTCCACAACCTCATCATTTTCATTGGTTACTGAATCCCCTTCAGAAACACGTTCAACATCTGCACAAGCATCAGTGACAACTGAAACTTCATCGGAATCCCATCCAACTACAGAGGCATCACGAATCACAATGTCCTCTTCAGAAAGACAGCCGACAGCACATGAATCATCAAGTACAGAGCAGTCAACACAAACTCATGGAACAACATCAGAAATTCCCTCAGAAAGTGCGTCATCATCAAAATCCCTCGCAACAGCAACAACGTCACCTTTGGTCACTGAGAGCTCAGCGGTAACTTATTCTCAATCATCGCAAATCACATCCTCCAACAAATCTGCAGTAGTCTCACATCCAACGACAGAAGAATCATCGATCACCGTCTCCTCACCTGAAGCACATCAGACAAATACACAGGAACCTTTTACATCGACTTATCCAAAGACGACACAAGCTTCAACAGAACCTATTTTGACAACAGAAACACATTTAACAACACCAATCTCAAAGGAAACGGAGCCTCCATCAGTAACCTACCCACGCACAACAGAAGGCTTATCCACAACAGAATTTTCCTCACCAACACCGAATGGTAGACAGGCATCAGCAACCACATTGTCCACAGCTGAAACACGGTCAGAAACGCAGGAATCAATAAGAACGGAGCATTCAACACAAACCTTTGCAAGCACGACACAGAATTCTTCAGAGAGTGTGTCCGTTTCAGAACCACATTTCACAACGCAATTTTCAGGCACGACACATTCCTTATCGGAATCATATTCCACATCAGTGAAAGCTTCCTCAACAACAGAACCTTCATCAGAATCACATCCTACAATAGCAGCATCCACAATTGCCACATCCTCTCTGGAAACAACTCCAAAAAACCCAGCAATCTTCAAGAACTGAACTTTCATCACAATCCAATCCAAACACAACCAATTATT
This sequence comes from Okamejei kenojei, assembly GCA_035221665.1. Taxonomy (NCBI): domain Eukaryota; kingdom Metazoa; phylum Chordata; class Chondrichthyes; order Rajiformes; family Rajidae; genus Okamejei; species Okamejei kenojei. The sequence continues at coordinate 25,627,020 of CM069162.1, forward strand.
CATCAGTCACCGAGTCCTCTTCAGAAACACATTTAACAACATCAAGTTTATCACAGCTAACTGAGTACTCAACAGAAACATACTCCACATCGACACAGGTTTCATCAAAAACTGAATCACCCTCAGAAATCCATCAGACCACAGAAGTGCCTTCAAGCTCCTTGTCCTCATCAAAAACACATCCAACAACATTACACGAATCATCATCAACAGAGCTTCCAACAACAGCATATCCAGCATTGACAACCGCTTCATCTGTTAGTGTGTCCCCATCTGAAACCCACCTAACAACAACACCACTATCATCGCCAACTCAGTCCTCAGCAGAGACCTATCCAACAACACAAACATCCACAAACAAACCTTCATCAGAAACACATCCAACAACAGTGGAATCGTCAAGCACACAGCATACAACTCAAGCACATCAAAGCTCAACTGAAGTTTCATCAGTCACTGTGTCGCCAGTTGAATCCCACTCCACAACCTCATCATTTTCATTGGTTACTGAATCCCCTTCAGAAACACGTTCAACATCTGCACAAGCATCAGTGACAACTGAAACTTCATCGCAATCCCATCCAACTACAGAGGCATCTCGAATCACAATGTCCTCTTCAGAAAGACAGCCGACAGCACATGAATCATCAAGTACAGAGCAGTCAACACAAACTCATGGAACAACATCAGAAATTCCCTCAGAAAGTGCGTCATCATCAAAATCCCTCGCAACAGCAACAACGTCACCTTTGGTCACTGAGAGCTCAGCGGTAACTTATTCTCAATCATCGCAAATCACATCCTCCAACAAATCTGCAATAGTCTCACATCCAACGACAGAAGAATCATCGATCACCGTCTCCTCACCTGAAGCACATCAGACAAATACACAGGAACCTTATACATCGACTTATCCAAAGACAACACAAGCTTCAACAGAACCTATTTTGACAACAGAAACACATTTAACAACACCAATCTCAAAGGAAACGGAGCCTCCATCAGTAACCTACCCACGCACAACAGAAGGCTTATCCACAAAAGAATTTTCCTCACCAACACCGAATGGTAGACAGGCATCAGCAACCACATTGTCCACAGCTGAAACACGGTCAGAAACGCAGGAATCAATAAGAACGGAGCATTCAACACAAACCTTTGCAAGCACGACACAGAATTCTTCAGAGAGTGTGTCCGTTTCAGAACCACATTTCACAACGCAATTTTCAGGCACGACACATTCCTTATCGGAATCATATTCCACATCAGTGAAAGCTTCCTCAACAACAGAACCTTCATCAGAATCTCATCCTACAATAGCAGCATCCACAATTGCCACATCCTCTCTGGAAACAACTCCAAAAACCCAGCAATCTTCAAGAACTGAACTTTCATCACAATCCAATCCAAACACAACCAATTATTCATCAGTCACCGAGTCCTCTTCAGAAACACATTTAACAACATCAAGCTTATCACAGCTAACTGAGTCCTCAACAGAAACATACTCCACATCGACACAGGTTTCATCAAAAACTGAATCACCCTCAGAAATTCCATCAGACCACAGAAGTGCCTTCAAGCTCCTTGTCCTCATCAAAAACACATCCAACAACATTACACGAATCATCATCAACAGAGCTTCCAACAACAGCATATCCAGCATTGACAACCGCTTCATCTGTTAGTGTGTCCCCATCTGAAACCCACCTAACAACAACACCACTATCATCGCCAACTCAGTCCTCAGCAGAGACCTATCCAACAACACAAACATCCACAAACAAACCTTCATCAGAAACACATCCAACAACAGTGGAATCGTCAAGCACACAGCATACAACTCAAGCACATCAAAGCTCAACTGAAGTTTCATCAGTCACTGTGTCGCCAGTTGAATCCCACTCCACAACCTCATCATTTTCATTGGTTACTGAATCCCCTTCAGAAACACGTTCAACATCTGCACAAGCATCAGTGACAACTGAAACTTCATCGGAATCCCATCCAACTACAGAGGCATCACGAATCACAATGTCCTCTTCAGAAAGACAGCCGACAGCACATGAATCATCAAGTACAGAGCAGTCAACACAAACTCATGGAACAACATCAGAAATTCCCTCAGAAAGTGCGTCATCATCAAAATCCCTCGCAACAGCAACAACGTCACCTTTGGTCACTGAGAGCTCAGCGGTAACTTATTCTCAATCATCGCAAATCACATCCTCCAACAAATCTGCAGTAGTCTCACATCCAACGACAGAAGAATCATCGATCACCGTCTCCTCACCTGAAGCACATCAGACAAATACACAGGAACCTTTTACATCGACTTATCCAAAGACGACACAAGCTTCAACAGAACCTATTTTGACAACAGAAACACATTTAACAACACCAATCTCAAAGGAAACGGAGCCTCCATCAGTAACCTACCCACGCACAACAGAAGGCTTATCCACAACAGAATTTTCCTCACCAACACCGAATGGTAGACAGGCATCAGCAACCACATTGTCCACAGCTGAAACACGGTCAGAAACGCAGGAATCAATAAGAACGGAGCATTCAACACAAACCTTTGCAAGCACGACACAGAATTCTTCAGAGAGTGTGTCCGTTTCAGAACCACATTTCACAACGCAATTTTCAGGCACGACACATTCCTCATCGGAATCATATTCCACATCAGTGAAAGCTTCCTCAACAACAGAACCTTCATCACAATCACATCCTACCGATAGCAGCATCCACAATTGCCACATCCTCTCTGGAAACAACTCCAAAAACCCAGCAATCTTCAAGAACTGAACTTTCATCACAATCCAATCCAAACACAACCAATTATTCATCAGTCACCGAGTCCTCTTCAGAAACACATTTAACAACATCAAGCTTATCACAGCTAACTGAGTCCTCAACAGAAACATACTCCACATCGACACAGGTTTCATCAAAAACTGAATCACCCTCAGAAATCCATCAGACCACAGAAGTGCCTTCAAGCTCCTTGTCCTCATCAAAAACACATCCAACAACATTACACGAATCATCATCAACAGAGCTTCCAACAACAGCATATCCAGCATTGACAACCGCTTCATCTGTTAGTGTGTCCCCATCTGAAACCCACCTAACAACAACACCACTATCATCGCCAACTCAGTCCTCAGCAGAGACCTATCCAACAACACAAACATCCACAAACAAACCTTCATCAGAAACACATCCAACAACAGTGGAATCGTCAAGCACACAGCATACAACTCAAGCACATCAAAGCTCAACTGAAGTTTCATCAGTCACTGTGTCGCCAGTTGAATCCCACTCCACAACCTCATCATTTTCATTGGTTACTGAATCCCCTTCAGAAACACGTTCAACATCTGCACAAGCATCAGTGACAACTGAAACTTCATCGCAATCCCATCCAACTACAGAGGCATCACGAATCACAATGTCCTCTTCAGAAAGACAGCCGACAGCACATGAATCATCAAGTACAGAGCAGTCAACACAAACTCATGGAACAACATCAGAAATTCCCTCAGAAAGTGCGTCATCATCAAAATCCCTCGCAACAGCAACAACGTCACCTTTGGTCACTGAGAGCTCAGCGGTAACTTATTCTCAATCATCGCAAATCACATCCTCCAACAAATCTGCAGTAGTCTCACATCCAACGACAGAAGAATCATCGATCACCGTCTCCTCACCTGAAGCACATCAGACAAATACACAGGAACCTTATACATCGACTTATCCAAAGACAACACAAGCTTCAACAGAAACTATTTTGACAACAGAAACACATTTAACAACACCAATCTCAAAGGAAACGGAGCCTCCATCAGTAACCTACCCACGCACAACAGAAGGCTTATCCACAACAGAATTTTCCTCACCAACACCGAATGGTAGACAGGCATCAGCAACCACATTGTCCACAGCTGAAACACGGTCAGAAACGCAGGAATCAATAAGAACGGAGCATTCAACACAAACCTTTGCAAGCACGACACAGAATTCTTCAGAGAGTGTGTCCGTTTCAGAACCACATTTCACAACGCAATTTTCAGGCACGACACATTCCTTATCGGAATCATATTCCACATCAGTGAAAGCTTCCTCAACAACAGAACCTTCATCAGAATCACATCCTACAATAGCAGCATCCACAATTGCCACATCCTCTCTGGAAACAACTCCAAAAACCCAGCAATCTTCAAGAACTGAACTTTCATCACAATCCAATCCAAACACAACCAATTATTCATCAGTCACCGAGTCCTCTTCAGAAACACATTTAACAACATCAAGCTTATCACAGCCAACTGAGTCCTCAACAGAAACATACTCCACATCGACACAGGTTTCATCAAAAACTGAATCACCCTCAGAAATCCATCAGACCACAGAAGTGCCTTCAAGCTCCTTGTCCTCATCAAAAACACATCCAACAACATTACACGAATCATCATCAACAGAGCTTCCAACAACAGCATATCCAGCATTGACAACCGCTTCATCTGTTAGTGTGTCCCCATCTGAAACCCACCTAACAACAACACCACTATCATCGCCAACTCAGTCCTCAGCAGAGACCTATCCAACAACACAAACATCCACAAACAAACCTTCATCAGAAAACACATCCAACAACAGTGGAATCGTCAAGCACACAGCATACAACTCAAGCACATCAAAGCTCAACTGAAGTTTCATCAGTCACTGTGTCGCCAGTTGAATCCCACTCCACAACCTCATCATTTTCATTGGTTACTGAATCCCCTTCAGAAACACGTTCAACATCTGCACAAGCATCAGTGACAACTGAAACTTCATCGCAATCCCATCCAACTACAGAGGCATCTCGAATCACAATGTCCTCTTCAGAAAGACAGCCGACAGCACATGAATCATCAAGTACAGAGCAGTCAACACAAACTCATGGAACAACATCAGAAATTCCCTCAGAAAGTGCGTCATCATCAAAATCCCTCGCAACAGCAACAATGTCACCTTTGGTCACTGAGAGCTCAGCGGTAACTTATTCTCAATCATCGCAAATCACATCCTCCAACAAATCTGCAATAGTCTCACATCCAACGACAGAAGAATCATCGATCACCGTCTCCTCACCTGAAGCACATCAGACAAATACACAGGAACCTTATACATCGACTTATCCAAAGACAACACAAGCTTCAACAGAAACCTATTTTGACAACAGAAACACATTTAACAACACCAATCTCAAAGGAAACGGAGCCTCCATCAGTAACCTACCCACGCACAACAGAAGGCTTATCCACAAACAGAATTTTCCTCACCAACACCGAATGGTAGACAGGCATCAGCAACCACATTGTCCACAGCTGAAACACGGTCAGAAACGCAGGAATCAATAAGAACGGAGCATTCAACACAAACCTTTGCAAGCACGACACAGAATTCTTCAGAGAGTGTGTCCGTTTCAGAACCACATTTCACAACGCAATTTTCAGGCACGACACATTCCTCATCGGAATCATATTCCACATCAGTGAAAGCTTCCTCAACAACAGAACCTTCATCAGAATCTCATCCTACAATAGCAGCATCCACAATTGCCACATCCTCTCTGGAAACAACTCCAAAAACCCAGCAATCTTCAAGAACTGAACTTTCATCACAATCCAATCCAAACACAACCAATTATTCATCAGTCACCGAGTCCTCTTCAGAAACACATTTAACAACATCAAGTTTATCACAGCTAACTGAGTCCTCAACAGAAACATACTCCACATCGACACAGGTTTCATCAAAAACTGAATCACCCTCAGAAATCCATCAGACCACAGAAGTGCCTTCAAGCTCCTTGTCCTCATCAAAAACACATCCAACAACATTACACGAATCATCATCAACAGAGCTTCCAACAACAGCATATCCAGCATTGACAACCGCTTCATCTGTTAGTGTGTCCCCATCTGAAACCCACCTAACAACAACACCACTATCATCGCCAACTCAGTCCTCAGCAGAGACCTATCCAACAACACAAACATCCACAAACAAACCTTCATCAGAAACACATCCAACAACAGTGGAATCGTCAAGCACACAGCATACAACTCAAGCACATCAAAGCTCAACTGAAGTTTCATCAGTCACTGTGTCGCCAGTTGAATCCCACTCCACAACCTCATCATTTTCATTGGTTACTGGAATCCCCTTCAGAAACACGTTCAACATCTGCACAAGCATCAGTGACAACTGAAACTTCATCGGAATCCCATCCAACTACAGAGGCATCACGAATCACAATGTCCTCTTCAGAAAGACAGCCGACAGCACATGAATCATCAAGTACAGAGCAGTCAACACAAACTCATGGAACAACATCAGAAATTCCCTCAGAAAGTGCGTCATCATCAAAATCCCCTCGCAACAGCAACAACGTCACCTTTGGTCACTGAGAGCTCAGCGGTAACTTATTCTCAATCATCGCAAATCACATCCTCCAACAAATCTGCAATAGTCTCACATCCAACGACAGAAGAATCATCGATCACCGTCTCCTCACCTGAAGCACATCAGACAAATACACAGGAACCTTATACATCGACTTATCCAAAGACAACACAAGCTTCAACAGAAACTATTTTGACAACAGAAACACATTTAACAACACCAATCTCAAAGGAAAACGGAGCCTCCATCAGTAACCTACCCACGCACAACAGAAGGCTTATCCACAAAAGAATTTTCCTCACCAACACCGAATGGTAGACAGGCATCAGCAACCACATTGTCCACAGCTGAAACACGGTCAGAAACGCAGGAATCAATAAGAACGGAGCATTCAACACAAACCTTTGCAAGCACGACACAGAATTCTTCAGAGAGTGTGTCCGTTTCAGAACCACATTTCACAACGCAATTTTCAGGCACGACACATTCCTCATCGGAATCATATTCCACATCAGTGAAAGCTTCCTCAACAACAGAACCTTCATCACAATCACATCCTACCGAAGCAGCATCCACAATTGCCACATCCTCTCTGGAAACAACTCCAAAAACCCAGCAATCTTCAAGAACTGAACTTTCATCACAATCCAATCCAAACACAACCAATTATTCATCAGTCACCGAGTCCTCTTCAGAAACACATTTAACAACATCAAGTTTATCACAGCTAACTGAGTCCTCAACAGAAACATACTCCACATCGACACAGGTTTCATCAAAAACTGAATCACCCTCAGAAATCCATCAGACCACAGAAGTGCCTTCAAGCTCCTTGTCCTCATCAAAAACACATCCAACAACATTACACGAATCATCATCAACAGAGCTTCCAACAACAGCATATCCAGCATTGACAACCGCTTCATCTGTTAGTGTGTCCCCATCTGAAACCCACCTAACAATAACACCACTATCATCGCCAACTCAGTCCTCAGCAGAGACCTATCCAACAACACAAACATCCACAAACAAACCTTCATCAGAAACACATCCAACAACAGTGGAATCGTCAAGCACACAGCATATAACTCAAGCACATCAAAGCTCAACTGAAGTTTCATCAGTCACTGTGTCGCCAGTTGAATCCCACTCCACAACCTCATCATTTTCATTGGTTACTGAATCCCCTTCAGAAACACGTTCAACATCTGCACAAGCATCAGTGACAACTGAAACTTCATCGGAATCCCATCCAACTACAGAGGCATCACGAATCACAATGTCCTCTTCAGAAAGACAGCCGACAACACATGAATCATCAAGCACAGAACAGTCAACACAAACGCATGGAACAACATCAGAAATTCCCTCAGAAAGTGCGTCCTCATCAAAAACCCTCACAACAGCAACAACGTCACCTTTGGTCACTGAGAGCTCAGCGGTAACTTATTCTCAATCATCGCAAATCACATCCTCCAACAAATCTGCAATAGTCTCACATCCAACGACAGAAGAATCATCGATCACCGTCTCCTCACCTGAAGCACATCAGACAAATACACAGGAACCTTATACATCGACATATCCAAAGACAACACAAGCTTCAACAGAAACTATTTTGACAACAGAAACACATTTAACAACACCAATCTCAAAGGAAACGGAGCCTCCATCAGTAACCTACCCACGCACAACAGAAGGCTTATCCACAACAGAATTTTCCTCACCAACACCGAATGGTAGACAGGCATCAGCAACCACATTGTCCACAGCTGAAACACGGTCAGAAACGCAGGAATCAATAACAACGGAGCATTCAACACAAACCTTTGCAAGCACGACACAGAATTCTTCAGAAAGTGTGTCCGTTTCAGAACCACATTTCACAACGCAATTTTCTGTCACGGAACATTCCTCATCGGAATCATATTCCACATCAGTGAAAGCTTCCTCAACAACAGAACCTTCATCACAATCACATCCTACCGAAGCAGCATCCACAGTTGCCACATCCTCAACAACATTGCAGGAATTATCATCTGCAGAGCTTCCAACAACAGCATATCCAACATTGACAACTGCTCCATCTGTTAGTGTGTACCCATCTGAAACCCACCTAACAACAACACCATTATCATCGCCATCTCAGTCCTCAGTAGAGACCTATCCAACAACACAAACATCCACAAACAAACCTTCATCAGAAACACATCCAACAACAGTGGAATCGTCAAGGACACAGCATACAATGCAAGTGCCTTCAACCTCCGTGTCATCATCAAAAACACATCCAACAACATTACATGAATCATCAACAAGAATGCCATTCACAACTAAGATGACTACAAGTAAAATTCATTCTATCAGTTCAGTTCATTCAACTTCGAAAGTTTCAACACATCCAAATACTGTATCATCTACCCTGCCTCCAGCACTGGACTACTGCAGTAGATGCCGTTGCCTGAATGGAGGTACTTGTAATTCAAGTGCAACAACAGAAGATCACTGTGTGTGTGATTGTCCTGCAGATACTTATGGTACTCATTGTGAATATGGACTTAACAATACCCATGCTGTACCCGGTAAGTAAATTGCATTATTGTGGAATTTGTATGTCAAAAATGTTGATATTTATATTCTGCCCATATAGCTTAATACGAGAATGCAACATGTAGTCAAATGTAGTTAATCCGACAACTGGGAAGGTTATTGTATGTGTAATCGCCACCAATGGGGCTTTGCTAAATTAGAACTGACGTTAAAATGCCTCAGCATAGCTTGGGAAAACAATGAGCAAACACCCCTGTTCCTGATTGCTTTCTGTTTTTGTGGACATCAGTTTTTGTGAACGGATCAGGTTTCTGATTCAGCCTGTAGCGATTTCTCCTTATTTTTATGTAATGTAAAAATTGACATTAAATTGACAATAACATAAAAATTATGTTATGTAAAAATTGACCTTTCAATAAGCAGTTGTAGAGGCATAACTGATCACATGGCTAGGATTGTTCCAATGTCTGTAGCTTTTCTGGTCTTCTTTTGCTGCAGGTACAAACATACCAAAGAGAGAAGTTTTTCTCATATTTCGGATAAACAGTACCTGGGATAAAAGGTTGGAAAACACTTCAAGCTTGCAATATAGAACTTATGTTCAACATTTGATTACAGAGGTTGGTATAGATGTCTTGAAAGATTCTGTATTTAGATTCATCAATACTTCAAATACACTTGTATAATACATACTGTATCTTAAAAACTGATTTGTTATTAAATTATCTTTTTAGACTCGTGACATTATTCTGTAGCATTGTTTGGATAAAACCTGTCAGATTTACAGTAAAACATTGACACGTTTACGATTCTATTCTGAGTGAGAATAAATAACTAAAATAACTATTATCACTGCATTTTATACCACAATGTAAATTACTGAAAACAAACATTTACCTAGTCCCTGTTATCTTTACTAGCCAGTAAACATTTTATGCCTGTGTTTAGCAAAAATAGTTGGTCTTCCTGGTAACCCAAAACTAAAATACTGCAGATGCTGAAAAACTGAAATGAAATCAGAAAATGCTGGGAATATTCCGCGAGTCTGGCAGCAACTGGAGTATGTATTTCAGCTTTGTGATCTTTTATTGGTACACTAAAAACTTAAAAATAAAATTAGTTTGATGCTGTAGAGTGAAAGGGAAAGGAAGGAAATAATAAAGAGAAAGACTGTGATAGTGGCAATCAGGAGAAATTGAATGAGGTAACGTGATGGTGATAGCAAGATGGTTGTAAACGTATGGCTGAGGGAAATGGAAATGGAAGGCGATGAACACAATCTGAAATGCCATCAGAGAAGTACAAAAAACTGAAAGCTGATCATGTTAAACCCAATAATAGAGGCTGACCAAATTAAGTTAATAAAGTGTAAGGGGAAAAAAAATGTGACTACAACTATGGTTAGTGCAGTTAGTATTGGTGTAAGCCACACTAGTGTGGCTATTAATCTATGGACTTCTGTGAAAAAAAAGATGTTAATAATCCCAGCTCCGTTTTTGCCTTAAGGGCTATATATGTCAGGGTGGGGTATTAAATTTATATACTTAATAATTAATAATACAACTAATATCAAACATAGTTAGTATCATAGCACTATATTAGGAGAGCTAACATACATTTTTGAGGGGTAGTTAATACAAAATTATATTTATTAATAATCCATCCATCCCCCCTTGACCCCAAGATAGAGTCCATGAATTTCATTTTACTCAAGTCAAAAGATGGGGCAACTGAAACTGAAACTGAACTGACTGAATCAGCCGAGAAGCGTCTTGCCAAGAACAAGAGTTTATCAGAATTATTACACAAAATAACTGAGAAATGAATTGACTTGGAGGGACGTCAAAGGCGTCAGAATCTGCGTATTGTTAGATTGAGTGAAGGCCGAGAGGGAAATCAAGACCCTCGAAAATTTGCTGCAAAACTCCTAAAAGATATTCTGAACTTGGACCAAGAACCTCTACTGGGCTGAGCACATAGGGCATTGAGACGTACCCCTAGGAGGGATGCGCCCCCAAGACAGATGATAGTGAAGATGACAACATCAGTATCTTTAGAGATTACTCTGCAGAAGTGGCCAAGAGAAGATCTTTATTTTTACAGAAACAAGAGGTATCCTGAGGAACATAAAGAAACTGATATATAGCCTGATGTACCCGGCAACATTAAGGGTAACTTATGATAACAAGGAGCACCACTTCACCAAACATACAGAAGCTCTTGAATTCGCTCGAAACATTCAGAAGAAACTGGAAGAGGAAGAAGTAGAGGAAGAAGCAGATGAAGATGAAGGACACTGAATATTATTGATCACTTACCTGATGATACTGCCCACCCACAGAAAAGGAGGAGGATTCACACTGGAGGATCCGCAGGGAAGGAGGGGGAACAATGGACATGGACTCTATCTTGGGGTCAAGGGGGGATGGATGGATTATTAATAAATATAATTTTGTATTAACTACCCCTCAAAAATGTATGTTAGCTCTCCTAATATAGTGCTATGATACTAACTATGTTTGATATTAGTTGTATTATTAATTATTAAGTATATAAATTTAATACCCCACCCTGACATATATAGCCCTTAAGGCAAAAACGGAGCTGGGATTATTAACATCTTTTTTTTCACAGAAGTCCATAGATTAATAGCCACACTAGTGTGGCTTACACCAATACTAACTGCACTAACCATAGTTGTAGTCACATTTTTTTTCCCCTTACACTTTATTAACATCACTCACTTTACTCACATTTTTTATTATTATTTTTATATTATGTATTTAATTTCATATTATATATTATATAGATTTAAGTATGATTGGTATTATATAGTTAGTTCAAAGAGACGTGTGTATAAGACAATGACACAGATATTAACTTTCATCGATCTGATGTTTGGGTATAGTATTGGGTTAGATGAGCTGAGACATCTACTCCATTATAAACCACCTTAATAATAATATGTATGACATAAACACTAGAATTGGGGGTGATGGAATCACCTCTGTAGTTGGAATGTTAAGGGAATTAACGAACCAATTAAAAGAGATAAGGTTTTAGCTCAATTAAATAGATTGAAATCTGATATTATTTTTCTCCAAGAGACACACCTTAAAAAAGACGCTCAGTATAGATTAACAGCAAAATGGATTTCCAAAGTATATCACTCTTCATTTACACATAAGTCTAGAGGGGTAGCAATAATTATTCGTAAAGGTATACCTTTTAAACAAAGCTCAATAATAGAAGATGTTGAGGGTAGAAATATAATAATTACAGGTGAATTATATTCTAAAAAAGTAATCCTTATGAATATATATGGTCCTAATTTTGATAATCCATTATTCTTCAAGGAAATATTTAACATTATTACCCATATCACACATCTGAGCTATGCTTTTACAAAATTGTATTCCCTTCGTTTTGAGTGCCAGCAGGGTTAACAGGGGAATATTTTCTTGTATTCCCCTTTCTTGCGAACGCCTATGGACTTTACGTGTTAAAACAGCGGTAAATATAGTCTTATATTCCCCTGGTCTCACATCCGGGAACTTGGCAATGTGACGCTGCGTGGGAAATTTAGAATTTGTTCTCGACAAAACAAGCAAAATGGCAGCCTCCTGCGAGAAGAGGTTCGCGACTTTTGACAGAAGATTTTCCTCTAGATGTCTGATATGGGTAATAATAACAATATTGACTGTCCTCTTTCGGGGGATACGACATATATTGCCCTCACTAGATCCATATTGCCCTCTTCTTCGACTCGGGCAATATGAATCTACTTCAGGCAATATATGTCGTATCCCCCTCAAGGCCAGTCAATATTCTATTAATATCCCTATATCCACTCAACATAATCTAATAATTGGAGGTGATTTTAATTGTATCTTAGATAATTATTTAGATAGATCATCAATGAAAAGAAAAACCACTTCTAAGTCAAGTACACTTATAAATTATTTTATTAACACAGCAAACGTTAAGGATATCTGGAGAATAGATAACCAATCTGGTCGAGAATATTCATTCTTTTCCCCTATATTTAGAACCTACTCAAGGATAGACTATTTTTAATAGATTCAAAACTAATCCCATTTACATATGACTCAAAATATCATAATATTATTATCTTGGATCATGCTCCATTAACATTTAAGATAAAATTAAAATACATAACTATTAAAACCTCTAACTGGAGACTCAACCCCCAAATATCAAATGATAGGGCTTGTTATGATTACTTGGTAAAACAGATTAAATTATTTTTTGAAACTAATGACAAACCTAGAATTTCACCATCACTGCTTTGGGATACATTTAAAGCATTTATGCGTGGTGCGATAATATCAGCACACGCATACTTTAATAAGGAAAATCGAAAGACTCAACAAAAGTTGGAAAATGAAATAAAACAATTAGATATTGAAAATGCAATATCTCCTTCAAAGGGGCTAAGTAATAAAATTGCATCATTAAAATATAAGCTAAATAAAATATACTCAAATCAGATTATTAAACTTTTTCAACAGACTAAACAAGTACATTTTGAATTTGGGGATAAACCACAAAATTTACTGGCACGCCAGCTTAGAAAATTAGATGAGGAGAAAATGATACATAAAATTCGATCTGAACAAGGAGAAATATTGACTTTACCAAAGGATATCAATGATACATTTTTACAATGTTATCAAAATCTTTACTCATCTAAACTAGCAGGACAATCAGATGGAATGGAAACATTCCTACAAGAATGTCATATTAACAGTTTGGATCAGGAAGGTAGAGACTTGTTAAATGCTGATATATCAGTAAAAGATATTGAGGAATCAATTGGATCATTAAATAACGGAAAAGCCGCAGGTCCTGATGGCTTAAGTGTTGAATTTTATAAGAGGTTTTATGATCTGATCTCTCCACGTTTACATACAATATATAAATATGCTTATGAACAAGGAAAGTTACCAGAATCATTAAATGTATCTACAATTACACTTATCCCTAAAGCTGATAAAGATTTGGACGGCCCTGGGTCATACAGAGCAATAGCTCTTTTAAACACTAATCACAAAATACTAACTAAAATGTTATCTTGGAGGCTACGTTTAGTGATTAATAACTTAATACATCATGACCAAACAGGTTTTATTCCAAAACGCTATTCAACTTATAATCTGAGACGTCTATTCAATATCATGTACTCAAAAAGAGTGAATGATATTGAACTAGCTGTCATATCCTTAGATGCTGAAAAAGCATTTGACCAGGTTGAATGGCCATATTTATTTTAAATAATGCAGAAATTTCAACTGGGGGATAGATTTTCCAAATGGGTAAAAATCATATACTCGAATCCAACTGCAAGAATATTAACAAATCAAATGTTATCAGCAAAATTTAATCTCTTTAGGCGTTGGTACACAAGGATGCCCATTATCACCATTACCATTTGCTTTGGTAATAGAACCATTAGCCAAAATGATTAGATCAGAACCAGAAATATATGGATATAATACCAAAACTACAACAAATAAAATATCTCTATACACAGATGACATCTTAATTTATATCACAAAACCGGAGATTAGTATTCCCAATCTATTTAATGTTATAACTAAGTTTGGAACATTTTCTGGGTATAGAATTAATTGGAATAAAAGTCAAATTATGCCTATAACTGGAATAAAATTAAATATTAGAACAATTCCCACTTAAAATAGTCACGGACAAACTCAAATATCTAAGAACTAATGTATCTAAGTCCTATAACTGTCTATTTAAATATAATTACCCTCAATTATTAAATAAACTAAAAATATATATTTTATATTGGAAAACACTACCTTTCTCAATGATCGGTAGAATAAATGCTATAAAAATTATTTTTTTGCCACAATTGTTATATTTATTTCAAGCCATCCCTTTATATCTCCCTAAAATGTTTTTTTAAAAAAAATAGATACTTTGGTTAATAGTTTTATTTGGGACTATAAAAATCATCGAATAAGTAAAAAACATCTATGTAAATCTAAAATAAAATAAATGGTGGACTAGCACTACCAAATTTCTTATATTATTTCTGGGCAGTTCAGATTAAGAATATGAATTTTTGGTTGGTAAATTTAGATCATGAGCCAAGCTGGCTAAAGATGGAAAAGGAAGACTGTTTGCCTTTTGATGTAGGTTCGATTCTTTTTGCACCAAGGGAAGTACCAAAAAAAACGTAAATTGACAACCCTATAATTCATTGGGTTTAATAATCCAAATAATAGACGTATTTGGAAACAAATAGTTAAGACCCTACATATGGATAATTTGTTTGCCAATTATGAATAATTATGAATAATCCTTTGTTTGGGCCCTCTGTATTGGACAAGGGGTTTAGACACTGGAATGATTTAGGAATTAAAAGGATTGAACACCTTTACAAGAAAGGAACATTTCTTTCATTTCAAGAGTTACAGGATATCTATGGATTGCAGTCAAATAACATATTTAGGTATTTACAAATTAGAAACTATATTAAGTCAAATACGCAAGACCATAAAAATAGAAAACCAGGATTATTAGATGAATTGTTTAATAAACACCCAAATACAGAAAAATTAATAACGTATATATACAATACTATTTTGGATAGGGAAATCCCAACTTCGGAAATATATCGACAAACATGGGAAAATGAAATAGGTTTATCTATAACGAAGGTAATTTGGGAAGAAAGCCTACAACGTATACATTGTTGCTCATTAAATGGTAGACGTATATTGATACAATTTAAAGTATTACACAGATTACATTATTCAAAAACGAAATTAAATAGAATTTATCCTAACATTTCTTCTATTTGTGATAAATGTCAGAACTTGGAAGCTAACTTAACGCATAGTTTTGTAACATGTATAAAACTCAATTATTATTGGACAGAAATCTTTAGAATTATCTCTGAAGTTCTTAAAATTAAACTGGACCCAGATCCAAAATTAATAATATTAGGAGTTCCGGATTCAAATCTAATATTAACAGTAAACCTAAGAAATTTCATGGATTACTGTTTGATAATAGGGAAAAAATTAATATTGATATTTTGGAAGGGAACATTATCCCCCACAATTAAAATGTGGACAGTGGAAATGTTGGAGACGTTGCATTTGGAAAGAATCAGATTTGTCCTAATGGACAAATACGAACTCTTTGAACAGATATGGTCTCCATATACAGAATATTTGAAGGGGTAGCTGTTCTTGGCATCACAACTCAATGGGTACCCGGCAGGATTAGATGAAAATGACTCTCTGTTTTTTTTAAATTTGTATACATGTCTCTATTGATATCGTTATTTGAAATTGTGTTATTCACTATTAAGATGTATACTATAATCTCTTTTTTATATATATATATAATACTTTGTTTTAATTAGATATATATAACAAGAATATATATATTTTTTTCTCTCTTCTCTTTCTCTCTATCTTTAATCAAAATTATTATTTAATCACTATTCTTATTGATTAAAATCTATTCTTTTCTTTTTCTACTTTCTAAAAAATAGAAGTTTATAAGAATTATTCGTAACATTCGTATACTTATTGAAATAAGTTGGTTGTGTATTTGAAAAGTTGTTATACCCGTTGTTATGATGGATTACTTCTAATAAAAATATTATTACAAAAAAGATGAGGCAACATTTCTTAAGCCTTTCTTGAGCCCTTTGGAACAAAGCAGGAGGACAATGCTAGAGAGGTCAGATGAAGAATTAAAGTGGAAGCCCAGCGCTGGGTTGTCGTGTTCATTGAGAAGCATTCTGCAAAATGCTCTCTCTATCTACATTTAGTTTCTCCAATATAGAAGAGGCCATATTTTGAGTACTAAAATGCAGGATACTGTCCCACTTTCACGACATAATTCATGACCTCTGGCGAGTTTGCCTTTGACTCATACTCGCAACATGGTAGTCACCAAGAGCGGAACTCGCTGTAAAAACATGGAGGGGACGGGGGACACAAATTTTTGGCGGCCGCGCGCGCATGCACGCACTCACCCACACATGCGCATGCGCACACTCACCCACATCATGTCCCGCCCCCATTGCCTGCTGACCGACGTCTCTCTCGTCCAATCGGCGCCCTCGATCAGCAGTCCCATCTCCACTGTCTCTCGGAAAGCGGAGACTTTAAAATCCGGATCACAAAAACTTGGGGGGTATGTCCCCCAACGGGGGCGAACACAAAGGCCAGGTGTTGCATTTGCACTTTTATCCTCTCTCATCCTGTCAACCTGTCAAGGGATGCAAACACTCTTTAGGCTTGGTTTTATTATGTGTTCCGAAGTACAGTAAAAAACATTGTTTTGCATGCTATCTTATTATAACATATTAACAATCAAGCCAAATTCAGATACAATAGGTCAGGCAAAGGGGAGGTTGAGTGGTGTGGGCTGAATCACCTGCATATCTTTAAAAGAATCAATGAAACAGGAAAGAACGACTGAAGGATTCATTTTTGCTATCTACTGCGTAAAGTTCTACTCCTCCCTGCGTAAGTTCTACTCCATCCTGTGTAGTAACGGCAATAATAAGTTGGACATTGGAAATGTTTGAAATTGCCATTATAGTAAAGTAAGAACTGTTCTCTATGAGTGGAACTGAAGCTTGGAAAACTGGAACAACAGATCTGCCTGACACCGTCAACTTGACAAGATCACCACCTGCACTAAGCTGAATAATGAAGATTGGAAACTTCGAAAGCCAATCGTGAGTAAACGTACAGCATTAAGCTTTAAGAACGGCTACTTTCAGTCATATTGGCCAAGATGGCTGTATTAGAATGGCTACTTTAAGCTTTATTGGAAAAGCTAAAGGTACAGCTGAATGTACTGCAGAAGCTTTATTGGAAAAGCTATACGAGAAGCTGCAAGTATCTGTATTGACAATGACTGTTTCTATGGAAACATGTACGGTGACCTTGAAAATCTCTACAATATCTTTGTATTGAAATATCAGCCACAGATTGTTTTGAATTCCAGTCTGGAAGCATACGTCATTACATCAACACGTCTTAAAGGAATAGTGAGCCAAAGCTCAGCGACAAGAGGGTAAAGTGGAACACGATTCTGGAAAATGTGAAAGAAGAACCATTAAACTCACTGACAACGGCCAGGTATTGCTCTTGGAAAGATATGAGGTCAAGAATGCGTTCTGTAAACAAGCTGTCAAGCTAATTGAAAAGCTGAAGGAGCTCATGAAATTAGATGAAAATGTGAAAGAACTACAATCTAACCTGGTTCAATTAACTGAGCTCTGCAATTAAGTCAGAAAATACCATGAGTCATTGCTGGAAATACCAATGCCTGAAGAGGAGCTTGAAAGGTGAGATCAGTGGTTTAAAAAAAGAATGGAATCTTTTAATGGTTTTATACAAGATGTGGAAAGGTGGTTATCTGAAGATGGACAGCAAACTACACACTCCATAGTTGAAGGTGCCTTACAACAGAGTGTTGTAGAATCCGAAATTAGACCTGAAGACAGTATTTCAAATGTCTCAAGAAAACTATCAAGTCACAAATCTGGTGGATCTTCAAAGACCTCTGCTTGCATAAAAAGCTCAGGCAGAAGAGGCTGCTCGTTTAGCCAGGGTTGCCGCCTTGAACAAGAAGCACAAAAGGAGCAATGGAAAAGAGAGATTGTGCTGGCAGCAACCGATACCAAGCTTGAGCTTGAGGCACAAGCTAAATATTTTATAAGAAAGATGTAACAGCTGGAACTAGAGGTGGAGCTGGCAGCAACCAATGCAAGGTTCAATGTACTTGAGGCCAAGAGATCAAGAAGAAGTGGTCATACATTGGAGCGATGTCCACAGATCGAGGCCAAGAAGGAGCACAGAGAAAGGACGGACTTCTTAAAGGAGAAGGGAGTCTGCTTTGGATATTTGAAGAAAGGACACATGAGTAGAGACTGCAAGAGTCGTATGACTTGTGATGTGTGCAAACAAGATCATCCTGAAATACTTCACACTGAACAGAAGAACACAGAGAATAAGCTGGAGCATACAGAACAGAATGAGAAGCCAACTGTGAGTAATGTTGTTTTCTCAGCTAAGATGTGTGCGCATATTGGGGCTGGTGAAGAAACCTGTATCTTCTCCATCTTGCCGGTACAGGTAAAGAGCCACAAGGGGGACACGGGGTTGCAAACATACGCCTTTTTGGATCACGGAAGTTCAACTACCTTTTGCACAGAAAGCTTGGTGAAAAGGCTGAACATTACAGGTCAAAAGACTAAGATTCTCTTGAGTATCATGAATGAAGAGAAGTCTGTGTTCAGTCATCATAGACGGTTTGGAAATATCTAGTCTGGACAAAGACAATTTTATACAGCTATCTGATGTGTTCACACATAAGACCATGCCTGTTTCTAAAGTAAACATTCCCAAGCAGGAAGGCCTGAAACAATGGCCTTACTTCAAGGATATCAAGATTCCTAAAATAGAATCTGGCATCGACCTACTTATCAAAACAAAAGGTATTGGAACCTTGGGAGCTGGTCAACAGCCAAGGGGAAGGACCATTCGCCGTAAGGACCCTACTCGGATGGGTCATCTATGGTCCCCTGCGAAGAGGCAACAAAAGCAAGGATGTAAATGACTGCCCTGCTGCTGCTGTCAATCGAATATCTACTGTAAACTTAGAGGAGCTACTGGTCAAGCAATACAATCATGACTTCAGTGAAAGAACCAGCAAGGAAGCAGAAGAAATGCCCAGAGAAGTGGTAAAGTTCTTGGATATTATGAATCACTCAGTAAAGATGATAGATGGATACTATTGTCTAGACTTATCTATCAAACAAGAAAGCTTCAGTTTGCTGAATAACCGTTGCTTGCAGTGCAGTGCATCCAGAACCTGAAACACAGGTTTGGCAAGAATAGAAAATGTCATGATGAATATACATCTTTCCTCACAGAAATGATTGATAATTGTTATGCTGCAATGGTACCAGTGGACCAGCTGAATTGAAGTGATGGAGAGAACTTGTACATCCCACACCATGGGGGGTATCACTCAAGGAAAGGGACCTTGAGGGTCGTCTTTGACTGTGGGACAGTCTTCAAAGGAACATTACTTTACTGCCAACCGTTGCAGGGTCCAGACCTTACCAACTCATTCATTAGAGTTCTCATCAGATTCAGACAAGAACCGGTTGCATTGATGGCTGATATCAAAGCAATGTTTCATCAAGTCAAGGTATCAGAAAAGCATAATGACTATTGGCGATTCCTGTGGTGGCCCGAGGATGATCTGAAACAAGATCTTGATGAATACCGGATGCAGGTACATCTTTTTGGAGCAGTGCCATCACCAAGTTGTGTAAACTTTGCATTAGGAAGACTGCTGAAGACAACAAAACTTATTTCCCAGAAGAGGTGACAAACACAGTAAAGAACAACTTCTATATAGGTGATTGTTTAAAGTCCATGTCTTCGGAACAGGAGCAATTCAAATGGCAGCACACCTGACTTCCCTCTGCCAAATGGAAGGGTTTGTGCTGTCAGAGTGGATCAGCAACAGCCGTGCTTTATTGGAATCCATTCCACAAGAAAACAGAGCCAACAGACCAGGGAGTTGGACTTGGACAAAATCAATCTGCCTATGGAAAGAGCACTGGGGTTGCACTGGTGCGTTAAAGCAGATGTGTTCTAGTTCAGAATTATGGTACAGGAACGACGATGGGATATCTTATCCGTAGTTAGCTCTATATACGATCCATTTGGATTTCTTAAACCATTTACTCTGCCAGCCAAGCTGATTATGCAGGAGCTTTGTAAGGAAAGACTAGGATGGGATGAGAACATATCACTAACCTTCTCTCAGCGATGGACAGGATGGTTAGCAGATCTCAATAAGAAGTCAGAATTTAAAGTGGACCGGTGCATGAAGCTCGCTAACTTTGGTCAAATCAGATTTGCACAGCTGACCACTTTTCAGACGCAAGCGAAAGTGGCTACAGTACTATTTCATATCGAAGACATATCTAAGATAACGACAAAGAAGTGCATGTTGCATTCATAATGGGAAAAGCCAGAGTGACACCACTGAAGCAAATGCCAAATCCCAGAATGGAGCTTACAGCTGCAGTCCTCACTGTCAGAGTTGACATAATGCTGCGAAAGGAATTACAGCTTCTACTGGACAAATCCATCTTCTGGACCCATAGCACAACAGTGCTTAAGTATATCATCAACAAAAACAAACACTTTCAAACATTTATAGCAAACAGGATCTCCTTTGTAAGGGATGCCACTGATGTATCACAGTGGAGATACTTTGCCACAAAGGAAAATCCTACGGATGAAGCCTCTGGAGGAATAACAGCAGATCGCTTCTTAAGCAGTAAGAAATGGATCAAGGGACCAGAGTTTCTCTGTAAGCCTGACAGAGAATGGCCAAAGCTTAACCTGGAATCAGCAATCTCTGCTAATGATCTGGAAATCAAGCAAGACATCACAGTGAATGTAATTGTCAAGGATCCATTGGACTATTGAAATACCTATTTGTCATCATGGAGTAAGTTGAAGACTGTGGTAGCTTGGTTTCTTAAACTATGAACAATGTTCTTGCTGTTGACTCGAAAAAGAAAGGATAGGTATCTTTGAAAAAGATCTTGGCAAACCAAAGGAAAAGGTTGATAAAGAGATGCAAGTCTTTAAAGCATCAGTCTGCAGACAGTGTTTATGTCCTGATAATCTTCTCAAAGCAGAAAACACAATTATCTCTTTCTGTCAAAGACAAAGATTCAAAGAAGAGCTATCAACATTAAAAGTTGGTAAACATGGAGTCAAAAGCAGTCATTTGTACAAGCTAGATCAGGTTCTGGATGAAGGTCTTCTGAGAGTCGGTGGTCGCCTGAATAGACTAGTGATGCCTGAAGAGGCTAAACATCCGATTATTCTTTCGAAGGACTTTCACATATCAACACTACTGTTACGACATATCCATGAATAGCTCAGACATGGAGGAAGAAATGATATGCTGTTGTGATTCCGTAAAAGATACTGAATTATAAAAGCTAACTATGCTGCAAGGAAGGTCATAACCAACTGTGTTGTGTGTGGATGACAGTGGGAAACAGTTGGAGAACAAAAAATGACAGACTTGCCCCTGGAGAGGATTCTACCTGACAAGCCTCCATTTACAGATGTAGGAGTAGACTACTTTGGTCCCATAGAGATCAAGAGAGGACAAAGTCTATTTAAAAGATATGGTGTAATCTTCTTTTGCATGGCAAGCAGGGCAGTACATCTTGAAGTTGCATCTACACTTGACACAGACTCCTGCATTCATGCTTTATGAAGATTCATCTGTCGACGAGGTCAAGTTTCATCTTTAAGATCAGACAAAAGCACAAATTTTATCGGAGCGGAAAGGGAATTGAGAGAAGCACTCGATGGCTTAAATCAGAATAAGATGCAGAATGCTATGCTTCAGCAAGGGATAAGGTGGAACTTTAATCCCCCAGCAGGAGTGGTGTTTGGGAACGATTGATTTGTATGGTTCGAAATGTGCTGCGCTCTGTTCTTAAACAACAATTCTGAACGATGAAACTTTATTTTGTGAAATTGAAGCAATTTTAAACGATCGACTCATTACCAAGAATTCTGATGATCCAAAGGACCTGGAAGCACTTACACCAAACCATCTTCTCCTGTTGAAAACCAATCCAATACTGCCACCCGGACTCTTCGTGAAGGAAGACATGTACATTAAACGCAGGTGGAGACAGGTACAATATATGGCAGACCATCTTGGAAATAGTAGACACAAGAATACTTGCCTCTAATCCAAGAACGACAACAATGGTCTAGGATAACAAGAAGCTTTATTCCAGGTGACATTGTTTTGATGATTGATTCAACTGCACCACGAGGCTCCTGGCTGATGGGTAGAATATTGGAGATGGTACCAGACGCAAAAGGTCTTGTGCGTACAGTACAACCTGCGAGTAAGAACAACATCATATCGTTAAGACCGATAACTAAGATATGTCAGCTCCAAGAAGAAGATTGAATAATCACTTAAGAAGTTTGAATGCCAACACATAGTGCATACCTTTTGTTTTTGATAATATGTTAAGCTAATATGTATTATGTATTATGTAAGCTAATATGATAATATGTATGAGCCATTCATGCTTAGGCTAGTTACTGTTAGCATATTTTATTATTTTGTCTGGATATTTCTTGCAGAATTATTTTGAATGCTGGGGGTGGGCTTTTGATATGTAGATGAACGTTACATATAGCATAGTCACAGGGAGAGGCTAGATCAGACTGGTCGGGCACGGGAGAAAGAATACAGTTCAGCGAGATCAGACAGTAAGAACGGAAAGCTACAATTTGTATAAGAATAAAGAGGATCTGGTATGTTCACTTCTTTGTCTGTACAACTACTTCAATAAAGAATCAATGAAACTGGAAAGAATGACTGGAGGATTTGTTTTTGCTATCTACTGCATAAGTTCTACTTCTCCATGTCTGTTGTAGTAATGGTTGTAGTAATGGCAATAATCATTTGGACATTGGCAATGTTTGAAATTGCCATTACAGTATTGTATTAAAAAAGTAGAAATAAGGAACTGCAGATGCTGGTTTACACGCATGTTCAATGTCCGCAATGGGGTAGAGGTTAATCAAACAGTACTCAAGCTTATGCAGGACTGTGCAGAATCCTGATAAAAGAGGGAAAGAAGCTGTTCCTGAATCTGGTGGAGCACACTTCGAGCTTCTGTATCTTCTGCTCGATTGGAGCAGGGATAAGGAATGACTGGTGTGGGACAAGTCTTTGATTATGTTTCTCCATTGAAACAGTAATTTGCTTGTATTTCTTTCAATTTGGTGTACTAGATTTGGTGTTCACAATGTGGTTTCCCGTACATTGCCAAGACAAAGTGCAGATAACTTATCCCTTTGCAGACCACCTCCATGCGGTCACGTGATTTTTCAGTTGTCTATCACTTTAATTCTCCATAAAATTCTCACCCTGACCTCTCTGTCTTTATCATCCTTCTCTATTCCAATGAAGCTCATGTAAAGCATTAGATACAGCTACTCATATTCCAGCTTGATTCATTTGCAACTTGGTGCTTAACACTGAATTTCAGATTAACACTTAGTTTCAGATATTCTGCCCTAATGGCATTGTATCTAACAATTCTACAAATGCAGGACCTTTCTTTTTCCCTCCTCTTATACTTCAGATTTAATTCATCAAAATACACCTTGTATTATTCACTTGCCTTTATCACCCACTTTCTGCTGGTACCAACATCTTGAAGAAGAGTTCAGACCTGAAACATTGCCTCTTGATTCACAGAGTTCCACAGGCAGTTTGTTTTTAACTAAATAAATCACTTTATTTCTCCACTTTCTGTCTCCATCAGTTTTGTTGTTGCAGTTTTAATTAATTTCATTTCCCTCTGGTATAAGTTCATCAACCTAAATAGCAAACTCTCCCACAGATGCTACCAGATCAGCTGAAAATTCCCAGTATTTTGTTTCTATCTGTCATCTCAGAAACTGGAATACCCATTAATATGTGGTGTAGTGAGTCATTCCTGGGTACATATTGTATATATATTAATGGCTCAAATTGATCATTTAGATTCCACTCTGTAACTTACTCCCAGGTGTCTGTTATTCCACATATAAATCACCTGAAATATTCAGTAGGTAAACTGTAAATCCCTCCAGGTGTCCAGTTAGTCTTATTTAGAAATTCAGTCGTAGATCATATTACTGTATCTGTAATTTAATGAATCATAGCTTTATTTGAATTAATTTCTTTTTTTATTTTTTCCAGCTGACACCATTATACAAAATGGCCTCACCAGAGCACTTTTACAAAGTAATTATTACTGAACTCCGGTATGTTATAATAACGAACTTTTGCAAAAGAAATTCCCTTCAATTCTTCAGCTGATAAAAATCCTTAAATTTAGCAATTCTTAGAGGTTAACTAAATCCCAAATACTTGCAATTTTCACACAGTTATTTTGCACAGTTAGGAACCCGACTGTAGAGATGTTTATCCAAGTTCCTGCCTCAGCTGGTGAAGAAAGTTAGCCATTCACTTCACACACCAAAAGCTGCACATTTAATGTACAATGACGTTAATAATCGTCCTGCGGCAATAATTTGGGACAATTAGTCTCATTGTTTTAAACTGTTTAGGACAAAATCAGCCAGGCATCCCGATCAGAACCTGCTAACTCCAGGCATTCTTGTGGATTTACCCACAGTTGGATAAATCCATACTGTGCTAGATGTCCACATAGATAGCACATTTTGTTATGGAAGGAGTTCTAGACTGGTGGCAGTAAAGTGGAAAAAAGGAGATGTAGACATTTATAGTCTTTTGTGATTCAACTCGATTCTTAGTACTTTATATGAAATGAAGAGGTTGTAAAATGTAATTATCATCATTATGTAGAAGATATGGCAGCTGATTTGAATTTGGCAAACTACCACAATCTTTTAATATTATTTGTTTTAGCCTGAAATAAATATTTCTCTCAGAAAATGAGTCTGAAACATGAGACTGTGTCACAGAGCCAAAGCTAAACAAAGATCAGTACTGATATATAGACACCAAAAGCTGGAGTAACTCAGTGGGTCATGCAGCATCTCTGGAGAAAAAGAATATGTGACGTTTTGGGTCAAGTCCCTTCTTTAGACTGTGAGTCAGGGGAGAAGAAAACAAGAGGTGTGATGTGATGGTTATTCAGTCCTCCTGGCGTACCCTCCATTGAAAGGAATGATCTTCCCCACAGAATCTTAGTTTCTTCGATGATCACCCAGTCTTTTATGCCAACAGTTCCAAAGGCCAGCGATCTGAAATGTTTACTCTGTTTCTCCTTCAACAGATGTTGCCTGAATTGTTGAGTATCTCCAGCATTTATTGTACTTGTCCTTGCTGTTGTATGCTCTTTTTACACCTAGTGCATGTTATATTGGAATAATGATTCAGGATAGTCCTTTTGCTTTCAACTGAGAAATATGTGCTTTGAGTTGTCGTTTCATTGTTGCATCTGAAGATATGTTCTCTGAGGTGGTTGTAGTGCCTTGCATATCTTATGAAAATATGGAGATAGTAAAAGTTAACCTTGCATTAACTTTCTCCACAGGGAAGGAAGCATTATCATAAAGAGCAAAGGCCTCTACAACTATACCAATAATCAGACAGAAATCAACTATTTAAACCATCATCTAGCCCAAACATTGCTCACTAATATTAATAATACAGATACTTTGAATCACCTCAGATTGGGCGGTAGCAACGTGGAACTCACTGGTATATATACTCCGGTCTCATCAATCAACAGTAAGTATTGCATTGACAAATGTTTTGCACAATAATTCACTCATTCAATTACTTTTGATCCTTTCCTTTTCTCTTCTGCTCCTTAAATTCCTGGCCCAGGTAACGGTTCAAATCAATAGGTGCCCGGAATCCTCCACAATTTAGCGACAATCTTTGCTATTATCTCTGCCTCCGCACACACGAAGAATGAATATTCTGTCCTAGGAACTATCTTTGAGATAAAGGAATATACCATAAAGAACAAAAAACGTCTTGGTTTCAACTGACTAGTGGCTATTTATCTACTTCGTCTTTCTTTCTATTCTTTCCAGCCAAGGCAGTGGTCCGCTCCATGGCTTCTGACCCAATTTGGATCCCTTGGTAATGTGTTGGAAAATGACTGTTTATGACCAGGGGAAACTAGATGTATCAAGTATTCAAACTGTCCATACATCTGACACCTTCATTTTACTTTTCCATTATTTTTTTTAGATATCACAGACTTGAATATGACATGTGAGATCCAATTTAATGGTTACAAAGTCAACTGCACCAATGGGCAATACTGTGTATGTGAAGGACCTTGCAAATATGCGCTTGACATCTGTCACTGGCACGGGAATTGCTTTAATATGGTTAATGGCTCCATTTGCAAGTAAGTAACATTTGTATATTGCTTTGCTCTGCTGTCCTGAAGGCGATGACTCTTTCTCAGGTACATTTCAACTGGTACTGTGTACTCCACAGCATCTGATGGAAATCCCCATTTTTCATGAAGCTCTAAAGCTAATGATGGCCTCGGACATGCGCCCAGATGCTATATCAACACACACCCACATTCTAGTGTGGGTCATTAGAGAGTGAACAGAACTTAGATTCCAGGCATATGAGAAATTTTCCATTTTAATGGCTCGCATAGAAGAACATAATAAGAGCATAAGAATTAGAAGCATGAGTAAACCATTTGGTCCTTCAATACCATTTTTCTGTCCCATCAATATATCATTAAAATAACAGCTAATAGTCGAGAAGGTAACATTACTCTGTTAGCTGGCTAACAGGAAACAGAATATAGACATGAATGGATCTTCTTCTGGTTGTCAAGATGTAACAAGTGGCTGTTCTGGCTCGAAGGGCCTACTCCTGCACCTATTTTCTATGTAAGTGATGTGCCACAGATATCAGTGCTGGGGCCCCATCATTGTACAATTTATAGAAATACTTTGGATGAAAGTAGGGAAGATGTGGTTACTAAATTTACAAAGACACATTAGAAAGCAAGCTGTGAAGGTGATGTATGGAAGCTACAAAGGGATGTACACAGGATAAGTGAATAGACAACTAAAAATGCTGCACTCCTCACAACAGCACTGAAATGCCAGATCGGATTATGTGTTTACGTTTCTAGTAATTATTAAAACATAACTCTCAAATGCAGAAATACTTCCATTAAACATGCCTCTACCTTGTGCAATGAGGCTTGTTCACCCTAACCAACTACCCTGAGTTTTGCTAAGCAACTTTTTTTTAAATGACAGGCATTTCTTGTTTATCTCAGACACCAGATGTGGCCCGAATCTCTTGACCCTGGTGACTCTTTATTCATTTACTCATTTGTTAGTTTTGGATGTGTCTGGTAGGTTATTAAGAAAGTGTTTTATTCATTTAACGTCTTATCTACAATTGGACACTTCATCGTTTTTTTATTTCTTTTGGAAGATGTTATCGGAACACATTTTACCAATATACTGGGAAAACCTGTGATATATTCGTAAGGAACTCAGGATTCTATGGTGTGCTGTTTGGAGTGTTGGCAGGAGCTCTGCTCCTTCTAATTGTCATCATCATTGTCATTATATACTGTCGGAGAAAGAAATACAGGTATGTATTAAGCTAATGATTTCTTGTGTTGAACTTCCCTGTGAATGAAATGAGAACTTTCAATTCAAGC
This sequence comes from Okamejei kenojei, assembly GCA_035221665.1. Lineage (NCBI taxonomy): Eukaryota > Metazoa > Chordata > Chondrichthyes > Rajiformes > Rajidae > Okamejei > Okamejei kenojei. The sequence goes on from CM069162.1 coordinate 25,655,335, forward strand.
GGTTTGGAAAAAGTTCTACTTTAGTTATCCATTAAACTCTCATAATGTGTTATTAAGTTGGAAAGGGTGCATAAGAAAATCATCGGTGTTGCCTGGTCTTGTGGGCTTGAGTTATAATGAGACGCTGGATCAGCTGAGACTTTTTTCTTTGTAGCATAGGAGGCTGAGAGGTAAACTTATAGAGTTGCACAAGTTCATTAAGGACATGGATAATGTGAATGTTTGCAGCCTTTTCCCCAGGATAGAGAATTCTAAAATTAGAGGGCATAGACTTACGGTGAGAGGAGAGCGAGTTAAGAGCAACCTCAAGGGTATTTTTTCACTCAGTAGTTAGTCTGTATTTGGAATGAACTGACAGAGGAGGCTATAGAAAAGGATAGAATTATAGAAACATAGAAAATAGGTGCAGAAGTAGGCCATTCGGCCCTTCGAGCCTGCACCGCCATTCAATATGATCATGGCTGATCATTCAACTCAGTATCCTGTACCTGCCTTCTCTCCATACCCCCGATCCCTTTAGCCACATGGGCCACATCTAACTCCATCTTAAATATAGCTAATGAACTGGCCTCAACTACCTTCTGTGGCAGAGAATTCCACAGATTCACCACTCTGTGTGGGATACAATTATGAAGACACTTGCACAGTTATATGGATACGAAGGAATTAGAGGAATTATCAGTCAAATGCAGGAAAATGGGATAAGCCTCTGACTCTAATTTAGATACACCAGGATGAAAAAGGGATTATCTTTCTCCACCAGGGTATCTCTCTGAGCTGGACCCACTGGGCACACCTGAAGTGGAGGTTAAGATGTTTTCCCATTCACAAAATTCAAGATATCTACCATTGTTTCCAGTCATTGCAAAGGGCAATGGACATCACCACAGGAGGTCAACAGGCTGTGTCTTTTGCTCAATTATTACAGTTGTTTCATGAATGACTTCTATCATTAAGCTGGATAGCTCTTTGGTAAAGATTGATTGACTTTTAGCTCCATTCATAGCTCTCTCGTATATTTCAGCAATTTGTGCAAAGCTTATAGCAAGACCTGGACAGGCTTGGGCAAGTAACATTTACAATTGCCAGTCAGTCTTCACCTCCAACAAATTTCTTCTGGCTTATAATGGCTTCACCATCATCAAACTCCAGCATGGAAATCGTTAGGAATTCCAATTAGTGGCCAAATAGGCAGTGAGCAACTTGTTTCTTGACTTCCTAAATCCTTTCCCACCTGCATAAACATGTTGTGGAATGCCCATTACTTGAATGGTTTCAACCTCAACACCATTCAAAATGGTTGAAGACATCCATTTGCATCTGCATTCTGCAATCTGCATTCCATCCTTAACTTAAAGATCCACTTCCTCTGTCACTGCAGTGAGTACTGCCTTCAGAAGGTTAGGCAGCGGTTTACAAATTTTACCAAGGTTCCTGCAGAATCACCGTCATCACCAAGCAGGACATGAGCAACAGCACAAAGGAACATCACTACTACACTCTCTTCAAATCACATGATTTCTTTATCATCAATCGGCCAAAATCTTGGAATTCCTCCCCAAATGTATTAGAGGTATCTTTACCAGATGGGTTACAGCAATCCGAGGAGACCTTGGCGCACACCTTTTCAAGGGCACTGAAGAGTAGACTATAAAATACTGGCTTTGCCACTCCCTAAAAATGAACAAAATCAATTAATCAAAAAATCTGTTTTTCTCCTTCCCCTCAGACATTCAGATCCTGGCACTCCACAGAAGTGGTACTCGATTGATGAAGAATATTTCAGGTTTCCACATACAGGTAATTGAATACCACCTTTGCATGCAATATAACCCATAATGTTTACCTTTCATACAAGTATTTTGATAGTATGTGACATATAAAATAATTGCATTATTTGTCAGTTTAAACTTTTTGCCTAAATGCCCATCCTCTTTTTTAGAATGTGTCATTATCTTAGCAATGTTTAGCTACAGTTTTTAACAAGGTGCTCAGGTTGATTCAAATGTTTGGTTACCTGGCATATTAAGTCAAAAGCCATAGGTGTTTTCTCAGGTAAAACAAATTTGGATTCCATCCAAGACTGATCAGAAATTAGGACCTCTGTGCAATAGATGGAGCTCAATGGGATATATGGAACAATGTTCTTAACCTAAAGTGTATGACCTTCTCGAGTGAGCAAACAGGCAAAGATTATAGCGGCATCTGTGTGCATTTAAAATATTTTGGTAATTAAGTTGTAATGTCCACAACAATAAAAAATATATATTTTGCATGCCAACTTCCTTGCCATTTGGTTGCCAGGAATTCAGGACTAATCCTCAGTAAAGACTTAGTGCTGTAAAAGGAGCGATGGCAGCAATCATTTATTGACAATACTGGAAGAGGGATCCAATTGCCATTTCATTGAGTATGGAAAAATGAGGCTATCATTCAAAGAGTGGACACACCTATGCTTTATATCAGGAACAACAAACAATTTGCTTGAGGAACACAGTAGGTTGAGTAGCATCTGGAGACGTCAAGGAATGGTCAGTGATTTGGTTCAAAACCCTGTATTAGGATTCTCTTGTTGCTTCAGATTCCATCACACACTTTATATTGCCAGTGTTGCTTGCAACAATATAAATTGTATCATTATTTCAGTTAGTATAGATGGTATTTTAGGAGGACTTCAATGTACCCTGGTCATAGCATATCAACACATATTTCTCTCACATACAAAAACTGCAACTCACTGAACTTGTCTCACAATTTAGAGATTCTGCGGTAAAGCCATTATTGTGTCAAATGTTATTCCCCTCCCATCTCACCTCTCCCCAATCCTCCAGATCTGACTACAGAGTCACCAGCACCAAATACTGGCAAAACACTGGGGAGGAGAAAAGGAAGATACAACCTGGAAAATAATCCTTCGTTCAATGACGATTTCGGTTCTGGTGTCTGGAGACCAAACTTAGACAAAGTAGATACAGAGGCTGAGGTAAATTGAATGTTACGTGCAATATCATCGTGATCTTATAATCTATTGAGGACAAAATGGTTTATTATTGCCTTTAATAATGTGGTGATTTGTTTTCTCCCTGCCAGATACGAGCCAAGCGTCCCGAAGTGGTTTTGCCAGTTGAACAGTGACAATTGATGCCACTGTTAGAACGTCACAGCCCACAGTAGTTTAGACAACTTTGTTCAACATGTATTAACTAAAGGGCATTTAAGCTTCCCAAAACAAAGTTAAAACTATATTTTCAAAATACTTTGTTTGTTGCATGAATATTTCTTGAGAAATAAGAAAAATTCATACTGCTCAGTAACTCAGTTAAAAAAAAACATTTTAAGTTTTTGTAGTTCCTGAAAGCTCAATAATGATTTGATTTGATTGATATAAGTGTCCTATTATTTTCATGTTATAAGGTTTTCTCAGTTCTCAATGAGACAAATAAGCAGTGATTCAATACGTCTACGAATCTTCAAAACAAGAGGGAGAATGGAACAAGAGTGTTGTTGCATTTGCTCCTCACAATAATAACAAGCCTTTGGATGTTGGCTTCATTAATGTTTGAATACAGTAATCTGGTCTATATTGGGAATATAGGACAAAAAAATGAAGGAAAATCATTTTACTTCAGTTCTCAAACAAGAAGAATAGATACCTGGGTGGGGCACGAGGGTGTATACATGGAACTTAAGCCAAATCACAGACATAACCTTTAAAAGAGGAAAGATTATATTGTAATTACAATACGACAGTGGGTTAATTGAAAACCTTGATTTAACATTCACATTTTTAGTCTGTTTAATTTTTGTAATAAACTTTTCAAATAATTTTTGTCAGAATGCATTAAGGAAAGTACATCTCTTGACTATTGTAGACTGTGATATACTTTAACTTTATAATAATTGTCCTGTTTATTTAATACCAAACTATTTTACTGACTCATTTACTTATTCTAAATTGAATATGACTGTTTACAGATAAATAAAGAATTGTTATATATAAATTGTATCTGCTTCTTGTGTCCACAAGTATATTTCCTGAATGTTCTCACGTTTAGTGGTAGAAAGTGCTGGGGAATGGTTTATAAAGAATGACATTATCTTGACAACCATGTCTTTTGAAATACAAGGGATAAAAGCAAGAAGATAAGAATTTGATATCAATATTTTGGATTAAAGGGAGTTATTGATCTGCCAAACTTCCCACTTCTCCAGGAGGCAGTTGATAGAATTCCTAGATTACTTGCAAGTGAGAGACAAAATTTGTAGGAAAGAACTGCAAATGCTGGTTTAAACCAAAGATAAACACAAAAAGCTGGAATAATGCAGCAGGCCAGTCAGCATCTCTGGAGAAAAGGAATAGAAGACGTTTTGGGTCGAGATCCTTCTTCTGAATTGTCAGTTTCCATGAATGGTTTTAGCATAAATCGGTTTGGGATCAATGTGCATGAGGCAATGAACACCATGAACATTCATAGAGAAATTAACAAATTACGTGTTTTAAATGCAGATGTATCTTACTTTAGGAGTATAATTTTTTTTTAAACAGATCCTAAGAGCAAGAAGTTTTTCTAGCTTCCAGCATTAATATAGCGTATGTCATTTTCTCTGGCCAACCCCAGAGTATTTCACAGCCAGTATTTCACGGCAGGCAAAACCAGAAGTTTATCCGTGCATTCTAACTATCCCTGACACAGCAACATATAAAATATATCAGATAATAGTAATGTTGATTAAGGAATAAATATTGATATTGATACCCATGGTCTACTAGTAAGTCACTGGGTCTTTTCATCCATCTGAGAGGGTTGGTGCAACATCTTACCTAATAGACTCCCTCAGTTGTACACTGGATTGTTACCCGAGATTACATGTCATATCTTAGTAGTGAAACTTAAGACAATTTAATTCCCAAATATGGGAATACAGTACTAACGGTTGAGGTGAAATCCAGTGTGAGAACAGAGAGACCAGAGATTTACATTAATATTGATGAAGATTCGTAGAAAATACTTCATAATTACTAAATATCGAAACAGAGTGTTTAGTTTAGTTTATTATTGTCACGTGTACAGTGAAAAGCTTTTTTTTGCTGCTCACTATCCAGTCAGCGAAAAGACTGCATGATGACAATCAAGTTGTCCACAGCATACAGATTCGGGTTAAAGGGAATAATGTTTAGTGCAAGATAAAGTCCAGTAAAGTCCGATAAAAGTTTGTCCGAGAATCTCCAATGAGGTAGATGGTAGGTCAGGACTGCTCTCTAGTTTGTGATAAGGTGGTTCAGTTGTCTGATAACAGTTGGGAAGAAACTGTCCCTGAATCTGGAGGTGTGCGTTTTCACACTTCTGTACCTGTTGCCTGATGGGAGAGCAGAGAGTGGATCATTTGTGGACTGGGTGACTGCTGCAAGGTTTTGATCTTCGTCAAATATTTGGTTAAGGCAATCAAGTGCAACATGGTCAGGTTTACTGATGATACAGCGATGATGCCAGCAATCGTTACAAGGAGGATGCTCAGTGGCTTCAGAGATAAATAGACAGATTATGTGAATGGGCAAGGATATGGCAGATAGAAAAATATGCAGAAAAGTAACTTTTGTATAAAATTAGAAAAATAGAGCATTTTTAAATGGTAAAATATGAAATGGTATTAGTGTTTGGAGGGGCCTGGGTGACCTTGGGCACAAATCACTGAAGGTCAACCCATATGTAGGTACAGAAAATTAGGTAGACAATTTTAGAGTCATTGAGTAATATAGCACGGAAACAGGTTCTTCAGCCGAATACATCCATGTCCATCTAAGCTTGTCCCATTAGCTCTCAATGAGACATAACCCTCTAAACCTTTCCTATCCATCTACCTGTCCACAAATCTATTAAATATTGTTATTGTACCTGTCTCAACCATTTCCTCTGGCAATTGTTCCATCTTGCACCAACCTCTGTAATAAGTTGCCCTTCAGGAACCTTTTAAACGTTTCTCCTCACACCTTAAGCCTATGCTCCTTACGATTTTGCACACCTCTATAAGATTGTTGCTCAGTCTCCGACACACCAAGGAATAAGGTCCGCGCCCTAGAACTCAAGACCGCGAATTCCGGCAAATTCTTACAAATCTCTTTTCCACTCTTTTCAGCTTAATGACATCTTTCCTATAGCAGGACAACCAAAACTGTACACAACTCTCCAAATGTGGATTCACTTACATCTTGTACGACTGCAACATAACATCCCACGCTTCCACTCAATACTCTAACTGATGAATGCCCGTGTATCAAACACCTTCTTCACCATCATCTACCTGTGACACCACTTTTTAAAAAGTATGTAACTTGTGCTCCCAGGTCCTTCTGTTCTACGACATACCCGAGGCCCCTACCTTTCACTGTGAAGTCAGTTACTAGCTTGACTTTCCAAAATAGAACATCTCACACCTCTCTGAATTTTTATCCATTTGTCATTCCTCGGCTCACTTATCCAGCTCCTCAAGATCTCGCTATAATGTTTGCCAAATATCTTCACTGTTTATGATACCTTCTATTTTAGTAACATCTGCAAACTTACTAACTATGCCTTGTACATTCTCATCCAAATTATTTAAATAAATGACAAATAAACAATGGAGTCAGCACCAATAAATTTGGCATGCCAATAGTCATGGTTCTCCAGTCTGAAAAATAACCTTCCTCCATCACCCTCTAGACTGTGGAACAGCATCCCCCTCCCCAATAGAACTGCCCGCTCCATCGACTCCTTTAAGTCTTGTCTAAAAACGTATCTGTTCTCCCAAGCCTTTCCTGACGTCCTCTGAGCGAGGGCTATTTGTATATATGTATGTAGCCTGCTTGTGTATACTACTCTTATAACAAATGTAAAGCACTTTGGTCAACGAGGGTACACAAAAGGCTGGGGAAAATCAGCGGGTGCAGCAGCATCTAAGGAGCGAAGGAGATAGGCGACGTGTCGGGTCGAGACCCTTCTTCAGACTAGTCAGGGACGAGAGTTGTTTTTTAAATGCGCTATATAAATAAATGTGACTTGACTTGACTGCTTCCTACCAAGGAGCCAATTGTGTATCCAGCTAGCATCTAATCTTCCAGACTAGCCTACCATGGAGGACCTTGGCAAATGGCTTGCAAAATACCATTTACACAACAGTAGCAAGTTTTTGGAACTATATTCACAAGAAAATTGTGCAGACTCGTTTGCGGAGTATATTCATAACTCACTAGATTTCTAGATATTAAACAAATAATACTAACTGAGAGTGCAGGAAAGTGACATTGTGGCAAATTATCAGTCATGATCTTATTGAAAGATGGAACTGGCCTGAGAGGCCATATATGGCTTTCACTACTTTTATTTCTCAGGAGACACATTAATGGGAAGAAAAATACGTATGCTTCTTCATATATCTTTAGATAGATATGTTATGTGGGCTTCCCACTCTGAAAGTGTTACAATGCACCTGCTCAAAGTTCTAACTACGCCTCAATTTAAACAAAACCTGGGACAACTTTTATAATATCCCTTTCAGCTGTTTGGGGGCATGTGAAGTGAAACTCAACATAACCGCACAGCTCAGAATTAACAGATTGCTGATACGGTAGCCATCGCAACACATTGTATTCAACGCAACACGAGCAAGTGTAGCCTTTGTGGATTGGCTGGTGCCCCCGGCCTTAGAGACTGTTGCCAACAACATTCCCTGCCGAAATTAACTGCAGATCCCGGGATACGAGTCGGTCCCACCGAACCTGTGAGCCAGGTAGGAAGTGGGAAATTTCTCATAGGTTACTCCCAGATTTGCAAATTTGTTACAATAATCTAAACCTAATCTCGTAAACATTTCCAGTGCAGTCTCCATCAAACAATTTCACTGCATCGATTCATGCATTACAATTCAAAATAATTTAAGGCTACTTCAACCAAAATTATTGCAAAAAAACTGAAGTCCCCATTTCTTGCCCGGTTCAGTTTACTGGAATTTCTTCATCTGAAAAAATTCCCCAAATATTTATAAAATTCCACTGAAGCTTCAGCAATAATCAATGCCAGTTCTTACCAAAGATCCTATAGCTGGTTCTTAGTAATATTAGTTACCGTTGTGTTATATTTTGCTCTGTTGGACGTGTCGTCGATGCTTAATATTTCTGAATTAAAGAACCAAAGTCAGTTCGAAACGGCATCGTGCAAATGCGCCGCGGTAACTTTCAGCGAGATTGGACAGGACGCTGGCCTGGGCACGATCTTGGAGCAACCGCGATATGAGGGAAATCACTCACACTATCCTGATCACTGTCCAGTGATTCTAAGGGCTTTCGAATAACAATCGAATTTAAGTAAATCCTCCACAGATGAGAAACTGAGTGATGTTTAAAACGCACTTTCCAAGAAACATTTGGTCAGATGTAAGAATTTAGACGAATATATGGGCTAAATACGTCCCAAATAGGACGAGCCTAGAATGCTAACATGGTCGGCGTGGTCAAGGCGGGCCGAAGGGCATACAGCTCTAAGACTCTAATATACATTCACCTCCCATGGGATCTTCTTATTGCAAGTCAGGAGATACCATATCTGCCATTTTCCATCCTCCCTTCTCACTTTACTGGGCCTCAAACTCTTAAGAATTTTTTTTATTATAAGAGGGTTGCATTACAAAATTAGATAGGATTCGCTGTAACTATTGGAGGATGGTGAGATCACAGAAAAATTACTACAGCAATGCTTTTTCTCCCTCCCGTCTATATTCAGTCATCATGGGCCCCAGCTACGCCTGCCTCTTTGTCGGGTACGTCGAACAATCCTTGTTCTCGGTGTACCAGGGCCCCATCCCCGACCTCTACCTCCGTTACATTGACGACTGCTTTGGTGTCACCTCCTGCACCCACACACAACTGACTGACTTCATCCATTTCACCACCAACTTCCATCCGGCACTCAAATACACTTGCACCATTTCCGACATTTCCCTACCATTCCTTGACCTCACCATCTCTATTGCAGGTGATACACTCCTGACCGACATCCACTACAAACCAACTGACTCCCACAGCTACCTGGACTACCCTTCCTCCCACCCTGATTCCTGTAAGGACTCCATCCCCTATTCCCAATTCCTCTGCCTACGCCGCATCTGCTCCCAGGATGAGGTGTTCTACACCAGGTCATCACAAATGGCCTCATTCTTCAGAGAACGGGGATTCCCCTCCTACACTGTAGATGAGGCTCGCACCAGGGTCTCGTCCATACCCCGCAACACTGCCCTCTCTCCCCATTCCCCCACTCGCAACAAGGGCAGAGTCCCCCTGGTCTTCACCTTTCACCCCACCAGCCGGCAAATACAACACATAGTCCTCCGCCAGTTTCGCCACCTCCAACGTGACCCCTCCACTCGCTACATCTTCCCATCTCCCCACCCTGTCTGCCTTCCGCAAAGACCGCTCCCTCCGCAACTCCCTTGTCAATTCTTCCCTTCCCTCCCGCTCTACCCCTTCCCCGGGCACTTTCCCTTGCAACCGCAAGAGATGCTACACTTGTCCCTTCACCTCCCCACTCCACTCCTTTCAGGGACCCAAGCAGTCCTTCCAGGTCCGACAGAGGTTCACCTGTACCTCCTCCAACCTCATCTACTGCATCCAGATACTGCAGATGCCAGATGATCTATATCGGTGAGACCAAGCTGAGGCTTGGCGATCGTTTCGCCGAACACCTCCGCTCGGTCCGCAAAAACCAACCCGACCTCCCGGTGGCTCAGCACTTCAACTCCTCCTCCCATTCTGTATCTGACCTCTCGGTCCTGGGCCTCCTCCATGGCCAGAGTGAGCAACACCGCAAGTTGGAGGAACAGCACCTCATATTGCGCTTGGGGAGTCTGCATCCTCTGGGCTTGAACATTGAATTTTCCCAATTCTGTTAACCCTTGCTGTCTCCTCCCCTTCCCACCTCTCACTCAGCCCTCGGGCCCTGGCATTCCCTCTCTTTCTATCTCTCCCCCACCCTAGTCGCACTAGCTTCTCATTTTCACACTACAAACAGCTTACAATGGCTTGTTCCCTTTATCAGCGATACTTTTTTGCATATCTTTCATTCATTGTTCTTTATCTCTCCACATCACCGTCTATATCTCTCGTTTCCCTGATCCCTGACCAGTCTGAAGAAGGGTCTCGACCCGAAACGTCGACTATCTCCTTCGCTCCTTAGATGCTGCTGCACCTGCTGAGTTTCTCCAGCCTTTTGTGTACCCTCCCTCTACTTACAGTTGTAGGAAGGAACTGCAGGCGCTGGTTTAAACCGTAGATAGACACAAACTGCTGGAGTAACTCAGCGAGACAGGCAGCATCTCTGGAGAGAAGGAATGGTTAACATTTCGGCTGGACCCTAAACATCACCCATTTCTTCTATCCAGAGTTGCTGCCTGTCCCACTGTGTTACTCCAGTATTTTGTGTCTATCTTCCCTTGTGCCTCCTTTAGGCATATCTTTTCCAATTACCAGACTCGTTCTCAGCCAGCATCACCTCTAATTTCACCAATGTGTGTTCTCGTCTCCATCCTAGTAACAAGCACTCTATGTTCTCACAATGAACACTCCCTATGCTCTCTCTCCATCTCTAATCTTCCTCTGCAATCTAAAATATGCATGTTTTCTAGTGTTGCCAAGATCTGATCAGATCTTAAAATATCAGGTTTATTCTGTTTCCGTCTCTACAGATGCTTCCTGACCAGCTGAAAATGTCTAGCATCTGCAGTATTTTCTGCTTTATGACAGAATTTCTATAAGCAGTTATTTTCTCCACATGAAGGAAAGATATACTTGCCTTGTGGGCAGTTCAGAGAAGGTTTGAAAGCATTATGAAAGTAAGCATGCAGGTACAGCAGGCAGTGAAGAAAGCAAATGGCATGTTGGCCTTCATAACAAGAGGAGTTGAGTATAGGAGCAAAGAGTGAGACCACACCTGGAGTATTGTGTGCAGTTTTGGACCCTTAATTTGAGGCTATTGAGAGAGTGCAGCGTATGTTTACAAGGTTAATTCCCAGGATGGCGGGACTGTCATATGCTGAGAGAATGGAGCGCTTGGGGTTTGTAAACTCTGGAATTTAGAAGGATGAGAGGGGATCTTATTGAAACATGATTATTAAGGGTTTGGACACGCTAGAGGCAAGAAACATGTTCCCGATGTTGGGGGAGTCCAGAACCAGGGGCACAGTTTATGAATAAGTGGTAAGCCATTTAGAACGGAGTTGAGGAAACACTTTTTCACAGAGTTGTGAGTCTGTGGAATTCTCTGCCTCAGAGGGCGGTGGAGGCCGATTCTATGGATACTTTCAAGAGAGAGCTAGATAGGGCTCTTAAACATAGGAGGATATGGGGACATAGGGGATATGGGGAGAAGGCAGGAACGGGGTACTGATTGGGGATGATCAAGCCATGGTCACATTGAATGGTGGTGCCGGCTCGAAGGGCTGTATGGCCTACTCCTACACCTATTGTCTATTGTTTGCTAGATTACCTCCATGTTGCCAGGGGTTATATTATAAGGAAGAAATAAGCAGATTGGAGTTTAGATGAACTCCTTTGGTTGGTTGTTGCTGTGAGCATGTTAAAGAATCTTCTGTTAAAGAATCATTGGGTAAAATCTCAGGATAAGATAACGACCATTTAGGACTCAGACACAGAGAGATTAGCTCTCTCCGAGGTCTGTGAGACAGAATAGGAGCCTGAAATCTTAAGTATACAGAAGTCTGTATGCAATGCCTTGATTATTTGTGTAATTTTGTAGGTGTGGAACTGAACGGATAAGAAAACCATTGCCAGCATTGTCTGCATTTCAAAGGTCTTTTCCGACATTTGTTACAACCTAGCGAGCAGACAATCACATGTACCTAATAAAGTTCTTGCTTTAAAGCTACAACTGATACTAAATGTGCTATTCTGAGGCGTTGATTTTCGAGATATTAGACAAATCATGGTTGGTGGGGACCAGACAGAAACCAATGTCTGAGGAAGGGTCTCGACCCGAAACGTCGCCTATCTCCTTCGCTCCTTAGATGCTGCTGCACCCGCTGAGTTTCTCCAGCCTTTTGTGTACCAACCAACGTCAAGGCCAGATTAGTCATGATTTATTAATAATTGGAGCAAATGGCCTACTCCTTTCCATCTTCCTTTCAAGAGAAAAGCATTGCCCTTATATATTTCAAATTTAGTATCGCATTGAAATGACAGGGGAACTCCTAGAAACTGTTGTAACAGGGCTGGACACACTTGATATGAGTCACAGCATCATATTTGAGAATCAGAAGAAATCCCTTCACACAATGGGTGATTAACGTGTGGGATTCTGCATCACAGAAGGTAGTGGAGGCCATGTCATGAACTGCATTTTCAATAAGGAGGTAGATATAGTTCTCAATGCCAAAGATATCATGAGATATGGAGGGAAAGTAGGAACACAATATTTAAGTGGATGATAAACCATGATTGTGGTGAATAGAGGAGTAAACCCAAAGAGTAAAAGACCTACTCCTGCTCCTATTTTCAACATTTCTATTTGGTGCTCGCAATGTGCTCCCTCCTACATTGGAAAAATGAAAACGCAGGCTGGGTAAGCATTTAGTCTGAAGTGCCAGCAGCCTGTCAGTTTAATTCTCCATCACGCTCTGACCTAACTGTTTTGCCTTTGGCTTCAACAACAACAATCTTGAATCTTGCAAATCTGTCTTGTCTGCAGATCCCAAATATAGGATTAGTATTTGGGTTACTGTGGAATGTTGATGAATCAAAAATATCACAAAGCTTTTGGACATAGATTGTGTTCGTAGCTCCCTTTATTAACTAACGTGTCCAATGGAAGTAAGCTAGCCATTATTGTACAAAACATTATTCCAAAATATGTTTACGTTTCAGAAGAACCTGGATGCACACTATGCCTCGTGGGAGTGCGTCGAGTAATCGTTCCAATGGAAGTGATGGAGAAATGGAAGGGCTCGGTAGGAAATTTATGTACCCAGTTTAAATCTCCAATGTGCATGATGACGCAGCACAGGTTGATTTTAAAATCTTAATGATGTAGATTAATATTTTGGGGCAGTGGAATAATATCAGATAGATGCAAGTTTTTCTTTGAACATATCTCTAAGATTACATTCATCTCTTTACAGCTGAAAGTGAGTTGGCAAAGCTGCAGCATCAGTTCAGAATCATGGAGGGAGATCGGCAGGCATATACCCTGGAGTCCCAGGAGCTGCTGAGGAAACAGTTGTAAGTGTCACCAGGGTACAGGATTCCATATGCAACAGATTGATGTTATTGTAGGACTGCTAGTTGGGATGTATGTGCCCAGGTAGAAATACTGTTTTGATAGAAATTACTGTGTAATGAGTCAGTGTCACTTATAACTAAAATAAACCTTTCAATTATTCAATTGGAAATTGCCAGTGAAATCAGAATTGATGAATGGGGGCGGGTATTCGGATGAAGTCAAAGTCAATTTTATTCGTCACGTGAACATTTAAAGCCAAAACAAAATAGAGAATTTCAACCATTAAAACAGGTTGCACAGGAATGTTTCCGTGGTGGTTACTGAAGACAAGTCCAGTGGTTACTCTTATCAGACTTGTGCCATAGCTACACAGGCAGTACCCAGGTTACGCAAGGGTTCCGACACAGAGAACTGACCATAAACTGAATTTTCCATGCCAAAATTAAACAATTTACCCCAATACTAAAATATGTGTAGATATTAAAATCTTTGATGTATGGATGTACAAAGTCAAAATACCTTGGCAGCCTTGGCAGCAGTTTGGCTGCAAATTGTGTTTGGAAGTATAATGATTAATTGAATACCCATTTTAATATGTCCTCCATAATTGTACTGCTGAGTTTAAACTATCGACGACTTTTTTTTTAATTTTAATTTTTTTTTTAAAGAAAGAGAAAGAGAAAAGAGAGGAGAAAAAAAAAAATATATATATATATATTCTTGTTATATGTATTTAATTAAAATAAAGTATTATATAGAAAAAAAGAGAGATTATACTATACATCTTAATAGTGAATAACACAATTTCAAATAGCGATATTAATGGAGACATGTATACAAATCAAAAAGAAAAACAGAGAGTTATTTTCGTCTAATCCTGCCGGGTACCCATTGAGTTGTGATGCCAAGAACAGCTACCCCTTCAAATATTCTGTATATGGAGACCATATCTGTTCAAAGAGTTCGTATTTGTCCATTAGGACAAATCTGATTCTTTCCAAATGCAACGTCTCCAACATTTCCACTGTCCACATTTTAAATGTGGGGGATAATGTTCCCTTCCAAAATTTCAATATTAATTTTTTCCCTATTATCAAACAGTAATCCAAGAAATTTCTTTGGGTACTGTTAATATTAGATTTGAATCCGGAACTCCTAATATTATTAAGTTTGGATCTGGGTCTAGTTTAATTTTAAGAACTTCAGAGATAACTCTAAAGATTTCTGTCCAATAATAATTAAGTTTTATACATGTTACAAAACTATGCGTTAAATTAGCTTCCAAGTTCTGACATTTATCACAAATAGGAGAAATGTTAGAATAAATTCTATTTAATTTCGTTTTTGAATAATGTAATCTGTGTAATACCTTAAATTGTATCAATATATGTCTAGCATTTAATGAGCAACGATGTATACATTGTAGGCTTTCTTCCCGTTTCCTTTGTTATAGATAAACCCATTTCATTTTCCTATGTTTGTCGATATATTCCCGAAGTTGGGATTTCCTTATCCAAAATAGTATTATATATATACGCTATTAATTTTTCTGTATTTGGGTGTTTATTAAACAATTCATCTAATAATCCTGGTTTTCTCTTTTTATGGTCTTGCGTATTTTACTTAATATAGTTTCTAATTTGTAAATACCTAAATATGTTATTTGACTGCAATCCATAGATATCCTGTAACTCTTGAAATGAAATAAATTTTCCTTCCTTGTAAAGGTGTTCTATCCTTTTAATTCCTAAATCATTCCAGTGTTTAAACCCCTTGTCCAATACAGAGGGCTTAAACAAAGGATTATTCATAATTGGCAAACAAAGTGATAAATTATCCATATGTAGGGTCTTAACTATTTGTTTCCAAATACGTCTATTGCTATGAATTATAGGGTTGTTACCATACATTTTTTTTTGTACTTCCCTTGGTGCAAAAAGAATCGAACCTACATCAATCGACGACTTCTGAGAATTTCTACAGGAAGGTTTGTGAATGTGTTTCATCTGGAGTAGAAATATTGGTTTATTTTCTTGTGATATTTCCATTTCTCTTGTTTACAAGGAGCAGGATGAACAGCATCCTCACATTTCTATGTATATAACAATAATAAATTAATTTCACCGGTGTGCATTATTGATAGGGGTGGAAATCACTATGGTTTGGGAGAAAATGTTCAGTGGGCTTTTTAGGTTGCAGTGATCTTTCAAAAGGATGAACCTGAGCCAAACATATTTTTGAAATGGGAAAACTTGTGTAAAGTTGGATCTCTGCAAGTCAGGTCGTCTGTAACCTGGGGACTGCCTGTGCTGTGAAGGGTTGTAAGGTGCATCTTTATATAAGTTCTGAACAGGCATAGAATAGTTTCTTTTGAAATACTATTTGCAAGTCCTTTGATTCTTGATTCTTCTGATTTTAATAGGGCAGATATCGAGAAAATGAAAAAGGATCGTGAAGAGTTAATGTTAAATCTACAGCTTTTGGACAGCAAACACAACCAGCAGCAGGACCAGGAGGACATGGAAAGTATTCAGAACAGCTTGAGTTACCAGGAGAAGCTGGAGGAACAAATCACCAATGAGAAGCAGATGATCAAGGATCTGGAAGTGGAGGTGAAGATGTGGCTTACTACTTGGCATTGATAGCAAGGAAATTGAACATCTGTTGGAAATGAAATCTGAGCCAGGATGCCCAGAGGTGGGAGATTTATTTACATTAGAACTTACAACAGTAGAGCACAGTTGCAGACCCTTCTTCCCACAATGTCCATGTCAAACATGATAACAAGATAAACTAATCTCCGCTGCCCGCATGTAGTTCATATCCTCCATTCCCTGTATATCCATGCGCCTATCTAAAAACCCCTTAAACACTGCTATCGCATCTGTCTCCACTGCCACCCTGGCAGTGCGTTCCAGGCACCCACCACCTTCTGTGTAAAAAAACTTGCCCTGCATATCTCCTTTAAACTTTGACTCTCTCTATTTGATTCTACTTCCTGATTTACTATCCACAACAGGAGAATAATTTCAGGAAATAAATGTTTGTCAGCAAGATACTGCTCCAGGCCCACAGAATTGCTGTGTTGGGGTGGGACTAGATAGACAATGCACGATTCAAGGAGAAGTTGAACCGAAGTTAGGAATCTGGGGGAGATGCCGCCTCTGGTGAAGTGAACATTCCTAATCGTCATGAGTCCATAAAGGAGTGTTTAACACTTCAATTGTCAGGGCCTGATTATATTAATACTGCTTCTGCAGGGATTTCTGATGTCTAGACTCAGGAAGGATTAGACCCCATAGACATAACTGGACTTAATTTGTTGCTTGACTTCGGTAATAGAAGTTTGCATGCTTGGATAATCAGATCTGCTAAATTTGGCATATCTGAGAACAGTGCAGATTTAGAACATAGAACAGTATAGCAAAAGAACGGGCCCATCGGCAGACAATGTTTGTGCCGAACATTTTGTTAAGTTAAACTGAACTCATCTGCCTGTACATACTCCATATCCCTCTACTCATTGCACTTCCATGTGCCTATCTAAATGCCTCTGAAGTGGCACTTTTATATCTGCCTCAACCACCGCCCGTGGCAGCGCGTTGCAGGCCCCTACTACTCTCTGTGTAAGTAAATTGCACCACACATCTCCATTAAACTTTCAACTTTATGGCTATGACATCTAGTGTTAGACATTTATACCCTGGGAAAAACTGTTCTGATTGCCTACTCCAGCTGTGCCTCTCATAATTTTATATATTTCTATCAAGTCTCCCCTCAACCTCCAACATTCCAAAGTAAACAAACCAAATGTATCCAACCTCTCCCATATCTGAAACCATCTAAATCATGCAGCGTTCTGGTAACCCTTGTCTGCACCCTCTCCAAAGCCTCTACATCTTCCCTGTAATGAGGCGACCAGAACTGCATGCAATACTCCAAATGTGGCCTAACCAAAGTCCTATAGAGCTGCATCATGACTTCCTGCCTTATATTCAATACCCTAGCACTGAAGGCAAGCATACTGTATGCTTTCTTAACCACCCAACTTATTGTGCTGCCAGCTTCGGTAAGCAATTAATTTGGACTCTCAAGATGCCTCTGCACATCAATGCTGTTAAGGGTCTTGTCATTAACTATGTGCTCTCTGCATACATTCAACCTCCCAAAGTACAACACCTCACCCTTACTTGGGTTAAACTCTATCTGCAATTTCTACGCCCATTTCTGCAGCTTGACTCTATCTCTTTTATCTTCTGACACCGTTCATCGCTGTCTGTAACTCCTCCACTTTGGTGTCGTCAGCAAACTGACTCACCAATCCATCTACATTTACCTGCTCCTCATTAACTGTTTCTGCTGGATGCTCAAAATCCTTCAGTGTATCATGTGGAGCAGAGCTCCAGACCTCACCAGTGATAATTCTTCATGGAACCGAACAACACGAGTGATGCAGGAATGTTTTATTTGTACAAAACATATCCTGCTATTGCCGTTGCTCGTGTAATTTACAGACAGATCATTAGCTTGAATTCTGGCTTATTTCCCCTCGGGAACAATGAGGCTATCAGGTGCTTGTTAAGTTTAGTTGCTGTGACCCACCTATGGGCTAAACGCTGAGACTTTGCCCAATGGTTCAGTTACATAGTGAACACATCATTCACTAAGATGTCATGATACATCACACTTGACTTGCCTCTTGTAAATTTGCTTTACATTGTCTCCCAACGGATTTGTTGGTGACACAAGAAACTGCAAATGCTGGAATCTGGAGTAAAACCAAGCTGCTGGAGGAACTGCCTGGGTCTGGCAGCATCTGTGGAGGGAATGGACAGACAATGTTATGGTTAGGGACTCTTCTGACTGATGTAATCATTTGTTGCTGAGCTGCTCAAAGGTAGTCCTGTCTTAGAACTGGTGCTCAGAAACCTGCCAATCTTCATGTATCATTCTGCAATCCCTTGTTTGAAAACCAGCATCCCTTCTCAAAATAGAATATCATGTGGGTATAGAAACATACCATAATGTGTTCTGCGGCTTTTTGAGATTTGTATATTTCAATGTCTGTGGATGTGAATCTCCATGACTGTGAGGACATGGATGTGTATCCATTTGAGCGTATGTATGTTTGTGGGTACCTCTGACTGCATGCCTGCATATATGTGCTCACATGCATTGTTTGCATCCACACAAATGGGGGTACCTGTGACTGTGTAACTGTATCAATAAACATTTCTCGTAAATTCCTTTTGTTTAAATCTTTTCAATACAGATAAAGGTCTTGGAGCAAAAAATCTTTGAGCAGAAGAAGAGGTTGTGTAAAGGTGTTAACGTTAAAGCAATGAATGAACAGCTGGCGAAGAACATTGGGATCATGGAGGACCATCAGTACAGGGTAAGAATTCCAAGAGTGTGAACAAGTAGGTGAAGGCCAATAATCTGAATGTTCTTCAAGTAACTGACATAGACTCTTTGGGCCAAATGGTCTCCTTCTGCGCTGTAACAAATCCATGATTCAACTCCCATGCAGAAAATACTGCTGATGTGAATTTAAAGGATGACAGTTATGGACACAAATGGTAAAAAATCTGCTCAGTTCCAATGTGGTTATAGAGGGACTGCTTTTAAATTCTCAAATTGAATCTCTTTCTCTTCTTTTTAATCTCGTATTGCATCTAATTGAGCTTCCGTTTCGGTGGGCTTGGGCACTTTCATGCCTGGCCTTGGCATGAATATTTGCAGAACTGCACAGAAGGTGTGACAGCTGTGTACCGATTTGAAAGATAAATAATTCTGGAGATGAATATCAATGTGAATCCAGATTACTTTAGCTAATTAGTTTTGAACTTTAATGAACACTCCAGATCAGTTATCAACCGATCTAGGATCCCTAATGTTATGCGCAGAGCTGCATTAAGAGACATTGTGGAACCGAGGCTCTCCTTAACCATGTAGTGACTTTTATTTTAACTAAAGGCATTTTCTTGTTCTTATTCAGTCCTCATCCCACTTTGAGTTTCTAGGTCAACTTGCGTTCTGAATACCTAACCTATCAAGACTAAAACCTAAAAAAAGATTAAATATACAGTTTGTAGAAACAACAAACTACTAATGTTAATTTACCAAAAAACACAGAAAGTGCTGGAGTAACTCAGTGGGTCAGGCAGCATCTCTGGAGATCGTGGATAGGTGATGTTTTGGGTCAGGACCCTTCTTCAGACTGATTGTAGCAGAGGCAGGGCAGGAAAGGTAGAAGAGAGAAAGGTGTGGGGGGGGGGGGGGGGGGGGGGTTGATAGGCAGATGTTTGGACAGAGGCCAGAGATGAAAAGATAGAAAGTATGAGACAAAAGGATTAGAGGTGTGAATTGTGAAGCTAGAGAAAATAATGCAGTTGGAAGGGGAGAAATAGGTTTGGGTCCAGGTGGTTTGAGGGCAAAGAGGGGGAGGGGAAAAGAAGGTGTGGGGGGTTGTAGTTACCTAAAATTGGAGAATTCAATTTGTTGGTTTGTAAGCTATCCATATGGAACATAAGATGCTGTTCCTCCAGTTTGCGTGTGGCCTCACTCTGATAATGGAGGCCCAGGACAGAAAGGTCAATAGCAAGAAAAGTTAAAATGGTTAGCAACCGGGAGATCCAATAAGCCTTGGCAGACCGAGATCGGTAAAATAGTCTTTGAGTCTACGCTTTGTCTTACTCATATACAGGAGGCTACATTGGGAACACCAGATGCAGTAGGACTGCTGGGGTCCCTGGATGGACGTGAGGGCAGATGTATAGGGACAGTTACATCTCCTGCGGTTGCAAGCAAAGGAACCGGGGAGAGGGTGGTTTGAGTCGAGAGGGGTGAGTGAACCAAAGATTGCAAGAGAGCGGTCTCTGCAACAGGGGTGAAAGTGAGAAGATGTGACCAGTGATGGGATCACGTTGGAAGTGACAGAAATGTTGGAGAATAATGTGTTGGATGCAGGGGTTTGTGGGGTGAAAGGTGAGGACTCTATCCTTTTTCTTGTGGGAGAGGGACTTTACTGTCTCATCATTTTAAATAATTTGCAGAAATTATTCTCCCCAATTTACAGGCACTGAGGAAATTCAATACCCAGCTGATGAGAAATGGACAGCTGAGGGAACAAATTGACATACTGCGTGTTGAGCGCTCAAGGTTTGAGCAACTCTACAGGAAGCTGGAAAAAGTAAGGATTAAAATAATTTTACTCCATAGTTTATATATAATCTTATGCAGGACTGTGTCTCCTCTAGCTCAGGGTCTAACTTGACTGCAGCCCAGAGTCAGAGGCTTCACAAATGTAATTTACAATTCTCATGGGAGTGCGTAGATCCTCACCATTCTGCATGCTGAAAACATATCTTGCTGCAGAAAATTGGAAAGGTGATTCTTTGTTTTTCAATTTCCTCTTCTGCAGCACTCAGGAGATTAGCATTTACCCATCCCAATTGGTACTATATGCAAGCCTTAACATAGTAGTAGAAGATAAATTGTGTGGACAATCTGGCAGATATCCATTTACTTCTTGGCTGAGTCCACAAGTTGTTAAACTTACTAAATTTGGTTTCACGGTTTTTGAGAGTGCGGTTTAAACACTCTTATCTCTGGTTTCTTCACTAGATTTACTTAGTGGGATCCCAAACTTACCTTTGCTCCTGGGGACATCAAGCAGCTGACTATTTTCTGTGCAGATCACGATGCCTTATCAGGACCAATCCACATACCTTTGACAGCACACCTAGGCGTGAATAACTCCGGGCAGGATCAGGTTCAGAAACATAAATTAGAGGCTGTGGAAAGGAACTAAATCACACTGAATTTTTTAAAAAGGCCAATCTGAATGAGTGGTGGGAAGCTCTCAAGCTGAATGGCCTTTTCTTATCCCTTGTTCCTTTCGATTGTTGGTTACTCACTAATTGAAGCTGCAGTGAAGCTGCTGTAATTATATAAAGAAAATCTTGATATTTCGTAACCCCTGTGCATCATCTAACCGCAGACATTTGATGTACCTCTCTCACTTTGAATAGGAACTTCTTGAGACTCGGAAGGAAATCGGTTCCGTGATTGACATTTCGACAGCCGCCTATGATGCCAGGTGATGAGATTGTGCATCAGTGACACTCTTCTCAGCTCATTTTCCCTCATCCCAGTTAGCAGATCGAAGCAGCCTTCTGAAATATTTCACCACAGCGAGACAGGGTGATTTCTCAATAGTGGCATGCTGGAAACCAATTTATTATTCCTTGAGTTACCTGGAATTAAATATGCATGCATAGTGAAGACCAGACAAAATGCAGTTGATGAACCATCTCTAAGGTTCCCCATCCCAAACAGTCCATTAACCCCTCCGCCACCTTCCTCTTGTTATTTTATGATTCCTTTTGTGGTTCACAGTTTTCTGTGGCACCAGACGTTATTTATGTTTCAGTGTTCTAATGTGATATCAAGGAAACTAAAATACAAAGGACAAAACTGTCCCCACTTAATCCTCTGCAGGTTTAATCGATTAAAGTTGTAGCATAAGGACCAGCAAGGTTATGGGTCATCATCTGTGCTGAGTTAAATGCTTTTAGACTGAAATGTGATAATTGGCCTCGGCACTCAAAAGGCTGAATCAGGAAACAGCAAAACAGAACTTTAGTTTTGAAAGCTATCAAGTGATTCCTGAATGCCAGCAGATTCCTAATGACTATATGATATGAATAGATCTGACCTGGTTGTGAGATTCACTTTGGTGCAATAGCCCAGTAACTCTCCTTGTCTAGACAAAAGCAGGTAATGTAGGCTAATAAACCATTTAATAATATCAGCCATCACCACAAAACATTGGATTGGAGTAAGGTTCCAATCGGCTGAAATAAGGTTTTCCATTTCCTTCTCAAAGAAATATACCTTTGAATACTGGTCTTGTCAGCAGCAACAAAGTCCGAGATGGATGCGGTCAAAGATACTCATGAAATCAAATTCTGGCATAGACTGAAGAAAATATTTCCCTCTGTGGCATCAAGTAACATCTATCTAATCTGTTTCCAGGGATGAAGCACAGACAAAGATGCTTCAATTGAAGGAGAAGGCAGAGAAGGACCTGGCACTGCATGCAGCCGAGATGAAAGAACTTCAGCGAGTCATTGACCATGATAAAAAGCTGAAGGAGTTCATGGCAATTAAAGCTCAGGAGCGCTCTGGTGAAGATGAAGCTTTATATGGCATCTACAAGAAAGGTAAAAATGATAATAAAATAACATTGCCTGAGCGATGCTTGCATGAGA
Source organism: Okamejei kenojei (assembly GCA_035221665.1). Lineage (NCBI taxonomy): Eukaryota > Metazoa > Chordata > Chondrichthyes > Rajiformes > Rajidae > Okamejei > Okamejei kenojei. Next base: position 25,677,872 of record CM069162.1, read on the forward strand.
GACAAACATTTTTATTACTCATTCTCAGGATGTTGATGTCAAAGGGAATGCCAGCCAGTTAACTGCATTTGCCAAATACCCTGATTATAATGCAACTGGGGGTCTCAATAACACACTTCAGTTAGAAGTTAAAAATAGTGGTGTGCCACTGGATCAAATAAAGGACACATAGAGAAGACAACATGTTTCCATCCCTAAAATTCATTTGTGGATGAGTTGGGATTTTAAACAAGCCAATAAGGTTTGCAGTCACATATGCTGACACCACATTTAAAAAAAAACTGAATCAAATTTCTCACAGTGCCCAAATGAGATTTGAACTCGTTTCTGGATTCCATGTCCAATAACGTATGTTAAATCCTCTGTGGTAGATCAGCTAGAGTGGCACATGACACCCTGTGCTCCTGCTTCAACTGGAATACACAATGTACATGAAGTTATTTATTCAAGAACATTTGTCTCAAGCGGCAATTTGAAGTGCACATCTTGAGACTCAGAGACAATTTATACTTAATTGATCATCTGTTCAATGGAGTCTGTGTGGAAAGTTGGGAAGTCTAAGTAAATGCAATAGTGCAGCACCAATTTTACTGGTCTGTTTAGGAGCTCTGATCCTTTCTTATGGAAGTTTGAGTGGACATTGAGGACAACGAGATCACATAAATGTACATATACTCACTTACAATGTTATAGACCAGGATAATGCCGCGAGAAAGAGAAAAGACCCAAAGGAGGAGACTATGGAGATGTATGAGGCTGTCTTCCAGCAGATCCGTGCACTCACAGGGGAGGACAACTTGGATGCACTGGTCGCAATGTTTGTTGAAGGTAAGTAAATACTTTCAGCCTTCCATTTGTGAGGAGAAAGATTTGATCTTTGTATCAGGTTCAAAACAAAGCATGATGGTGGGAATGGGGAAAATGCAGAGGAGAGGTGGTTGGTGAGAGAGGGAGGTGGAGTTTGGGACAAGTTGGAAGTGACACTGATTAATTAGGGATTGAAAATTATGAGAGGCACAGACAGGGTATACAATCTGAACCTTTTTCCCAGGATGGAAATGTCAAATACTAGAAGTCTAAAATAAGAGGGGCAAAGATTAAAGATGTGTGGGGCTTGTTTTTAACACAATGGGTGGTGGGTGCCTGGAATGTGCTGCTAAGGGTGGTGGGTGGAAGCAGATACGATAATGGCGTTTAATAGGCTTTTAAATAGACACATGGATATGTGGAGAGATATGGATCATGTACAAGCATTTAAGATTAGTTTATCTGGACATCATGTTCAGCACAGATATTAAAGGTCAAAGGCCCAAGAAATTGAGAGATTGTGATTCTGATTTTAGGGGCACTGGCTTTGTTCAATAATGTGGAAATGGCTCCCTGAGGGATTAAGACTTCATAAATTCATTAAATTAAAAGATCAGATAGCGTACCTTTTCTGATTTTAACTTCCAGATTGTGATGGTGTTTTTTTCTCCAATAGTGGAAGATCGTAACTTTGCACTGTTTAATTACATCAATGAGCAGAACAGTGAAGCTGAGAAACAGCAGGAGGAGATTGCGGATGTAAGTCAACTGAATCAAATGTTCTTCAGAAATCCAGGTTGCTGGGGAGATGCTGACAATACTGGGCACCATTTTACTTGCAAAGAATGGAAGATGAGGTGAATTAGAATTTGGGGATGTGAGGACAATCATTGGATTTCAAATGTTGCAGATTGAAGGAGATAAGATACCGTGCTCTGATCCTGAGATAGAAACAGTTTAAGCATATGATTGGCTTTGATTTCAACATATTGAGTATTCAGCATGTTACATATTAGGCAACGTTTCGGGCCGAAACCCTTCCGAGTCTGAAGAAGGGTTTCGGCCCAAAACGTTGCCTATTTCCTTCGCTCCGTAGATGCTGCCGCACCCGCTGAGTTTCTCCAGCATTTTTGTCTACCTTCAATTTTCCAGCGTCTGCAGTTCCTTCTTGAACATATTACATATTACTTACTTATGCAAGAGGTTCTTTACAGTAGGTAATTAACCTATGAAGATGTCTTTAGGATATGACAAAACCAGTGCATTTGGTAGAAACTCACGACGTCACAGGCCAGGGAGAATAAGCAACTGCCTAAGAAAGCCCGAGATCACGATCGATCCTGAATCATAATGTCATGGTGTCCCACAGAACAGAAACGGGCTCTTTGGCCCACCATGCCCTTGCCAACTATTAAGTACCTATCTATACTAATCCCATTTAACAGCACTCCACCCAGGCATTTTATTCAACCACTCTCTGGGTGAATTTTTTTCCCCCTCAAATTCCCACTAAATCTCCTACTAGGCTGTGGGCTGAGCATCAAAAATGTGTCCAGAAATCTACTTTTGTGACCCATGTCTCGGAACTACATTAAATTTTACACAGATTTAGATAAAATATAATTGAGAAGGAAGTCATAACTCTTCAGTGCCAAAAGTGCACATTAAATAATTAAACTAATTAGAAAATGACATGACATGAGAATTAAGGGACAGAAGTTTAGGGGTAACATGATGGGGAACTTCTTTACTCAGAGAGTGGTGGCTGTGTGGAATGAGCTTCCAGCAGAAGTGGCGGAGGCAGGATCGATTTTAACGTTTAAAAGCGGATAGGTATATGGACGGGAAGGGAATGGAGGGGTATGGTCTGAGTGCAGGTAGATGGGACTAGGGGAAAATAAATGTTCGGCACGGACTGGAAGGGCCGAGAGGGCCTGTTTCCGTGCTGTAATTGTTATATGTCATATGGTTAAAATGAGATCGAAAAAGTAAGCACCATCTAGCGTCCAAAGCCCATATTACACCATGGGGAGCCTATTTCCGTGTTGCAGTCTATTTAAATCATATATATTAAAAAACACACTCACTATATATATATATATATATATATATATATATATATATATATATATATACATATATGACGTGAATATGACTGTAATCATATATAATTATATTATATGAAAATAATATAATTGTGAGTGTGTTTTTTTAATGAGACTGCCACAGAGGTCCGACTCCTGAACAAGCCTAATTAATGGGTGAGGGCAGTTCCTGTGGGTTCCCCCATTTACTGAACCCCACTGACTGCCAGTGTGCAGAGTGGGGGTCATGGTCATAGTGGGACTGGGGCAGTGCCAGGCTGGGGGAAGGCTAAGGCATCTTCCACTGACAGGAAAATGCCTAACCTTTCAGAGCTGTCCTTGGCTGGAGCTGGAGCCACTTTGGGACCAGCTGCGGGCTCCGTACGTGTGGCCCCACAGCGCGTACACCTTGGCCAGCATGACCTTCCCGATCATCGTGGTGATGATGGTGGGGAGCAGCACAGCCTGCACGCTGCCTGGGCCGCCTTCAGCACATCCATATCGCCGGCTCCGTCAGACCGCCCGCTCGCTCGCTGCAATACCGGCCTACCGACAGCCCGACCGACCACTCGCAGCACCCACCGGCGGACCGACCACTCTCACCATCCACCGGCAGCCCATCCAATCCTCCACAGCATCCTTCAGCTTACCGACAAGCCTGACCGACAGACTGACTGACCCTGACCCTAATCCTAACCCTAGCTCTACATTTGTTATTTATCATTTTATTTAACAGTTCACATCATAACTATATAACGATAAATCAATTGAATAACAAAATTATCAGCAAGGTGAGCATTACCTTTATTCCTTGGAAATTTATTGTTTTGTTGTAATGAGGAGGTAGCCATCATCCCAGGGTCCTTGTTGCCTAGCGACCATTAAACAAAGCGTGGGATTGGTCAAATTGCGTCCAACCTCAATGTCAGACGTGCATTGATTGGACAATTACTACTCGGAAAATTGGAAATTTTTTGTCATTTTTTAAAAATGTGCAGGTTTTGTTCTTGACAAATTTCAGGTATGATTTATACATTTTTACACCATATTATAAACATTCAGGTAGTTCCCCGAGTTGGGTCACGAACTTGAACGAAAAAGCTCCTCGGCCCACAGCCTATACCCGTTACCTTAAACCTATGTCCTCTACTCATAATTTTGCATATCACAATCTGGTCACCACATCCTCCCCTGCTCCTAGAAGTCCATTTACTACTGCTGACTGAAATGATCCATCCAGACATCCTGGTGAAGCCTCTCTGTATCCTCTCCAGTGCAATCAGATCCCTCCTATAGTATGGTGACCATACTATTCATAGTATGCTGAGTTACTGCAGTCAGGGATTCTTGGGAAAGTACATCAAGGTCCCCCTAGTCCACAATACTTCCTTGGGTCCTCCTATTCATTATGTTATCATTGCCTTATTGCCTCCAGCCCCTGGACACTCCGTCTTCTTCCCTCTACCAGCAGGCAAGAGGTTCAGAAAAAGTATAACTCCAGATTCAAGGACAGTTTCTTCCTAGCTGTTATCAAGCAATTGAACCATCCTATTACCAACTAGAGAGCAGTCCTGGCCTACAATCTACCTCATTAGAGACCCTCGTACTATCTTTAATCAACTTTACTGGACTGTATCTTGCACTAAAAGCTATTCCCTTTATCCTGTACACTGTGGATGACTTAATTGTAATCATGTAAAGTCTTTCTGCTGACTGGATAGTATGCAACAAAAATGATCTTTACAGTACCTTGGTACAAGTGACAATCAACCAAACTAAACTAAAATTAATCATCTCTAGATTTTTCTGGAATAATTCTATTGGACATTTTCTTGACCAGTCTACTCTCCCGTCAAAATTATTCTGTAGCCATTGTCTCCCCTCCTCACATCAACAATGACATTTTCTATGTCATCAAATTAATTTAATGTCTCCCAAGAACAAAACACAAAAGTTGATCCTTGAATACATCTGTTCCAGCTCGTGATCTCCTTCTTAAACCCACTAATTAATTATTCAACAAACATTATTAAAATTAGATTTGAACATTTTCTCATTGCTTTTTTGAGGAATCATCTTCGGCACATGCAAGCAGCCGTACAAAAACAGCAGTAACTACAATAAAACATTTCTGAGAAAAGCAAAAAGATACAGATGGTGGATTTTTTTTTGTTAAAACAGAAAAATTATTGCAAACACTCAGCAGGTCAGGCAGCATCTGAAAGTTCATTGATCTGAAACAATAATCTTGTTTCAGTCTCCACAGATGCTGCCTGAACTGCTTGGTATTTTCAGCTTTTTCTGTATTTATTTCTCATTTCAAAAGTACCTAATTTTCCGTTTGTTTCTGTGATTGCTATTAAATGAGTCTCAGTACAAGTTGGTGAGCAATATTTTTCAGACCATCTCTCTGAAACACTAATCAGTCATTTACTCTCCCATAAATTCATTTCATATATGCCCCAGATCCAAGCACAGATTGAAGCCTTCAAATCACAGGAGATGCAACTGGAACAAGATCGTAAACGTGTCATGCAGAAGATTGAAACTCAACAAGAGGAACTGAGCAAACAGTGCGAGTTATATGAGAGCAGGCTCACAGTGGGCAAAAAAATACTGGATCAACTCAAAATTGGTATTTATTGTTTCCTGAATTACTATGCTTTCACAATTTTTGGTACAAGAATGAGGCTATGTTCTCTGGCAGGAGAGATAACCAATCCTTTCAACTCTTGTCTGATTATTGAAGGTACTGAGGATTTCGTTCATGAAGTCCCAAGTCTATACTTTGAGAGCAAGTTCATTAGTTGGGCGTTTAGTTCCCTCACCATAACTGTCAAAATCTTTTCAATTACTCTACAAGGCCCAAGTCTGGTATATTCTCTGAATCGCAGCATTTGTAATTGCCCAAGCTACCTATCATTTATTCTGGAAGTCCACATGCTCCACATCACATGGTTCAGCAAATCATCATGTGTAAGGCTTCAAGGTTTGTTGGGGTTTGGGCAGAGAATATTTGCGATGCTTCACTGTACCTGATGGTCAACTTACAGGGCTTTCTCCTACCTCAGGTGGATAAATCCGTGATGCAAACACAGGTGTTACCATGTACTGAGGTTCTACCAGCCCCAACTCAGAGATCTGCTTCTGACCACCCAATGCCAACCCCCTACCCCCTCAAAAAACCTCAGCTCTTCTAGATGAAGAAATCTCTGAATTAATTTGAGCACAAACCTATTGGGTAATTATTGTTTTGGAGTGTGTTAAGACTCCTAAGGGGAGAGAATTTCCCTTGACCAGAAGGTGAATTGTCTTCTGACTGAAACTTGTTTAATAGTTACCAGGTTAAAGGTGGGAGAAGCTCTTCCTATCCTGTCCTTCCAGTTCATTTAGTACCTCAAGCGTCAAAAGTGTTTAATTGCCACATGCACTGAAACAGAACAATGAAATTCTTATATGCAGCAGCACAACAGGTTTGTAAACACGGTACCTTTTAAATAACATAAGAAACAAACACATATATATATATATATATATAGATAGATATAGGGATTGGGGAGCTGGTATCATTGAGCTAACACTAGAATGCACCTTTGATGGAAGGTGTAGCGAATGACATTTTGGACATTGACATTCACCTAGATTTGTTCCCCTAAAGGGGAGCATGGCGATATAAATATTTGTTGCTGCTGACGACCACCCCACCAATCTGAAACCTGCTATTCCTCCAGCAGAGGGAGTTATCTATGACTGAGCTGTCAATTAGCAAAGGCCCAAGAGTACATGCAGTGGAAAACATTGAAGCAGTGTGCAATCTATGAAAATAACCTTTGGGGAAAGGCTAAACCTTTTGCACGCTGCCTGAAAAAAGAATGTCACTGTGTAATTCTACAATTAAGAATCAAATTATTCTGCAGAATATACACACATTTCATATTTCCTCATGACAGTGAAACAGGCTATCCAACCATATTGTTTGAAATTATACAAAATCTTGCCTTTATTTGAGTGAACCGTGCATGTCCACACTTTCAATGCAAATACTTTCTACTAAATTAAGCAGTTTTATTTAAAATTCCTGATAGCAACTGTATACAAAGAAAAGGCATGAATGAATTCCCTAGACCTCTGACATATAGGGTTTCTTCACTTCATGCTTGGGTCTATTGTAGATTCATTAATACAGATTGCAAAGGATAATCAACAATACCATCATTGTTAAATCACATGACCACCAGGAGGTAGAAGGTGAATTAGATGGACCTTTGCCTTTGCTCATTCAATTGTTTCTGTATCTATATCTCACTTGATGACTATATAAATTAGGAGATAACTTATGTGATAGAGTGGAACTTTCACAGATATGGCCATTACCAGAACCTCCAATGTAGAAGGTAACTTGAAATCACTATACACGCCCATTGTGTGTGGACAGTCTATTTTAATAGTTAGATTAAACGAGAAACTTACCGATGAGGGATTATGTGAAGAAGTTTGATATGAAAAACACAGAACCAATAGCCGGAGTAAGATAGTAAGGCTCAGCATAGACTAGAACTACCAGATGATCATTTATTTTATGAGGGTTGGGAGTGGAGGGCACGTAATCCCTCATCGTAACTCCCTCATAAAGTAACGATCAAACTTCAAACTTGATAAGTTCTCGTTTAATCTTACTATTTTACTTCGGAATCACGTGAGTGACTACGTGAAGATTTTGTAGCTCTGTGTTTTTTATGTCGTAGATTCATTCCATACGACACTCTGGCTCAGTCAACACAGTAGTGAGTAAATAATACATCTTTTAAACATTGCTTCAGTTTATGTAATAAGTCTTTTCATTATAAAAGAATGAAAGTAATAACCCTTCTATCATAGGGGAAGATTTATAACCAAAGATATAAATCGATAATATAAAACAAAGCATAATCAAAGAGAACCCAACACTGCATGTCCAACCCTGACACCGTGAGAACTGGTTTCTCGTAAACTTTGAAAAGTTTCTTTTACATCATCCTAAGGCCTCTAATTTTTTGATCGAGTGGCCTGTCCTGTGCCTTTGTCGTGGATGTACCTACCTCCCTGGTGGAGTGATTTTAACATCTCAATGCCTACTCCTGCTGAGTCCCAAAACCTGTTTTAACCATCTAGAATGTAACTATCTAGAACCATCAGTTTGTACTGATACTTTTATGTGGTTTTTTGAGTGTAATAAATAGCGCTGTCTCACCACCACGGAGACTCTTGCCTACTTCAAGATATTGAGTCAATGCTTAACCACACACAATTTTTGGTCGACAGGATATGCTTTAAAATTTACATTGGTTCCAGCTCCTCCTGGTCTGCTTTGTTTGGTTAAGTCATAAACATACAAGACAATGTTATCTGTAGCCACATGCATACAGTCTAACGTAACATTTGCAACGTTTGCACTCTTTGTGCTGATACTAAAGCCATGAGCATTATTACTTCAAATGTTAACTTCCGAAACAGTGATAGAATTGGAGCCCATTGCCTAAGCAAAGTAAGAACTATGCTGACCTCCCAAACTTCTGTATTTCTACTTTGGGTAGATTTTAATATATATTCCTTTCCCATATCAGGATATTAATGGATGAGACCCGATAGATTCATGATCAGCAATTTGTCCTAAATAGGACAATAAAGCACTATGGGCCCTATTAATGGCCCTATTACTTAGGTGCTGATCAAAAATGCAATCCAGCAAGAAACTCCAATATATCTGATATGTTAGCAGTATAAAATATCTTTGACTACCAAAGACTTCCAATTTCTTTATATAAACAAAATATTGTTTTTAATGCTATTTTTCCAAGCTGCAGTTATAACATTCATGGTCCTATCTGACAGTCCAAGCTCTTGTAATGGTCTGGTCAGAACCTGCAGATTAACAAATTTATATGATCATGCCATGGATGAATTTCTGCAACAAATTACTGCAGCTAGGAACTGTCATAAATGGTTCAATTATCATTCTAAACATCAATGAGAACCATGACTGTGTCAGATTTGGGCCACCAAACTGCCCGTGGCAGAGTCTTGCTATATTTTCATCAGACATTGCCTAATCAGACAGAATGGGGAACATAAAAGAACATATTCCCCACCCCCCACCCCCCACCCCCACCCCACCCCACCCAATGTAGTGAGAATACATCCACAGCTACTGCTCCTGGGTTGGGTTCCCATGAGACGTATTTGGGCAATTAGTGATTTAATCTAGACGCAAGCCGATCAATGTCAGGTAATCCATACCACTGACAATGTTTTTCAAACTTGTGGATTTAATATCCATTCTGTATTGTCTGTAAATTTTCGTGATCTGTTGTCTGCCACAATATTGTCTCTCCCTGAGATAGATAACTGAAAGCCAAATATTCTTAAAGATGCACCAATGCCACATCTGGTTAACCAGATAATCACATGATAATGATCTTACTCGACCCATGTGATTGATATATGCCACAGCTGTGGTATTGTCTACTTGTAATTGGACATGCAAATCTTTCATAGTAGAACTAGAAGCTTTTGATCCATAAAAGCTCCTAACAACTCCAAATAACTTAATGAAACATAGAAACATAGAAAATGTTGCAGGAGTAGGCCATTCAGCCCTTCAGCCTGCACCGCCATTCAAATATCATGGCTGATCATCCAACTCAGTATCCCGTACCTGCCTTCTCTCCATACCCTCTGATCCCCTTAGCCACAAGGGATGAACTGGCCTCAACTACCCTCTGTCAGAGAGTTCCAGAGCCAGTCTTTCTCATCACCTGGTGTTATCTTCCTGTCCTGTAGTCCAACCCCTTAAGAATTTTGTGAGATAAGGGACAGTCCCTATCAGGAATCAGTCTGGTGAACCTTCTCTGCACTCCCTCTATGGCAATAATGTCCTTCCTCAGATTTGGAGACCAAAACTGTACGCAATACTCCAGGTGTGTGGTCTCACCAAGACCCTGTACAACTGAAGTAGAACCTCCCTGCTCCTGTACTCAAATCGTTTTGCTATGAAAGCTAACATACCATTCGCTTTTTTCACTGCCTGCTGCACCTGCATGCCTACTTTCAATGACTGGTGTACCATGACACCCAGGTCTCGCTGCATCTCCCCTTTTCCTAATCGGCCACCATTTAAGCTATCCACCATCCGAGAATACTTGCTTCAGTTTGCAATGACTGCTGGCTGCTGAGGGAATATGGTTTTAAGCAGCTTGTGGAACATTCTCAATCCACCACTGTAATTCTGATAAAGCTTCCTTTGGCAATTGCATAGGCCTGTCAAAATGGCCTGCACACTCTTCTAGTGCTTGTGTTTTTGCCCTTTGGAGCTTTTTTGGTAATGCAGTGGACCAACTCTACTGCAGAAATAGTGTTACTAATTTACCTAAGCTCCTTCTCGGATGGAGGGATAAGGCTTGTCAACAAGGCAACGACACACATTTGTAATATTGACACTTTGTCTCTTGGTAAATGTACCGAACATGGTACTGAATCACTCACAAACCCCAATAGTAAATTGTTGGGGATGGCTGAAGCTTAGATTTTGTTGGATGGTTCAGTCTTTCAACAGGCTTGTAATTGCTGCAATGATTTTTCAGCTGACTCCTGATCAGCATTGCCAATTAAAAATGTCATCAAGATAAACCATGACCATGTGTCCTTATCAGTGCAAGTGCTGGTTTCAACCATTGTGTGAACAGCCTAGAAGCTGATCTTAATCCATTAGATAATGCCTTAAATTGCCATAGCTGACCCATCTAACCTGTACCTGTGAACATGATGATAAATTGGTACTAAATCATATGCATCCTTTAAATCTATAGTGACCAATTAACAACCTGTTGATAACAACTGCCTTGCAGTGTTGAAGGTGTCCATTTTGAATTTCTTTTATACTGGACAATGACTAGAATATACTAGAATGACTCTACAACCACCATCTTTCTTCTGCCTGGGGAAATTATTTGATACAATTGTTGTGGATGCTTACTCCATTTTTTCCCCATTACACTTTCCCTAAATAAATTTCTTACCTCTTCTTTATTTGAGATTTTTCAGGTGCAGAAACATAAAATAGGATTAGGTTTATCCTGTACAGGTGGATCAACTCCTACAAATTTTATTGTAGATTCTTACACAGTATCTAATATAAACCGATCAGCTGTTATGCAATATCATATATCATAACACACCTGTAATCTACCACCAATCGGAGGTTCAACAAAAGCTTCCTCTGTGATAGAATAAAGTTTTTGTACCTCTCCAAATGTACGTGATGACCTTCTTTCCCCAACAATATAGGTCAACATAAGGCTGTGCTAGATGAAAATACTTCCTCACCATACTCCTGCCTCTGTTTGATCCATATATCAAATCCCTTTCACATTGGACCAGCCAATTTTGCAAAAGTTTTATGAGGCTGATCGTCTTTGCCTCTTTATCAATGTCTTTGATTTGTTTTAGGCAGGTTTACTCCGTAAATAACCAGGAGTTTGAACGTAGCTTGATCTGTATTGACCTGCAAATCTAACGTGCAAAAATGGTCCGAATGGCAATTTTCTCTCATACCATTGAGCTCAACATATGAGCTATAAAACAATGCCACTTGTCTTTTTTAAATTTGGGTCATTGCACAATCTTTCACTTGCTTCCCATAAGCAGTGATGCCACCCGCAAACTTGAAATTCTTTGGAATCGTATTCCCTGTGCCTCCACACTATTGAAGACATGACTTCTTCACGTAGTCACTCACGTGACTCCGAAGTAAAATTGTCAATGAGTATTGCCTTTCTGATATTATTTGTGTTCTGAATAAAGTTAAGATTTTACACCAGAAGTTCTGGTTGCCCCCACACATGTGCATTCTATTTGATATTGCACCCACCATATTATGTGGTGGGTACACAAAATGCTGGATAAACTCAGCGGGTGCAGCAGCATCTATGGAGCGAAGGAGATAGGTAACGTTTTCGGCCGAAACCCTTCTTCAGACGTTATTATTTGGTGTATTGGCCAGTCTTATCAATGAGGCCCACACCTCAGTATTTAAAAACAGATAATTGACCTTTGCACCCTTGGGCTAGGAATGACTGAATTAGGCAAAGTTCATACTCCTGAGCATTATCACTGACACTCCAGAAGCTGTGATTGGAAATATGGGTGGATGTGAACTGTGCTGTGATTTTCTTCTCCTCATTACCAAAGACTTGTTTTCCATACCCAGTCATGGAGATTGGTCCCTTGTGCTTTGCTTTGACCAATCTAGGTAGAAAAGAGCATCATTGAGAGGCAAAGGAAGTAAAATAAATTGTATTAAATCCCATTGAGACCACTTTTAATTTGAAATGTATTTCATCTACAGGAATTGAATCATTGTTTAACAAAATAAACTGTGATCGATCAATATTGGATGAAATGTTGGGATCTTCATCTGGAATTCGAGATAACAATGTGATGCAGTATCTGGGCCTCATTGAGCAGCGTACCAATGAGTTATTATCCATCCAATCCTACCTTTCATCCAAGGTATCTTTGCATCACTTCCTTAACTCGCAGTCTCTGCTTTATGGTTTATGATGAGCTGTGTGTAGACAGTTACATGGTAATACTGACTCCCACGAGATATTTTCTGTGCATAACAAATGCAGGGCTGATTTGTGCCATCCACTGAGAGACAATGTCCAAATACATTATTTGAACTCCTGAAGAGAATAAGGGGATGTGCCATTTGTAACAAGGTTGATTTCATTTTATGTAATGGCATCAACTGCCACTCCCTGCTGTTGGGAGGAACTTGCTGGGTGGAAATTGGCTGCTAGGTTGCCCACATTCCAACAGTGAACACTTCAAAAGTACTTTGAACCAGTCTTGTCACCCAGCGGGCATCCCCTCTGCCAAGACAGCATCACAGTGGTTCTGTGCAATTGGATGTTGCAGCACTAAGCTAGGCTGACCAGGATCCTTCAGTTCTAACGAGTTAGCTAGTGTAGACTAAAACGCAGCTGTAATAGAGAAATTGTGATGCTTTCAAGGTAATTTCTGTCCCAAATTACCCCACCTGTGCCAGTTTTTAGAAGGCGCATGTGTGAGGATCATAACTGATAGTCGAGAGCAGCAATGAGATCTTCCATGCTCAACAGCTTCCCAGTGCTCACTGTCTGTGTTCATATATGAAGAATGAGCACATGGCCAAAACACATGGATGATGTTTGCATCCCTCTTTCCAAATAATAGCCAGTGCCTTCCACGAATGCAGAGGAGGAATTTGAAAATATTTGATATGGATGACAGTATTTGTAACTAGTACATAAATTATGAGGTAATATTGTTTATTATTATTGCCAAATACTCCAACAGAAAATATCATGGAGTTTAGTTTTACACTGGAAATCTCTAGGTCCTGATATATGGAAAGACTCCTTTATGATTTCACACGGGGGATAGTGTGTACATGGAACTAGCTGCCCGAGAGTGCTGCAGGTAGGTGCAGTTACATTGAAAAGATACTCAGAGAGGTACATGGATAGGAAATGTCTGGAAGGATATAGGACAGGCACAATATGGTATATTGGTTAGCATAGCTGAGTTGGGTCTGTTTCCGTGCTGTTTTGTTCAATTACACTAATTCTCAAGATCGCACATAAATGTTTATTGATCAATTAAATTCAACTCAAACTTTGACCAATCTTGGTGAGTCTGAGTTTGAAGACTTATCGATTTGTACTTTGTTTACTCTAGGACTATGACCAGCCTTATGACCCACGGAAAACTGCTATGCTGCTGATGGGTCAGAGTTTGGAGAACCCCACTCAGCCAGTCTACATTGAACCTCCTACCACAGGGTTTGTAGCTCTCAGGGAGGAACAAAGATCAACTCAACCTCCAAAGTATCATATGGAGATTGCAAACTGATGAATGAAACTGATGACTGGGGTGATGCTAAAAGGAAATAATAAACCAGCGGGCCATTTTACAAGGAAAAGAATATCAGACAATAAGCAAATATAGTGTGCATGATCACTGAAACAATAATGTTTCAGTGGGTGCAAGAATGTAAATATTTTGCCCAGATGAGTGAACTTTGGGAGAAAGGCAATGGGAACTGCCCTCTAAAGGTTTAGGTTAGAGATACAGCGCGGAAACAAGCCCTTCAGCAAACTCAGAACATTAACACTACCCTATGCGCACACTAGGGACAATTTCACATTTATACCAAGCCAATTAAGCTACAAACCTGTATATCTTTGAAGTGTCGGAAGAAACCGAAGATCTCGGATGCAGGTCATGGGGAGAGTGTAAAAGCTGTACAGACAGCACCCATAGTCAGGATCGAACACTGGTCTCTGGCGCTGTAAGGCAGCAACTCTACCGCTATGTCACCATGCCGCAATAGGTTATTGTGTTCAGGGTAAGAGGGAGAAATATGAGCTTGGGAGAGAATTATTTGGAACAAAAAACTTGCAAATGGTTCTCATCCCTGATGATGTTTGGAATTTATATTGAGTGAAGGTAATAGTTGGATCAAGACGTAAAGAAAGTATTTTTGGTTAAAAAATTTCATTCCTCCATTTCTAGAAATGATTATGACAGTGATGTTGACTCTCCAGTGACCGATGAGGAGGAGAGGCCCCTGACTCAGAATGAACTACGGCAAAGAATAATGAAAGGAGTAAGTTATGTGCCAATGCTGTGTGCCCAATTAATGTGAACTGATCAGTGCTGAGTATCATTGTATCACTACTGTCTCTCTTCTCTGTTAAAGTCTGGTCTAGACCCAATTTCACATTCAAACATTCCAAAACATGAAGACTCCTTGCCAGATCCAACTGCACTGGGAATATATGGTATCTTTGTGCTTGCCCAAATGGCCTACTGTTTTTATTAGCAGCAGGAAGCTGGGAAATGTTAAAACCCACACAGATTCACCATAAGAAATTGTCTGATCATCACTTTAAGGTCTACGTGGTTTCCTAACTGGATTTCTTATTTCTTTTATTCTTTTTGATTCACTGCACATTTATCCTTCTTAGACAGTCATTCAGGATCGAGGATGACTTGCTTCCACTTATCGTATGGGTCTGAGGTGGCTGATGAGACCAATGTGGGAACTGTAGACACTTCCATATATGGAGGCGAGGGCACTTCATGGATAAGTCATGAGGTGACATGCTCCTTCTGCCAGTTATGGTCACTTAAGTCATAGTGCTGTGTACTCCTGATGCATAAATGCCAACATGCTCCACTTTGAGTAGTCATGGGTGAGAGATTCTCAGGAATCAGCAGGGCTATTTAATTTCTGCACAGAGGCTTTGAACATAGGATTCTTTTGTTTTGGCCACTTGATAGTCCCCCTTCCTGAGGTGACGAAGTGAACTGAACTTGAAATAGAAGATTGACACAAAAAGCTGGAGTAACTCAGCAGGACAGGCAGCATCTATGGAGAGGAATAATGGGTGACATTTCGGGTCGAGGCCCTTTTATAGTATCTGTTTTGGGATTCTGCTGTTGGACATGCAAACAAAATTGTCACCTGGGTGTAACTTGGAGATAACGTCTGGGATAGACACTGATGTTGGCCTGCTTAGTTGTCGATCAATCTTTAAGCTGAAAATATATCGAAATTGTAACCAACTTGCAAAAATAGTGAAATTAACTACAAATACATCAACATTTAACATCCAGAATCATGCACTAAAACATCTAAACTTTCCCAATGCAAACTACATAAAAGCTCCCAACTACCATGCTTTCTCTTCATGGCAGCCAAGGAGAAGCAGTATTAGAAAGTGCCACAGAGGCAAGGGTGAAGATGAGAGGTGACAAAGCAAGTTCCTCCTTTGTTGATCAGCTGCCCTGATCAAGTCCAACATCATGAATTGTCCCACATCCTGAGGTGCAGGATAATCGAAAGGGGCAGAGATTGAAACATGCAGATCTGAAGTACGTGGTATCAAAAGACTGGCATCAGCGATGAACGTCATGATGATGAGCTTTATGTACACTGTGCATTGTAAAGTGAGGTTAACAGATACTGTGTGCAAGATATTAATGCCAGTATAAGACCCTCTAGGTTATGTTACATTGATGAGTTCAGTGCTCCTGCATTTGTTTTTGTGTACGTTTCTATATTACAGCCCAGAACTCTAACGTATTTCAGTAATGGGGAAAACGTAGTGCCCACCTTCTGACGTCATTAGTTAAATGATAGTTACTGGAAAAATATCAAACACATGTAGGTGAATTGCAAACTTTTTTTGAAACTTCCAGTTTCAACATGGGTCTGGTTTCATCAAGACATGAATGCTAATGCAATCTATCCAAGTAAATTCTTTGCATTCAAAAAATGATACAAATGGGTCAAATGCTTGGCTTTTAGTTGTGAACTGAACTTAACACAAAAACAGAACATTGCACATTACCTAAATCTACAGCAACCTCACTGTCCTCAAATGATTTCCCCTATCTAAAACTTCTTCCTTTATTTCTTATTGTTGATCACGTAATCAAAGATGAAGGGAGTGATGTTTTATTCATTAAGGAGGATGTCATAGAAGTGGTCAGAGATGACATTACTGATGGTTCTTCCAGAGAGGCTATATGGGTGGAGCTGAGAAATAAGAAAGGGATGATCACTATGTTGGTAGTGTCCACCAGGCACCCAAATACTCAATGGGAATTAGAAGATCAAATATAGGGACATTTCAGGCAGTTGCAGGACTAATAAGGTTAGCATAGTAGGGGATTTGAACTTTCCCAATATAGACCGGGCCTGTCACAGTGCAAAAGGTTTAGACGAGGCAAAATTTGTCAAATGTGTTCAGGAAAGAGGAAAGAGTGGTGTGTGTATATAGAACAAGCTGCCAGAGGAGGGCAGGTACTATAACAATATTTAAAAACATTTGGACTGGCGCATGAATAGGATAGGTTTTAAAGGATATGGGCCAAACGCAGGCAGGTGAGACCAGTGTAAATGGGGCATGTTGGTCAGCATGGGCAAGTTGGGCCTAAAGGCAAGAAATAAATCCTTCATCTCTGCCTTAAATGGGCAACACCTTATTTTTAAGCAGTAACTCCCAGTTCTGAATTGTCCTACCAGAGGAAACAATTTTTCCACATTTATTCTATGTGGAACTTAGTTTCAATCAACTCACCTTTCATCCCTCTAAATTCTAAGGGATACACACCCAGCCCATTATTCTTTCCTCGTGAAACAACTCACCCATTTCAAGTATCGGTTTAATAAGTCTTCTGTGGTATGCTTCCAATGCTCTTACATTATTCAATTAAAAAAACAATGCTGTACATAGTCATCAGATGTGATCACCCCAATAACTATATAATTGGAGGATAACCTCCCTACTTTTGTATTTATTTCCCCTCGCGATAAATAATCATTTGGTTAACTTTCCTGATTACTTGTACCTGCATATCAGCCTTTTGTGAATCGTACATCAGGACACTCAGATCCCTTTGCATCTCAGAGCTTTGTATTTCGATAAAACAATTTCACAAACCCATCTATTTGTGTATAATGGTCACCACTGTCTCTATTGCCATGGCAATGACAACTTCAGTAATTTCATTTCTCATTATTTTAGGTGATGAAGAAAGAAGCAAAGGCATTGAAGAAAATTGACCGCTCTCTTCAAAAATCCTGAAATGTTCAAAGAATCAACTAAGAAACACTCAAGATGATCACATTTGATTGTTTACAATACTTCATTGTTTACATAAGTTATTTTGCCATTTATTTCCTTCTGTAACACATTACAACAATGCTGAATGTGGCTTTTTATTTGCATTGCTTCTTTTAAATAGTTTTCTCATAATTCCAAAATCAATAATAGTGAACGGTTGCCCCTCACAGTATTAATAATGGAGAAACATTTCAATTCACTTGGAGTCATGATGGTCTTGAATTAGCCTATTCAAGTGAACGTTCACAATTATAATTAAAGATGCTAATTATATTTCATGGTTTCAAGAACAAACCTACACACCAGAGATCATTAATGTATTTATGTCAATTCAATATATATGCTTATATTCCACTAAGAATAGCTTTTAGTGTGCCTCTGTCCAGCCACATCTGTGATTAACAGTTCTTCCTAAACCTAATGGCAAAATCTGGAATTTTGTGCCTTCACCATTCCTAGAGAAAACAATAGTGTCGAAGTAAGCAAATAAATCAACTATTATTCCATCCCGTTATTTATTTTTGCCAGATTATGCTTTTTTAAAAGGATATTTTAAACTTATGGGAATTACATAAATACACATTGATGTTTTCAGGCTTGGTTGTTGACTCTACAAAACAACAACCACTTATAATATATTAACTGCTAATATATATTACATAATTATATATAATATATTATAAGCAGTTTATAATATTATAAGAATGTCTCTACAGTAACATCACCCTGTCTGCTTCATCATTAAACAAACTCCAAACAAACAAATATTTTTGCATAACGTGTTTCAGCTTCAGAAAGAGTTTGCCCAGTCTGGTTCACGCAGAGATGAAACAGACATGCAATCATTTGTTATATCCCAGTATTAATGAATGGATACAAAAAAAATCAGTATTCAGTATCACATATTAACTTACCAAGGCTCCTTCAATATTATTCCCCAAAACATATGGCTTCTTGACTGGAAATGCTGCCTTCTCCAAGTTTCCTCAGTCACACATGTCTTATGGTGGACATCTATTGGCTTTACATCATCATTTCTAGGTCAAAGTCTGAGCGTTTCCTACCCAACAGCACAGTGAAAGCAGTGGTGGAAGAGCAGTTAGCTACGGGCAATGAAATTGTTTTGGTAGTAATGTATCCATCCCCAGTAAAAATTTAAAAATAGCACAAAACTACACCTCCCTTCTTAACAACAAACGAGTATTCAAGAGCGAGCCTATCAACATACATTTGTATGTTTTGGGTGAAGATAGGGGAGGATGGCTGTGCACATTAAACTTTACATTAAAGTTGACAGTCATAACCTTTTTCCCCCAGGGTGGAAATTTCCAACACTAGAGGGCATAGCTATAAGGTGAGAGGAAGAATGTTTAATGGAAGATAGACACAACATGCTGGAGTAACTCAGCAGGACAGGCAGCATCTCTGGAGAGAAGGAATGGGTGATGTTTCGGGTCGAGACACTTCTCCAGACAGAAAACACAGAAATGTTTAATGGAGATGTGCGGGGCAAGTTTTCTTTATCCAGAGAGTGGTGGGAGTTTGGAGCGCACAGCCAGGGGTGGTTGTGGAGGCAGATACCATTGTGGCTTTTGAAAGGCTTTTGGATAGGCACTTGGAAGTGCAGGGAATAGATGGCTATAGATTATGTACGGGCAAATGAAATCAGTTGAACTTGGCATCATGTTCAGCACTGACATTGTGGGTCGAAGGGGCCTTTCCTATGCTGTATTGTTCTATGTTCTATGTACCATGGTTATCACCACTATGATCTTTTTTAGCAAGATGTTGCCATAAATAGAAAGCTGACCTGATTTCCATTGAATGGTGTACCTCAATTCTTACCTGGGTTGAGCTTAAGAATTCAGTTCAGTCTAGAACGAGATTTATAAAAAACGATCTCTGCTTTGCCAGCAATTTTATAATTTACTGCCATCCATAATTGCCCTTGAGGGGAACCATCTTACTGCCATCCTCTGTTGAAGATACTTCCACAATGCTAAAGCACGGGCTATTCCAAGACCTAGATGAAGTAATAATGAGAGGACACCAATATATTTCCCAGAAGGGTGTGCAATTTGTTGGAAAATTCAGGGGATGATATTTCTTTGAGCCTGGAGCTAAACTCATTCTTGGTGGTAACGTCATTGATGGTACATAGTGCATTCACTATGGGCCACTGATAAAGGGAATACATATATAGTATGGCGGTTGGGGTATCAGTCAAGTCTTGGACGCTGTCAACATTCCTAATGTTATTGTAATTGCACTCATCTAACCTAGTTGAAAATATTCCATCACACTGAGTGCCTTGTGGAAAGGCTTTGCGTGTCAGGAAGCTAGTCACATGTATAGGATACCGAGGCTCTGACCTGCTCATCACCATAGTATGTTGAGCTTTTGGCAATGGTATTGCCATTGACTGCCAAACGTAGATGATCAGTCTTCCAACTGTTGAACATGATCATTGTCTGACACCTTTGTAGCACAAATGTAACTTGCCATTTATCAGCTGATGGTTGAATGTTATCACAATCTTACTAAGTCCAGGCATAGATTGATTCATTCCCTGAGAAACTGCAAATATAATTGAACAATCAGCAGCAAACATCCTCAGTTCCAATCTTATGAGGTAAGTCCAAGGCAAAGCCCAGGGAAACTCCTGCAGGATGTCTTGGGGCATGTGATAATTGACTTCTGTACCACACTATGTGAGTTATGATTCCAAGGACTGGAATATTTTCCTCTGGATGCCCAATGACTTCAGTTTTACCAGGCCTCCTGAAACCATAATCAGTCAAATGCTGCTTTGATATCACCAGCTGTCACTTTGCTTCACCTCTGAAGCTCAGCGACTGGTCCTGGTGGAACACAAGAATAGGCATCAGTTATCTGGTTATTGTGGACTAAATCCAGTTAGAAGTAACTGTTGTTACCATTATCTGTCACTTTGCTGATGATGTAGACTGACTGATACGCTTCAGGCAACATTTTTCCACAGATTCCTGGAAAGTTTCATTGCCCTTTCTCACCAATCCTACTCCGAGTTACAGTAGTCCTCGGTGCACATTTCCTTTAAATTTCCACTTTAAAGCAGTACTGGACAGTTCTAATCCTTCACATTTAATATTAATCTGGCCATAACACATATGAAATTACTTTGTGAAAAGAAAAATAATTTGCAGTAAATAATTTTCCTAAAATTGTTGTTCATTGCCCTGCTTCAGGTCAGGATCCAGTTGCAGCACTAATTATACTAGTCAAACCTATTTGACGTCAATGACGTAGACCCATCCTCTCTTTTTTCATGTTGTTTTCAGACAGATGTCATTTTAATTAGATTCAGTCAGAGGCAAATAAGATTGAATGCGTTTCCTGATTATTTACTGTATTTTCCAAATGATTAATTTACTCCCTGTCCCAGTTACATTTACCATTTATTGCATTGTCTTACATTGACCTATCTTTTTGTTTTAATTTCTCAATATAAATCAGGCAATTGAATTCACCCCCAATCAATGATGATACTAATTAGAACTTGCGTCTTGGTCTATTGTTCTGATATCCCCAAACCAGCTTTTTCCATTAATATAAATATACACATATATCTTAATATATGATTCAATTCCATTGCCTAATCAAAAGTAGTAGGTTTTAAAATTAAGTATTGGGGAAATGAAGTTAAAGATTAGAGCTCATACCAACCCTCGTTTACTCCCTACTGCAACTGAAATGCAATGTACACCTGGAATGTAGTGAAAGATATAAATCCTGAAAACTCCTCATATTTCTCCCACAAGTTGCGGTGTTTGCAGTTATTATCATTCTGTCTGATTACAGTAGATGATGCGACTTTCTCTTCGTGCACGTTCGGCATCAAACAGCAGCAGGTGGCTGGCCAGGGTCTCTTCAGGACCAGTCATGATCAGTGATGGATTATTCTCCTGCAGAACAAAAGCAAAAATGAGAAGTCACACAGACAAAGACTCCGGTGGAGCAATCTTCAGTCATATTGTATTAGAGAGAGGTGGGGGTGGGAGAGTGCAAGGGAGAAAGACAGAAAGTGGGAGCGGGGGGGGGGGGGGGGGGGAGATGGTGGGAAGAGAAACGAGTGAGGGAGAAATATAAAGTGAGAAAGAGAGAAAGTAAGTGAGAGAAGGTAAGTGGGAAACAGGAAGTGGGGAGAGGGCAGAGGTTGTGAAAGAAAGGAAGTGAAGTTTACAGAAAGGGAGCAGGGGAGGGAATGGAAATTAATAGGAAATATTTTTTGTTGGAAAAAGGAATGGCAAGTGCAGAAAATAGTGGGCAGAGGGAAAGGTGGTGGGCAGAGAGAAATGGGGTGGGGGAGAGATAAAATTGTGGTGATAAAAAAGGAAATTGGGGGAGGAAAAAAAGTGGTTCGAGTGAAGGGAAGTGGTAGGAGAGTAAGTGAATGGGGAGATAGCATGGCAGAGAGAAAGGGAGTGGTGCAAAAAAGAACGGGAGGGGAAGAGAATGAGGAGAGAAAGGTAATGGGGAAAAAAGGGCGAAGGTAGAGAAAGCAAATAGGGTAAAGAAAGGCATTGGGGTGAACAAGAGAAAGATGCGATCGAGAGACGAGTGGAAAGGCTTGGGTAGGAAGAAGTGTAGTCCAGATAACTATGGGAGTTGATAGGTTTATAATCGACTATCCGTTGATAAGCTGTCTCCTGTGATGAAGACAGATTGAGAAAGGGGAGAGAGTTTTCAAGATAGTCCAGGTGAATTTCAGGGCTGAGTGGAAGTTAATGGTGAAGTTAATAATGTCCGTGATTTCTGCGCAGAAATAACCGATGTAACTGACAAAAATGCAGGCATAGCTGGGACCATGTGAGTCCATCTGATACTCCTTTACAGCTCTCAGGTTGCAGCCTTGGCACATTGAGTGCTTATCTAGCCCTGTTTTAAATGTGCAAAGTTTCCAATCCCACCAAACTTCCGGGTGTTTATTTCTAGATAGTGAAGAAAAGGTGCTTATTTCCACTTTAATCGTTCTACATATTTGCAAAAGATCTATATCTCTGTCTAATGACTTCTTTGCTTTTCCAAACCTTCAACACCTTTATTAACTCCCTCCTTGCTGATCTTTTCTTCTCTGGTCCAGGCAATGTCACAAGAATAGAGAACCGTAAATGGTTTGGAGAATTCTTTGGAGAATATTGATTTGCGACGTTATGGATCAGGACCCTTCTTCAGACTGATAGGGGTGAGAGAAGGCTGGAAGAGAGGTCGGGCAGACTAAAGCCTGGTAGGTGATATACGGGGGGGGGGGGGGGGGGGGGATGATCGGCAAATGGTTAGATAAAGACCAGAGAAGACAAAACAGAAATTGTGAGATAAGGATAGCAGAGTGTAAATTGTGAAGCCAGATGAAGGAACGTAGGTGGCGGGGGGGAATGGGGGAGAGTGGGAAGGAAGAAATGGGTGCAAGTCCAGGTGCGGCACAGGGAAGCGGAGAGAAGGGGGAAAGAAAGAAGTGGGGGATGGAGGGAAAAGGGCGGGGGGGGGGGGGGGGGGGGGGGGGGGGAATTAGTTTAATTACCTAAATTTTGAGAAACCAGTGTTCATACTATTACATTGTAAACTACCCAAGCGGAATATGAATATGACTGTTCCTTCAATTTGCATGTGGCCTCACTCTGGCATTGGAGGAGGCCCAGTACAGAAAGATCAGTATGGCAATAGGAAAGAGAGTTAAAATGATTAGCAACTGGGAGATCCAATAGGCCTTGGCATACTGTGCACCAGGTCTATGCTTGGTCTCACTGATAAAAAGGAGGCCACATCAACAACATCGGATGCGGGAGATGAGGTTAGAGGACATGAACTTCTCTTTCTCTCTCTCAACTGCATCATTCTCACTCCTTCCCTTTCCCTTTGACAATACCCCCCAGGATCCACCTTTTATCCCTGTGGTCGACACGAACAAGAACGAGCCCATCGGTCGTAGTGATGCCGAGAATGAGGTCGGGCTGGACAAGGACAAACAAGGACAGACAAGGACCACCGAGAACAAGGACAGGCTCATTGGCCGACGATACTGGCCGATGTCCGATGTCCCAACTGCCATATGCGGGGGAAGCTTGGAAGCCCCGAAGACTAGAGAGTCGAGGAGGGAGTAGCTGGAAACGATGGATGTGAGGAGTGGACCGGTAGGAGACGGACCGGGGCATTATCTCTAGCGCCTTCAAGGTCGGTTGCAGGAGGCGCTCCTTGGGACACAGGGGTGCTCGGCTGAGGAGAGGGATGTCGGGTCACGGGCCTGCAGGCTTCCTGGATCGGGAGCGCTCTAGGACTTCCAACATGTGGATGGGAGTTTGGACTGGTTGTGTTTTCTGTTTTTTTTTATTTTAAACAACGGCAACATTGTGACGACTGTCCATTTGTGGTTGTGCAAATGAATTTCACTGTGCTGTGCATATGTGACAATAAAGAACCATTGAAGAATCAACCTGCTGCAATACCATTTATTTTGCATTTCTTTACCTTGATGGCCTCCTCAAATGTCTTATCACATACTTCTCCTGTAAGAGAAGCTTGTTTTCTTCCAGATTTGGATTGTATTCTAAGGAGTGTCAGAGGTTGAGGGAAGAATTGATAGAAGTATATAAAATTATGAGAGGCATGGATAAGGTACAGTCAGAATCTTGTTTCCAGGATGGAAATGACCAACACTAGAGGGCATAGCAACAAAGTGAGATGGGGAAAGTTTAATGGCGATGTGTGGGTCAAGTGTTTTTTTGTTTTGTGTTTTTTTTTACAGAGTGTGGTGGGGGCCTGGAATGCATTACCAGGAGTGGTGGTGGAGGCAGATACAATAGTGGCATTTAGTAGGCTTTTGGATAGGCACATGGAAGTGAAGAAAATAGCCGGATATGGATCATCTGCAAGCAGATGAGATCAGTTCAGCTAGGCATCATATTCAACACAAACATTGTGGGCCGAAGGGCCCGTTCTGTGCTGTAATGTTCTATGTTCTAGAATTTTCTTTTCTTATTTGAATATCACCAATGTTTGGCTGACTGGCCCATGACTCATGCATTGTTGCTTCCATTTAAAGAAGATCTGATAACCACTAATGTGTTGGCACGGGATCTATTCATTATCACGGGAAGCATTAATGGGATACAAATAAATAATGTTTGCCTTCACTAGGCAGGGCACATGGAAAGTATCAAGGTTAGGGGAAGCGATCAAGCCAGCTGTACAGTCCAGATATACACATTCTGGGCTTCCAAACTGAAATTAAAATGGCACTAAAATTATATTCTGCATGGTGCATGGGGGAATGAGCACATGTACTGATGTCGAGAAACCACCGGGGGGCAGTGCAGCCTCACAGCAGAATAATGTATTCTGTAAAATCTGTATTTTTGTAAAATGGAGTTTTACTCACCCGCATCTGATCACTGAGTAATTTCAAGAGAGAAAGCAGGACACCATTGCAGAAAGGGAACAGAAAGGGAACTACAGAGGCATTTTAAACAAGGGGGTGGCCTAGTTTGTTTATCTGCGGTCAGAGAGGTGATTTGCAAAATTCTCAAGCTGTGAACAGAGGTGAGAATTATGCTACATTACAGTTTGGGGATACATTGTGCAAACAGGCCCTTCGGCCCACCAAGTCCATTGTGACCCGTTAGTTCTAGTTATATGTTATTCCAGTTTCACATTCTGCACACTAGGGACAATTTAGAGAAGTAAATTAACCTACAAAACAGTGCTCATCAGTTTAAGTGAACAACAATGTTACCATTGGCTAAATGGAACAAATTGACCCAATGTAGTAGTTTCTGAGCACTCGGTTCTGGGCACTCTTTGAAACCATAGACAATTTTGACAAAGGAAGAGGCCATTAAGGTCCATTATATCTGTCAAAAAGAGTAATCCATTCCAACTTGATGCCAACTTCCAGCTTAGGGTCCATAGCTCTGCATGGAAAGTTGGCAGTCCATGGGCCAGTTTTCGTTGGTGGAAAGAGTTAGCAGTTTCAATTCCTGGGCATTAACATGTTCGATGACTTGGCCTGGGCCTAGTGCATAGATGTGTAATCATGAAGATAGCAAATTAGTAACTCTACTTTCTTGGATGCCCCGAACACCGGAGAGTCGAGGAGGGAGCTTTCCGGTGTCCACTCGGAAAGGGATTCAGCATATATCGGAATACTCTAACAAACATCTACAGAAGTACTGTGGAAAGCATCCTGACTGATTGGTTGTGGCCTGTTATGGCAATCCTTACACAATTACTCAAGAAGGTGCAGAGACTGGTGGACTCAGTGCAGTCCATCAAAGACACAGCCTTCCCCTCCATTGAAATCATCTATGAGGTGCTGCCTCGAAGTTGGCATCTACCTTACCCTCCAGTCGATACCATCTTCTCACTGCTACCATCAGGTTTGAAGTCTGAATTCCCACACCACCACAGGCACAGATACTTTATTACTACTATCAGATTATTGAACCAACCTGTAAAACACTAACACTAATCCTACCTTGGAAACGGAACACTTCATACACTACCATGAGCTTGTCTATTTTTCTAATTCCGTTTTGCACTCATGTGTAGTATTTTTTGCAGTTTTTTTTCTTTTAGAAATTTTGTCTAATATATCTATGATTCGTTTTTGTGTTTGAGTGCATGTACCTGTAATGCTGCTGCAAGCAAGATTTTTCATTTAACCTCTACCTCATCGTCCTTGTGCATATGACGATAAACTCGAATGACTTGGCTTCAGGTCACAGCTCATCGAGTTGGCATGTGTACTTTTTAAAAGTAGTAAAGGGTTCTCTTTGGACAATGAACTTCAGATCGCTATGACCCAAGGGATGAAACAGAATTTCCTCAGATTATTTCTAATCCTTCTACGAATTTTTTTTAAAATATGACCTCTGTTTAGCTCTCTATTGGTTGGTGCTGCCTGGCCTTTGCTCTCTGCTTTTGCTCTCAGTTTCTTTCTGATTCCACAGTCTGAACTCTAATTGATTTTCCCATCCTGTCCGTTAGTATAGGAGCAAGGAGTGCTCCTATACTGGTATGCAGTTACTGTTCATTAATTATTGCCATGTTATTTGAATGTGTATCAAGCTCAAACTAAGCTCCTGTTCCGTAACATGTTACTCTATTTGGAACCCACGTGCTTGGACAAGATGAATGGCGATGCCGGCTCGAAGGGCCGAATGGCCTACTCCTGCACCTATTTTCTGCGTTTCTATGTAATTATTGCCCTTTATATGCTGGCATTGAACCAATTTTGGATGCACTTGTCACTTTTCAATAAAACCATGTGCCTGCAGTGTAAAATTCTGTCAGACACCTTGTTAAAATCACAGCAAACATCAATGTCATTGCCCTCATGTACACTTATTAACTCCTCAAAAAATTCAGACATGACCCTCCCTTAAATAAATCCACACAGATTGTTCCCCATTAATCAGTGCCTTTGTACATAAAAGTTTATTATTATCCCTTAGAATAGGTTCCAAGTTAAATGAACTGGTCTGTGATTACTTGGTTTATCTGTTCCTCTCTCTTTAAAGAATACTACAACATTAGCACCATTGACCAACACTCCAGAGAGGATTAACAAATTGTAATCGGAACCTTCACAATTGCCTCTCCTGTTTTTTAATAAATAGTCTGGGACATATTTCAGCTGGGTTGGTTACACTCAATTACCAAGAGAACAAAAAAAACCTAAATATACCTGAAATCTGAGGATGCTGCAAATAGCAAATCAGGCAGCAATAAAAATCATGGTTCACGTCTATTAATTCAGGTAAGACCAATAGGTTCGCCATTTAGGGATTTTAACTTTCCCAATGTCGACTGTGACTGCCAATGTGCCAGGATCTTAGACAAGATAGAAATGATCAAAAGTGTTCAGGAAAGTTTCCTCAGCGAACATGTAGAGAGCCCGACAAGGGAGAGGGCAAAGCTTTATCTATTCTTAGGAAATTGGGAAGGGCAAGGGACAGTAATGTCCCAGGGCAAACCTTTTGGGACCAGTGACCACAGTTTTATTAGCCTTGAAATAGTTGTGAATAAAGACAGGGCGGGTCCACGAGTTAAAATTCTGAATTGGGGCAAGGCCAACTTTTTGTGAAAGGAACTTGATAAAGTTGATTGGAGTAGGTTGTCTGAGAGCAAGCGATGTTTGGAAAGTGGAATGCTTTTAAAAGTGTGATGACAAGAGTTCAGGGCATGCATGTTCCTGTTATCGTGAAGGAAAAGCCAGGTGGGAGTAAAAAAGCCTGAATGATGAGACAAATCAAGACACTAGTCCGGAAACATTAAAAAAACATTTGGACAACTACATGGATAGGAAAGGTTTAGAAGAATATGGGCCAAACGCAGGCAGGCCCTAATGTACGTGGGGCATGTTGGTCGGCAATTGGGCCAAAGGACCTGTTTCCATGCTGTATGACTCTGACTCTAGAAGTTAGAAATTAATCCTTTCCTAGTTCTGATAAAAAGGACACTGGATTGAAACATAACTATGTTTAGCTCTCTATTGGTGCTGCCTGACCTTTGCTCTCTGCTTTTGCTCTCAGTTTCTTTCTGATTCCACAGCCTGAACTCTAATTGATTTCCCCATCCTGTCTGTTAGTATAGGAGCAAGGAGTGCTCCTATACTCGTATGCAGTTACTGTTCATTAAATATTTCCATATTATTTGAATTTGTATCAAGCTCAAACCAAGCTCCTGTTCCGTAACATGTTACTCTATTTGGAATCCACATGCTTGGACATGCTGAGAGGTAGCGTGAATGTAGTTGTGCTGCACTGGCAGCCTAATGACCTCTACTTAGACTTTGGAGATACAGTGCAAAACAGGCCCTGTGGCCCACCGAGTCCGAGCCGACCACTAACACTACCCTACAAACAAGGGACTTTTTTAAAAACAATTTTTATCAAATCAGCACCTTAGGGACTCTGATGCAATTTTTAAAAGGATAGAAAGGAAGGAAGGGCAACAAATGATTGATAAAACACTGCCCTGATGATTAATTTTAAGTCAAAATTGCCACACAAGCAAAGGCAAGTTATGTTTTGTGCAGAACAAAATCTCAAACAATTTGAATGGCTTGCTTTGCTGCTGTTAGTTCAGGAATGTTCGCCAGGGAAACTCCTTTTTCTTCTTCACAACCAACAGAATTGGACTCAGTTCAAGTATCATCCAAAGCTCAGCATCTCCAACAATGCAGCACTGCTCAGTTATGTGCTGGATTGCCAAGCTCAATCGACGTTCACAAATTATATCCTAAAAACAATTTCAATCCAATGAATGAAGCGAACACTTGATAATAACCATTGCAATAATAATACAAACCTTCAGAGATGGTAGCGATGTAGAATTCAATATAAGGAGAAAAAGCAAAGGATCGTTAATAATTATAAAGTTACTTACAGCAACGGCTTGTATAAAGCTGTCCATCAGATAATAGTCAGCTCCTCCATGCCCTCTCAGCTGAGTTTGCTGCAGTATAGAATAATCCAAGGGGTACTCCTTTTTAGTCTGTGTGAGGAAATCAAAAACTTTCACGGGATGCTGGCCCTCACTTGACAGCTCACCCTACAAAACAAGAAAGTAGAAAATGTGTGGTAACATGAGAGCAAAGAATAATGTGAATAATCATTCATACTCAGACAAAATCACGTGGGAAGGTGAAGAAAATAAAGTAGAGTTTATGCTATTGCTACACAAAGTACTGGTTTTGCCACAATGGAGGAAGGATGTATGGAATGCAGATTTATCAGACTGATACCTGGGCTTAAGTTACATTACAAGGAGCAATTTGAAAAACTACGGTTGAATTTTCAGAAATTTAGAATACTGAAGGGTAACTTGAGTTTAGTTTTCAAGAGAGGGAAACTATTAGAATCTAATGGAAGGAATAAATTCTGCTGTCTGGGAGTCTTTGATTAAGGGATAAGATCTAAAGCTTGAGCCAATTATTTCAGTGGTGAATTTAGGACAGACTTAAAAACACAGAGAGTGAACCCACCTGCATTAAAAAAAAACTGCCTAGGTCCATTTTATTTTTCAATCTGACCTTGGTAGATTTTTGTTCACTAAAATAATAGTATAGAGCCAAAGCAGATATTGATCACAGACTCGAAGGGTACTGTTGCTATGTTGAAGAGTCCTATGGCTCCTGTTCCTCACCATATAAGTCAGTTATCCCTTAATGGTTTGTGAGGGCTAGATTTCTACTTCCTCTCTCTGAACCACTGGTGTGTTTTGCCAAGTGCATAACAAACATGATAACAATTAGCATGGAGCCATATTCACAACGAGTCTGAGCTCAAATTTATTTGCAACATTTCTTCATAATAGCTTCAATAATATGTCCAGAACATTAGTCAAACAATAAACAGCCAGAAATCTAATTATTAGAGCCAGGATGTTTAGGCGCTAAAAATCTCTGGAATAGGCAAGCAAAAAGGCTAAATAAAATTACAAAAAAGGCAAGAAAAAGGCATTAATTGACAAAAAAAAGTATATAAAAAGGCATGCATTTCCACCACCAAAATATGGTTAAAAATAATAATTATAAAGATATACTACATTATTGCTTGGTTGCACATAACTACTAGCATTTTTTTCAAATTATCTGGTGTTAAACTATGCCGATATGCTTCAGTTGTGCAAATCTTCTTTCTACCCCAGCTGAGGTCGCTGGTGCATTCCTGAAACAAGCTACAAACTCTACACTCATGTTGATATCTTGTGCATTATAACTACCTTTGAGAAATTTAGCTATGTTTTGTACTTCTTCAAGATCTTTGTTAGCTAAAATCCCCCTCTCACATTTTCCTTGTATGTCTTTACCTACAACGCCAGGAACTTTAAGTACAAAGTACAGCAAGTGAAGATGTAACAACTGAGCAATAGTTGTGATATTTGACCTCCAATACTTCTGTCAGGAAATACTCCTTTGAAGGTTGACCTGCCTCCAGTTTACCGATGACCACATTGGCAACATATTTCCCCACAGCATTGGTTGTCTTGTCTATTGAGATCCATATTTTGATGCATGCAGCTTCATCTCTAATTCTGCACAACAATGTTGAAGTTGCTGTCACCATAATTTTTCTGTAATGATGACTCGCTCGGTATAGGTTCCTTTGTGTACTTCCTTAAAAAACCTCTGAGAGATTTGTTTTCCAATTTCCACAGTGGAATTCCAGCATCAATGAATGCTTTGCAGAGATCACTCGAAAACTCAGATTTGCGATTGGAGCCAGCAGTAAATGTTGTGAGGAGTCAAGCTTGCGTATTTCCTACCTTCATTTTCTCTGCCGTTGACTTATGTTTAGCTGTCTGTACATGCTGGGAGACAAAATATTTCTTCTCATGATTCACTGCTTTCTCACATGCTTTGCAAAACTGTACACAGTTGTCTGTAGAGAATATATCACTCCTGTACACTCTCACCAAATTGTTCAGTTTTTTACAAGGCGTTGACTTGACTTTAGGCATTTTGACACATGCAGAGGTAGATCCTACAGGTGCGGGGATGCAAACCTCTATAGGCAGGCCAAGTACAAGATGAGAAGAGGAATCAGAGCTGCCAAGGAAAGGTACTCTGAGAAGTTGAGGAGCAAGTTTTCAGCAAATTACTCTTTTTCAGTATGGAAGGGCTTCCAAGAAATCACAAGCTTCAAGAGGAAAACCCCCACTCCTTGGGCAATCGTCAGCTGACCAATGACCTGAATTAGTTCTACTGCAGGTTCGATAAACAGAAACTTTACCCTGGTACCCCACACCCCATCCCCAACCAACACTTCACACCTACTCACTGCTTGATTCCAGTTTGAAAAGGCTAGATCCTTCCCCATCTAGTCCACCCCAATCACCACTTCACACCTACTTGAAGCATAACTTCCACTGTGTGAAAGCATCATGAGGTCAGAAAAGGAACTCCATTGTGACCAACATTTACTTTTATAAAAACAATCTTTTGAATTCATAAAACATTTCAAAGGGACCTGAATGCTAAGTGCAGGGAACTTTGCTATACATCTAAGCCATGCTGTATCTGCCCCAGTAGTACTGGTGCTAGCACTTGTTGCATGAGCTGGAAGATATGACAGTCTTAGAAGATACATATAAAAAGGGCAAGAATGACATTTTATACATTCATCTGAATTAACCCATTACACTTAAATTAGATATTAACTTAAGAATAAATTGTGCTTCCAAACATTTTTTTATAAACATATTGAGCCCGTTACATCTCTTCCTCTGTCTTGCATTTTTCTGCATGGTGCCAGATTTCTATATTCTTTTAATTATTTCTTGAGCAAATAGTTAATTTGCATTTGCAGTCTAAACACAGGCAAATTCCCCGCAGCACCATCTGTTCCAAGCGTGGCTTCACAATAATAAGTGCCTCATCATTCTCTCATGGGACCCATCCCCATTGATTTTTCATCAAAAACATGGTTCTGAGACACTTAATTCCCATCAAGCTATCAGCTGCTATAGGCACATTGTGATAGGATCCCAGGAGCATTTCCAATGACATAATGATATTATGAATCAGGCAGACCTTAGATGGAGACTGACACCAGGATTGAGGTTGAGAGGAGACTTCATACGGGGTGGAGGATTTCAACCTTCACGTGGTCCGCCCTGTTTCGATTAATGCAATCAACTCGACGTTCACAAACGGAAGATCAAATAGAACAAGTTGTCCTACAACTTTAGACTGTGCACGCCACACGAAAGAAGAACAAGAAGAAGACTTGATAAAAGTATATTAAATTATGAGAGGCATGGATAGGGTAGACACTCAGGTGAGAGGGTGAAAGTTTATTAGAGATGTGTGGGGAAAGTTTATTTTACAGTGTGGTAGGGGCCTGGAACATATTGCCAGAGGCAGATATGATAGTAGTGTTTAAGATGCTTTCTGATTTGCACGAAGTGCAGGAAATAGAGGGATATGGATCATGTTCAGTTCAGTTGAGTTCAGTTTAACTTGGCACCATGTTCGGGACAAACATTGTGGGCGGAAGGGCCCATTTCTGTGCTATACAGTTCTTGGGTAGACAGTCTGAAGAAGGGTCTCGACCAGAAACGTTGCCCATTCCTTCTCTCTAGTGATGCTGCCTGTCCCGCTAAGTTACTCCAGCATTTTGTGTGTACCTTTGATTTAAACCAGCATCTGCAGTTCTTTCCTACACACAGTACATTTCCATTAACAGTTTAGTTTAGAGTTACAACATGGAAATAGGCCTTTTGGCCCACCCTGTCCACGCCCACCACCCTTCATTCGTTCAAATAAGTTCTATGTTATCCCACTTTCTCATCCACTTCCTACAACTTTATAGGGGCCAATTAACCTACAAATCCGCACACATTTGGGTTGTGGGAGGAAATTGGAGGACCTAAAGGAAATCCACGCAGTCACATGGAGAATGTGCAAACTCCACACAAACAGCACATCAAATCAGGATCAAACCCGGGTCTCGGGTGTTACGAGGCGGCAACTCTGCAAGCTGTGCCACTGTGCCTGGGAAAGATAAAGAGTTCCAGAAAAGGGGAGAGAAATGATCAATATGCCAGTAATATAATTCAATCTTTTGTCTATTATGCAAAATAGAAACATAGAAAATAGTTGCAGGAGTAGGCCATTCGGCCCTTCGAGCCAGCACTGCCATTCAATATGATCATGGTTGATCATCCAAAATCAGTACCCTATTCTGTTTTTTTTCCCCATATCCCTTGATTCCCTTAGCCCTAAGAACCACATCTAACTCTCTCTTGAAAACATCCAGTGAAATGGCATCCACTGCCTTCTGTGGCAGAGAATTCCACAGATTCACAACTCTCTTTTACAATTTAAGATTACCAATCATCACCTGCATCCATATTTGAGAAATTACAACATGCAGCACTTCCAGCAAGGGAAAAGGGGGAAAAATAGCTGCAATCATGTGGGACAAAAGCAGTAAATGGCGAATATGAAAATAATGATATCAATTGTTCCAGGAGTACAATATCTGAACTATTTTAGAGACAGAGATAGACAACCATTATACTGAGACATCTCAGCTGTCTGATCTATTTATAGTACTTTGTGTTTAGAAATGAAACTTTGACAAACAATTGTGCTGTCAGGAAAACACACCCGATACCGTGTTCAGCGTGATCTGTCGACTGAGCCATAAATGCTCTTCCTTTGTTACTTGAATAGCGGAAACCTTCAGCACAAACAACCTCATTTCTGACAGGAGGGGAGGAGTTGGGTCGTCATGAGCTGACAACGAGTTTCAGATCATACTATTACATTTCTAATTTTGTTTTTCTTGTCAATTCATTGGCTGCTCTCCACTCTTGGGCCACAATTCTGTCAAATGGTGATAGTCAGCAGCCAAAAGAGGGTATCAGTACAGGTCTCCCCCTCCCCCTCCCTCTAACTCACACATGATGTGATTCTCAACACACTTATTTTCCAATAATACAAGGTAAAACTTTAACTCACCCCCACCTCCACGTCTGGCACATTTTCCTTGGTTGGGATTGTTATGGTTTTGCTCCCAGCAGAATTACCATCATCTGACAATATTCAGTACCAGCAATACTCAATGACACAGGGTGGTACGGTGACCCAGCTACTAATGTCACACTTTAGAAAGCAGTAAAAATGCAGAAGAGACCCAGCAGTGACAGGCAAAGACATGCTGAGCACCACAAGTGTCTGGGAGTAAAGGGTATAGAGAAGCATATAGAGACATCGACTACAGTCTCATTTTTACCCGCTCGAAGAAACCAGTAGCACCACACCTTTAGCCTACCAACTGGAACATCCACTGAGAAAGACTAAGAGCGGAGTAGAAAAATGCATTGTTAATTCAACCTGGCAGTTACATGAAAGGGACTGCAGTCCTGGACAGGGAACTTCAGTAATGTAATGCAGCTGTGGATATGAATGCACTATTTTTATCCACTAATTTTATTGTTATTCTAAAGGATATCCTTCAGTACACTGCCCAAAAAGCCCCAATTTTGACATGAGCCTCAATTGTGAGGACTATTAAGCTTTTCCACTCTGAGAGATGAAAATTATTGAAATTACTCCACACACTACAAACAGGCAATACTGTGTATACTTACAAGGAGTCACTTGCCCTAATCCTTTATCCAGGGCACTGAGGACGACCAAATTGACTGTAATTTATGTTGACATTCTGACATCCAAACAAGAAGCAGACCTAGAAGCTAGTTCTTTAAGATGCTTATGGTTCATTGATAAACTCACACAATCACAAAAATTAATATGTAAAAACAAGGAATAGCTGCGCTAGTTTACACAGGAAGACACAAAGTGCTGAAGCAACTCAGTGGGTCAGGTAGCATCCCTGGAGAACATGGGTAAGTGAAGTTTTGGGTCGGGACAATTAATCTTTATTACAAATCACAATGCCCATTTTCTGACTACTTATCCCTGATGCCTCCTAAGTAAAAAGATTAATTCTGTAGCAAGAGAACAGGTGAAATTAAACCGGGATCCAGGGAGAGCGAGGTGACTGGATAGAAAATTGCCTTCATGGAAGGAAGCAGAAGGCAATAGTGGAAGGTTGTTTTTCTGACTGGAGGCCGGTGACTGGTGGTGTGCCTCAGGGATCAGTGTTGGGTGCATTGCTATCAATGATTTGGATGTTAATGTGCAAGGCACGATTCGTAAGTTTGCAGATGACACTAAAATGGGTGCTATTATAGACAGCGAAGATGGTTATCAAAAATTACAGTGGGATCTTGATCAGTTGGACTGATGAATGGTTGATGAAGTTTAATGCAGATAACTGGTACATTTTGGGTGGTCAAACAAGGGTAGGACCTTCAGGTTGGGAGCTGGAGACTTGTTGTAGAGCAGAAGGATCTAGGAGTGCAGGTACAAAGTTCCTTGAAAGTGACATCACAGGTAGATAGTATGGTCAAGATGGCTTTTGACATATTGGCTTTCATCAGTCAGGGTATTGAGTATAGAAGTTTGGATGTTATGTTACACTTGTACAAGACATTGGTGAAATCACACTTGGAGTATTGTGTTCAGTTTTGGTCACTTTGCTAGAGGAAAGATGTTAAGCTGGATAGAGTGCAGAGAAAATTACAAGGATATTGCCAGAATTTGAGGACCTGAGTTACAGGGAGAGATTGAGCAGGTTAGGGCTAAATTTTTTGGAGCACAGGAGGATGACATAGGAGTGTATTTAATCACGAGGGTAGATGCTCAAGGGTGATCTTATAGAGGTGTATACAATCGTGAGGGGAATAGA
This sequence comes from Okamejei kenojei, assembly GCA_035221665.1. NCBI lineage: Eukaryota > Metazoa > Chordata > Chondrichthyes > Rajiformes > Rajidae > Okamejei > Okamejei kenojei. The sequence continues at coordinate 25,713,782 of CM069162.1, forward strand.
CTGAATGCTTTGAGTCTTTTATCCAGATTAGAGGAGTCAAGAACTAGTGGACAGGCAATATAACATCTCCATAATATGTCTCGACACCGGTGACCTGCAAGGATGTGTTCTCAGACCCTTACTATATACTCTATACGCTCACAACTGTGCAGCCAAATTCTGGTCTAACCCCATTTGAAGATGCCACCACCATGGTGAGTCGGATGTCGAACAATGTCGAGATGGAGTATAGAAAGCAGATAGAGGGCTTGGTAACATCACAGCAAGTTTACAACCTCTCCCTGAATGTAAGCACAACAAAACAATAAGACTTCAAGAAAAAAGGCAAGGTAAATGCCCCAGTCAGCATCAACAGTGCTAAAGTGGAGATGGTAGAGGACTCAATGTTGATGGCGTAAATATCACCATCAAATATAATACTCCTTGCCCAAACCACAATGGAGCTACCACGAAAAAGCACACCAACAATTCTCCTTCCTCAGAAGACTGAGGAAGTTCAGCTTGTCTCAATGACTCTTACCAACTTCTGCCTATGCACCAAAGAAAGCATCAGAGATTGTTTTCGCAACTTCTCTGCCTAAGACTTTAAAAATTGTCGTTGTGGATGTAGCCCAGTCTGTCGCACACACCAGCAAAATACCCTCCATTGGCTCCATCTACATCTCAGACTGCCTTGGGTAGGAAGCCAACATAATCAAGGATTACTTATACCCTGGTCATTTCCTCTCCCCTCTCCCATTAGGCAGAAGATACAAAAACATGAAAACACGTGTCATCAGATTCAGGAGCATCTTCTTCCCCGCTGTTTTGTTGGAGGCACGTTGAACTTCCTTAGTTTTCTGAAGAAGTAGAAGCATGGTGTGCTTTTATGGCCGATGCTTTAAAGCAGTCAGTTCAGGACAGATTGTTGGTGATATTTACATCTAGGAACTTGAAGCACTCAACCATTTCCATTTCAGCACCATTGATGGTGCCTGGGTTAGGTACACCATTTTGTTTCCTGAACAGGTCCAGGCTAAAGCCATCTCCTTGCCCTACACTCATCTCTGGAACACCTGGATAAGAGAGATACTCATGTCAGACTTCTATTCATAGACAACAGCTCTGCTTTTAATACCATTTGCCCATCCAAGCTCATCTCCAAACATGTAGAACTTGGAGTTAGCACTTATATCTGCAACTGGATCTGCACTTTCTCAGTTACAGTAATGCTATAACACTGTAACACTATATTCTGCATGATGTTATTTTAGTCTTTTCAATACCCATTGTACTTGTGTATGGTTTTCATGTATAGTATGATTTGATTGGGTGGCTCACAAGGATTTTCTCTGTATCTCAGTAAACATGATAATAATAAACCAATACAAATACATGAAAAAACATTGACCAGGGGAAATAATGCAAACAATTCTAAATATCTTTAACTGTGGTGTTTAATTGGTTAGGAAGTTGTTAAATTGAAAGTCATTTTCTACTCCATTGTTCTGATCAAAACGGAAATCTTCGATGAACTTGCAAAGAAAGATTTTTATATTCATTTTACTGCCTCAAAACTTTCTGTAAAAACCAGCCTAAAGAGGTGCCACGGTGTTCTGCCACCAAGTGGTAGGATGGAGATTCACAGGCTGTTTTCATCTACTATAGAGAGTTTGATGGGGTGGGAGATTGCGACCTTCACGTGGTCCGCCCTGTTTCGACAAATGCAATCAACCTGGCGTGCACAATCAAATAAGATTAAATAGAACAAGTTGTCCGACAACTTTAGGCTGTGCACGCCATACGCAAGAAGAAGAAGAGAGTTTGATGTTCTTGTTTTTCATTTTCTTCTGGAACAATTATCAATCAAAATTGAAATCGTGATTCGAGATTGCTCAAGAAATAAAAAAGATGGGAAAGTGACTTGTGTGGCGGTTGCATAAAGTTTGCAAAGGGATACTGAAGGGTGAAATACATTGGTTAGGATGGCTGATTGAAAATAAAATAGGAAAACATGAAGTTATTCACTTTGATTAAAGAAACATTTTTTTTAGCCAAGAAACAATTAAGAGAAGGTTTATAAAGGGATTTTAGTTTGCTAGTTCATATATAAAAAAGATGAACTTGCAGGTATAGAAAACATTAGGAATATTAATTCTTGCAAGAGGCTTGGAGTATAGGAATTAGGAAGTCTTGTTGAACTTGTATAAGGCTTACTGAGACCACATACAAAATACTGTCTGTAGTTCTGATTTTGGTGGCTAATTAAGAATGTATCTCCTTTGGAGACGGTTTCACAAAACTGATTCCTGGATAAGGAGAATGTTTTTGGAACACTGAAAAACACAGGAGTTTAGAAATGTTAGATTCTGGGAGAGGTTGACAGGGTCATGCGAAGAGCCTGCTTCCTTGGTTGAGGATTCTAGAACCAGAAGGCACACAGACTCAAGGTGTGGAGTTTACCACTTAGAACAGAGGTGAGAAAAAATATTTGTGAACAGAATTGTGGTTCTTTGAAATTCTTTGTTCTAATCATGGGATGTGAATGATTTGTTGAATACATTCAAGGATGAGATTTAAAAAAAAAGTGAGTACTACAAGACTCCAGGGATATGGGGTTTGAGTGTGACCATGAACATGAAATAGAGGATTAAATGCAACGTCATTTAATGGTGGATCAGATTTAAGGACTGTGGCCTACTCCTGCTTTGATTTCTTAAGTTTCACCTGGAACACCCATGGACAAGTTGAGTTAATGAAAATAATTGGGTCAGGAACCAGACAATATTTTTTTTTTCAGAGACACAAGAAACTGCATATGCTGGTTTATAAATTATGAAACAATGCACTGTGATTTTAAAATGTTCACTTCCTTAAATCAGTCTGCTCTTGGCTAATTAAAGACAAACATGATCTTGTTTTGGCCCCAATAGAATTTAATTATGTATCCGAATTACAGGAAGTTCTTCCATTGCACACTTAGGAATTCTGAAGTGTGAGAGAGATCTGTTTTCACATGTGCCTCATGTCGCAATTTTAAATTTGTTGAGTTTTTGTTGTCATTGAGAATAAATTATTTGGTGAATTTAGTGGTTTAGGATACGAAGGGAAATAATGATAACAGAGGAGAAAAGGCATCATGTGAAATGTACTGTAGTTTCAAACATTATATGTTATCATAATTAACATAAGGAACCATCAGTACCAGTTACTCTCTTGAATCCTATCCGAGTCACCATTATTTGCCTATATAACTCAATAATGAGTGACACACAAGCTATTTGACTGAATTTACATAGATTGCAGAATGAGCTCCATCTATCTGTTCTTAAATCACCAGTCTTTGTGAGATACTGAATGATACTAACCAGAAAGAATCCAGATTAAGCCCAGATGAAAATACATTCATGTAAAGCATGTGTTAACGAAGCAGTTTCACAACTTGCCCAACCGTTTTTTCCTTTGAAGGATTGTGGTTCTCTTTTGCTAATTTTTGTTGTTCCAGTAGCCAATGTTATCATTCTGAGATGGTGTACGGATTGTACTTCTTAACTCTGCACCTCAGGCTGAAGATGGAGAAAAAGAAATCACCTCGACTCAGGTAATGGCCGGATAATAGAATTCTGCTTCACCAGGGGAAAGGTGGAGGTGAAACGAAGCCAAAATAAACTGTAAGAAGAAGCTACATCTTTCTGACAGGTACCTTGCAGACTGTAAACATAATAGTTTTAGCATTATATTTTATAAATTACAACAAGTTCATAAACCTGAAACGAAACTTTTAATTTATTTGGAATGATTACATTTGAAAGTAATTAGTTGCCTATTCACGTTATTAGATTCAGTGAGGTAAATTGCCTTCCAGTTCACAAGTGCTCATTTGTCTGCTGCCCACTGTACGAGCTAATCCTTGAGTGCTCCCAAGTTTCCCCTGATTCGAACTCGGAGAATTACGGTAATAGTCACTCATAGGTACTCAGGGCTCTCGTGGACATTTTTCAACATGTTGAAAAATCTTCACGAGTTTCCCGAGTATCTGCCGTTAGCGTAATGAGCCGCTAAGAGACATCCCGAGCTCCGACATACCCGCTACGTACATTCTATGTACTTACCACGAGTTTGATTTTTTTTTAAACTCGGGTGTGCTCTTGAATTACCTCGTACAGTGAGACAGGCCCTTAAGAAAACCAATCATTTAATAAAATATTTTCTTTCTTCCCATGCGGAAAGGTTTTCTCAATAATGGCTACTCAAATAATGTGTACTTGTTGGACCATCTTGTGATGAAGAAGGACTTTATGTTTTTTTTAAGCGTGCTTGGATCAACTTAATGGTGCAGTTTGATAAATTGTGATAAAAATCAAGCAAGACAATTATTCACGAGTATGTTCCTATTCCAGTCCCATAGTTGAATAGTACAAGTTTGGCAGCAGAAGTCTGGATTTAAGGGAAACGCTTGTCATTTTTGTCACAGGTTTGAGATGTTTTGTTGAATATTGCAAGAATGATACATTTCGACGTTAATTGCATGGTTTGTGGAATCAAAGTTTGTATCAAAGGAGACTATTCCTTGACAAGTAAATGAGTTTCAAGCAGGCATTTGATATTGTCCAGACAATGGAGGCGACAGAGAGACAAACGCAGATTTTGTAACATCACCCAGCAAAGGCCCAGAGTGTTTACAAATTGTCGCCAATCTCTACTGCATCTTCTTTAAGAAGGTGGCCTCATATAAAGGAAAGATGCTGAGCTTTTGACCGCAGACACAAAGGGCTTTTTTGCTATAATTGTGGAATCAAGGGACATCTGTCAACTGCTTGTTTAAAAGCAAAACAAAACCATAGCAAATTCAAGCAGTCTGACACCAATTGGGAAAAGAGTACTAGATATTATGCATTTACTCAGTGGACAAGGTAGTGACAAGGTAATCACTTCAATAATTTTAAGATGAGGAAAGATAAATGAATCTTTGCTGCCACAGCAGTAATCTATTTTAGCTATAAAACAAATGTTAAAATATTTCATCCACTTGAGGTGAGAGTGCAAGCAGTGTGAGATACACCTGGCCCAACCAATTTGACAGAGTTGAAGGCCTTTGTAGGACTCGTTATCTACTCTGGATGTTTCTGACCATCTTTGAGCAGAGCACTGTACGATACGGTTAAAGGGTTACTAAATCATAAAATAAAGTGGAAGTTGACATAGAAACATGAAGTCGTGTTCCCAGAGATTAAACAGTTGCTGCTGAGTTCATAGATTCTTATTCATTACACATTGCTGCTAACTCTACGCAACAATCGTCTTATAACACTGGTACATTTTGTTGCACCTCAAAGAGAAAGGGTATGAGCAATTTTTCATCACAGTCTTGTTCCTAAGCACATAACACACTAGACAAATAAGTCTTTTCAACTGTCAGGAAGGAGAAGTACTATGTACTTGTGTTGCTGGAACTCTACAATTTTCATGAAACAGCAAGCTTTGCAAATAATTTTTTGTTATTCCAATGGGATGCTTCTGATAGACCGCAGTGTTAAGTGTTGCTTTTATCAGAGCTGTAGAACATGCCCAGCACACCAGGCAACATTCAAAGAGGAAGAAAAAAACGGAACCAAATTCACAGATAAATGATAGGCAGAAATGGGCAGTTCCAATACAGACAGGAAGAACAAGTTACCACAGGTGGAGGATTCAATATTGAATCTGAAAGGCCGCAATGACAAAATGATGATGAGGTGTTATTCCCCAAGTTTCTGCTGGGCCTTGTTGTGATGGTGTAGGAGGTTACAGACAAATAAGTCAGACTGAATTGGATAATTAAAGTGTTAGTTAAACGGAAGCACAGGATCACTTCTGTGACCTGGACACAGGTGTTGTACAATTGTGGTACAGCATCTTTTGCACACAACAAAGCAGGAAACACGGTGAGATGCAATGTTTTCAGTTACTGGTGACACTCCACCACAATCACATCTGCATCATTGTCAAAGAGTGAAATAGTTGCCATGTAAACTAAATGAACATTATGAAGAACAAAATTGGTTAATAATAAGTAATGGAGTAAAATAGTTTACTGTTAGATCTATAGTTGTTGGTCTTGTGTTTTTATTATTAATATCTATCTATATATATATATATATATTACTAAAACTTTCATCTTGTTTGTTTGTATGTATGTATGCATGCATGTGTGCGATATTCCAAAACCCCGCCAAAACGGTACACGATAGCGCTACAATTTTTGGTCCACCTTACTCACCATTGTCCTGGCATGTAAAAGAAACAAGTTTTGTTCAGATTGATGTTATATTTTACAAGTTATTGACATTTTAAAGTTTATAAAAAGCACTTTTAAAACCACTTTTCCACTTGCCCTGCCCGTCAGCAGCGTCCAACGACGCAATGGGATTCTGAGTCTCATTTACATAAAAAACCGTGATTTAAAAAAACTCAGTTTTAATCAAATTCTTCCGTTTTCATTTAAAAAAATCACCATTTTCAATGTGGGGGGATGGGATGGGGGGAGGTTTCATTTTTTTAAAAAATGTTGTGATTTTCATTGTGGGGTGGTGGGATAGGAGGGAGGTAAAGAGTGGGGGAGCAGGGGGATAAAGGGAAGAGGGGATATGGAGGGGAAAGTGGGGGCGGTGAGGAGGGGGTTATAGAGGGAGAGGAGAGGGAGGTAGGGACTAGGGATAGAGAGGAGGGAGGTAGGGAGGGGAGAGGGGTAATGGAGGGAGGGAGGGAGGGAGGGAGGGAGTGACTGAGGGTAGGGGAAAGGAGAGGGAGGGAGAGGTGAGGGAGGAAGTCTGGAGGGGAGGAGGAGAGGGGAAAGAGAGGGAGGGTGAAGAGGAGGGGGAGGGAGTGCTGAGGGATGAGGGGGAATGGAGGAGGATAGGGGTAGGAAGAGGGATGGCGAGGCACAGTTGGGGAGGGTTGCCGTGACTCGTGTCACAACGGGGATCTCTGGCATCACAACGGGAACCCTTCAGCCGCGCCTGCGCAATTGGGGACCATGCGTCAGTGGTGGAATATTTTGTTGGGGGACGGGGCCCAACGGGGTCCGTCCTCGGTCTAGTACTTTCATACTTTTTGTGACTGCTGAATAGATTTAACAAATTATTGGGAGGAAAGAAATGTAGTACGCTCCATATAAACTGTTGTGCTGTCACTAAATATGCATTTCTATTTTAAATAGCACCATCTAGTGTGTGGAGGGTTTACTAATAACATAATAATAAAAATAGATGGATCATCAAAACTTACACATGTTGAACAACCTTATGATGAATCAAAACTTTACATTGTTTCTATATGTGTTTGGATCATTAGTGTATGTATTTATTGATTGATTGATTGAAAGAAGGAAAGAGCATGGAAACAGGTACTTTGGCCCACCAAGTTCACGCCGACTATCAATCACCCATTCACTAGTTCTATGTTATCCCACTTTCTCAGTCACGCCCTACACACTAGGGGCTATTTACAGAGGCCAATTGCCTCTGCAAATCCTCACATATTTGGGATGTGGGAGAAAATCATAGCATCCGGAGGAAACCCACGCGGTCACAGAGGAAACATGCAAACTCCACACAGAGAGTACCCAAGATCAGGATCGCATCCGGGACCCTGGTACTGTGAGACAGCAGCTCTACCAGCTGTATCACCCTTCATGACATTATGATAAACACAATAAAAAAATTAGAAAGGTGTCCAAAGAAAGGATCATAGGTGTTTAGGAGAATAAGCATAATTTCACAGAGAGTTAAATTTTTGAAAGGGGTTGAAAGAATTGATTCTGAGAAGCTACTTGGTCTAGTTGGACAATTTATGAATATGTGGCAAGCCATTTAGGGCTAAGGAGAAATTTCCTCGCCGAGGTTAATGGGAATCTATTGGAATTCTCAATCCAGAAATATGTGGATGCTCAAACAACACGCACATTCAATATATTCATAGACATCAATGCAATCATATTTGGGCAGCACTGTGGCACAGTGGTAGAGTTGCTGTCTTACAGCACCAGAGACCCGGGTTCGATCGTGACTATGGGTGCTTGTCTGTACAAAGTTTGTACATTCTCCCTGTGGCTGCGTGGGTTTTCTCCGAGATCTTTGGTTTCCTCCTACACTCCAAAGAAGTACAGCTTTGTCTTTAACAGTAGATTAATTGGCTTGGTATAACTGTAAATTGTACCTAGTGTGTGTAGAATAGTGTTAATGTGCAGGATCACTGGTCGGCATGGACTTGGTGGGCCGAAGGGCCAGTTTTCGCGCTATATCGCTAAACTAAACTAATGATATAGAAATCAGCCATGAAAGTGGATCTGAGGCACAAAATCAGCCATAATCTTATTATATTGGCTTCTTCTTCTTTCGGGTGGCGTGCACAGCCTAAAGTTGTAGGACAACTTGTTCTATTTGATCTGTGTGTGCACGTCGAGTTGATAGCATTAGTCGAAACAAGGCGGACCACGTGAAGGTTGCAATCTTCCACCCCCCCTATATTGGCTAATTCCTACTATCCTACTAAGGATTTTATGAGACTGCAAAACACACAAAAATCAGGTTTCTTTAAAAAATAAATTGAAACACAATCATAATCAATTGAATTCTGTTGCTCTGTAACCGACTGGGTGTTTCCAACATTTTCTAAAATAAACAGAAGTTTGAGCCTGCCACATGGAACTCCGCCTCCTTCATATTTACAAGTTCCTTACTTGGTGGGAGAACAGTATGTTCCTAGCTCTCAGCACACCCCCTGTTCAGAGCAACGCAGTGAAAATATTTAACTTGCGGCTTTCCGGGACTCAGCCACAAACTGCCTTGAACAACAGAGCCTTCTGAAATGCACCATTTTTTTTAAACCTTTTTTTTTTGCAGTCACATGCAATAGGGCCAGCAGTCATGAAATAGACCAGCTGTATTTGATAAAATATTTCAAAAAGCTAGCCTAGCATCCCTTTGTAGCCATAGGTTTGAAACTTGACACCTTTCTTCAGATTGATCGGTGCAGTGAGGCCCAAAAGCTTTTTGGGAGTTATTTTTCTTTTCCGAATGTTGCCATGGCAACAGCCTGAGGTTTAATCTAAATGTAATCTCATTCCTCATTTCTCCTCCTTCAGTTGCCGTGGTAATAGCAGTGGTATAGCCCCATTGGGCTACTCTAAGAATCTCTTTCAGCCAATTGTCATCAATCATGCTCGTGTTGCCACACCCCTGCCAGGCAGCGCAGTTAACAGGTCAAGCTGCTTGCTCCAACATGACGGTACAAGAATGTATTTAGGAAATGGAACAGTGGTTACAAAATCAGCTCATTTCAGGTTTTCTTTTTACATAGAACATATAAACAGTGCATAGCAAAAGCACTGAAGATTACTGAGAATTACAACTTGCATTCTTCCCTCAAACAATACCAACATTGTTCACAATATTCTGTGGCAGAATTTGTTTTTGGTGTGATCCTCCATAAATGGCCACCCAATCGTCACTATTCGCACATCAAATGGGGCATATAGAGCACACGTCACTGTCTCTATACTTATAAAACTCTGATCTTGGATGTGTGTGTGTGTGTGTGTGTGTGTGTGTGTGTGTGTGTGTGTGTGTGTGTGTGATGTTCGTGTGCGTGCGTTTCACATCTCGAAAACACGACGCACTAACGGTGAAGTTTTTACATATTCCGATGGAGATTTACGCCATGATGTCAAAATCGCCTTATCTGAAAATTTCATGCATTATATCGCCAGTTATTTATGAAAATGTTCACAAATCTCAAATCTTAGAAAATAAACAAGATGGTCTCGCTGATGACGTCACAATGGATCTGACTGCCAGCCGCTGCTCGCGCTGCGAGTGACGTCACCCCTGTTTTGTCTTCTGTACTTCTTTGATTCTTAACTTTCTCTTCTTTAAATTCGTCACTTAGTGTTTTAAACTGCAGCTCAGGTCATGCTGCGCACTCCCCCCCTCCTCTCTCCCCCCCCTTCCTCTCTCTCCACCCCTCCTCTCTCTCCCCCTCCTTTCTCTCCCCGTCTCCCCCTCCCCTGCTGCCCCCCCTCCACCTCCGTCTCCCCTCCCTGTGTGTGTGGGGGGTGGTTAGTGTGTGTGTGTGATGCCCCCCCCCCCGCGCGCGTTGCGGGGACAGGACCCAACGGGTCCCACTTGGTCTAGTATTGCTATAAAACACCATACAATTATGGCATTACTGTTCTGGGTTATGGGTTTGGGATATATTTTTTTCTTTGATCAATTCTTTGATTGAGTGCTAAATGATCAGTGGTATTTGTACATTGATTCAATTGAACCAAGTGTTGGGAGGAAAGTACAATAGCTGATTGATATTCTTTCATCAATTTAGCACTGATGACCGAAAATAAATTCCACCTTTAAGTATTAAATGCTAGGTAGCTCTGTGTGAGACCATTGGTGTGACTAGAATGAATTCAACTTCTCCCATTTTTGTTACTGCAGCAGAACTTTATGGGCATGGTCCTGATTGCTTCTAGTTAATCATTTCATGACATTTTTAAACATGACTAAACAGAGAGACACACTAGTGAGTATACTGTACCAGAGAACATGGTAGTTCAAAGGAATGCATATTTTCTTTAATTCCAATCTCCTCCTGCAAAATACAACGTTCACCATATTTCCAACTGTTAACCATGCTTAAATTGCAAGATCACATTTAGTTCTGGTCAAACAGATCTAAATTGAATGTGATGATATCTCTACACTAAAACTCACTTCTGGCCCATCCCTTTCTTCACTTCCTCTAATACTGTTAATGTGTTAAAGGGTGACATATTATCAGGTTGCTGCATATGCTGTGTGTTTCCTCAAGCCAACTACCAAATGGGAATTCATATATGATAATTTAAACGTCTGTTTCAAATTAATGAACTTAAGTCAACTTTGAACAAGCATTAGAAGTCAGGAACAACATATTTTCCATGATATTTTACCTTGGAAGTCAGAAATGCCTGTTTATAAACAGTAAGTTTAAAGGTGACAACAGCATCATATTTAATTAATGTTAACTTTGTACCTTTTTGTGTGTATGTGCATTTTTCTAGGTCATAGAAATAAAATAGGTGCAGGAGTAGGCCATTCGGCCCTTCGAGCCTGCACCGTCATTCATAATGCTCATGGCTGATCATCAAAAATTGGTACCCCATTCCTGCTTTTTCCTCATATCCCTTGATTCCTTTAGCCCCAAGAGCTAAATCTAACTGTCTCTTGAAAACATCCAGTCAATTGGTCTCCACTGTCTTCTGTGGCAGAGGATTCCACAGATTCACAACTCTCTGGGTGAAATTATTTTTCCTCATCTCAGTCTTAAATGGCCTACCCCTTATTCTTAAACTGTGACCCCTGGTTCTGGACTCCCCCAACATCAGGAACATTTTTCCTGCATCTAGCCTGTCCAATCCCTTAAGAATTTTATATGTTTCTATAAGATCCTCCTCTCATCCTAAATTCCAGTGAATACAAGCACAGTCGACCCATTCTTTCACCATATGTCAGTCCCGCTATCCCAGGAATTAACCTGGTGAACCTACGCTGCACTCCCTCAATAGTAATAATGTCCTTCCTCAAATTAGGAAACTAAAATTGCACACAATACTCCAGGTATGGTCTCACCAGGGCCCTGTACAACTGCAGTAGGACCTCCTTACTTACAAACTCAAATCCTCTCACAATGAAGGCCAACATGCCATTAGCTTTCTTCACTGCCTGCTGTACTTGCATACTTACTTTTAGTGACAAGCACACCCAGGTCACCTCACATTTATCCACATTATACTGCATCTGCCATCCATCTGCCCACTCACCCAACGTCACAGTATATGAGATGTTTATTCCGCAGTCTATATTTCATCTTCTAAAATGATTGCACTATATTTGTTCTTCTAAAACGACTGCACCCAACCTAACATGGATCACAGTCAATTTATCCAATTTATACTTTGGTAGAATTTGTCCGATGAGGACTGAAGCATGTAGAACATGAAGTCCCAGATTGAATAATTGGACTGTACTGTTAGTTGACCCAAGCTGAGGCAGCAGTTGGATGTTACAATTAAATATCTGTCCCAGTGCTATGGGATGCCCATAATTGTTATCCAATAACGCCTACTGGAAACCTCACTTATGGAGTTAGCTAAGAGGCCTTTCAGAACTAAAGTAGATGTATTGAATCAAAATCCTAGAATTATTTTACCCAACAGTGCAGCTGGAGGACCTTCAATCAAACCGACTGCAGAGCTCAAGAAAGCTGTTCAGCAACATTTTCCCAATGGGCAATCAATCGTGTTGCCATTAAAGCTCCAACCCATGAAATAAATAAACTGTTAACTAACCTTCATGAGAATATCTATAAGAATGCAATTGTAAGACCGTGCTTTTCAATGGTATTCAGTGAGAAAGAGAAAAGAGAAAGAGCTGTATGCAGATATGACATGTGGACAAGATCTGACTTGGTCTTCTCTGATGCTTAAGGCAATCAAATCGTTGTTCAAACTCAATTTTTAACAGTAGTAATTTGCATTAAATATTAGAAGTCAGCTAATGTCCAACAATGTAATGTAACAACCAGCAAAGGATAAAAGATAACTAGAATTTACTTTTTTGACCATTTTTTAAATTATACAGTGTGCCTTACTTCTTTGAACAACAGAGTAATATTTTCCATTCAAAACATGAATCAGTGTGTCAGGTTTTGAATGCAGATCACGTGTGTGGACATGTTGGTGGTACTGCCTCATTAATCGACTTGACGGTTCGAGAGAGAAAAACAAAGGAGTTTATCATTCTAGCAATGACGAAAACATTTCCCAACTATACAGAGAGTTTATCTGCAATGCAAGAAAGACAGTTATCAGTGGTGCAGGAAGCACATTCCAGTCTTCCTCTTGGGATTAGATTATCCAACTGCCCTTCTCTTTGTAGCACAATGCAATATGTTAGTCCATTAGTATGCTGTCAATAAAAGTATATCCCAAAATGGATTTTGCTAATAAAAAGGAATGGCCTGGAAATTCTATCATGCAAAATATTTCTGTGCTACTCATAACCTTGTAAGAAAACTTTTTGAAGCATGATGCAGCCCTTACTGTATGAAATCCACAAGTTTCCTACTGGGTCTTCTGTGCACCTGGCACACTAATGCAAGCTAATAGTCAGATAAGCAAAGCAAAATAAAGCACACACATTTTCTCAATTTCATGCACTCTCGTGTAGCCTACCCAAAAATGGGTGCCACCTACTGAATCAAACCTTCATAGCAAATATACGATTTGCCTGTATGCAACGGACTTGCTTGAGAAAGTGGTTCAGGATTTATACCCAGCAATTATGAAGATTAGCAACATGTTTTCTGGTCAGAATGGTGTGTGAACTGGAGAGCAATCTTTATCCTTCTTGGTATTTGTTGTCAGGGAGTTTGGAATAAAGTGGAAACAAAATCATGTAATAATTCAAGACAAACGTTTGAGTGGGGAAGAGCAGGAAATGGTCCAAGCTACTGGGATGGGCAATATGCTTAGAATAGAATAAGGGTAACTGCTGCTAATGATGATTTCAGTCTTCTGAATGTTCACTTACAAATAGTTGTCACTCTCTCTACAATTAAAAACTAGAGAAACAATGGAGGTGGTTCAAGGGCCAACAGAGCAGATAAAGTGTTAAAGAAGGAACTGCAGATGCTGGAGAATCGAGGGTACACAAAAGGCTGGAGAAACTCAACGGGTGCAGCAGCATCTAAGGAGCGAAGGAGATAGGCGACGTGTCGGGTCGAGACCCTTCGAGCAGAGCAGATAAAGTGTATTGGGATTTATATGGAAAATGATTCCTTGCCTGAGAGTTCTGTGAACAAGGATATTACATGCATGATAAGAGATGCCGAGGATAAAACTTTGATAGTGATGGTTCAAGAGCCTGAAGATGCAGTGATTATGTTCAGATAGGTGGAAATTAAACTACACAAAGAAAGATCCTGAACCTTAGCTAAGAGAAGAGGTAATGAAAGAGGGCAGTACAAAACCTTTCAAACGCTGCATACGGATCAAAGTGAATGGTGTGATAATGTCTTAGTGGGAGGTTACCATTATAAAGGATGATATTTATGAGCAGCCAAAACTGCATCTTTACTATTCGAGGGGTAGAAGTCAAACCTTTTGAGAGGTTACATGAAACTGTGCAGAAACAATGCATTTCAGAATCTCAAATAAAAAAGGATAGGTACTGTATATAGATAGGTAATTTTAAGTGATTATATGCCTTCTTGTCACCTTTCCCTCAGCTAACAATAATTGTCTGTTTTGATCTGTGTTTACACACCTTACCCTTCCATATCTCTATATCTCCCTCTCCTCTCACCCTCAGTCTAAAGGAGGGTCTCGACCCGAAACGTCACCCATTCCTTCTCTCCAGAGATGCTGCTTGTCTCGCTGAGTTACTCCAGCATTTTGTGTCTATCTTTGGTTTAAACCAGTATCTGCAGTTTCTTCCAATACAGATCAGGCAGCTGTTGGATATCATGGCTTGTGAAAGACAGAATGATCAAAGAGGAAAATTGGGTAATCCTGCGACCCAAGTTTGGAAATTGTGTCTCTAAAATTTGGGAATTTAAGGATATAGAAGGAATTGAAGATTAAATAGAAAAGAGTCAGAGGTATTGGCAGAGATTGAGATTAAATAAGAGAAAAAACAATGAACAATTATGATGACAATAGTGCATTATCGCTCTATATTATCCTTAAATTACTTGCAGTACTTGAAATGATTACATACTCTCCACTTCTATAATTCATAATTATCCAGCTCCAAAGAATACCCCTATCACTCTTATCTGTGCAAATATTGTCTGTGCAGCCCTGGAGAAGGTCGACAGAAGGCAAGAGAGAAATTGGAGGAAGTGGCAGAGTCCACTACATGGCTCATTTACACATTGTCTATTCTTGTCCTCCACAGATGCTACCTGATCCACTGAGTTACTCCAGCACTTTGTGTTCTACACATGGATCAGCTACATAGACAGTCTCAGTGATAGAAATAAATAAACAGATGATTGATTTTGAAGGTAATGATGAAGGTGATAGGGCAAAAAAATGTATGTGTTGATCAGTCACAGGGAAGGAAAGAATGAGCCAGAGAAAGTCGTTGGGTGAATGTAGAAATTAGTACATCAAAACAGTGGTGAGGAAACAGTTAAACTGGTCAATGGGCTACTGTGGTACTGTGGTGGGTGGATTATTAGATTTGGAGGCAGAATTCATGAGATTGACAAAGAATGGGTAAGCAAATGAGATGGTAGAGAGCCTAGAGGGCTTTCATTGTTGTCTGAAATTACTAAGCACAAAAAGTCACTCAGAGGAGAAAGTCAAATAAAGATAATTCAAAGAGGAAGTTGTAATGACTTTGAAACTTGTATATTAATGCCAATGACCAATTCCTGAAACTGTGGTGGATAAGGCTTTCTGTCAACAACAGTGTTCTTTGTTCAGATTTAGACTTTACTTTAGACTATAGAGATGCAGCGTGGAAGCAGGCCTGTTGGCCGACCGACTCCGTGCCAACCAGTGATTACCTCAACCACTAGCACTATGCCTTTAGCACTAGAAACAATTTTCAATTATTACCCAAGTCATTTAACTTACAAACCTGTACTTCTTTGGAGTGTGGGAGGAAACTGGATCAATCAGAGAAAACCCACGCGGTCACAGGGAGAATTTACAAACTTCGTACAGATAGCCCCCATAGTCAGGATCGAACCTGGGTCTCTGGCATTTAAAGCAGCACCTTTACACCACTGTGCCGTTCTTGTAATGTACGAGTTAACGCCTCAGTTAAACAACTCATGATTGGACATCTCGAACTGAAGATTAGTTCAAGTTAACAACCTTACACAGTCCAAAAGACTGAAATGGCAATCTGACACATGACATGAATTTCCAAATGATTTTAAAGCAGCTGCCAACTATCAACCTGTCTTTTTAAAAAAAACTGGGTTTTTTTTTAAACCCATTTCTGTTTCTAAACAGGAACTGGAGGTTTCCGTTTACCATGCTTTTTGGTTCAACAATCAATGATTCGATCCTGCTTAGGACCCCACGCAGGTGCAATTGCACCACATATATTGTCAAAAACACTGAGAGCTTTTTAAAAGGTTTTGCTGTACTGTTGACCAAAGTACTCACAATGCTGCACTACGAGCTGTGCTGGATTAAGCAGCTGGATACCAATAATCAAACAAATCCACAGGTCGATTATATCATTTATTCAATATTAGTGCAAGGCTCAAGTTGATTGGTTGACATTTCACTATACTTATTTTATCCTATCTCTTAAGGCTTTATGTGTGTATTCCTACTGCTCATCTCCTGCACTAAGCTCCAGGGTGATGCTCTCCAGTGAATCAACAGGATAATCTTGGCTTTTGGCTTCAAATTTCTCAATAACCTAATGCTGTCTTACCATCTAAACTCATACCTCCTATCCTTCACTTCGTCACTGGTTGCAAAGCTTACAGTCAGCACTATGAAGCTTACACCGACTTACCAATGCTTCCTCTTTTATCAAAAGCCTTATAAGAGCATACATTTCTTATCTTGCTTTCAGTTACCACAACTTCTCCAAAACTAGTCTCCTGCTCCTCTTTTAAAACAGGTCTCCTGCTCCTCTTTTAAACAAGATATTTGGTTACTTGGAAGATTAAATACATCTAAGTTACAGTTTTACACTCTTCTGAAGAAACTGATACTTTATGGTACACAGTTCAACTGCATATCCAAATAACTACCCGTTGCCTTCTTATGGGTCTGTCCCACTTAGGCTACTTTTTAGGCGACTGCAGGAGACTATGCAGTCGACACATGGTCGCCACATGTTCGCGGGGAATTAGTCACAGTCTCATTATGGTTGCCGTGAATTTTTCATCATGTTGAAAAATTAGCGGCGACTAGAATGAAGCCGCCATGGAGAGTAGCGAGAATTCTCGAGTCGTAGGAGGTCCAAGTGGGTTGCCAATAGGTCGAAGGTTCTCGGAGGTTCTCGTAGGTTGTAGCCGGTGCTGACGGGTGAATTTCATTGGCATATTGGGGGGGGGGGGGGGGGGGGGGGGAAAGGTAAGCAGTAGTTTTCAGAACCAAGGATAACCGACCGGTAATGTTAAATGTCCGCCGAGCTTCACAGCCGTGTATCTCTGGCTTCTTAAAAGTTGTCTCCACTCCTTCTCCCCCCCCCCCCCCCTTCTCTTTTAAAGGACTTACCGTACACTGTGCTTTATCCGTCTTTTTACAGCGCCAACCTTCCTGTTCATCGCGGTGCGTGGCTGTATCACCTTGGCTATGCATCCACAGGGCAAGCGGGGGGAGCGTTGTCTAAAAAATTCACACGGGCTGGTGAAGGATGCTGTGTGTGCATGTGTGGCGTGTGTGTGGGTGTTAGACTGTCCCTTAGGATCAAGGATGCCTTCCTTACACTTCACTTACGTGTTCTGAAATGACTGATTAAGCCAATGTGGGAATATGGGATTCACCCATAGCTAGTGCAAGAGGTACCTGGTGTGCTGGGCATTTTTATTTTCTTAAATGTTTTATTAGAGTACAAAGGTATAAACCGCGGCATATGACATAATACATTTATTGTACAGCTTCCATTTTCATGAAATAGAAAAAGATAGGAAAGGCAAGAAAGAAAGTAAGTGGAAGAGAAAGTGAATGTGTAAGAATAGAACCCCTAAACTACCAAATTGGTGTGGTCAAAGAGTGAGTAAGTAAAACTTAAAGAAATAAAAAGACAAAAATGGAAGAAAGAAAAAAAAAGAAAAAGAAAAAAAAGTGTTGATATACCTACTTCATTTCTCTCCCCACCCGCCACCCAGTCTGTAAATCGGTTTAATGCGGCAGTTTGTGAGGTGGTATGATTCATTTTATGGGTAGAATGTAAACAGAGTAAACCTGTACAATTTGGATGACTTCCATTGTGACATATGGAAAAAAACTGGAAGAGGCAGATACAATTACAAAGTTTAAAGGGCATTTGAACAGGTACTCAGAGGGATAATAGGCCTAATACAGGCAAATAGGATTAGCATAGATAGATAAGCACCATGGCATGGATGAGGTGGGCTGAAAGGGTCTGTTTCTGTGCTGTACGATTCTATGATTTCCACAGCAATTGTGGGCCCACAGGTTCATCGATAATCATGGGTGAGGTGCCGGTCAACAGGAGGGTGGTTATTGAAGTGCCTCTATTTTTAAAAATGAGTATGTTACTGGTTTGGAGGGTTTGAATTTTAAGAAAAGATTGAGAGGACTGGGCCTTATTTTCCCTGGAACGTAGGAAGTGAAGGGATGATCTTACAGGTATAAAAAAGGGACCCATGGGGCAACCATTTCATACTGAGGGTCGTGCATATATGGAACGAGCTGGCAAAGAAAGTTGTAGAGGCAGGTACATTACAATTAAAAGACACCTGGAACCAGATCAGTTATTGACAAGTTGGATGACCTCCAAGATTATGAAGAAAATATTTTACAAATGAAGACATTAGTATGTGGAGATGTGAATAAATGCACTGCTTGGTGTGATTGTGATGTCCCAGGAGACAAGAGACTGCAGATGTGAGAAACTGAAGTAACAAACAACCTGCTGGAGGAACGTTTGATGCAGAGTTTTGACTCAAAACATCTACCATTCCTTTCCATCCACATATGTGGTTTAATTCCTCCAACAGATTGTTTGCTGTTGGCATGTCCTAGGGCTGAGTACATTGCCTGAGCTGGAATAGCTATAAGTTACTAAATTCGACTTGACAACCTCAAGTTGAATATGGGGAAAGATCAGGTAATGTTCCTGCTCCAGTCACAGATAATGATACCAAATGAGAACATAAATGGGCTTGTTTTTGATACTGGGGAGTTTCATTTTCCTGGTGAAAAAGGCTTGGGCCACAGGTGGAAAAAATTAATTGCATTTGGGTTAAGCAAAGTTTCTGCAGGAACTCCCCAAACATCCAAAATTATCTGCAATATTCAGCTCTGGCCCAGAAGGCAGATGTCTTGGTGAAACTATTTTACCTCAGACTTAGCTTATCTTTTTTCTTCCATACTGAAACAGCTGCACATGTAAGATCCTCTTGGTGGAGGATCAACACTGGCAATAACAAAAATGCTCTTTAATTCAATGACTTTGGCTATTGAAATATTGCCCAACTATTCTTTACACAATTTGCTGCATTTTTAAGCTAATTTTATCCTGGTTCTTATTCGAATCAGATTGTGCAGAAACCAACCAATATTTGTATTACCAATTTCTGTTTCCTCATCGTGCTGGCAGAATATTTGATTTGATTCAATTTATTGTCATTGCACTTTTCAGTACAACAAAATGGTTTAGCCTGCAGTCATAACATAGAATAAATAACAAAACACACACTCAACACAGTTTTTACATCCACCACAGTGAGTCCACCAGGCACCTCCTCACTGTGATGGAAGGCAAAAGTCTTAAGTCTTTGTCTCTTCCCTCCTTGCTCTCCCTCTGCGCTGAGGCGATCCAGGCCTCCGATGTTGTGACCCCGTCGGGTGATGGCAAGTAAGTCCCGCGGCTGAATCCGAGCTCCGCGAGCGGGCCGGTTCAAACTCCGTGGCCCGGGGCGGTCGAAGCTGCTGCCCTCCAGTCCAGCGGATGCAGCGGGAGCCCCGGAAAAACAGGCCACCAACCTGTGACCAGCGAGCTCCCGACGTTGATGTCGTCCACTGGCCCGCGGCCAAGCCTCCGAGGCTCCGACGTCGGGTCGCAACGCCACCACAGCCCCGAAGTCAGCCAGCCCCGCATTGGTAAGTCCTGGCTCGAGGTCGGTCCCAGTTGGAGGCCGCCAGCTCCGCGATAGGCCTCAGCGAAGACGGAGATGGGGGATACGGCAAGAAAGGTCGCATCCCCCCGAAGGAAGAGTCAAAAAACATATTTCACCAACCCCCCACACATACACAACTAAAATAAACCGAAATAAACTGAAACAACGGGACAAAAGAAAATAAAAAAAGAAAAGACAAACGGACTGCAGGCGAGCCGCAGCTGCAAGGCAGCGCTGCCATTTCCGGACCCCGTTCTGGGGATGGGTGTTTACACCCAGATCATTAGATCTGGGTGTAAATTCAGTTGCTAGAGTGCAAACCTTAAGCATGATCTTGTGTAATCAAGCCAATATGTAAAAAAACTTTAGCAGCAATATCAACATGTTTTCACTGCACATTCAAGGAAGTAACACATATAATTTGTGCAAAGATACATACTTAGTCGTTTCAAGGTGTAAGAATTTCAGGAGTAGTTATTTCCTTTTTTTCCATGAGTGTTCAACTTCTCCCAAAGTCAGTACTTCGGCCCATTAAGTGTGAAGTGGGGGAACCATGAAAGCAAAAAAGAAAGCTATGGGACAAACAGCCAGAAAGCTGTGGGACAAACAGCCAGAAAAAGATAGACATGCAGTGAGGTAACAGACGATAGAGAAGGGGATGAGTAAAAGATAAGTATTGTGTGCAGAATATTCCTCAAGCCAGAACTTCATGTGAGATCAGCCCTTTTCTGATAGTTTTTCCTCTTCTACTGTTGAACATAATTCGCAGTTAACCCATATATAACCTGACAGGTCTGGACCCTGCCCTAATGCCTGCTAGATTAAATAAATGTTTAAGAGCATTTGTTCATATCAGGATCAATGACAAGAGAAAGCAAAATAGGAGTCACATCACATTAATAAGTGAGGAAAATAGAAATTGGATCAATTAAAATTAGTCACTGAATAACATATTGTTGCTATGAAACAATTGGAAAGTACAAGCAATGCAGAATAGTGCCAATATATTTATCCAATGGAACACTGAAATTAGAAGTGCAGTAATTAATTTGCCCTCAAACTATTCTGCTATCCAATGAAATCATAGTCAACTGACCAAACATCTTAATGATTATAGTTAACAAAAACAATCTTAGTTTTTGTATGGGTAATTAAGAATGCATCAAATGCCATTTAGATTCATAGAGTCATACAGCATGGATTTCAGAAGGAAATTTGAAATTTCTATCAACCATTATTTGTACAAGACTCCCTTGAAAGGTCGATTTATAGACATGTCCTCAACCAACAAAAATAGCTCCTCCTTTACGTTGTCCATTAATAGGGTCAGGCAAAATGAATGGAGGGAAATTACTCTTTGGTTGTTAGTGCTAAACATATCCACAAACTTCACCCACCACTTCTGAAATATTGAAGCCAAATGATTTATATCCAACAAGCTGCCAGACAAAGTGGTTCAGGATGAACAATAACAACAGTTCAAAGACATTTGAGCAGGAACGGTTCAGAGTGCTATGGGTCAAATACAAGCAAATGGGACTAGCATAGAAGGGCATCTTGGACAAAGACACCATTGTACTTGCAGAATGACTCTATATACACCACGGTAAGCATAATTATCAGCTGTTACGTGGATACATAGATGGGAAATATTGCTGGCATGAACATGTTGGGCCAAAAGGCATGTTTTCATATTATACAATTCTATAACTTGCAAAAGGTTTACACTGTAGACCAGATGAATTTCTCTCCCACGAACCTGAAGGTTGTCTACTACAGTCCATAATTAAGGTTTTTTTTTTGCAGCCTTGAGGAAGAGCTATAGTGTTCAAGATCCTAACGTTTGGTTGAGGCATTAAACTATGGTTCCGGTTGCCTACTCCACAGGTTCGCGTGGATGTTAGTAACCCTATGGCAGAGCTGGGTATTCTAATTAAAATTATTTCCCCAATGTACTTCACAAAAATATTAAGACCACGTATAACGTTTGTGACCTGAAAACTTTTATTTTTTAAATAGTAAACTGGTTTATTTAACTGGCTAATGAATCAGTGGATTCATCCAAAGTACAGCACATAAGATCGTGCAGCATTCTCTTTTAACCATAATATGACATCAGCCTGGTCCAACAAGACCAACAACATCTGCACAGCATAGCAACCAACTGAAGCAAATTGATATATATCTATACTATTACTAAAACTCTCATCTGCCGTCTGCGTTGTTTTTAGATTTGCGCAAAAACGTTACGGTATATCGCTAGGATTTTTCCGCCACCGTACTCCTCTGCTCCAAGCGCGCAACGTTTTGTTCCGATCGGTGGAATATTACAAAAGTTATGAAGGTTTAAAAAAAAGCGTGAGATCAGCAGATTGGTCTTCTCGCCTGTCAGTCACCATGAAGATAACGCCCCTTCCGGGGGCGAGGAGAATAAATCCCCGGAGGCCGGGCGTGAGTCAGTCAGCCCGGAAGCCGTGAGTGAGAGTTGAGTCCAGAACTGTGAGTCCACAAGCCGTGAGTGAGTGAACTGAGTCCACAAGCCATGAGTGACTGAACTGGGGGTCCACTAGACGTGGGTGAGTGAACTGGGGTCCACAAGCTGTGGGTGAGTGAACTGGGGGTCCACAAGCCGTGGGTGAGTGAACTGGGGGTCCACAAGCCGTGGCTGAGTGAACTGTGGGTCCACAAGCTGTGGGTCCACAAGCCGTGGGTCCATAAGCCATGGGTGAGTGAACTGTGAGTCCACAAGCCGTGGGTGAGTGAACTGTGAGTCCACAAACCGTGAATGAGTGAATTGTGGGTCCACAAGCCGTGAGTGAGTGAACAGAGTCCACAAGCCGTGAGTGAGTGAACTGTCAGTCCAAAGTACGTGAGTGAGTGAACTGTGAGTTCACAAGCCGTGAGTGAGTGAACTGTGAGATCAGAAGGCTCACCACTCCCGCTCACACACCCCCATCCCCCTCCCCTCGCACTTCCCTCCCACCCCCCCCCCCCCCCAGCGGCACGTCACCGCAGCGGCAGGCCATGGCAGCACTCTCCTTCCCCCCCCCCCCCCCACCGGCCCCTGCCTGAAGCAGTGCCCCTCCCCAGCTACAGAACACTCCCGCCGGCCCCCACCTGGAGCATCCCCGTCCCCAGCTGCAGGACTAGCCCAAGAATCCATTCGGCCCACGTCCATACTAGCCCTCGGAAAACCAGTCCCTTCGGCCCACAACACCCATACTAGCCATCCAGAAAGCCCCGCACACTGGCCACAACCTGAAGACGTCCCCTCCCCCGGCTGCAGGACGCTCCCCCCACCTGCCCCAGACAGCCTCCGCCTGAAGCCGCCCCCCCACCCCAGGCTGCTTGAACACAACAAGAGACGCAACAAGAAAGAACGGGCTGAATCTCCTCTTTAATATTTAAATTGTTGTCATACTTTAAGAGCTATTCTCATTAAGCGTGTTTTACGTCACAATGGGAACCCAATGGGAGGGAATGGCTGCACCGCCGGAGAGCCTCTAAGAGTGGATGGGGGGTTTGAGGGGGGATGGAGTGAATGCGTTGGGGGGGGGGGGGGGGGGGGGGGGCGGGAAGCGCAAGGGGCGGAGTGGTTGGGTGAGTGGAGGAGGGGGATCAGGGGTGTCACAACGGGAACCAGTCAGCCGCGCCTGGGGGCTTGCGTGAGTGGTGGAATATTGCGTTGGGGGACCAGCCCTCCTGTGTGAGAATGGGACCCAATGGATCCCACTTAGTCTAGTATAAAAACAAGGTACTTGAATGGTTCAACAAAGGAATGCTGCAGGATTCAATGGGAACCCTCAAGATCTAAAGTGCTGAAGTAACTCAGTGGGTCAGGCAGCATCTGTGGAACAAATAGATAGGCGACATTTAAGTCCGGACCCTTCGTCAGTCTCTGAAAAATCTAAAGAAGGGTCATGACCCAAAAGGTCACCTATTCTTCCTTTCACAGATGCTACCTGACCCACTGAGTTACTCCAGCACTTTGTGTTTTGCTCAAGATTCCATCTTGTTCCTTGTGTCTCCCTCCAAATCTACACTTCTTGCAGTTAATTTGATTGTTTGCAGCAGGAACTTGGAAAAATCCAATTTATTCTAAAATCCAGTTATTTTCGCTGAATACAAAGCCTGTTTCATTAAAATAAAATACAAAGATCTTTCCATGATGATAAAACCGAGGTGCCTTCATGCTGAAATTGCTTCAATCTTCAAAAATTAGTCCAGTCAAGGAACACAGTATGTCTTCATGAAAAACTATTCTTAAAGGCAAAATCCTCATTGCAAAGCCTTATTGTTCAATTGCATTTCAGTTGATGTCAAAGCGAAAGTTCCAACTCCAATACCCACGCTGGATAACAGGTGTAAAGGTGCTTTTAGACGTACGACATTAGAGACTAACATGAACTCTAATTAAACTCCTTTATCCTTTGCTGCCAAGGCAACGCAGACTTAGTCATGTTAAATCTAATTTTCATCTATGCAATTTTGCTAATCTGTGCCTATGTTAATCTGATCGAGCAGTCCAAACAGCCTTTATTAACTTCATGACACAAGTATGAGAAATATTGCATGGATGTTGATTTTCTTCATATTATTGCAAAAGAGACAAAAAAATCATAATAAATAATGAAATTTCACAATAGCCCAGCCAGTTTATCCACGGTTTTTGGCTTTTCTAAGAAAAACTTGGGCTAGTTTGATGAGAATGACCAAGATAACAAAGAACAAATTAACCACAAACATAAGGTCTTCCTGGTTTGGTTGCTCGCACATTGCTCATGGGAAAAGGAGCAGCTTTACAGGCATCTGAAATTAAAGAAGCAGCAGTACCCTAGAAAATAAATGGTGGATGAACTCATCTGTACATTATTGACATCACTGGCAATGTAAAAGAACATCTCAGAGGGTCACCACCTTGTCATGGTGGAGAAGCTTGCGTGTGCCTAAGATCCTGAGAGCTAAACTGTCTGGAGCTATGATGCTGTCGATG
The DNA here is from genome assembly GCA_035221665.1 of Okamejei kenojei. NCBI lineage: Eukaryota > Metazoa > Chordata > Chondrichthyes > Rajiformes > Rajidae > Okamejei > Okamejei kenojei. Next base: position 25,738,617 of record CM069162.1, read on the forward strand.
GGGTGGGTGCTGACAAAGTGCCCAAGAAGAAGACCTAAATGGTGCACGAGGTGGAAGGTGGTGGCTGGCCAGCAGGTGGAGCACCACAATGGCTGAGAAGGCAGAAAAAGGCTGTAGTAGGAAAAGACTCCCAACTGTGGTGGTGCCGCATCATTGGACCCGGGTCTGCATCTCTTTGCAATAAGACTGTGGCTCCAGGATCGGCTTCTTCAGGCATCTCAAAACAGAAGGGACCCATCAGAAAGACAATTTATACTCGACTTTGAGTGATGACCACAGATGATGAAAGTAAAAGCAGTTTATTGAGAGGAGAAAAATACCCAGCAATTCTACCGTTTGCCATTTGGTGGTGCTACGCTCTGGGTTTTTCACATAAACATAATGATTCTCAAGCATGTTTCATTCTTAATAGCATGATACCAACCACAAAATTAAGCAGCGTGGAAGACTGCACATAAAAAAGCCATTGCACTGAATTCCCCTAGGTAGTAATCACGTCAATAGATCATACCACTGCAACTGATACATGGGGGAGCACAGTACTATGACATTATATAAACATTGGACACATGGAGCAACTCATCTAGTTGAGTGCTTATTTTCTTCTTTTCTGGCAACTTTCTCCCTATCTTCTTCTCCTGGAGGCACTTTCAGTTATGGTTTTGTGTGTTTCATAGGCATTCATGTTGGGCTTGCAATAGATCTAGGATCTATTCATAGAAACATAGAAATTAGGTGCAGGAGTAGGCCATTCGGCCCTTCGATCCTACACCGCCATTCAATATGATCATGGCTGATCATCCAACTCAGTATCCCGTACCTGCCTTCTCTCCATATCCCCTGATCCCTTTAGCCACAAGGGCCACATCTAACTCCCTCTTAAATATAGCCAATGTACAGGCCTCAACTACCCTCTGTGGCAGAGAGTTCCAGAATAGACTCACCACTCTCTGTGTGAAAAAAGTATTTCTCATCTCGGTCTTAAAGGATTTCCCCCTTATCCTTAAGCTGTGACTCCTTGTCCTGGACTTCCCCAACATCGGGAACAATCTTCCAGCATCTAGCCTGTCCAACCCCTTAAGAATTTTGTAAGTTTCTATACGATCCCCTCTCAATCTCCTAAATTCTAGAGAGTATAAACCGAGTCTATCCAGTCATTCTTCATAAGACAGTCCTGACATCCCAGGAATCAGTCTGGTGAACCTTCTCTGCACTCCCTCTATGGCAATAATGTCCTTCCTCAGATTTGGAGACCAAAACTGTACGCAATACCCCAGGTGTGGTCTCACCAAGACCCTGTACAACTGAAGTAGAACCTCCCTGCTCCTATACTCAAATCCTTTTGCTATGAAATCATACCACTGCATCGTTCATCATAGATAACAATGTTCTAATAGTTCAGACAGCATTTGGTATGGTCCTTCATATGAACATAACTCTAAAAGGGTTACTTTTGAAATATTAATGTGTTTTCTCTTCCCAATACTGGTGTGGACTTCCAGCATTTTATATTTTGATATTAAGACATTTGGAAGGGGGGGGGTTCAAATAAATTAACATGGAGATGAGTTTTAATATAAAGGATACAGAGATTAAGATGTTTACAAAGAGAATTTCCCAAATTGAATTGCCTGAATCCAATAATTCTGCTCAACCCAAGAACTGCTCCTATTTTTTTTCTGGTCTGTACGCCTTTACACTTATCAACTCAGTGTAAAGTGTGTTGATAAACAAGGAGCTTAGCTTGCTCCATTTTATAACCATATCATATTTTATCTTTTGCCACTTTAAAACAATTATTGTGCCAAAGTACAGTGCTTTCCATCTGCTCATCAGTGTAAGGTGGCTCTGTGAAGATATTCAAAATTTTTCAAATCTGCAATGACTTGACCTTAATTTACAGAATATCTCAATTTGGTCCTATTTTGCAAAACATGGGTTCAAATTGTCTAGATTCAAAAACAACTTTCTTATGATTTAAATGAAACCATCTATCTGTACATGTATCATATTTCAGTCTTCATTTATATTGTGGGACAAATTAAGAAACTCCCTATTAGTAGTGTTTGCACACAATTTACTTAAGTTCAATTGGTCAAAAGTCATAACTACAAAATGATCACAAACTGTCATTGGAGATAACTAACCAAACAGCCTTAATAAATGTGCATTGCAACTTATCAATAGTGGTATTGGCAGGCTGAGAATAATCAGCCTGCCCAGTGTATCAACTAGATAACCGTTCTGATAAAGCACTCTACTATAAAAGACAAGCTGATAAGCTAGATCTTCAGCAGTTTATCTTGCAAAGTAAATTATGATGCTCCATGGCAATCCTCCAAAATAATTAGAACAAAAAGGAACAATTGGATCATAGTGAATGCATGATGCACATTCCATTAATTAGGAAAAAAATAGGCCTATTAAAATAGGAATGAGCTGGTTAACCCCTCCAGCCTGTTCACCCATATAATGAGGTCCTGACTGATGTGCATCATATACACTCCCTTATCCCATATTCCTTAATACTTTAGTTTGCAAAAATCTATTAATTTCATAATATAATTAACCAGTTGATCTAGTAACAATTACCATTTATCTGAAGAGGGGTCTCGACCCAAAATGTCACCCATTCCTTCTCTCCACAGATGCTGCCCATCCCGCTGAAATACTCCTGCATTTTAAGTCTATTTTTGGTTTAAACCAGCATCAGCAGTTCCTTCCTACACCATTTGCAGGGGTGACTTCTGAACTTCTACTTAAAGAGATACGTGGCAACTCTTGTATACTACCTCAGTGTTATTACGATCTTATACTCTTGGACTTATATGATTGTCCCAAATGTATAGTAGGATTGTTACAGAATTGTATGCAAAAACATAATTTAATTGTATCTAGGTACATGTGACTAATAAGTGTCATTGAACCATTGATTTTTAATCTCATGCTTCATAGATCTAAGAATCTATGAAGAATAGAAACAGTTTATCTCCATCTGCCCGATCAGTTTTCCTCGCAAACTTGAAAGGTTTGACAAAGTCATACCTTGATCTTTAAATCTACAGGGCAGCAATCCTAGTTTATATAACTGATTAAGAGAAAATTTACAGGGTTTGAGCTCCCACTGGCTGAAGACATGGAGTTCAGTGTTATGGTGAAAAATGCACGTAACATAAGAGACTTGGGTCAGAAAAACCATCAGACTATAGAATAGAGGATATGTTTTTAAATATATACTGAGTTACAGAGAAGACAACATTGGAAGATATACAAACAAGAAAGAGAACTCTCCATTTAAGATATTGGGAAATCTCTTTGATCCCTTGTTATTACCAGCAGGAATAATTGTTGATAACGACACCAGATCGGGTCAGAAATGAACTAAAGTCTATAAGAATGGAACAAAGAACAGAACAGCACAGGAACAGGACCTTCAGCCCATCATATCTGCATCAGTCATGATGCCAATCTAAAGAAGGGTCCCGACCCAAAACGTCACCTATAATCTTCTCCAGAGATGCTACCTGATTCACTGAGTTGCTCCAGCACAATGTGCCAATTTAAACTACAATTAAACTAAACTAACATCTGCTCCCTATCCCTCCAATAGCTGCCTGTTCATATATCTGTCCAAATGCCTCAAACATTGATATCACATTTAATTCTAACACTTCCCCGGCAGTATATTCCAAACACCTAGCATTCTCTGTAAAAAACTTAATTTGAATATCTTTTTAACCCCCCCCCCCCCCTCTCACTTTAAGCCTTTGCCCGTAGTATTTGACATGTTCACACTAGGATAAAGATTGTGAAAATCTACCTTATCTGAGCTTTGCATAATTTTATATACTTCTATCAAGTCATCGTCATCTTCATTGTCATAAAGCTATCAACAAGGAAACAGGTCCTTCGGACCAACTCATCCATGCTAATACACTTTCCAAAAGCTCCACGTCCTTCCTTGACAAATTTGGCCCAATTAACATTTTATACAGTTGCAAACTTTCCAACTTTTATATTCCTTTATATAGTGTAAGCGTTTTAAAAAATATGGACAGTTATTTAAAATTGAAATGTGTTATATTGATAAAGTTATTTCCATCCAGAGTTTCAGAACTGATAGATTAAACGAATGATAGGTAATGTCACTTTGGGGGAATCACACAGTCTTTGAATGAGCTGTATACAAAGTCGGAAGATTGACTCGGGGTCAGTTTAGATGTCATGTTTACAAGTAGTTTAGTGCAGACTGCGATGGTTGGAGAAAAAAAAATGAGTCAGTGGACACAGAATTTGTCTGTAAACTGAAAATGATGGTTTCAGTTTTCCCAGTGTTTAACTGGAGGAAAGTAGTTTCTCCAAAGCTGCATGTTGAACAAGCAGCTTCTAAACTTAAAGGGAAGAATTTTTCATGTCTGCTTAAGTGTTCAGACAAAGTAATCCACAAAACATTTTAAACTTTGCTTCCTGCGTTGAGAAGACTTTGTTTCTGATTATGCCTTTGTGAAGTGCCTTGGGGCTGCCTTTACAGATGGATATAAAACATCTTGTGGAACACACAAAGAAAAATATGGAGCCCTCCCAGTTTCCTGGCCAATACTAATCCTTCAACCAACACTGCTTATCTCATAGTTTATAAGATCTCATCGAATAAATGCTAGTTGCTGCTTGGCTTAAATTACAATGGTAACTATATTTCAAATGTAAATCATTAATTGTGAAGTGCTTTTGGACGCCCTGATAACAGGAAAAGCCCTAATTAAACGCTAGTTATTTTTCAATTTAATGTGGAATTTTAGATAAATGAATTCTGGGAGCTAAATTTTTTTTACAGAAGTTAGCCTCTGGCAGCTTAATGCCACATTCTTAAGAATTCAAGGGCTCGAGCAGCCGATGGTTTTAAAAGCAAATCCCCCTTTCCTACTCAACTTGCACTTTGCTCTTCGAACTCTCTTTATTGCCTTCATATCAGTTGCTAAGCAACAAAGTGTAATTCACAATTTGGTTCATTGCACCAATCACAATGTGGTTTATTTTTAAAAGCAACAATCACTACCCAGTCCCCTGTGCGGTAGCCATGGATTGGTTAGTAAACTTAACTAAAAAATACATTTTACTGAATTAAGTTTAAATAGTGCCCAGATCTATCAACCAGAGAATGCAGTTTTAGGCAAACTTAAGACTCTTAAAATTTGTTCAAAGGTAGTTGGAGATAAACACAAGTTTTGTGTTACTGGCTTTCAAAGGCAAATTTAGATTAAAAACTACTGTAGTTAAGATGTTGCCATTTTGTATTCAGTCATGTATTTTTGTAATCATTCTATCCGTTTCAGATTGGAAATATTCCTTAAGAATTTAGTTAACTACCTGGATTTTCACAATGATTTAGGATACACCTTATTGTGTGGTAAAGCCAAGCAGGCGCAAATCAAACTTCAGACTAACTTAGATCACAAATAGCAGAATTGAGAGCTGAGACACATTTTTCCATTAGTGCAATGGAAGACCTGTAAGTTTCAAATTAAAAACAGATATTGGCAGATTCCAAGGTGCCGGACTGTGCTGAAGGGCACAACAAGCTTGGCGTAGCTACATAGGGTTCTATGGAGAAAGATTGTCAGTTTAGGGTCATCTTACCATTGCACAATGAAGGACAAAGCCTTTAGAAAAAACTGGGGGTTACACAAAAAGCTGGAGAAACTCAGCGGGTGCAGCAGCATCTAAGGAGCGAAGGAGATAGGCGACGTTTCGGGTCGAGAACCTTCTTCAGACTGGTCAGGGATCAGGGAAATGAGAGAAAAACTGTTGGGGAGTGTTAAGACATAGGACATCCTTCAAGAATTGTATGGACAGCAGGCAGTAGTACAACGAAGAACCAGTCTTCCAAAAAAGCCTGATTAAACTACAATCATTAATCAATTCTGAAATTAAACGGACAATTTTACAAACAAACTGTATTGTCTAAATTGCATAGACTACTGACCTACAACAAACGGTTACTCAAGTGATATGGTTTACAAATTGGCATAACCATAAGACATACTCATGTGCATCAGCCAAATGTGAGACAATGGGTACATATTAATAGGCCTACATCAAACCATCAGACCCTTCAGATCAGTTATGTTGCATCATTATGAAAGAGATCAAATAAGGTTCCAGACCAGACATATTTTTCCACTTCGCACATCAAACATGGTCACAGGCATATATGCTCTGTCTATTAAGAATTGAGAGATTTGTGTACGCAGATAATTAGCCGTCAAAACACAAATATTTGGTGCCTGGGTTCTAAGTCCTCAGAACCTTTTAGACCATCCATGTGAATTACTTTGTCCCAGCAAAAGGTGTTTAAACATCTGGAGGTGTTTGTTGAGTTGCAATGTGCTCCCAGTGTAGTAAAGTGAGTCAATAGTGTTTTATTGTCATATGTTCCAGATAGAACAATGAAATTCTTACTTGCAGCAGCACCACAGAATATGTAAACATAGTACAAAAACATATACAGTAAACCTTCATTTTAAAGGACCTCTTTATAAAGGATTTAGGTTATAGAGGACTGAACCTGTTGTAGACCGAGTCAGTTGTTTCACAGAATGACCGCTTGGTTGATGGAGCGAATGGTATTTTTGAACCATTTTAGCTTGGTTTATTTCAAAGATACAGCATGGAGACACCAAGCAATCACCCGTACACTAGTTCTATCCTACACACAAGGGAAAATTCACAGTGTGTTGGATAGAGCTACTGCAGTGGTTCTATCCTCCCTCCCACATTGCAAAGACAAAGACAAAGACATTGTGACAGCATCAGTTTCCCCCGGGCTCTGTGGGCATGAGCATCGGTTTCCCCCGGGCCACTGCTCCCACTGGGTGGCCTGTTAAGTCCGTTGTGGAATTGTTGATTATGATCACAGTTTGCATGCCATCAAGGAGCAGACAAGGAGCACACATAAAACAGACATGAACTTCTGTGCGATGAGCCAAGTCTGAGGAAGATCTGCACAATGTCTGCCAACCGATGTAGTCAAAGCCTTATATGAGATAAAAACTGGCCACATATACTAGTTGATACTTCTCTTGCATTTTGTTTACTTCACAAATGTTGAAAGTCATGCCCACCATGCAAGCAAATAAAAGGAATACACACTTTGAGTTGGTGAGCAGTTTAATTAGCAATTACCTGGGAAAAAGTTGAGATCTCTTCCTATCTCAGTTCCAACATACATTTCAGGCAGAGTACCAGTTACCACGAATGGGCTGCTGGCCTTCGTGATACTTGCAGTAGAGATGTGTGGGGAGATAATGTGAAAACCAGGACCACAGCCTTCATATTTCTGTAAATTATCAGAGACTTTGGTTCAGGTATGCAGGGCCCCAGTTACAACCAATTATAATCTCATTGAACAACATATTAGCAGCAAATTCTGGTCACCCCCAAATCCTCTAATGGGATCCATATCACCTGGTAGAAGTCCGTAACTCCTTGGCGAAACAATACATGCAAAGGATAATACATGCGACAACAGAACACATTGTTTAATGCTGCGCTGAAGTGTGAACCCAGGTACTGTATTCAGTCTCTGGGGTGGGGTTTAAAGTGAAATACTTTGGTGAGATGTGAGGAGCAGTGCTGTAAATGTGAGCCTTTGTGTGCGTGCCTTCAAACATGGTTTTTAATTCCAGCCAGCTGGAACAGGAAGTTGTAATGACAGGCTCGCTGTTTTTTTAATGTGGTTTTCAACTTTTAATTGCAACTATGCGGCTCAACATGTACAAGCCATTACAGAAGATTCAAATTAAACAGGATTTAAATGTTAACAAATGCAGTAGAAATATCTGCACTGAATGTGGTGCTTAAAGCATTCTGGATAAGATTTTGTGACTATAAAATAGGTAATTTTGGCAATTTCTCCCTTAAGTTTGGTACCGTAAACCACACTCGACAGATCATCTGACCATTGTCACACTGCTCATAGTGTACCTACTGATGCTACATACCCTACATTACATCAGTAGCTACATTTTCAAAGCTCTTCATCAGCTGTAATGGGCAATAGAATAGCCCAAATTTACTGAAAATACTTTTGTAAATCGAAAGTTAGTGTTTCTCTGTTCGTTTACAACATTGTTTTGGTACATAAAAGTGTCCAGATTAGGCACAGCAAAGTCCAACAAATAAGTTGTGCACCAATCAGTTTTAATGAAAACGGGTAGGAAATATTCATGGGCCAGAATAACAAGAATTTGCCTCTTATTCCTCAAGGATTCCAGTGGTAATTTACTTTTCAATGAACAAGTAGGTAAAGACTATTGTTGAACAGGTCATCTAAAAATTGTCACTTATGGAAAAAGCAGCAATTTTAATCAAACATTGAAGCGTCAGTCCAGAACCAAGCCATGTTGTTTTGCCCAGTCCTTCTGATTCAGAGAGTAAACCACAACGCTCCTGATCTTTGGGAATCTGGTGCATAAAGGAGAAGGCTAATGAGAGATGTTTTTCATAGGTTAGCTCCTACGACTGAGTGTTTGCATATCCACGCAGCGGGTAGTCCAAAGGTGAGACAATCATAAATACCGAGCCTTTCTAAGATTGTATTCATGCCTGGAGAAGGACCATGCGGCATTTTTAGTATACTATTGGGTGGGGAGGAAGCTGGAGCTGTGGAGGCAACGCTCCCTCTCCATAACGGGAAAGAATTTGGTCATCAGGTGTGAGGTGCTCTCAGGGCTGCTGTACTTGGCACAAGTGTGGCCTGTCCCTCCCTCATACGCCACAGGGATCACCCGGGCCATCTTCCAGTTCATCTGGTGGTCGAGGATGGACGGGGTGCGACGGGCCACAATGTACAAGTCGGCAGACAACGGGGGTAAAAGCGTGCCCAACGTCGCCCTCATTCTGATGGCCACCTTCGTGTGTGGCTGCATCAGGCGGAGTGTAGAGCCAAGGCACGTGGGCACCAAGTGTCACTACCTGCTGAGGTTCTACCTGTCCCCGGTGTTGAGAAGGATGGGCCTGGCGCAGGTGCCACGCAATGTGCCAGTCAGCTGGACATTGCCGCCCCATCTGTCGTCGGTGGAAGGGTTCTTCCGGACCAACACCTTTGACCACATGTCCATCGGGCAGTGGTCAGCACAGAATGTCCTGCAGACACTGCAGGGAAAGGACTCTATGGACCCGGTGGCGTGGTTCCCTGAGCAGACTGCCCAGCTTGTCTGGCAAAATGCCTCATCGCCAGAACTCACCAACAAGCACCAAGACCTGGCTTGGCTGGCGGTGAGGGGAGCCCTCCCAGTCAGATCCTTCCTGTACCGTCGGAACCTCACTGCCAGCGCACGCTGCCCTCGGGACGGCTGCTATGGCGAGGAGACGGTTGCCCACCTCTTCACAGAGTGTGGGTTTGCTAAAAGAGTCTGGAGAAAAATGCAAGGGTCCCTGGTACGCTTTATCCCGAACAGCTCCGTCACAGAGGACTCAGTGATTTACGGACTGTTCCCAGGGACACATTCAGAGGCTGACATCGAGTGCTGCTGGAGGGTCATCAACTCGGTAAAAGACGCCCTTTGGTCTGCCCGAGCATTGTTCACCACCCAGCAGAGCGAGATGTCCGTAAGGGAATGTTGCCGACTGGCCCGCTGCAGACTGCAGGAGTACGTGCTGAGGGACGCACTGAAGCTCGGTGCAGCCAACGCCAAGGCTCGGTGGGGGAGGGCCACTGTCTAACGCCCTTCCGCTGCTGGACATGGGGGTTACGGTATGGTGGAGACGCCCCTCAATATAAGGGAAGGTATCCCACGCCACTGTGGCACGAGTGGGGGACTGATTTGTGGAAATTTGGAGGAAAGAAATGTCTAAACTGTATTGATCTATTGTACAGCCTCCGAAAATGTCGGATGGATTTTCCGCAAGGTTAATGTATTGTATATATTTATCATTCGAATAAAGTATATTTTGAAAAAAAAAAGAAAAAAAAAAAAAAAAAAAATTTTAGTATTGAGGCCCTTTATGCTTGCTGAACACTCTAATAGTAGGAAAATAGTGGGACCGCAGGCTGTGCCTCTCTCCCTGTCCGGTGGTCGTCGGTTTGCCCCCTCGATGGATCGTGTTGTGACTCAGACGAAGAGGTTTGGTGGCGTGGAGGCAGAGCGCCAGCCACCAGTGGGAACGCACATGGGGCGCTGCGGAGGGCCAGGCAACATCTCCGGAGAAGGATTTCAACCTGAAACGTCACCCATTCCTTTTCTTCGATGATGCTTCCTGCACCCTGTGGGCACCCCCTGCAGGCCACTGCTGGCGCGGTTGGCTAACCGCTGGGTGGGGCGGGGGGCATGGCCAACCGGGTGTGTGCGCGGGGTGCTGCGGCGGCTTGGCTGGACGGACAGCATCCCCGGAGAAAAGGAATGGTTTCCTCAGGAGTAGGAACGGGGCCAGGCTGGAGCATGCGCCCCCCCCCCCCATGGGCCGTGCTCCGGGGTCACCCCAGACGTCTGCGTCTGCCGCTTGGGCGGGGATGGGCACCCTGGGGGGGGAGGAGGAGATGGGGCGGCCCAACGGCGGCGCTGGGGACACGGGTTCGACCCGGGCTGCGGATGAGGCGCAGGTCTGTGTGCGCTCTACCGTCTCCCACTGGCATCTGCCCCCTCTCTCTCGCTGTTACACCTACTCTCCCGCTACCTGGCATTCCCATTCCTCAGATTAAATATTTTCACACATAAATGATGAATAAAGATAAGAATTTGAAGGGTCTCGACCTGAAACGTCGCCTATCTCCTTCGCTCTTTAGATGCTGCTGCACCCGCTGAGTTTCTCCTGCCTTTTGTGTACCCTAAGAATTTACATAGTCTTGCAGCCAGCGGTTCTTTCGCTTTTTCTTTATAGCCAGTGACCTTTGACAAATCCCATGATTCTTTGCATTTTTCGGAATACCAAACTCACTTATTCAAAAGATCACCTAATATTGAACCAATCAGCAGTACCCTTATCTGTTAACACTTCAATAAAAGAACATCCAGAGGAACATGACACCAGACAGGGTAAGACAAAGAAACCACCTGCTGCTAACCTCAAAGTCACAAAAAAAACTTTACAAACTACTCCTCAGTGTTGATATATACCAGCTTTGACTCTTCATGCACCAGTACTTATTAACAATGTGCTAGTTTTTGCCTCAAACTAGGAACTCCAATTGCATGTTCTTAAAACTTTTACAGAGCAGACCTGACTCGTGAATAGGCAAGGTGTTCATATTACTTTTCTATGGGCTATTTCTATGCAGGTATTAACATGTTTCTTTCAAAGGGGTATCATGCTTGCAGAAAAATGTGTACAATATGGATATATTAAGAATTTGTACGGAAAACCTGTGTGTGGGGATTTATATACTCCTGGATTATTAGTGCCAAATTCACTAATTTTCGTTATGAAAAATATGAATCTCAGCTGTACAGATACCCTAAGAGTCTGTGGAGTCAGTTTTAACCCTTGAGGTACTTACAATTTTAAGAGGTGAATCAAGCGGTAAATAATCATCTTCTCTGGTTATGTTGGCCAGAACTCAGAATTTCTGCCAGGACAATGTCAAAAAGTACTGTATTCTGCATGTAATTGCCCGTCTGCTTTCAGGTTTCTTAACCTTCCAATCCTACCTCACTCTCATCATGGTCCCAAGTAAATTAGGGAGCCCAGGTGTTATTTGTGGAACCAGGATTTGTTTCTGTTATGACACTGTGCCAGCAATGGTATGATTCCAGAAGTTCCAAGCTTAAAGTTGGTGTAGTTTACTTCTGAGAATCAAATACACAGGACTAGATGTTAAGAAGTCCCTTGTGCTAGTAGGTGGGGAGCATTTCACGACATTCATTGATTGCTGAGAGTGGTCGACGCTCAACATCAGGGGGGGGGGGGGCGTGGGGGGGGCGGGGGGGGGGGGGGGGTACGTATACGTATATCTTGGCCTGAGTAACCTTCAGGACAGTTGGGCACAGGACACATCGATGTTCCAGCAGCTTTTAATCTGAATTTTTACATCCGTCTCTGCCACACTATTTTAATCAGACATGCCAGGTGTAGCAGAAATCTGCATCAGTAACATTGGAGTAGGGGAGATACTGTAAATAAGGACACTCTGTACTTCAGAGAATTAAATGGCTCCACCTACCACACAGGTTTTTATTAATTCTACTTCTTGGGGCATTTGCCACTCATAACTTAGGCTTATTTTGTGGAATTCTCAGACAGGGTCACATTCAGATGTATGGTTCACATATGTGTAATCTAGGGGACTAATGACATGTCTCTCAAGTATGATCTAATGACGGGATGACTATCTCCAAATCTGCAATTTGTTCTTGCAAGAGGGCGCAATGTCTACTACATTGTTCCAGTTAAGTGAAAATAAGCAAGTTCAGCTCAGGTTTAGTTTACCAGGGAGAGGCATTTGGTCGCACATCATTTTATAGACATGGGGTTTCAAGATTCTGTGATTTGGAAGTTGGATTGTTTACACAAGAATAAATATAACACTGGGAAAACAGTGTTGCCATTTGTGCCCAAGAAATGGAGAAGTCCCTAAAGATTGGGTTTGGTTCATTCTTGAACAAACACAAACCTGGATTATTTTAGATGACAAATGTGATTGCACCGACTCCACACAGAGAAATTCCTTTAGTTGATCACAGATAAATCCTTAACTGCTTTCATCAAAATAAACATACCAATTGAAGCAACAATAAACTTACAACGCAAAATGAATAATTTACAGAATTAACTGCTGATAATAATAATTGATAATTTAATATACTCAAGTTACATTCTCCTGTTAATGTCTTTATTAATGTTGCCTCAGCATTGGTCATACAAGCTTGTTAAGCATTCATCCACAACAGTGAGAACATTTTTTGGTTAAACATACTACATTTTGAGGATAAAAAGTGATTAGAAAACACTGAGTGGGAATGGGTTGGAATTAACCGAATCTGCCCTAACTTTACCATTTGACTTAAGTTTGTAATATCTGCCTGATTCCATATGATAAGGTACAATGAATTCAAAAGGCACAATTTATTAAGAGTTAGTTAAGTAAAACACAATCTACTGAGACAGTTTTATTTACTGATTGCACACATATATTTGAGGATTAATATTTGACAATTAATATTTCAGTCATTAAAATTGGAAGCTATTGTAGATTGCAAATTGCCTTTCAAATAAGATATACCTGAGAAATTTGTAGTGTGATCCCAAAATGCAAACTTTCCTTTCACCCTTTCCTTGGAATTACATGGCAGTCAATATTCATTTGGTAAAATCAACGTTGACATCAGATTTTTAGGCTTGGTGCTTTGCTAACACTGAAATTGCACTGACTGGTACTTTCTCAAAAGTCTGCCATTGGCAGCCTAAATGTGGGCCTGATCACACTTTATCAGAAGCCTGCCACGGAACAGATCTCAAGACAGCTTAAACCAATAGTCTATTGCTAACAATACACCTCAGGATCTTGAACAGGGTCAGTGCATTGCACTCCAAATCTAAAATTCAGTCCAGTGAATGGAATGGTGTATATATGAATACTACATGGCACATTTAGAATCACTGACCAGTGTCAAATCACAGGCATCTTTGCAATTCAAATTGGAGCTATAATGACAAAAGAGGGAAGCATACATGCAAGGCCAGAGCTTGCATCACAGATACTCCAATAAGTAAGTAAGTTTATTGGCCAAGTATTCACATACAAGGAATTTGCCTTGGTGCTCCGCCCACAAGTAACAACATGACAAACAGTGAGTTACGAATGACTCAGAAAACACTAAACATTAATAGTAATAAGACATTAATGATAAAACACCATTGATCAATCATGGGAACCAACAAAATACCAGATCAAAGGGAGGCTACAGATATTTGACTGTTGAGTAGAGAAACTACTCGTGGATAAAAATTGTTTTTATGTCTGCCTGTGGCAGCTTTGACAATCTGGAGTCACCTTCCAGAGGGAAGTGATTCAAAGAGTTTGTGGCCAGGGTGAGAGGGGTCAGAGATGATCTTGCCCGCTCGCTTCCTGGCCCTTGCAATGTACAGTTCATCAATGGAGGGAAGGTTGCAGCCAATAATCTTCTCTGTTGATTGGACGATTCGCTGCAGCCTCCAGGTGTCGTGCTTGGTGGCTGAGTTGAACCAGACCATGATGGAGAAGGTGAGAACAGACTCTACGATGGCCGTGTAGAATTGGACCATCATTGCCTGTGGTATTATGCTTCCTCAGCTGCCGCAGGAAGTACATAACCTGTTGTGCTTTTTTGACTGTGGAGTCGATGGTAGTCCCCCACTTAAGGTCTACCTTATGATGATGGTTCCCAGGAACTTAAAAGACTCCACAGACGTGACTGTGGTGTTGTTGATGGTGAGTGGGGTGAGGGGAGGGGGAGCTCTCCTAAAGTCTACAATCAATTCCACTGTCTTAAGAGCATTGAGCTCTAGGTTGTTGCTACAGCACCAGGACGCCAGCTGTGACACTTCCTGTCTGTACGCAGATTCCTCCCCATCCTGGATCAGTCCAATCAGGGTTGTGTCGTCCGCAAACTTGAGAAGCTTGACAGAGGTCTCTGTGGAGGTTCAGTCGTTGGTGTAGAGAGAGTAGAGGAGAGGAGAGAGTACGCAGCCTTGCGGTGCTCCTATGCTGAGTGTTTGCGGGTCCGAGATGTGCTTTACCAGCTTCACATGCTGCTTCCTGTCTGTCAGGAAGTTGGTGATCCACTGACAGAGGGATTCAGGCGCAGTCAACTCAGAAAGTTTGGAGTGTAGTAGCTCTGGCACAATGGTGTTGAATGCAGAGCTAAAATCAACAAACAGGATCCTCGCATAGGTCCCCTGGAGGTCCAGGTGCTGGAGGAGGAAGTGCAGGCCCAGGTTGACTGCATCATCCACAGATCTATTGGCCCGATATGCAAACGGCAGAGGGTCCAGCAGGGAGTTTGTGATATTTTTCAGCTTGGCCAGCACAAGCCTTTTGAGTGTCTTCATGACTACAGAGGTCAGTGCGACAGGCCTGTAGTCATTAAGACAAGTAATCCTTGCCTTTTTGGATACAGGGACAATAGTGGAGACTTTGAAGCAGGCAGGGACAGTACATGTTTGCAGGGACTGGTTAAAAATATCTGTATAGACCGGTGCCAGCTGTTTGGCACAGAGCTTAAGAGTAGAGGGGGAAACATTGTCAGGTTATGGTTATGTCATCCCATCAGGAAATAGAAAAAAAACTTTTATTTGGAGTCCCTTATGCCTCAAACCCACTTTCTTATCAAAGGCCTGCAGGCCTCTGCTGGTATAATTGCTAGGCAGAGTCCTAAAAATCAAAGAGCTGTTAACTATATCAAGGGCCTCGCTTGAGGACTGCAGAACAATATCACATTGAAAGGAGACCAGACATGACTAACTGTCTCCATCCTTTTTAAGTGGCTAGCCAGCAAGTCTTATTGGTCTTCCACGCTGGAATAAAACCTTCCAACTTCTCACCCAGTATACAACAGCATAAATTGAAAAAAAATCCTAGGTGATTCCCTTCTGGTATCTTTTGAACTTAACATGATATAAGTTTGTTTATACTTTGAAAAGTAAATCCAATGGTCTTTGGAAAGAAAAGGTAAACTCATGTTTATTAATTTAATAGTTCTGATTCCTACCTTAGTTCCATAAATTGTTATGCTCCTGTCACACAGTTTTTCAGTGAAGGCCACCATAGTGAAAGCTGCTGTCACTCCCCCCTCAAACTCCATATTCACAACCTGGCAGAAAGGTTCACTTCGTGAGAATTCAGTAATCAAACTGCAGAACTGAACCATTGTGACCTAGTTTCAGTTCTTTCTAGTTGTGTTTCACAATACTTTCTCATTGCCTCATTTACATTATGAAGAACAGATCTGCTGTATCTCATTTAAATGGATAGTTTATTGATATAATGTAACGCAGCTATTATGCAAGGACTGTAAGAAACCTTTGCAACTCTTGCCGTTAATCGGTGCTGAACGGATCATTACTTGCATGATGGAATTGCATAAAACATTTGAATGAGAAAAATATTAAAGAATAAAGAGGAGATAAATAGGATTAGTTCAGGTAATTCCAAGATACCAACATGGCACTTTCAATGGTGGTAATAACATGGAATTGCCTCCTCTGCAGAGGATTCGATAGCTCTAAATTTTTATGCAGTATAAATAGAAAATATGGAAAGCCTGTATTATAGTTATATTTATTATTTGCTCTATTATAAAATTCAAGTAAAAGTACTAATTAATGAGTAATGCAGTTACCTGATGGGTGACAACATCATTGTCACATTCGTATACACATCTTCCATAAGGTCCTTCACAAAGTGCCTTAGTAACCGACTCAATATCAACATCAGCGCCTTCGCAGATAGTCGAGACAGGCCATCCTTTGTGACCCTGCTCAATGGAAACAAGCAGAATCCTTAATAACCAATTCTTCATCATCGTCAACAGCATCACAAATGCCAGGACCCACACTGTCAAACTCTGGGGATCAGACGTGATCCTGGGCCTGGATATTTAAACAAAAGCCACAAGATCAAACCAGTGGGTGGATAATCTGTAACGAGTGGCACACCTATTGACGTCTCACTGCCTCTCCCAATCAATGAGGCTTAACTTAGGAGTTTGATCATCCAATACCATTTGTTTAGATGGATGCAGCTGGAACAACAGTCAAGAAGCTACATACATCTATGACATAGCAAATTGGTTCTACCTATAATTTCTTGGATTGCATAGATGCGGAATGTATGATCTGCTGGTTGCTCTGCAACCACAAACTAGATGTGAATAAGAATTTCAATGACATATCGAGGTAATTAGTAATCTGCCTCAGTGGAGGCAGGTTCTCTGGATGTTTTCAAGAGCGAGCTAGATAGGGCTCTTAAAAATAGCTGAGTCAGGGGATATGGGGAGAAGGCATGAACGGGGTACTGATTGGGGATGATCAGCCATGATCACATTGAATGGCTCGAAGAGCCAAATGGCCTACTCCTGCACCTATTGTCTATTGGTACGGGTGTCATGTAACAGCATTCAATTATTTGAAATTCCCAGTGGGATAGCCATTATCTCCTATTTTTAAAGGCGTTATCTCAAAACAAACTTTTACCAAAAATGAAAAAAAAACTGGGTGGCAAGAAAAGGAATAGAATAATGGCCTTTCCAGTAAACTCAAGAATTTTGGGAAACAACATAATAAAAAGTAAAAAAAGACAAAAAAACAGGTTTAAAACAACACATTATCCGCCAGTAAGAAACCTGCTTGAAATCCAGAACCATTCCCCTAGAATCAGAGAGTCACACATCACGGACTCCAGTTTACAGTTTTTATGAATAAGGCTAGTGCTTCGTTGAAGCAAAAAGAAAAAAATCAGGCCGGTGCCCCGATCTAGGCTGCTTAAATGGGGATATAAATATTCTAATAAAAGGCTCCTCATGTGGACATCACAGGAACACTGCCCCACTTAGTGTGCAGAATGTGATACATTTACACTGACTATTAAAGGCTGATTTTTAGACAGATGCAGACCACCTTTACTGCTGCCAACCAAACAAGGTATTGTTTCATTTGTTGTAAATTTGAAAAGACTGAATAAAGAGAGCTGACTGACCTGCTGGTCCTGCATTGAAAGTGATTTAATACAGTATGTTATCTGACACAAGAAGGCAAAAACTGTGTTTAAACAAAGTTTGGAGCCCTGCTAATTGGATCATATAATTTCCTTTTTGGCTTTTCTATCCTATCAGGTTTGCTCTTTAAGCTGCAGTCCACCTGGTAGAAATAGTGCCAGGCTGCTACAATGTGGTAGTAAAGAGGCAGGCTTCACTGCCGGCCGCCTGAGCTTCACCAGATGTCCTCTTATACTGGCACAGACAGATCGGTCATGCTCAGCAGCTGCATGATGAGCATCCCCTTGCTCTCCTGGCAGAAGGCATGGGCTTTTGTACTACTCTGTTGAAGCCCTGGCCTTTTGCTCTCCCATTTAGTTTTCTTTTTAATGTCCATTTGTCATTCATGCAGTATTAAGAGGCCTGCACAACTTTAATGAGCAGATGGCCACATTTGTGTAGCCTGTAAAAACTTTGAACAAAGAAGTCCTTAATTGTATGACCTTTATATTATTAGTCTGACAAAGGCAAACCGTTTCTCCCTGGTTACAGATTTATTCCTGTGCTTTTGTTATACTGCTGTTAGTTACCCATGTAGCTGTGATTCTGCTAGCTGCACAAGTTTTAAAAATGCAGACTGACAAAGAGACAGTTTTATCAAGATTGAGGGATGGTTTTGGTTACCTGTACCTCAGTCAGTATCACCATTCATATTCATGACAACTATATATCTACATTCAGTAGATATTACAAACTCAATGTAGGACGTAAATGAACCAAACAGCTAAGGAAGGTTTCCTGGTTTGCTTCCTGATTTACATGGATCTAGCTTATCTCAGTAAGCAATATCCCTGAGCATTTAAGGTCTGAAGAAGGGTTTCGGCCCGAAACGTCGCCTATCTCCTTCGCTCCTTAGATGCTGCTGCACCCGCTGAGTTTCTCCAGCCTTTTGTATACCTGAGCATTTAAGTGGTCTACAGAGATGCAAATTAGGCAGGAACCCTGCACCTGATTATCACCAATGAATCCTGCTTAGAAGTTGAATGTCAAATAAGGACAGAGTTAGGCTCATTGTGAGGCCTTGGTAGGACAGAATAGCTTGCTGACACTCAGCATCAAGTATCACATGCAAAGAATGGCTAAGTGGGTCAAGTACCAGAGGTCAACCTGTGCCAAACAATCTGTTCCTGCCCATCAGTTAGCTGCATCAGATCAGGAGGGGAGATAAAATGAACCCTAAAATAATATATTTTTTGACCCTTGTGAGTCTGACCATAGCTCACTTGCCACTTTGTTATTTATGACATTAGTGTATTCTTATGTTAATTACAATTCTAATTACACAGGCCTGCCCCAACTATCACCTGCTTGTGCTGCTCAACTTCCTGAGTGAGAACAGGCACTATCTGGTAGGGTATCGAGTCATTCAGATAAATAATTCACGGATTTAATCCTTTGCTTGGGCTGAGTTAACCAATTTCAGATTGGGGAATGAATATATATATATATATATATATATATATATATATATATATATATATATATATATACATTTTCGTGCACTGGAAGAGTGGGGCAATCGATGAATTAGGTGGTTCATCAGAAACCTGGAACCTCATGTCATACAAATGGTGCCTCTTTGATCCAGCCACTGTTTGAACATTTCATTTCCAGTCCTTAACCGATTACGCTGAGTGGGTCCATGGACAGCACAGCACATGCAATTCAATTTCTATTTCACAATTTAAAGGGATCTGCAAACATCATATTTGGATTCTGACATTAGAAAACGGGATGCCAACAAGCCATGGCCAGAAGCTGTAAGGAAATCACAGAAACATAAAAACTGGGAGGTTTTAGCAGATTCATAAAGGCAAAAGACTTGCATTGTAGCAGGGCACCACTACTTGATTCCAAATTGTCCAATGGCTAAGAATGGGAGTGAGGGAATACGACCCCAATACTATGATGCTTGATAGGTGGGAAGAGACACCAGGGTGGCTCTGATGTGAGAGTGGAGGAGAAATGCCGGACGCCTTTGATTTGACAGCCAGTGCGGGATTGCATTGAGGATATGGGATGGAGGGGTGGAGTAGTTTTGGAGATTGAAACCTCCAGCAGGTGCTTCATCAGATTGTGAGTTGCAGGGGCATGTGAGCTTCTGGCACATCTGGGCAAACTATGTTGTGCCAGGAATAACTGAAATAACATTGCAATGACATGATTCCATGTGCTACTCCCACAGAAGTTACATGTCTCACACGTAAGTACCCAGAGACACAAAACAAAGCAGAAGTGGATGTTATTGTATTTTGCAGAAGAGAAAATTATCATTTTTCAGTTACCCAAGTCAAAAAAAAATACACTATCATACATTTTGAATTTCTTGTCAAAAACTCAGCTGAGAGGAAGGAGAATCTACCAGCAATACAAAGTGGACGTGACTAGAAGCCATCGCTGAAGTAAATAGGAGGCGTCTGGTTTCTTCAGATCCTTGATTCAGCACAAAAACAATTCAGTGACTTTATCATAGAGGTGTGCGGATAGTGACAAGTTCAGTTGCATCTTTATGCATTCCAACATCTTTGGTTTGCCTTTGTAATATTACTCCCACACATCAATCCTCTGACCACCTCCTCTTGTAGGTACATTTATCCATCTGTCCATGTACATCCTCATCTATTAAGCCAGCACAGTAGTAACCTCATCTTAATGCAATTTCATGCTCTCCATCCATCTGTTCAACACATGCCATTCACACTTTTAATTCATCATTCAGAACCTGCAGAAAGACAAAAACAACTACTCCTCCTTCTCAGAGGTCACTCTGAGGACACTGTCTAAGAACTCATATCCAGAACTTTAGAAGTCAGATACTTTAGTGCGTCAGGCAAGAACTGCAGTTTGAGTTTAACATATGGCAAAGAGAAAACTGCTCTTAGCGAGGCACAGAAGCTCACAAATTGGGCTGTTGATGAACAGAATACTTCTGGATCAACAATAAGACCGAATGCACTGGCAAGCATCCTAGTCACAGCATGTACATTTCCAGAGACAATGGCGGAATCTGCCATGAGCATGAATGATATGTTGCTGGAGGCCTTTGCTATGATAGCTTCTTCTGCGAAGGGAATGGCCATTTGCACAAAACATCAACTTAAATTAGTCAAAGAGACATGGAAGTGGGGATTCTGACCCAAATGCTCCCATCTTATGCGCTAGTGGCCAAAATATTAAGGGGATTAGCTAAGAGCATCTCAGCCATCAGAGCAGGAATCTGAAAAGACTGCCACTAGCTCAGCTCGATTGAAGCCACATGAGTTGGCCATGCAGGATTTTTTAGAAATAAATGTAAGCAGTACTTCTTGTACAATATTAGATTGTTAAGTTTCTGTTATTTTTACTCAAACAAATATTATTCTTTGACTCCACATACAGATCTTGCACATTTTTGGTTAAAGTTTGGCAAGTGACCTTTTAAAATACAGTGACTTGAACAACCAGGGGTGCAATCGTAGGCAAGTGATTGTAAGAATCAGTATGGGGATCAGTGGTAGGAATGAAGTGAGTTTGGCACCAAAATTTCAAATTGATTTCCTGATGTAGCCTTTGAACTTAAACAATGCATGTACAAAGCCTATGCATTCTGGGATTGTTGGTGATTGAAAATCAAGCATTCACTCATTATGACAATCCTCATCACAATTAAGTGTTGATAAAACTCTGACAATCATTGGTCAACCATTTGCCTTTATATATTTCTGTGCCGTCAACTACGATATTCTGCAAATGTCGCTGGCATTGCATTGTAAAAATCAGGGACCACAGAGGTTGACACGGTGACAGGTCCAAAAGATTTTGCTCCAGTAGGCTGAAAATGTTTGCTAATAATTGATATAAAAACCTCAGTTTCCCAAATAATGTAGTTTATGCTTTGAGTAAGAGGTGCATCTCTCCTTCCCTTTACATTTAGAGGTAAATAAGGAGCACTTTATTGCTGTAGCCAAGGCTGTGGTGTTTATCATACTGTTTCCTTCAATTGATGCAATGGCTCACAATTGGTCACCTCTAAAATTTGCACACAGGACCATAAATTTTACAAACTAGAGTCAGATTTTTACAAAGTTTATCCTGAGGTTAACCATCACCACCACCACCACCACAATATTTGTGAAAAGAATCTTTCATTGAACCACACAAGCAAATTGTTGTGAGAGTGCCTGTCAAATGTTCAATTCCTTCAATGCCACCACGCTACATCTTCAATTTGTAGGCAAAATTCTGTGCAGTGTTTAACGTGTATAAATTGGAAACTTGATCCTGCTGAGGAAAGTGCTCAGATTCAGCATCTTATGCTTGGGCTAAATGCAAAATTTAGCCGGCTAGGAATGGCTTCCTGAAGTGGTGTTCTTTTTGGCGTATCTGTCCTCCAAGTCGCTTTCAAATCTAGCCGCATAGAGAAGTTCTTATCCAAACAATAAAAATCTAATTTTAGTCCAACCTTACTTACCTCTCCCCATAACCCCAAGAAGTCCTGCAGGCATTCTGTGTCTTCCATAGAGGTATCGTTCATCTGCTTATTTGCTTTTAAATCTACTCACATTCTTGACACCTTCCAGGTAAAGTTTCTTGGCAGAATATGGACAGCTCTGCTCCACAGCACAATTCAAGCATCGAGAAGCAGCACCCTGAGGCTGGATAGAAGGTGGAAAATCTTTAGTTTATAAACGTACTTACATTATAGTACAGGAAGTTAACAACATAATTCAGCAATATTTGTTTATGGCCACAGTAAACAGAACATGATAAAATATAGTGGCCTGGAAACTTCCTCACATAGTGTCTTAATTCATAATAAGTGATATTTTATATAAAATCCTATAATAGTTGGGTAGTTGATTAACTTCAGTCCAGACTCTCCGTGCATATGTTGTGGGCATTCACACTAGCCAATAGGAATGTGTTGTGATGTCAAATAGTCGCAAAGACAAAGGCACAAATTAACTTACAAATGACACAGACAACTCCACAGATGCAAGCGTTGAAGACTGCTGTAGTATTAGTAACAAAAGGACCTTAACAGATTATTTTCTATGAGATCTGAAGCATGCATCTTCTTCTAGCTAGGTTTCAATTCTTAATTTTTTAAAGAAGGAACTGCAGATGCTGGAGAATCGAGGGTACACAAAAAGCTGGAGAAACTCAGCGGGTGCAGCAGCATCTAAGGAGCGAAGGAGATAGGCGACGTTTCGGGTCGAGACCCTTCTTCAGACCACATCTCCTTCGCCTATCTCCTTCGCTCCTTAGATGCTGCTGCACCCGCTGAGTTTCTCCAGCTTTTTGTGTACTTTCAATTCTTAATGTTCATTCCCACCAGCCATTTCTCACTGTTCCCACTCAAACGTCTGAACAATCCCTGCCTATGCCCCAAATTGTGTCTGCGACCAAATTCCTCACTCCACTTCCATCCAACCTGTGTAATTTCTACCTAATAAATTGCCTTTAATTTTCAATAGCCTTCCTGATGATACAATAAACATACCAACTAGAGGACACAAACTTTGTTGTAAAGTTCCTGCTGACATCAGCTCAGGTGTCAATATAAACACCATCATTGGCATCAGCACTGTGAGATAAGTAAACAAAGAAATGAACTAGAATTGCTTTCTTTTATTCATGGACTTGTTGAAGAGTGAGATAATTGGCAAAAAGATTCAAAGAGTAGTTAATCATCATTTGAAAAAGGAACAAAGAACAGAAGGAGACAAATGGGATTTTTCTGCAGGAAACTGATGGTCTGAATGGTCTTCTCTTGTGTGATAAGTACACAAACAAATGCAAATGCAGACAAAGGATGAGAATAACATTGGGATCAGCTGGGATGCTTTTCATAGGAAAAATAAACCGGATAATTCACACTCTGTAACGGCATGCACGTAATGTACAAACACTTGTGATAAATCGTGTGTAAAGTGATTTGCGGGTTTCCTATCCAATTTTATTGATAAGGCTTTCACAAGGGATTAAACCGACCAAAAACAAAATTTAAAAAGTTTGACTGAGCAAGATAGCACTGCGGAGGCAAGTCCTTCTTCTTCTGAAGGGTCTCGACCTGAGACAACACCCATTCGTTCTATCCAGAGATATTTCCGTCCCGTTAAGTTACTCCAGCATTTGGTGTCTATCTTCGGTGTAAACCAGCATCAGCAGCTCCTCCCTACACATTCAGTCAAGCTGCCTTACTCCTTCCATCCAGAAATACAACACAACAGCTTCCCCAGAGACTCATTGTATCTACGTATTAACTGAGTTACATGACCAGGAGTATCCAAGTTAAATTATTGTATTTTGTGAACGGCCCAATTTATTGATTCTCTTGAAATCAGTTTCCTGTCTCTGTAGCAGTGATATGTTTGATGGATTTATCCAACAGGACATGTATATGAAAAGCAGGATCACTACAAGCAGAGGATGTCATGAAGCTATGGAATTACTCTTGAAGAACAGCCACTAACACATGCCAAATGGCTTCCTTCCACACTGTAAACTTTCATTATGTTTCGTGCAAGTGCGGAAGTAACTCAGTGGGTCAGACAGTATGTCTGGGGAACATGGACAAGTGACGATTCGGGTCGGATCCTTCTTTGGACTTTAGATAGTTTTAGAGTGTACTTGACAACAATATCTTATCATTACCACTAACCTTATTTTCTTTGGTAAAATGTGAGAGTGATCCAAATGATGAAACTTTGATGCACCTTAAAAATAAATGTAAACAGAAATTTAAGCATGTACTGTATATGGAAAAAGCACTATCTCCAATTTTCTGTGTAACTGCAGCCCTCAACGTTCATGGTCACAGAAAATGTGAGTGTAGGAGACACAAAAGACTGCAGATGCTGGAATCTTGAGCAAAAAACTAAGTGACGAAAAAACTCAGTGGATCAGGCAGCATCTGAGGAGGAAAGCACAGGTGACATTTCGAGTTGGGCCAAAGGTCTTGAAATGTCCCCTTCAAGTCACACATTGTCCTGATGTAGTGATAAATTGGTGTTCCTTCATCATTACTGGGTCTAAATCAAAGAGGTTAGCACCAACACTGTGAGAGTGCCTTCATCGGAAGAAATGTAGTGATTTAAGGGGAATAAATTGCTATTAGGGATATACAATAAAAGATGGCTTTGCCAGGAAGTCCCACATCCTGAAAAGTTAACAAATTACATTTGCAAAATAATGGTCATTGTTAAAAGCTTTCTTCTCTGATTATTAAAATCTCCTTGATTATTGATATTAAATTAACGCAACTTGCAGTCACAGTAATGTGGAAACATCCAACCATTTTCATGTCAAATAACATATTTGTAATTTGGGTACTACAAATGCTAGAATCAGATATCAAACCATTTTTCTTGAAGCTTAAATGGATTCCTGCTGTTCTCCTTAAGAGCAAAAAAAGTTATTTGTACACTTGATGACTTCATTCCTCACATACTGTGTTTGAGCAACTTCCCACCAAAAATAAATGTTCCCAGGAACTGATCACTCATTACATCTGGCTCTGTTTACACACTATTGGCAAGTTGATTCATCAAAAACACTGAGGTGTTGGATGCTGTTTTCAACTAGAGTTCACGCGTGTGTTTTTTCCACAGCAGTTGTGTTTTGATAATGATCAGCAACAGAAACACTCCCTAAAGAGGGTATGGCAGGTAGGAGTGAAACTAAAATGAGCTAACTCAGTGCAGCAATTGAAACTGGGGACTTCTATGTTACTTTTATTCTTATTTCAAATAGTCTGAGCAGTAATATAACTTTCTTTAAATGCATTGTTTTGCCATTATTTCACCTTTTTCCAATCAAGCTGTTGATGATGTCAATGTCATGGCAAGATTTAGCCAATAGTGAGAAGGTGCTCTCTTGCTCATTTCTCCAATTCCCTCGGACAAATGAGTGAGCAAAATGATAAAAACCAACCTAGAATACAGAAAACAAAAACATTCACTCTCATTAGTAAAAACTTTAATTATACTGAAAGAAAAGTTTAAACTTTTTAATGGATCTTTGCTAATTACATGTAATATTGTGTATTAATATGAACCCCAATCAGATCTGATAAATATACTTAAGAACAAAACAGAAAACAGCCATTATCCAGAGAAACATAAAATAATGCAGTTTAAAAAGCAACCATGGTCAGGCATAATGTGATTAATTGGATAGCTCTCTTTAAGAAGCTGACAAAGCCACACACAGGACAAACAGCCTCCTCTAAGAAAGCACAATGTTCCACATTTTACATGTTTTTTACTCAATGTGCTTCATGAACAATACCACTGAAAAAATTGAATGCATTAATTTATGAAAACTAGAAAGATGAATGGAGTCATTGATAATGTCACCATTCACAATGAATATTTATGCCTTCCCTCTTCGATAAACTAGTGAGAATTGGTGCATTGGGAAATCCATGAGTATATTAGTGCACTGGGAATTCTCTACATGCTAACAAACACATGCACTGGCCATAAAATGAAAAGGACAGAAAACTAACAAAAAGTAAAGAAAGAGATAAAAAGCTAAACCAAGCAGGAAAAGGCAGTATGGAAAGGATGGACAGTGTGGTGTGGAAGAAGGAATTAAGTGGAAGATTAAAAAGAAAACAAATGGTAGGGAAATCTTATGGCCGAGAGGGCAAAGGCATTGAACAAGATAAACTAATACATTCCAAATTTCATTTACAGTCTATCTTAAATTGGCTGACTTCAGCCAGTATGTCAATGGGGTTGCTACAATTTCATGTGAACTTCATATGAACAAAATATCCAACTTACTGTACTCTCATGTGTCTGGTATTTAGATATCTGAAATTTATAAGCAACTGGTAAAATTTTCCAACAATATTAAGCCATTTCATACATTTGTTTTCAGAAATGTGAACTTAGTTTGGTGCTCTGGTTCTGATGCAATTTTGTTCATCCACAATCTCCCATCAGTCTACAGCATAACCGCCACCACATAGAAACATAGAAAAATAGGTGCAGGAGTAGGCCATTTGACTCAGCAGCCTAAAATCAGTACCCCGTTCCTGCTTTCCCCCCCATATTCGTTGATTCCTTCAGCCCTAAGAGCTAAATCTAACTCTCACTTGAAAACATTAAGTTCCTCATTAGTTCCTCATGTGTTTGCAAGTGGTACTTGGTTCCCATCATGGTTCATAAATTGTATTGTACTTCTCCCATCTATCTACGCTGTCAGATTTTTAAAAAAATGTGAATAGATACTTTTTGTTTATTTCTGTAGGAAAGAACTGCAGATGCTGGTTTAAATCTTCAGACTGAAGAAGGGTCTCGACCCAAAACGTCACCCATTCCTTCTCTCCAGAGATGCTGCCTGTCCCGCTGAGTTTCTCCAGCATTTTGTGTTCACCTTTTTTGTTTATTTATTTTATATACAAAAGGGGAAGTGTGGTTATAGGCTCATTGAAAGCAACATGTGACACCCAGTACAGTCATTCATTTGATTCGATGTTTTCTATATTTCACCTTAATACTATGTAGCCTTTACAATTAGAATTGCAATGTAAAGGGCTTGTCCCACTTGGCGATCTTTTTAGGCAACTGCCGCCAACTGTCATAGTTGTAACAGGTCAACCTACGCCATCCTGGCAACAACCTATGACAGCACCTACTACAGGAGAAGTCAAGCTACGCTCATTGGCGTCAAACCCACTGTCGCCAAAAAATGTTCAACATGTTAAAAATTTAGCAGCGACCAGAAAGACGTTACGACTTTTTGCTCGACTGAGGAGACTACTCCAGGCAAACATGTGGTGACAAACTAGTCGCCTGTTGTTGCATTTTTTTTTTAATCGCCTAAGTGGGACCGGCCCATAAGATACTGTAATTTAAAAGATAAGTAGATGACATATAGTTTGTCAATTTAAAGGTTTTTGCATGAAATATTAGTGTGTGATTTACTGTAATGTTTTTTGGACTAATTCTCAGGCAACCATCACACCCATTGCCCATATTAAATTGGCCGTCAATAATTTAATATTGAGACTTCCAGATGCAAAATGGTAATTTGGGTAAAATACCAGTGTTCTGCCATTAGCTATGGAATAGAGTATTTCCTGGAGAAAGGGGAAAAAAGGTGGGGACAAATCTCACGGCTTTTATTAAAATCTAACCGTTTAAGAAATAATCAACCTTATTATGGTTGCATTGACCAATCCCAAAACCTTGCATTGGGCTGAAGCATTAAATGCAATCCTGCATTGAAAAACATACCAACTCATAAGAACATGCAAAATAAGAATGCTATGATGCCATGTATTTACTTTGGACTGTTCTACCATTGAATAAAATCATGATTGGTCTGATCTTAACTCAACTTCACTCTAATGCCTTACCCCTTTACTCTCAGGTTCTCTGCAGTCCATAAACAAGTCTACCGCAGCCTGAATACATTTAATCAGCTAGCCTTCACGGTTCTCTGGGATAGGAAGTTCCAAAAATTCACAAAGTCAAAAATATCCTTCCTCGTTGTTCTTAAATGTGTAATCCTTGTTCTGAAATTATGCTTCCCTAGTTCCAGATTAGCCCATGAAAAAACCCTCCCTGCATCTACACTGTCGAGTCAACCGTTTTTGGTGAGTTTTCCACGATTCAAACTTCGTTCCAATAATCAATCTAGTAATCTTTCTCTGAACCGCCATTAAACAAAACCACAAAATCACAGCAGATAACTCCAGTTGAGGCCTCAGCAACATCCAGTGGAGCAGGACCTCTTTAGCCACAGATCAAGTTTCTGAATCTGAAGGGTGGCTACAGTTGTACCATGATTAAAGAGGGACAGCAAGAACAGGACAGAGAACTATAGGCTAATGAGCCTGACATAATTGGTCTCCTTATCTAGTCCACACACAAGATTAGAAGTTGTTCAACCAGAGATGAACACACTTCTCGGCATCTGCATACAATGGTGTCGGTCTTGCGCTTCTTGTGCGCGGTGGTGGAAATATTGGTGAAAACAGGGCCACGACGTGAACACTCTTTCCTTGACCCCAAAATCATTGGTGGGAAAGTAGTTGTAGAGTATTCACTGCATTTGGATGGGCATAGCCTGATTAGGGATAGTCCGCATGACTTTGTGCATGGAAAAGTGAGTCTTGCAAATCTGATAAAGAGTTTTTGAAGAGATCACCAAGAGGGTTGATGAGGACAGTGCAGTGGATGTCATTTATATTAACTTTAGTAAGGCCTTTTACAAGCATCCATTTGGAAGGCTAGTCAGAAAGGTTAAATCACGTACCATCCAAGGTGAGCTAGCCAATTCGATTCAAAACTGACTTGGAGGAATAAGTCAAAGGATAATTGTGGAGGAAAAAAGGCACAGTGCTGGAATAACTCAGCAGATCAGGCAGCAACCCTGGAAAACATGGATAGGTGACAACAATCAGACCACAATCAGTCTGAAGAAGGGTCCCTACTCGAAACTTCACCTATCCATGTCCTCCAGGAATGTCTGACCCATTGAGTCAATCCAACATTATGCGTCTTTTTTTGTAAACCAACATCTGTAGTTTCTTCTGATAATTGTGGAGGGTTGTTTTTTTCTGATTGGAGGCCCATAACCCGTAGAGTGCTACAGGGACCTATGCTGGGACTACTGATGTTTCTTATCTACATTAACGATTTTGATGACAATATAACTAACATTGTAAAATAAATTGAAGGAGGCAACAAAATTAATGGTATCGAGGACAGTGAGGAAAGATTTCTAAGTTTACAACAAGATCTAGATTAGTAGGAAGGTGCGACACAGAATGGCAAATGGAATTTAACTCTGAAAAGTGTGAGGTATTGCAATTTGGCATGTGAAACCAGGGCAGGACTTTCACAGTTAGTGGTAGAGTCCTGGCATGTGTTGTATAGCAAATAAATCTTGCAGACAGGTGCATGGTTCTCTGAAAGTTGCAAATCAGGTGAACAGAGTAGTAAAGAAGGCATTTGGCACGCTTGTTTTCATTGGGAAAAGTACAAAGATTGGCACATCAAGATGAAGCTGCACAATTCATAATTGGAGTATTGTTCTGGTCATGCAGATATAGGAAGGAATTCTCTGCACCAAGATATAGGAAGGATGTCATTAAGTTGGGAAGGGTGTAGATAAGATTCACCAGAATGCTACCTGAACCGCTGGGCTTGAGTTATAGGGAGAGGTTGGAAAGGCTTGGACTTATTACTTTGGAGCATAGGAGGCTGAGGGATGACCGTATTGAGGCTCATGGATAAAGTGAATCCCCACGGTCTTTTTCCCAGGGTAAAGGATTCTAAAACTTCAGGGCATATGAATACGACAAGGGAGAAATTCAAGAGGGATCTCAGGACAACTTTTTCCATTCAGAGGATAGTCTGTATCCAGAGTGAGCTGTCAGAGGAAGCTATGGAAGCAGATACAATTACTATTTCAAAAGGTATTTGAACATATATATGGATAGAAAGGGTTTATAGAGGGGTATGTGCCAAATGTTGGCCAACAGTTGTAGACCAAATTGCCAACTTGGTGGGCATGGACAAGGTGGGGTGCAGGGCCTGTTTCCATACCCCCCCCCCCCCCCCCCCCCAATCACATCTCTGAAACTATTTGTGCCCTCCTTACAATTTGCTTTCCCACATCGTTTTATCCTATGCAAATCTGTCTGTTTAGGAATGGAATTCATTGAAGAATCAATGGGTAACATTTTGTCATATAGTTAAAGACCGTCACAGGCACATATGAAAAGAGTCAAGAGAGATCTGTCATTCCAATCTGTCCCATTCAAGCAATATAAACTAAACTAGCAACCCCCTACTCCAATCTCCAGCACAGTGGTTTCCTAGGAGAACCAACAAATCTCCTAACACAAACCATTAATTCAGGACTGCATGACAGTTCTAAGGAAGGTAAACCATGCAGCTGCATATGTGGCCCTTCACTGAGGCTCATAATAGGTTCCCTCTCCGTGCATGGGACTGTTACATAAACTACATTGACAGTGAACTGCAGAGTACTGCATCTCAAAGTTGTCATTCTATGAATAAAAAACTAAACTGAGGCCACGATCTTCATTAGATCAGTTACTGGTGATGATAAAGATTCCACAGCACTATTTGATGATCAACAGAAAGTTCTCCTAATGTTTGACAAAACTTTTCTCTATTAACCAATATCACAACAAATATCAATATACTGTTTATAATCAGTATACATATTCAAGTAATACAATAGAGCTCTAATACTATGGCATGTTTGTAATTTTAGGTGACTGACTGGCAAATAGTCCAGACTGTTGGAAGTTACTGTTTATTACTTCAACACATGTTCAATTCTCTTTTTTTTTATCCCCTAAGATGTTAGCATGATAATAAATTATCTAGTGAACGTGGTAAGTTTAAAAACTAAAATGAGAATCGTGGCCCTAGTGGGGTGGGAGATTGCAACCTTCACGTGGTCCGCCCTGTTTCGACAAATGCAATCAACCCGGCGTGCACAATCGAATAAAACAAGTTGTCTGACAACTTTAGGCTGTGCACTCAATACGAAAGAAGAAGAAGTGACTCTAGTAAGGAGAACCAACAAATCTCCTAACGGGAAACATCAATTCTGGACTGCAGTGACAATTGTAATGAAGGTAAACCATTTTATCTCTGGAGCCCATGTTAGTGGAAAGAGAGCATGGAAAACTGTTACCCCAGTAAGTGGAAAGAGAGCACAGCACAGAGAGTAAGGGGAGAGCAGAACTAGGGTTCTGGGGAGTGGATAGGGAGCACAGAACTGGGGCACTGTAGTGCAGCAAACATCACCTAGTGAGCCAGGTGCCAAACTATCAGCATTTCCAAACCGTCAGTCAGTGGACTGAACTTTTTCTGCATGATAAATCTCCAAAAAGCTACTTCGTAATTACAGGCTTGACGTTCTCTATATTTGGTCAGCATGGTGGAAGACAAAGGGAAGAAACATAGAAACATAGAAACATAGAAATTAGGTGCAGGAGTAGGCCATTCAGCCCTTCGAGCCTGCACCGCCATTCAATATGATCATGGCTGATCATCCAACTCAGTATCCCGTACCTGCCTTCTCTCCATACCCTCTGATCCCCTTAGCCACAAGGGCCACATCCAACTCACTCTTAAATATAGCCAATGAACTGGCCTCAACTACCCTCTGTGGCAGAGAGTTCCAGAGACTCACCACTCTCTGTGTGAAAAAAGTCTTTCTCATCTCGGTCTTAAAGGATTTCCCCCTTATCCTTAAGCTGTGACCCCTTGTCCTGGACTTCCCCAACATCGGGAACAATCTTCCTGCATCTAGCCTGTCCAACCCCTTAAGAATTTTGTAAGTTTCTATAAGATCCCCTCTCAATCTCCTAAATTCCAGAGAGTATAAACCGAGTCTATCCAGTCTTTCTTCATAAGACAGTCCTGACATCCCAGGAATCAGTCTGGTGAACCTTCTCTGCACTCCCTCTATGGCAATAATGTCCTTCCTCAGATTTGGAGACCAAAACTGTACGCAATACTCCAGGTGTGGTCTCACCAAGACCCTGTACAACTGAAGTAGAACCTCCCTGCTCCTGTACTCAAATCCTTTTGCTATGAAAGCTAACATACCATTCGCTTTTTTCACTGCCTGCTGCACCCGCATGCCTACTTTCAATGATGGTGTACCATGACACCCAGGTCTCGCTGCATCTCCCCTTTTCCTAATTGGCCACCATTTAAATAATAGTCTGCTTTCCTGTTTTTGCCACCAAAGTGGATAACCTCACATTTATCCACATTATACTGCATCTGCCAAACATTTGCCCACTCACCCAGCCTATCCAAGTCACCTTGCAGTCTCCTAGCATCCTCCTCACAGCGAACACTGCCCCCCAGCTTAGTGTCATCCGCAAACTTGGAGATATTGCCTTCAATTCCCTCATCCAGATCATTAATATATATTGTAAACAGCTGGGGTCCCAGCACTGCAGAAAAGAAAAAGGCTCAATGGTGAAGAGCCGCACATTCCGCCTGATAGTCCATTGGGGCGAATGTGGCAATCTTGGGGAGAAGGAGGTCCAGGGGGTAAAGATAAGGAGACTATGATTAAGTTCTGTTATTTTGATTCACCAAATGAACCAATAAGGGGGAGTTCAGTCTGATGGACACGACTGGGCTCCAATGAGAATTGGGCACTTTGGATGCTGTACAGAATATTCAGAGTATCACTCAAACATTGCAAATATCTAAGGAAAATCACAGTGCCAAATGTTTTGAGTACGAAAAGTTAAAAAAAAGGAAGGAGCAACACAGAAAGAAATAGAAAAAGCAACTGTCAAATCTAAAAAAAAAGCGACAGAAACCTATAAATTATATGTGGAAAAACATATTTTGAACAAAAATTGACAGAAAGCTCAAAGAAATTTCAGGAAATTGAAGCTCATCTTAAGCACATGAAAGAAATATTGAGTTGTTTCACACAATCTATAGAAGAAACTCATATACAGATTGGTCAGGTACATGAGGAGTTAGTGAATAGCAGAAAGTAGAGTAGCAATAAGAATTATATAAATGTTAATTTTGAAACTTTAATCTGTGTAGGAAATTGCATAATTTCATTGAAGTAAGAATGGAACGAATGTGATGTGCGTGTAAAAACCGGTTTTGTATGAATGAGGAAGTTCATATATGTGATAAGTTTGTTTGCTGTAGGCCACATGCTGTAAGGGTAGGTGTGTGTGTTCCTTTAAGAAATTGTAAGCAATGGGAGAGGTTACGAACAGCTGTAAGGTAACGAACAACACTTTGTATCATCGCAACTTAAAAGGGGAAAGTTGGAAAATGTAGGTTGCTTGGCTTTGCTGATGTTTCTATAGATTTCTTTTCAGTAAAGTTAATTTGGAAAATTGTTACTAGTACTAAATAGTGGTGAGAATGGATTGAAATAATTGGAAATAAGTTAATTGCTGAAACATGACCAGCTTTTGTGGTTTGTTTAGATAAACATTCTGGTTGGAGAAGGGTAATGATTGTTTGCTGAGATTTTCAGAAACAGTTGTGAGGAAGTGGCCCAAAGATAAATGTGTGACAAGATGGAAGTGTTAATTACGAATTATATGTCACAGATAAGGTGGAAAAGTGGGAAAAGGGGAGAGGAAAGGAATTAGATGTACTTAGGCAGTTTAGAGAGAAAGGAGAGAGAGGCAGTGAGGAGGTAACAGAAGTAGGAAACGACAGGTGTGAAAGTAATAAATCAGGAGGAGTCAGTGGAAGATTTTAAAAAGGTGAATAAATTTGCAAAGGAGGATAAACTACTTGAGAAGTATGAAATTGAGTTTAGAATGAGAAAGAAGGCATATCAGAAAGGATTAAAGTGGGAAGCAGAGGGATAAATTGATGAGACTGCTTTAAAAAGATAAGTGCAGGACAGACACAGATTATCCTTTGGGGCACCCATAAACTGAGAGGGCTGAAAAAACCTTACCCAATATTCCTGATGGGGCAGGAAATGGATTATGGCTTTGGAGGATGATTATTGGCTAGGGGAGATTTTAAGTCACTGTTGGTGAAAGTGATAGGAACCGCTAAACTGACAGAACTCCCGAAGATGGCTGGTATAAAAATGCTGTGAACAATGCAATAAACAATGGCATGCTGTTTGACACAGTCAGGCAAAGGGTATGGCAGGCTCTCAGACAATAATCCAGCAGCCTATCTGGAGAACAAGCTGAAAAGGTGGAGACTGGGAACTGAACAAAAATAGAAGGCAACCAGTTAATGAACAATATATTTTGAACCACTGTGGTGGATGTCATTCCTCCTAAAGTCAAGTCTAGATTGGAGGAGGTGGTGGGATTGTAATCTATTTCCCACCCCTGATTCAGTGATCATTTGGTCAATGAGGTTGAGAAATATCGCAAAGATAGGAAAAAGACTTGCAGACCAGCAGGAAGAGGTGCAGAGAAAAATGATGCAAATGTAATTTGAAGAGCTCAAAAAGAAAGAGTGTGAAAAAGGAAAGACAATGTTGTCAGTAACAACAGACCTGGTTGAAAAGACTGAAATAAGTGATGCACCGACACACAGTGAGTCCTATGACAGAGCCAAACAGGGGGCAGAGAATTCCATGCCAATAATAAATGTCTTTGGGAGAGTGTTTCCTTAAATGCCTTATCAGGAGTGAAATAAATCTGGATATAAGCCCAGACAGGACTGGGGTCCCCAAGGGAGGGAGGGATCTCGAGGAAGAGGTCAAGAAAGGCTAGTAAGGAGATAGGTAATGGATAAGGTGTGTTGGGGGTGTGAACAGGTATGGTAATCAGGAAATAATAATATTAAGATAATGGTGAACATAGCTATGGTAAGAACATTAAGAAGAGGTATTAAATACACCTAGGCTAGGATGCGGCAGGGTTTTAAATACTAGCCCCATGTTTTTAATCAGATGTTGTAGGCAGATTTGGAAGGTGTTGATATAGTATGTGAATGATTTGTTGGTTTGTTCCACAAGTGTGAAGCAATGTGAGAGAGACATTGTAATTATCTTGGAAAAGATGGCACAGGAGGTCATAATGTATCAAGGAAGAAGTTGTTGTTTTGTCAGCAGCACGTAGAATATTTTGGAAGAGTAATATCTAAAGAAGTAAAAGCAATAGCGCAGGATCAAATTGAAGCGATAATTGAAGTTCCCAAACCTCAGACAGTTGGACAGATGATCATGATCTTGGGAATGGCAGGATATAGTTCGGACTAGATTGGGAAGTATGTTGAAATTGTGAAATTTCCATTAAGGAAAATAATGAAGGAAGAAGGACACACAAGTCTGAGAAATGTTTTACAGTCAGATCCTTTGAATGAAGGGGACAAAAAGGTTTTGCTTGTGGATGTTTCTTGTTAAAGGGATCATAATAGCAAGCATGCAGGGTTTGAAGTGATGCATCAGGATGAATTAGACTTTGAGGTAATCAAATTGGAAGCTTGCCTGCGATCTTGCTTAGCTCAGTTGGCAGAAATTAAGGCTTTAAGAGCAGCATATGTACATGGAGTCTGGCACATGTTTGGAGCAGTACGGAAACAGAAAGGCTTTGTGAAAAGTAACGGAGACCCCATGCAAAGCTAGCAGTATCCCCCTACGAAATGTTGTTTGGGTTACCTTATTTGAGAAAGATAGAAGGAATACCCACCATAGAGGGCAGTGATGTATTCTTAAGGAACTATTTACTGGCAGTATCTCGTTCTCTTACAGAATTAAAAACTAAAGGATTATTGGCTCAAAGCCCACCACTTGACTTTCCAACACATGCTGTAAAGGCCGGCGACTGGGTACTGGTCAAGAATTGGAAGGAGGAGAAACTCCAGCCCAGGTGGACCGGCCCATACCTAATATTACTGACAACCGAGACAGCAGTACGAACAAAAGAAAAAGGGTGGACCCACGCAATCCGGGTTAAAGGACCCGTTGACCCACCCGCTCCTGATAAAGAGGAACAGGGGATGGTGAAGACAGGGAATAAGCCCCTAACATTAACTTTTAGGGAAAAAAAGTATAACGAGCAGTATGAAAGGAGCAGTCGTGGTATTGCTTGCTCTGCATGTAATCATGGTAAAAAGTATTAATAACTGTGATAAATGTTATCATCCTATCAGATACGGAGGGCGGACAACCAGATCATTTACCTATCATTCCCATGTGAACGATGCTTGCTATAACCTGAGGACTAGAACTATTTGTGAGGACGGGGGAAAGAAGTATTATATGGT
Organism: Okamejei kenojei; assembly: GCA_035221665.1. Taxonomy (NCBI): domain Eukaryota; kingdom Metazoa; phylum Chordata; class Chondrichthyes; order Rajiformes; family Rajidae; genus Okamejei; species Okamejei kenojei. The sequence goes on from CM069162.1 coordinate 25,775,068, forward strand.
AGAGAATAGGGGATATGTAGGGAGGTTTGGGTACGTTACCTGCCCAAAGGGGGAGTGATGGGTTTGTATGACTAGGACAGGACAGTTAGGTCTCCCTTTCCATGCCCTAAGATGGACATTAGACAAAATGAAGGAGGAAGTAATAAAAAGATTAACGAAAGTAGTAGTCACCAAGCCTCCCCCTCCCCCACCTACTCAGCCTCAATTGCACCAGACAATGTATGAAGAAATAAAGAAGCAGATTGAGATCCCTGAAGGAGGGAAAAACCTGTTTGTGGACTTGGCCCTCCGGATAGCTGGAACCCTGAATGTGACTAACTGTTGGGTCTGTGGAGGACCACTGATGAGCTCACGTTGGCCGTGGAGAGGATCCATTGTTGAAGTATGGGACCTGATGGAGTGGAACCTGACAGTTGGACAAGACCGAGATCCCCAGGCATGGATCCTGACAGACGCTCCGGTTGGGACTGAGTGTATCGCTAGGCCCTGGGCAAAGGATGCCGTCCTAGTAGGCAGCAGCCCCTGCCAGCGCATCGTCACCCAGTGGCCAAATCAGTCCCCAGTTTGGTGGCCAGAGGAGCCTAAATGGTATCCAACTAAGAAAGACGGGAGAAACTGCACTATCTGGATGAAGACTGATGGAATGGAATCGACTGGACTATGGAACTGCACTGGGAACAACCCTTATCAAGGAATCCTGGTGTTGCGAGACATATGGAACAAGGTTACCTCCAGTGAACCAGCCCCTGAAGGACTGTTATGGATATGCAGACACAAGGCATACTCGGTGTTGCCAACAAATTGGAGCGGGACTTGCTTCATTGGACTGGTACAACCGGGATTTTTCCTGTTAAACACCGAAGACGGGCGGTCGCTAGGACCACCTGTATTTGACAACCTATATCGGAAGAAGAGGAAAATAGACATTGGAGAATGGGAAGATGATGAATGGCCACCCGCAAGAATCATCTCATACTATGGACCAGCCACTTGGGCACAGGATGGATCCTGGGGCTACCAAACCTCGGTATACATGTTAAACCGGATCAGATGACTTCAGGCAGTACTGGAAGTAATTACCAACCAAACTGCAGTGGCATTGGAGATGTTGGCAAAGCAGCAGACACAGATGAGAGCAGCAATATACCAGAACCGGTTGGCCCTAGATTACCTCCTGGCAGAAGAAGGAGGGGTATGCGGGAAATTCAACCTCTCTAATTGCTGTCTAAACATCGATGACAATGGACAGGCAGTGATGGACATATCAGAAGGAATCCATAAGTTGGCACATGTTCCCATACAAAAGTGGAATTTGATTATGGGAACCCGATGGTGGGATTTCATCCTCGGAGGAACATGGTGGAGAACAGCGGGACTCGTGTTTCTATGTGCATTGGCTGGGCTGATCTTTATCCCCTGTTGTATCCCTTGTTTTAGGGAACATTACAAGGAGTATGTCAGATGCAGGCTGTAGTAGTGCCTATGGGAGAGAAAGGGGCAATACAGAAAATAATGATAATGCGACCAAGGAAGGTCCAGGATCCACAGGAAGAGGAGATTAGGACAATGTTACTTCAATTCGAACTGAAGGAGCTTGAAATTGAGGTTTAATCAATAGATGCGTAGCAAAAGAAAAAGGGAGGATTGTGAGGGTTAAAGTGATTAAACCCCACTATTGTAAGGGTTCAGGAGAGGATTCTAACTTGTAAAGAGGATTCTAACCGATAGAGGCCAGGGAGAGGATTCTGACACAGCTGTGGATGAAGTTACCAGAACTGTCCTTGAGTAAGGATTGATGGCATTGCATAGCGGTAGAAGGGGAGTGATGGATGCGACCCTTATCAGTAGAGACTTGTGATGGATGCGACCCTTGTCAGTAGAGACTTGCTTTTAATTCAGATACAAGAAAACAGAGACAGGTCAGTTGCAGGTGAGCAAACTGGGCCAGATCATTTACAACTGAGCATGCTTAATGAAATAAATGAATATTACTAACACACCCCTGGTCAAGAAACTGCTCATTACCATGAACATGCGATGTATGATGTGGGAGGTACTGGGGGGACGTACCTATAGACTGTGCACATTAGTGCTCTGATTGGGGAGAGCCAGAAGGGGAGGTTAAATGTAGAATTGTGTGTATAAAGGGGCTTTACTTTCCTGACTTTGGTGTGTCTCAACTTGGAGAGGCACCCGACTCTGCAGACTCACAAATAAAGCATTTCTTGTTTCCGTGATTTAGTCTCTGAGTAGTGATTGTGAGCACAACCTATATCTCACACCAGAGAGTGTAGGCCCCTTCTCAGGGATCAATCTGGTGAATCTTTGTACACTCCCATTTTTGCAAGTATATGCTTCCTTAGGGAGCAAATCTGTACACAATAAGCCAGGTGGAGTCTCATCCGGATACTACATAACTTCAATAGAACTCTGAATGCAAGATGTCATCTTCTTAGCTCGGATTTCTAATTATTGAGTGTACATTCGTGAGTAGGGTTTTGCAAATTGTTCAAAATCAAGAAGACCACACATGAAGCAAGTTTTATATGTCTTTATTTATTTACACACAATCAGCTAAAGTACCTTGCATAAAGCTGTTCATGAAAGAATCATTCAGCTATTTGATTTCAGAAAGATAAATATAATTGTGTAATTTGAAATTAAAATGGAAATACTCTCATGAAAGTATTGTTCTGGCGTTGACAGCCTGATGAAGAATTCATTTTTTGGGAAATAGAACAATTTTACTTTGAGAACGGTCAGGCACTACTTTTCTTCCACTGTAAATGCTGTGTAATTAATATTGAGACACAGCTCAAACATACCTTGAATGTCAGGAGCACAGTGTAGATCACAGCAAACACATACACCAGAAAGGAACACTGAAGCTCATTTAGGAACAGAAAATCCATGCAGGTACACCCCAATGCCAACCCAGATGTGATGAGTTTAATTAACTTCAAGTGCACTTTTCAAATTCAACTATTTTTTTAGATAATTTAGTGGAGTGAAATAGAAATTTGATTATTTCCCAGTAGAAAAGAACCTGTTGCAAACAACTGTAAGTAATACTATTGTAGAATAACAATAAGTACAGTATTCAGAATCACAAAAAAAAAACACATACAACTAATACTGATCCTTATTGAAACAAATTTCTTTCAAAACCATTTAGACCATATCTTAAAGAGAATATAAATTAAAATCCCAGGAATTATTTTAGCTAATGGATTCAAATATACCATTTATTGCCCCTTAGGGGTAGGATACATTGAAAATGTTTGTGTCACCGCTGTGCACACGTTTCTTCTAACAAAGTCACTTTTCAGACCAATTAAAATTCTGGTATCTGGCAGAAAAGTTTTTTTTTAAATGCATTCTCACTGTAGCTCTGCTTTAAAGTTAATTAGTTTGAAACCTGTTATGCTTTTAGATTTCCGTTAAAGAAATAACGTCAGCAGCTTCTAAATTCAGTAAGACTTGCTGTCCCTTTAATTGATGAAGGAAATAAAAGCCTTTCATGAAGAACCAAGTAATACTCACAGGTTCCAGATGTTGGATGTGGACCACTTCTCCTATCACTCCCTGGCTCAGCAGCTCCTGCACAAATAAACCGTGACATCATTCGGTGGATTTGCATCTTGCAATCAGCAACCACGTTTCCACAGCTATCACTTGCACCGACATCCTATCAAACCTCAGCATGCAAATTCTACTCTAAAGCTTACGCAAGCCCCTACAACACAGCTCATGAATCCCCTCCACATCAGTGTTGACATCCCTGTCAGATCTCCACCTCCTTTCTCTCTTTATTTGCTGTGTTGTGAACATGATGGAAAATTCCACTCTAAAAAGCAAGAGGGCGGTTCTGTGGGCAGAGTTAACAATTCAGACACTGAACAGACTACCCAGAAGTAATCTTGTCACTCAAATGTGCACTGGGCTTTCACAGGAAATAGGCTGGTTTTGCACACAGAGAACTGAAACATGAAAAGCAACCTTCGGGGCTTTCTGTCCGCCATTACATTTTATTTTGCTGATTTGCTCAAAATGAAATTATTATTTGTTATTTAAATCTCTTATGCATTATTTTTAACTCTTCATAACCACAAATATCAAGAAGAGAAGTGTAAACAATCAAATTAATTATAAGTACTGGCACTGTCAAAATACATAACACTTCACTTACAACACCAACAGATTATGAAAATAGCTGCTGTAACCAAAGGGACTTTCCACAAAAGGTGAAATGAATCATGTTTCCAAAAAGCAAGTATATCGTGGTAAGGAAGACCAACCAGATTGTAATCTGTTGTTTTGATACAAGGGTGCACATGAAAAATGGAATTGATGGCTTTGTGGCCAGGTTTGCAGACGATGTGAATATAGGTGTACGACCAAGCAGTCCAGAGGAAACGGAGTCTGTAGAAGGTCTTGGACAGGTTGGGAGAGTGGGCAAAGAAATGGCAGATGGAATACAGCGTGTGGCAAAGTGTGTTAGTAGGAATGTGTTAGTAGGAATAAAGATGTAGACTATTTTCTAAATGGGGAGAGGATTCAGAAATTGGAGGTGCAAATGTGCTTGGCAGCGCTGGTGCAGATTCCCAAAAGGTTAATTTGCAGGTTGAATTGGTAGTAAGGAAGATAAATGTAATGTTAGTATTAACTAGAATATAAAAGCAGGGATGTAATGCTGAGGGGTTGAATGGGTGATGTTTCGGGTCGAGACCCTTGCAATGTGTCTATCTTCGATTTAAACCAGCATCTGCAGTTCCTCTCTACAAATGTAATGTTGAGGCTTTATAAGGCACTGGTCATTTGGAGTATTTGAGCCCCATATCTGAGGAGAGACGTGCTGGCATTGGAGAGGGTCCAGAGGAGGTTTTCGAGATGATCCTGGATATGATTGCGTTAACGTACGAGAAGCATTTGAAGGCACTGCGCCTGTACTCGCTGGAGTTTAGAAAGATATGGGGTGGGGGAATCTCACTGAAACATGGAACAATGAAAGGTCTGGATAGAGTGGATGTGGAGAGGATGTTTCCATTGTGGGAGAGTCTAGGACCAAAGGGCACAGCCTTCAAATAAAAGGACGTATCTTTAGCAAGGAGATGAGGAGGAATTTCTTTAGCCAGAGGGTGGTGAATTTGTGGAATCTATGGTCACAGAAAGCCATGCGCGGCGGTTAAGTCATTGGATATTTTTCAACCAGAGATTTTTCAGGTTCTTGACTAATAAGGGTGTCAAAGGTTACGGGGACAAGGCAGGAGAATGGGGTACAAAAGGGAAAGATAGATCAATCATGATTGAATAGCGTACTCAATGGGCCCAATGGCCTAATTTGTGCTCCTATGACTCGTGAACTTATGAATTTAACCAGTTTTTCATTCCTGACACTGACAGGCCCGTACCAGCCAATAGATGTCAGATCTATCAGGAGCACAATGAACAATATGGCTGTGCTTTCATATGACAAAACTATTCAAATTGTTCAAAACTGCAAGGAGTCTTCTTACAAAGCAAGTTGATATTTTCGAACAAGTATGACCACTTGAGTCAGGGAAGCAAGCCTGGCTGGTGATAGCATGGTCTAAATCAGAGGAAAGAAAGTGTATGAAGTTTTTGAAAATGAAGAATTTAAGACAAATCCTTGGATACACAACAAACTACAGGTGCTGAAATCTTGAGCAAAACACAAAGTGCTGTAGGAACTCAACAGGTCAGGCAACATCTGTGGAGGGAATGGATAATCAGTTTGAAGAAGGGTCCCAACCTAAAACGTACTCTCCGAGTTTGCCTTGTTCCCCAGCTTGGTAAATCCAGGAACAGCACCGTGAAGAGCAAGATAGCCCAGGTCCAAGATTCCAGCATCAACATAGAGAATAACACACCATAGCTTCAGGAAGTTGGGAGTCGCAAGGTAGTAAACAAAGGTCTGTGAAATCTATTGCCAGCCTAGTTTTGATGACAGATTGATTGGACTGATTGGCCAAAGTATGATCAAGTCTGACTGAGATTAGCCGTTCTAGCTATTTTTATTGCTCAGTCCATGTTACTTCGCATGTTTACCCCTAGCAAGAATCTGTTGTTAATATATTACAAATAAAAACATTATAATAGCTATTTAAAAATTAATGATCCAACCTACATATAGGATTGTGCAAAATGAGTCCAACACATCTATTTTTGGGTTTCATAAAATTTCTCCTGTCTTTTAGTTAAATTGAGTAAAGCACATTTGATAGTTTACAGTGAAATTCTAGTGCCCAATGTATGAGTAGCCACTCAGACTAAGAAAGTTTCAGGGTTGATAAAAAAATGTCATTTACATAATACTTTTAACACAGGAACACGTCCCACGTATTTTGAAAGGTGTTTATCCAAGTACATACTCAACATCTTCAAAAGTATGTAAATAATGCATTTCTTTCCATTGTGCATCACAGGAGTTCTGCATCTTCTAAGATTTCACTTTAGAGAAGTTTTATTAAACCAAACTCCATCTTACTCCAAGTCTTTTGTTTTAATTATTCATTTTTGTGGATCTGGATGTCGCTCGCAAGGTCAATGGTTGCCTTTGAGAAGTGGTGGTGAGCCACCTTCTTCAAAATGCTGCAGTTCTTCTCACAAAGGAATTCTCGCAATACTTCTTGGTGGGGAGTTCAGGATTTAGCTCCAATGATGATGAAGAGCCAAGCAATTTTATGATGTCTGAATTTGATGTCCAGATCTGGTTTTATTCTTTCATTATTTCAATGTGATCCTTGTGATACAATAATCAGCCTGCTAGACGAATTTAGAGGGCATTCAAGAGTCAACCATATTATAGATCCACTACAGACAAGACCTGAAATGCTGGAGTAACTCAGCGGGGCAGGCAGCATCTCTGGAGAGAAGGAATGGGTGACTATTTTGGTGAAGACCCTTCTTCAGAGGCAAAACGTTACCCATTCCTTCTCTCCAGAAATGCTGCCTGTCCCACTGAGTTACTCCAGCATGTTGTGTCTATCTTCAGTGTAAAAAAGCATCTGCAGTTCCTTCCTGTACAGACCAGACCTGGTCAGGACATGAGTGAACCAGTTGGTTTTTACGACAATCTAGTGTTATGGTCATCAGAATAATATTTGTTTTACTTTGAATTCCATATTATTAACTAAACTTGAATTCCGCAGTTGTCTTGTTGGATTTTATATTTCCATGTTTGGGCTTATTGTCCAGATCTCTGTATTACGTATAAAATAATTTAATTGCTGCACCGCCACCCACGTATCCTAAAAAGTCTTATCAAACTAAATATTTCTGTATCCACACCATTTCAAAAGAAGATTGCCTACCTATTAATCTCAATTATAATGTTGGGGTCTTGCAAGATATACTTGAGAAAGCCATACTATGTAATTGTCAAGTAAAAGTGAGTGTATTTTATAAATAATTAATTTTATGTTAACTCCCCTAGGAAATCCTGAGGATGTGATCAGTATCACAAGATTATTTTCAAGTATTTATCTGCAGTATGAAGCAAATAGCAAGGCCGTTTGATAATTAAACATATAAACAGATTATGCAAAAATATTTGCTGTGATTCCAAAACACTGTTTAAAGTTTACATTGAGAACATGCACCCCTTTATCTCAGTTCAATATGTGGTACATTTTATGCTCTCTTCTGTTTCAGTTCCTGATAACTGCGGCATATTTTACATAATTTGGAAATAAATTATCCTTATCTAATTACAGCAACAAGCTAACATTTAATGCAAACACAAGGAAGCACTGCATATTAGAATTAAATTAGCACAATTTCATTTAATTCAGAACAAAATTAAAGAGTTCAAGCAAAAAACTACAAAGACTTTGGCCAGAAAATGGAACAAATCAAAAACATTTCATTGATAGTTCTAAAAGTTTATAGGACCTTAGTGATACAATGTTATTGACAATACAGAAGTTAATCTGGACAGACTTGCATATGCAACAAGATGAAGATAACCTAATTTATTTCACTTGCAGTAAGTAACAAATAAATGTTGGACATAACATCAAGAGAATGCCAATTAGGCTCCACCTCCATCCTCTTCTCCGCTACGTGATGACTGCATTGGTGCTGCCTTATGCACCCATGCAGAACTCATCAATTTCATCAATCACCGCATACTTCCATCTTCCTCTCAAATTCATGTGGACCATTTCTGACACCTCTCTTCCCTTTCTTGATCTGTTTCCATCTCGGGTAACAAATTATCCACTGATATCTAGAACAAACGCATTCAATCCCACAGATCCTTTATTCAACATCAATCACACTAGTTGCTGTTCACTTTCATTCCAGTCCTTGTAACTTTCATTTGTTAGCCGCTAAGGACAGTGGAAGCACGCCCTGTGCTGCAATATCTTCAGCAGATAGGAGCAGATGGGAACCAACATACTAGACAATGTCCACACTGGGTTAACTTTAAACATTGAAGTGCTTGTTTATAAGATATTGTACACAGCAACATAATTTCCAATGCAAAAATATATACACCTTAAATGATAAATCAGGCGTGAAAGCATACCATATTCCATCATTTTACTTGCTAGTGCTGTGGTGCCCCCCCAGTACAGAATACTATGGGAATCCTCACAGTAATTTATGGACCATATAGTGTTCACCAAAGCAGCAAGAATATGGATGTATTCTTCACTCCCTTTCCTAGAGGCATTGTTTCCAAAGCACCATGTTATGCTCCATCTTACACTAAATGAATAGCAGAGGGCGACTTTCAGACATGCTACTCACAAGTCCACCACCAGGAGGTGTGAGAGAACTTTAGTTTTCCAGTGTTTTGTTTTTCACTGATATATTATATTTTTCTTTCTCTCTTCTTCCCTTTGCATTCCCCTTCTTGTTTACATGTCCCCCAGAGAGACCATCCAGGATTGAAAAATCTTCACTCCCCCAACCAATCAGTATCATGTACCACACGTGTCATTCCGTCTTTCTTGGTCAGCACAAACATTCCCTTTGTTCTTTCCATGCTTCCCACTACTCTTCAAATTATTTCTAGTGTATTTCTGATGAGCAGACATCAAACTGAAACTGTCTCTCTCCTCAGAAGCTGCTTGAGCTGCTGAATGTTTCCACCATTCTGCTTTCATTTCAGATTTCCAGCATCTGCAGTTTTGTTTTGCTTTTGGAGTGTGAGATCATGGGGATTGACAATTTAAAACAGTGCACATTCTTTGGAAAGAATCTCATCATAAATATCCCAAAGATTATCACATCAAAGATCAAGACCAGCATATTCTAGTAAGGAGAAGGGACACGGTTGGCAAGATAGGGAACGTGATGACGAGAGAAGTAGTAAATTTGGTCAAAAAGAAAAAAATGATGCATATTTAAGGTCAAGGAAGTTGAAATTAGTCATGGCTTTTGAGGAATATAAAGAAAGCAGGAAATAATTTAAGCAGGGAATTAGGAAGGGCCATGAAATGTCCTTGCAAATAGAATTAATGAGAATCCCAAGACTTTTTCTGTATGTATTAAAAACAAGAGGGTAGCTAGGGAGAGGATAGAACCACTCAAGAATAGAGGGAATTTCTACTTTGAGCCAAAGGATGTAAGTGAGATACTAAACAAATACTTTGCATCGGTATTCGCCAAGGAGAAGGACATGGAGAATAGTGGGATCAGTATTGTGCATACTAATATGTTTGACCATTTGAGCAAGGAGGAGGTGGTGTTTGATCTCCTGAAGAACACTGTGAATAAGCCCCAGGGTCTGATGGGATCTATCCCAGTTTATCGAGAAAGGCAAGAGAGGAGATCGCTAGAGCCTCAACAAAGATCTTTGTATCCTCTCTAACCACCAGCAAGGTCCCAGAGATCAAGAGAGTAGTCAATGTTGTTCCTTTGCTTAAAAAGAGAAATAAGGATAATTCAGGAAACTATAGAATGGCGAGCCTCACATAAGTGGCAGGAGAGCTACTGGAAAGGATTCTTAGGAATAGCATTTACATGCATTGGAACAGAACTACGAACTGTGTTGTTGTGCTAGGGACTCTTGGTTGCACCAGGGACTTTGGGCTTTTGATTTGCACTAATATTGCTTTGTTTTTAATTTATTGAACTTAAAAAAAATTGTTTTATGAATACTGTGTTTATGTACCTAGTATGCTGCATGTAAGAATTCAATTTTCAATAGGTATGACAGTTAAACACACTTGACACATGAGAATGGGCTAACAACAGGCAGTCAGCATGGTTTGTCCAAGACATGTTATGCCTTACAAAGTTGACTTGAGTTTTTTGAGGAGACAACGGAGGTGAACGATGATTAGGAAGGATGTAGAGGCTTTGGAGGACAGAAGAATGCTGTCCAGGATTAGATGGCATTAGCTATACAGAGAAATTGGACAAACATGGATTGTTTTCTCTGGACGCTTGGAGGCTGAGAGGAGACCTGACAGAAGTAATAATTTCATTGTTCCATTTTCAGTACATATGGCAACTAAACATTTTAAATTATGGTAGCCACAGATCAGGTAGCAATCACTGGGGCGCTGCACTGACTGCGGCCTGTTTGTTTTTCCTTTTTTAAAAAATTTTTTAGACAGTTTAAAGTGTGTTTTTTTGGGGAATCTTTGACTTTTATATGTGGGGGAGGGAGGCACGGTAAGGGGGAAACTAACTCCCAGTCGCTTCCTGGCGGGGACGTGACTATTTCTCCGAGTCGCGTCCTCGCCCCCCACCTCGCGGCCTACCTCCTGGATTGGAGCGGCCTTTCCTGCTGGTGACCGGGAACCGGACCAGAGCCGCAACAGCGGCGGCGCTGGAGTCACCGCGGAGCGGGCGATACCTACCTGGGTCGCCGTTGGAGCTCCGGAGCGTTAGGCCGCTGCTCCAACATCGTGGAGCTCTGGTTTAGAGAGGACAAAGGGCCCCAGGACGTCATCATGGAGTCCTGGGGCCCTTTGCCGAGGGCCTCCAGCATTGCATCTCCACCCGGCGCGGCCAGTGGACTTTGGGAGCCGCGGACTCAGGTAGGAGGGGGCCGACTCGGGGTCCAGGCTGCTGAGGACGTCTCCCAGCCCCGACGTCGGACTTACGTCACCCCGGGGAGTGGGCCTGAACATTGGGCCGTCCGTAGCGGCAACAGCGGAGGGCTCGGGGAGGCCCTGACCATGGGTGAACATTGGGGAGCATCGGGAAGAGACTGACTTTGGTGCCTTCCCTCACGGTGGGAAATTTTGATCCTGCTGTGAGGGGATGTTTTATGTTGAATTTCTGTCTACTCTGTGTTGTGTTCTTTATTTTTGGCTGTATGGTGACTTCATTTCACTGTGCCAATTGGCACATGTGACAAATAAAATCTATCTGTATCTGTATCATCTGTAATCAAGAGTCTTCTCCCCAGGGTGGGAATGTCAAATACTAGAGAATATATTTTTAAGGTGAGAAGGGCAAAATGTAAACGAGATGTTCGGGGCAATTGTGTGTTTTTTTTACACAGGGTCTGGTAGATGCTTAGAATTGGTTACCAGCGGTGATGGTTAATGCAAATATGATAGTGGCATTTAAAGTGCTTTTAGAAAGGCTTATCAATGTACAGATAATGGAAGGACATGGCTCACATGCAGGCAGAAGGAATCCATTTAATTTGACATGATGATTGACACAAACACTGTAGGCCAAAGGGCCTGTTCCTATGCTGCACTGTTTTCATATCTCTTCTTGTTTTTTGTTAAGCTAGATTTTCTGAGTGCTGAAACTGTAATGTCAACCTTGATTACAGGATGGCGTAAATAAAATGATGGAAAGTAGGTTTGCCTTGAGGCATGTTTGAAATCTCTTGGCAAAAAATTGAGGAGTACAATTGGTAGAAATAAATATTTTATTGAATAGACAGCAAAAAACTGTCTGCAAAAGGTGTGATTTGTTGTAGTACCTAGAGTGAGAAGACTGTAATTCCATAAGGTATCCTGCAAATCTGAAACAAACTCATATAACCTTAGCCAGTAATGGCATCATACTTAAAGCCACTGTATAATCTCATTCAAATTCCTGCCAAGGATTGCATTTACCAGATGGATGATCGTGAACAGCAACAAGCCTCTACGCATGCCGTAGGTTTTTATTTATTTCTTGACTGTTCTCAAAGCGGTCTGAAAAAGAGCAGCTCATACTGTGGCAGGCTTCAAGATGCCCTACCTTATTTTGTGCTATTACATTGGGTTCCGTACAACAAGTATTCAATACACAGAGATACATTCAAAATAATGAAAATGATAAAAAACAAACACTGGACTACTAATCTGATCACTTTGGATACTGACCAATTTGTTTCTGAATTATAAAAAAGTTTGATTAATTATTGAGGAGACTTGTTCCACCAGGAAATCTGCAGTATCAACTTGTCCTCAAGGTGAACTCCCTCTATCTGAATTTTAGTTTAGACTAAAATATAAAATCTACTTTTATTGGTATTCCTTCTGACTTAGTGGGTATGGAAACTGCTCATCATACTAGGAAGCCATTTATGGTCATCCTCAATTCCTGGTCTCAGTTAGCTGATCTTAACTGGGACATGCAGCGGGAGTGCTACAATTAATACTGTATGTACTGTTTACAGTCAAACTTCTTTCACTTGTTTATTCAGCACAGGAAGGGTTAAACAGAGGATGCATATTAACCAACTCTGATTTCCATTCCCATATTTTCAATAGTCAATTACTCTTGTTTCTGTTTTGTTTTGTTGGTGCTCCACTCCCTTTCCTGCTGGACATATACAGGAAGAGTATCAGCAGAGCCTTCTCCATCATCAAGGACCCCTACCACCCATCGCATCACATATTCTCCATCCTGCCATCTGGGAAGAGGTACAGGAGCATCAGCTACAAAACCAGCAGGATGCTCCTCAGCTTCTTCCCGCAGGCTATAAGACTGATAAACGGACTTTGCCCCCTGCCAAAGTATCGCGCACCAACCTGGACACATTGAAGCAGAGCCATTGTCGTGCCGCTGCCGATTGGAACTCATGATATGTATTTTTATTTTTATTTCTATTTATTTTTTACCGCACACTGAATGGACACTGTTTGAGCAACGTTTTTTCGTTTCCTCTGGGTATGTAAGTACTCAGGAAAAATGATAAAGAAATACAATACAGTACCTGATATTGCCCGATTGATCTGGGTTATAGCAGTAATACAGCCAACCAGACAGAAACAAGAACACTGCCCCAGTCATCAGGATCTGCATCTTACTACCACTATCACTTACATAATTCTTTACTAGATAGAAAATATGGTTGACAAATGCCAAGTAACACTGAGCAAATTAAAAATTTGGAAATATACATATGTGCAAACAAATAATTGATTGTTAAATTGGTTCTGTTGGAAAAGTGTTTTGCTTTATTGAATTACTCTGATTCATGACTGCCAATCACACCTATGTTAACAAATCCTAAAAGTGATTCTTGTGAAAAAAAAACTGCATCTAAAACTTATCACAATAATCTACAGAGATTATTGTGATAATAACCGATAACTAGTAAAATCAGTGTGGAAATTTTACAGCAGAAGAGTAAAGTCTGTACACACACTTTTTCTTAGCTCTCTGTCAGTTTTTTTTAGGTAACAATTCTGAATATTTAAGAAAGAATGAATAAATTGCTTGTTAATGGTAATTAGTTTCTCCTTCTGAGGCAGTCCTCAGGATTGAGACTGGCCTGTTTTTGTGGGGCACTGAAGTGACTGATGAGTCCAATGGACTCTTTTAAAGATTGGCCTTGCAGGGTAGATATGAGATTTGAAGGGCTTCTATGTTTGCAATGTATGAACTTAAACTTCTCAAGACCTGCCCGAATGCTCCTTCTCAACTTCGAATGGTTACATGCCAGACGCTCCCAAGATTCAGTTCTGATGTCGCATTTTTCTTTCATGGAGGTTTGAGCTCATCCTAGAACCTTTTTCTTAATCTCCCTATAAATCAATTTTAATTATTATTGTTTCAGAAGTCCTGTGTCAAGCATTTGAATTACGTGATCTGCTCAACGTAGGTCAATTAATATTGTGGGTCCTCTGTGCTAGAGATGTTGGTCTGGGAAATGGGGAGAGAGAGGGGGAGGAAGAGTGAGAGAGATGCACACAATTTTAACACCCTTTTATTCACGGATTTTCAGAATTTTCCCTCAGATTTACAGACCATGAAATGGCAAGGGAGCAGTCCATGAGGGTGAAATCCCTAACAAGTAGAACCAGTTACTGACACCTTCATCAACAGCTCAATATCTGAAAGTTACCCGTTAGATTCAGTTTGTGAGAGCAATACGAGTAGTGATTCACTCTCATCCCGATTAAACAAATCCAGAGCAAGAAATGATTAAATATAATAGAGACAGTAGGCCTGCTGCTGAAAAGCATTGAAATTTGGACCCTGCCAAGAACAAACCTCATGAGAATGTAAAGCGTGTGAACACAATCTCAAATCGAAATGAATTATAAAGTACAAATATCTGGAGGAATTTCAAATTTGCCATTGTTTCATGGAGTAGATACTGGAACTCATTCCCATTTTTAATACATTTCTTATTACTTGAGGACAAGCAAATGAGTACTTCACTCATTATTAAGTCAAAGTTAATCAAGTTATGTATTACATGCTGGTTTGTAGGAGCTAGTTTTGCATAAGGTTAGTGCTCCTTATCTCCTGCTCCTAAAGAACAACAGTGACTATGCAGCATATGTATTTCAGAGGGGGCAAATGCTTTGGGAGGCTCTGAAGCCATGAAATGTGGATAAAGAGGAATTTGTAGATGCAGTGTATTTGGATTTCCAAAAGATATTCTGAGGGATAGGATATACAGGCATTTGGATGGGCAAGGGCTGATTAGGGATAATCAGCATGGTTTTGTACGTGGGAGGTCGTGTCTCACAAATAATATTGCTTTTTGTGAAGACGTGACCAAAAAGGTTGATGAGGGCAGAGCTGCAGATGTTGTGTACATGGACTTCAGTAAGGCGTTCAACAAGGTTCTGCATGGTAGGTTGCTCTGGAAGGTTAGATAGCATGGGATCCAAGGAGAGATAGCTGAAAGGATAGCAAATTGGCTCCATGGAAGGATGTAGACAGAGGGTAATGGTGGAAGGTTGCTTCTCGGACTGGATGCCTGTGACTAGTGGTGTGCCTCAGGGTTCGGTGCTAGACCCATTACTGCATGTCAACTACATCAATGATTTGGATGAGAACATACTGTACAGGGCAAGATTAGCATGTTTGCTGATGATACAAAAGTTAGTGGTTTTGCAGATCGCGAAGATGGTTGTGAACGATGGCAGCAGGATCTGGGTCGATTGGCCAGGTAGGCAGAAGAATGGATGATGGAATTTAATACAGAGAAGTGTGAGGTGTTGCATTTTGGAATGTTGAACAAGGGTAGGGCCTCCACAGTAAATGGTAGGCTCTGGGTAGTGTTGTAGAGCAGAGGGATCTAGGAGTACAGGTGCATGGTTCCTGTACTCCTCGCAGGTAGATAAGGTGCTCAAAAAGGCTTTTGGCACTTTGATCTTCATCAGTCAGAGTATTGAGTATAGAAGATGGGAGGTCATGACACAGTTGTACAAGATGTTGGTGAGACCGGATTTAGAAAATTGTGCTCATTTCTGGGAGCCATGTTATAGGAAAGATATTGTTAAGCTTGAAAGGGTTCAGAAAAGATTTACGAGGATGTTGCCAGGATTAGAGGGTGTGAGCTATCGGGAGATGTTGAGTAGGCTGGGTCTCTATTCCATGGAGCACAGAGGGTGAGGGGAGATCTTATAGAGGTATACAAAATCATGAGAGGAATAAAATCATGAGAGGAATAGTCTTTCGCCCAGAGTAGGGTATTCGAGGATCAGAGGACATAGGTTCAAGGTGAAGGGGAAAAGATTTAATAGGAATCTGAGGGGTAACAGAGGGTGGTGGGTGCATGGACAAGGTGCCAGAGGGAGGTAGTTGAAGCTGGGATTATCCCATCATTTAAGAAACAGTTAGACAGGTACATGGATAGGACAGGTTTGGAGGGATATGGGCCAAGCGCAGGCAAGTGGGACTAGTGTAGCTGGGACATTGTTGGCCGGTGTGGGCGAGTTGGGCCGAAGGACCGGTTTCCACACTGTATCACTCTATGACTCTATGAATCTAAGAGGAATTTGTAGATGCAGAGTATTAAGATTTCCAAAAGGTATTTGATAAGAACCCTCCTAATAGGTTACTGCACAATATAAGATTACACAGGTTGGGTTAATATATTGGCATGGACAAGGGTGTGGCTAACTAGGAGAAAACAGAGACCCAGAGATACATGGGGTCATTTTCTGATTTACAATTATTATTTACGGAGTGCCACATGGACCAGTGTTGGGTCCTCAACTATGTACAATCTATTTTGATGACAGATGAAGGGACAGAATGTAATGTTGCCACATTGGCTAATGTTTCAAAAATAAGTAGGTTAGCAAGTTGGGAGGAGGTTACAATGAGCCTGCAAAGGGTCACAGATAGGTTAAGCAAGTGGGCAAGAAGTTGGCAGATTAAATATAATATGGTAAAATGCAAGGTTATTCACTGAATCAAAATAGAAATTATAATTTAAACAGTGTTTGTCTTTAAAAGGTTTAAGTACATCGGTATCATGGGCGCTAGTACATGAATAACAAAGCATTAGCATGCAGATAAAGCTATTAAGAGGACTAGTTGAATATCAGTCTTTATTGCAAAGGGTATAGAGTATAAGAGAGATTTTAAATCAACATTACTAGGCACTAGTGAAACAGTGCCAGGAATATTGCATGCATTCCTGGTGTACACATTTAAGGAAACATGTACTTTCTTTGGAAGTAGAGCAGAAATACTGGATTTGATTGTTGGGGCGAAGAGGTATGAAGAAAAGCTAAGCCATTTGGGCCTAAACTCATTGGAGTACAGACAATGAGAGAAGATCTTGTATGTGGGCATAGTATTAGAATAAGAGGGTAACTGACCGAGATGGGAAGAACTGTTCCTCGCAGAAGATCATGAACTTTTGGAATAATATACCCCAGATCCCCGTGAAAGCAGAACTATTAAATATATTTAAAAAGGAGATTAACAAACCTTTAAACTACATGAGAATCTTGGGGATATGGGAGCGACAGGAGATATGGGAGAGACTGGGCAAGTAGTGTTGTTGCCAAGCCAGAGCAGCCATAATGTTAATGAATGGCAAAGTGGGCTCAAGGGACCAAATTATCTCCAACTTCTGGTTCTTATCAAAAGGTGTTACATTATTGCTATTTTTCTGTTGATTAGTATTCAGTAATTGATTAGTAATTTCACAGTGGTAAAATATCCTTCTCAGTTGGCTTTCCAAATGCAGATGGCTTAATGGAGAGAAATTGTTTAAGGACTTGGTGAATTGGCTTCACTTAGCCATGGTGCAATTATATTTAGACTAGGATTGGTGGCAAAGGTCCAATTGGACAGAGTTCTTCTTGCAGCTCCTGGCTTGCTCATGAGTCATACTGGGTGTAAATTGGCAGTTCTGTAATTCTGTCCAATGTCAAGTAACCCAAATTATGTAAATAAAGTCCAATCTCACTGAAGTGAGGCCATGTGATTCAAATGCTGATTTCCTGAAATCTATCAACCACAAATCATCAACTGTAAATTGTGTGCAGTTCTGGTCGTCCCATTATAGGAAGTAGTGGAGTCTTTGGAGAGGGTGCAGAAGAGGTTTACCAGAATGCTGCCTAGAATAGAGGGTATTAGGTACAAGGGAGAGGATGGACAAATTGGATTGTTTTCTCTGGAACGCTGGAAGTTGAGGGAAGCTCTGATAGAAGAATATAAAATTATGAGAGGCAAAGATAGGATAGACAGTCACGACTTTTTTTCCCCAGGATGAAAATATCAAAGACTGGAGGGCATTAGTTTAAGGTGAGAGGAGCAAAGTTTAAAGGAGGCAAGGAGCAAGTTTTTTTCCCTACACAGAGAGTGGTGGGTGGCTGGAACATGCTGTCATGGGTGTTGGTGGAGGCAGATATGACAGTGTTTTTTAAGTGGGATTTAGTTAGGCACATGGATGTACAGGGAATGGAGGGAGATCTTGTGCAGGCAGATGAGATTAGTTTATCTTGGCATCATGTTTGGCACAGTTCTGTGTTCTGTACTGTTCTATAATCTAGGTCCTAAAGATTTATTACGTCTTTGCAGAGGATGACTGACTACAGTAATGGAGACAAACTTGAGGTACTCAATATGAGCAAAGTGGCTAAAAGGATCTCTCAAAGTATTGTAAACACTTGGAATAAAGATACCACATTTTTAAAATGGAAAATAAGAAATACTTGAAGCATGTCATATTGGGAGAAAATATTAGCACTAGGAATGTTTACAAATTGAGTTATGAATGCAATGGACAAAATTACATCCTTCTAAACTATAACCTTCTATTCTACTGCGATTCCGAAGGATAGAAGCAGCAGAGGAACAAAGTAAATTTGCAAAGCTGTATTACTGCTGCCAATTATTTTTAAACACATTTATAATTATGGAATGGTAATAATACCTGGAATAAATTGAAAATTAATTTCCTAACATGTCGACCTTTACTATGTGTAAAATCACAGCCAAACCCAAACCTAAAGGAGTACCACTTTGGTTCATTCCAGTTTTACTGGATTCAGTCTCTAGATTTAGGCTTCATTTATCAGATACAAACACAATGGTGTAATTATAACTATTTCAGCCCAAACACCTAAATTAGCTTTAGGCTTTTCCTAAAGTGTATAAACATGTTTCAAAGTAAAATACCAGAAACACCAGTAATCTGAAAAGGAACAAGAAAGTGCGGGAATTAGCTAGCAGATCCAACAGCATTTATGATGACCTGAAATGTTAATTCAGTTTCTAATCTCCACAATTGCTGTCTAACCTGTTAATTAATTCCAGCACAACCTGACACACTCTTGCATGAATCAGCATTTAACCAGCTATTGAACTGTTGTGTAAAACGTTTGAGCAACGTTTTGTTTTTGGTTCTGACTGTAAAAAAAATGTAATATATTGGTGATTTTGAACGCCGTGTTGAGCATTTCTCATGAATTTGAAGCATACAATGAAGGTGATCACATAATACTATAAGATAGCAGTCCACGATTTTTCCAGTGATGAGAAAGCAGCGTAGATATAGTTCTAAGTTAAATGTGTATGTGTGCCATACAGGCTTACTTGCTGCTCTTGTCCCAGATGGTAAAAGCACCAGGTTAGCTATTGGTAAATTAGATTTTGAAGTTCTGCTAAAATGTTGGTAGAGGAGGAAATCATCATTGTTGGCGAAGAGATGTAATCAAAACTAGGCTGTTATGTCCTGAATGATGTCAAGCTTTCTGAACATTGCTATAACTGCACTTGTCCAGTATAGTATAGAATATTCCATACATTCCCAATTTATGCTTTATGGACAGTAAAAATGTGTTGTGTATCTTGCTACAGAATGCTCAGCCTTTAATGTGCTCTTATAGCCAGAGTAATTATCTGTATGGTCATGCAGCTTTAAAATCACTAGTGGTGTACATGGTAAGATATTTTAGCAAGACTGTTTATTGTAATGGGAAGCAGTTAGATACTCCTCAATTCATGACTGATACTCCTTCATTTGTATGGCACCAACGTTACTTGCAACATTTCAGCCGAAATAGGAATGCAATTTAGTTATTTCTGTACACCGGCACTGACACCCTCATCACTTGATCCTTACTTGAAAAGAAAGGTAATTAGTCTCTTACTCAAAGCATGACCACTCATTGCCATCTCCTCCAGTGCTCCTTCCCTCCCTTTGTGCAGTAGTAGGCAAGGATTTTGTCTACATTCTGGCCAAGCTGCGAAGAATTTTCTTTGCATTGTACAGGAATACATCTCCACAGTAATCCAGGCATTAAAAGCATTGCTCTAATACGGTAAAGTGGTACAGTACAGGAGCCAGACAGTAGACATATTTGCCAGAAGAGACAGGAGGAGAATCAGATACTATCTGCATTATTTTGTAGAACATGACTCTTATTGGAAGAATACATTGTGGTGTACTGAGTAAGGAGCCAGGTGTAAAGACAACTACATTGATTCCCCATCAGACATCCATTGGACTGGAGTGATGGCTGAAATGTAATGGGTAGGAACGAATTGCAGATGCTGGTTTAAATCGAAGAAAGACACAAAATGCTGGAGTAACTCAGCGGGACAGGCAGCATCTCTGGAGAGAAGGAATGGGTGACGTTTCGGGTCAAAACCTTTCTTCAGGCTGATGACAGGGAAGTGGGCAGGACAGAGATAGAATGTAGTCAGAGACAGTAAGACTGGTGGGAGAACTGGGAAGGGGGAGGGGGTGAAGAGAGTGGGAAAGCAAGGGCTGTTTGAAGTTAGAGAAGTCAATGTTCATACTGCTGGGGTGTAAGCTACCCAAGCGAAATATGATGATCTGTTCCTCCAATTTGCGCTGGGCCGCACTCTGACAATGGAGAAAGCCCAGGACAGAAAGGTCATATTGGGAATGGACGGGGGAGTTAAAGTAGTGAGCAACCGGGAGATCAGGTAGGTTAAGGCAGACTGAGCAGAGGTGTTCAGCGAAATGATTGTCGAGCCTGCTCTTAGTCTCACCGATGTACAGATGTTGACACCTGGAACAGCGGCTACAGTAGATGAGGTTGGAGGAGGTGCAAGTGAACCACTGCCCCACCTGAAACGTCTGTAGGGGTCCTTGGATGGAGTCGAGGGTGGAGGTAAAAGGGACAGGTGTAGCATCTAGTGTGGTTGCAGGGGAAAGTACTGGGGAGGGAGTGGGAAGGGACAAGTTGACCAAGGAGTTGCGGAGGGAACAGTATCTGCGGAAAGCAGAAAGGGGTGGAGATGGCAAGATGTGGCCAGCAGTGGGATCCTGTTGGAGGTGGCGAAAGTGTTGGAGGATTAGATGCTGTGTGCGACGGATGATGGGGTGGAAGGCGAGGACAAGGGGGACCCTGTCATAGTCAGTAGGGCTCCCGTAGATTTTGTTGCACTCATCGTAACAACCATCTGGATATATTGGCACAAAACTGGCACAATTAAGTCCACAAAGATACCATGGCACAGAAACAGGGAATGTATTAATCCCTGCAGCACTGAGATGGAATCAGTACCAGTGAAGCTCTGGTGATCCACTACCTGCAGCTATCTACTAGGGGGAAAATAGTTTCCTTTGATTAAATGGCCTCAGCAACCGCACTGAGAACCATTTCGTGGAGATAACATTTTTGTTTCCAATTCTGGAGGGAGGCAGAAACAGAAAAACCTAAAGTCATATGGCTGATCACTAATTATGCCTTTGTTTCTCTGCTAGAAAATGATTGGTGTGTTTCGCTGAACAGTGTTGGCTATGTAACTACAATACGTAACTACTTCTAAATCTTTGGGAAGATCTAAAATCATGAAAAGGCACTATGTAAATGTAATTTTTCTTTCATGATTCATAGAAACAGATTTTTGTTAACTAAACCATCTCACAGAAACGCAGATATCAATTCAACATGTGAAATAAGAAAGGATAGCAGTTACAGTAACTCAAGTAGAATAATGAAACGATTTTTCCCATAGTAATAAATGTTCATTTCTGCAGTTATCAAGTATTGCACACTCCTTCCTAATTTACACTAACTAATTTGTTTTTTTAATCTGCAAACTATCCATCAATTCACTCAAACAAACATTTCCTGCATTTGATGCTAAATTCAGTGTTCTGGGAAAGTAATAAGACAGCTGGAAGCAATTACATTGCCTACAATTTTAAAACTAAAAGATTTGGACTGACGAAACAGTATTTCTTTTGTTATTCAGATAAGTGGTTTCTCCTTGAGCAAATCCCAAACTACCTGTCTGCAATTCCAAGGGGAAGCTACATAAAACTATATCAGTAAGGGAGTACACACACAACCCACCCTCACCTCAGGATATCAAAATAAGCCATTAACATCACAAAATACTTTTATCAGAGCTCTGCAGCTCGCCCATAAGTTAACATGAGACAAACGTAAAATAATAATGATGGCAACAATTAATTTGTAACTTTGATAAGATTGCAAATTTTGACAATAATAACATGGATTAAATGTTCATTTGTCCTTAAAAACATCATGCACCTTTAGTTCTCAAGTAAATTATTACTATAAAACATGCTATGTGTTCAAAGAAAAAATGTTATTTGTGGTGAGTTACAATAGTTAAACATTGATGAGTTAAGAGGCCCAAATAATTTATCTGTATTCTCTCAACCTAGAAATGTATCTAATGTACAAAAAATGTTACACCATTTTTATTTTATGCACATTATTTAACACATACATAATTATTTTCACTTCTGGCTTACTGGAGCCAAAGGGATTGTTTAGATTAGTCCCCGAATCCTCATCTTTGTCCACTGAACCTTCCTATTAAAATGCAAGATGTAACTGTTGTCCATTTTTTATTTTTCCTTCCACCATCCTGGGCCCCAATTAATCATTCTTAATAAAACAAATTACTTCTTCCATATTTAGTATGTGGTATTCACTGCTGCCATTGTGGCCTTCTCTACCTAATGTAAACTGCATGCCCACTTTGCAGCACATGTCTTTTCTCTCTGTAAATGAGACTCCAAAATTACATAATCTGTTCTCCAACTCTCTGACCCATGACCAAATTTCTGTCCTTAGCCTCTTAGACCTCAACTTCAAGTTGGACATTTTACAACCATTGGAACCAACACAAGTTCAACAATTTCTGATAACAGAACAGCTACCTTTACTGACACTTCCTCAAATCACATCTCAATTATTTTTTTAAAATCAGAGACTATTGGCCTCACTGACAAAAATCGCCATTTAATACCCATTCTAGCTAATTTTGCAGCAGAAAGCATGAATAATTAGAACTTAACTGATTTAAAATTGATACAGTCAGGCCATATGAATAAGTACTCTGAGCTCAGCTTTCAAGTAAACATACCTTTACTTTTACAACTGCTGGTGAGTATCTCAGGACATGGCAAACTGAAAGAATCACATTGTGCTTCATGCACGCAGCAACAATTTCCTTACAATCATCAACAGTTACCTGGAAGAAACAAGATCAACCGAGTTATTTGAGAAATTGTACTCTAAAAGAAGTTTACATCCTCAGAAACGTTCATAGTTCATGGAGCAGAATTATGCCATTCAGCCCATCGAGTCTACCCCACTATTCAATCATGGCTGATCTATCTTTCGCTTTCAACCACATTCCCCCTGCCCATAACTCTTTACACCCATACCGATCAAGAATCCGTTAATCTGCATCTTGAAAATATCCAAAGACTTGGCCTCCACCGCCATCTGTGGCAATGTTAGGAAATAGAGGAGGGTAAAAAAAAAAACTGCTGCCTAATCACACAAGGTGAATATTTCAGATTAAGGTGATAATGTGCAAATTCAAGGGTCTGAAAAAACAGATCTTTAAATATTAAGGAAATCAAGGATTACGGGGTTAAGCAGCACTGATCAGCCATGATCTTATTTAATAGAGCGGCAGGTATGAGAATCCAAATGGCCTTAGTTTGTATTTATTTATATCTTAGTTGGAATGCCATTAGTTTTGACATGGTAATTAGTAGCTTGAACAACTTGGCAGGAAAGAAGTGATGCCAGGCTACCTGGCTTGTTTAAGGTTCTGGATGAGATTTTAAACGGAATATGATACGATATAATAAACTTTTTTCATCCCTGGAGGGAAATTGGTCTGCCAATATAGCGGAATATTGTGGAAGCTATTTATCAAACTGGCCTCACTGAATGGATCTACAAAAATCCCATCTCCCAATAACAGAATTTACATGTTGAACTTCATTTACATAATAGTACAAAATTATTGTAATTGGAGATGAAGATACATTTAATTCAAATTTAAGTGAATAGCTTTTCATCTTAATCATAGTTAAGTCAGCTGACCATAAATACCAGTGGGCAGTCACAGGCCAGGCATCATCTGCACTTGTTCTGTGGCTGTAACTACTGGACATGTTCCCAGGGAAAAACTGTCTTTCTTTCCAATGTTTCACCCTCACCTACAATCTGCATTTTTGATCTAACCTGGCCAAGGGTCGTCAATCCTTTTCTTCATCCCTATAATGATTGCTCTTACCTGAAAGGGTTCTGCATACTCTTCTCCAGCCTTCCATTTTACAGCAACTCTCAGAGCCTGCATTTTCTATTCATACCCAGTCTGCACAGTCCCACTGCCAAGTTATTTCAATTCTCTGACCTCCACTTACCTGAATTTATTTCCCCCCCCCCCACCACCCAATTGATTTTTGGCCTCTATAAGGGAGTTCGCTATTCCGAAAAATACAAGGAATCATGGGATTTTGTCAATGGTCACTTGCTATAAAGAAAAAGCGAACAAAGTGCTGGCTGCATAGGCTGTGTATAAATTCTTATCTTTATTCATAATTTATGTGTAAAAATGTATTTAATCTGAGGAAAGGGGGGCCAGGTAGCGGGAGAGCGGGGTGGAACAGCGAGAGAGAAGGGCCAGATTCGTGTGGAACAGGGGAGAGGCTGGACCAGTAGAGAGACATTCTCGGCAGTTGCGCGCACACAGGCCCACGCCTCATCGGCAGCCAGGATCGAACCCAAGTCCCCGGCGCCGCAAGGGCTGCTAAACCACCGCTGGACCGTTCCCGTCCCACCCCCCACCCCGAGTGTCCGATCCCCACCCGGGGGGGGGGGGGTGGCCGGAGACGTCCGGAGCAACCCCAGACTGACGGGACAGCGGCCCGGAGCAGCAGCCCACAGGCCCACAGCCAGCGCGGACAAGAAGCACCAACTCCCGAGGAACCCGCTCCCCGACGGGCTGGGGACCACCAGCCGCGCGCCCTGCCCCAAACAGTGGCCGCCTGCCAACCCCCTCGGCGCCGGCGAAAGCCGAGCACCAGCCATCAACGGTGACACACACAAAATGCCGCAGCAACTCAGCGGGACGGGCAGCATCCCCAGAGAAAAGGAATGGGTGACGTTTCGTGTCGAGACCCTTCTCCAGAGATGTTGCCTGACCTGCCGAGCCACCGCAGCACCCCGTGTGCATGACCGGCAAGGCGAGAGGCGCAGCTGATGGTCCGTGGCCTGCCGGGCAACATCCCCCACAGGAGCGGAGCAGAGCCGAGCCGGAGCCAGCGCCCTCCCCCCCTCGCCCTGCCTGTTCAGGGTTGCCAGACAACCCGGCAGAGCCGAGCTGGAGCCAGCCCCTCCCCACCGCGCCGGCTGCAAGTCCGAGGCCGCCACTGCCCTGCCAGCCCAGGGCCACCCTGGACACCTATGGCAGCCCCCGGACAGGGACGGGACACTCGGGACGGGATGGGGACGGCCCAGCAGTAACTCAACAGCGCTGGGCCATCCCCATCCCGAGATCCGGGTCCGACCCCAACCACGGACGAAACGCAAGTTTTGTGGACGCAATTTCTACAACTAACACATCAGACAAGTTCATAGTTTGCAAGGCACACAACAAACTACCAG
Source organism: Okamejei kenojei (assembly GCA_035221665.1). Taxonomy (NCBI): domain Eukaryota; kingdom Metazoa; phylum Chordata; class Chondrichthyes; order Rajiformes; family Rajidae; genus Okamejei; species Okamejei kenojei. The sequence continues at coordinate 25,800,627 of CM069162.1, forward strand.
AAAACAAGACAAAGAGGAAGCCAGCATTGTTTTTTGCTGTTTTACCAGCTTTGATTATAGCCAGATATTTAATAGCATCTGCCAAATTACAACAGCAAATCCCAGGGTTATGCTGATTTACAGGGATTAAGAGTTTGAAAGGTGACTCCAGATGTCTAGTTTACCAGAGCAATGGAACAATGCATTGTTATTACATGGTATAGTATTCCCCTTCTTATAACACATAATCAACCTCTTTACTGAAAACACAGAATATAGTTGTAATTAATAAAAAACTGGGTAGCAAATATTTTTCTATATAATTTCAAACTAGACTACATGCTGTTATCTGTTTTATCCTCAATAATTCGTTTTTATTCACATGATAAAATTATTCCACGGGAGAAACTGTCAGGCTTCAATTCCAGTGCAAAGCCTCATACATGGCCACTCATAGTAGAGATGCCAGTTCATTTTCTAACCAATACTAGGCAATAACTTTTATCTTTCTGTGATAGAAATGGAGCCGGGTAAAATTGCCTGCATAATTCCAGCTATTCCACTGTAGAGTTCCAAATGCTTTTGAAGAATGAAAGCATTTACATTATTATCCCTTAAACAGGTTTTTTCCCCCCATCTTTCTCCAGATGGTATACTAACTGCAAACATCTAGTTTTATTCTACTTTGCACTTGAGCTGGCCACCAGGGAATATATGAGGATGGGTTTGGTGACTCCCACCCATCTGTTCCATTTGATTTTAGGTATGTTTGTTTAGCTTTAGCTCTGCCTGTCAAACACGTGGGTATTTAGCATGAGAGGATCCAGTCAGGCACCGTTGCTTCAGTAATACAGCAAAGACGGAGGTCTGCCTTATTTTAACAGGTTGAGATTCCTTTAGGATTAGATCCTGGTTGCTTAAAGAAAGTTTCAATTTATTTGTTGAAAGAAAATACTTATTCATGAATTAGATGAATATATTTGAACAAAAATTAAAAAACATAATACAATTAATTTTGTATAATTCCCAAACAGAATTTTCTGTGGAATAAACATTTCAGTATTTCGGAGTAGCCACAGTGAACAAACATCCGAGTTGTGCAACTAGAGATATTAGACGCAGGCTATACACAGTCATGTAGGTGGTCTGGGTGAGTTTCAATCATCATGCTTTGACTTGCCAAGTAAATAGGCTCCCAGTGGTTTATTCTTTTAAGGGGATTTCACATGCTGACTCTTCAAACATTTCAATATTAAAGAAGTGTGGTCTGAGATAAATACCCAGATCAAAGTATTCAGCTATGTTTGAATGATGCCACAGCACACAATGAAATGGGGTTGATGGATTACAGTAAATGGTCATTAATTCCAATGTTCTCCAGCAGAACTTGGAGATACAAGCAGCTGTTGAAGAAGGCTCCCGACCCCAAATGGAGTTTATCCATTTCCCTCCAGATACTGCCTGACTCACCCAGTTCTTCCAACACTTTATTTTTCTGCTCTGGGAAGTATCTTAATAAATAATAATGCAGATGTCAGAAACATTACTTCACCTTGATGAGCCAGCTGAAACCGGTGAACAGATCTCTTTTCGAAGGGAACCCTTACTCAAATGAACCCATGCACTGTGCACAAAAGGCACTGATGAATTCGACACACATTTCTACTTCTCTTGAGATATTTCTGGCTGTCCCTGCATATATCTGGAATATCTTTGCGACCCAGACAATAATTTATAAGGGCAAGGTATAATTCGACTTTGCAAGGAAAATGTAAAATTGTTAAATGCCTTCAGTTGCCAAGGTTGTTGGCACTGGTATTCCCTTCAAAAGACATTTCTGGCCCTCCGTTTCTGCTCGACCAAGATATTGTTTTGATCAAGCCTTTGGCCAGCTTTCCCAAGTAATTCTACATCATTTGGCATAATTTTGATTCTGTTTGATAACACTCCAGTGAAGTGTCTTAAAACATGTACGATGTTAAAAGAACAATGTTATGACACCCGCTGACCCACTCCAGCTTTTTGTGTCTATCTTCAGTTTAAAACAGTGTCTGCAGTTCCTTCCTACACATGTGATGACACCTGTTGTTGTTGTAGGTCTTAGGCTTCCATAGTAGTACCTAATTTATCTTTGGTAAACTAGTGCCCAGTATGGCTGTCATGAAGAAATGAGACACTACAGTAGATGTTCAGTGTTCCTCATCTCTGCCCACAGTAGTTTATAAAAAAATGTTGGATGACACTATAGGGCACTGCTTACTTTGGACATTTCTGGAAGAATTGTAGTTCATAAGTCACAGGAACAGAATTAGACCATTCGGCCCATCAAATCTACTCTGTCATTAAATCATGGCTAATCTCCACCCTATTAATTTGCCTTCTCCCTGTAACCTTTGACACCCTTACTAATCACCAACTGCTTTAAAAATACCCAAGGACTTCCACAGCTATTTGTGGCAACAATTCACAACCCTCTGGCTACAGAAATTCCTCCTCACCTCCTTTCTAAAGGCACGTCCTTATAGTCTGAGGCTGTACTCTCTGGTCCTAGACTCTTCCACACGTGGAAACATCCTCTTCACATACACTCATACCCAGTCCTTTCATTTTTTGGTAAGTTTCAATGGGATCTCCCTCATCTTTCTAAACTCTAGTGAAAACAGGCCCAGAGCTGTCAAAAGCTCATCCTCCCTGGGATCATTCTCGTAAACCTGCTTTTATATTCAAGTCCTTTCAGAATGAATGCTAACATTGCATCCTTACTACCGAACCAATCTGCAAATTAACCTTTTGGGAATTCTGCACCAGCGCTGCCAAGTCCCTTTGCACCTTCAATTTCTGAATCCTCTTCCCATTTAGAGAATATAGTCTACTCCTTTATTTCTAGAACAAAAGTGCATGACCGCACACTTTGCAAAGTTGTATTCCATCTGCAACGTCTTTGCCCACTCTCCCAACTTGTTGAAATAATTTGCAGACTCAGATTTCTCTACACTACCTGCTCCTCCACCTCTCTTTGTATCATCTTCAGATTTGGCTCTAGTAATTTCCAGGTGTTAAATTAATCCGTCTATAATTTATTGGGTTTTGCTTATTGTCTTTTTTGAAGTGAAGAAACATGCATTTTTCTAATTTAAAGCACAGGTTCCTAGATTGAAGAATTTCAGAAAATTATAGTTGAGTATGTGCAAAAAAAATCTTTAAAATCCCAGGATGGAAACCATCTGGCTTTGAGGATTTGCCATCCTTTGGTACCTTTACTTTCTCCATTACCATTTGTTTCATTTAGATTAATTTTAATGGTTCTCTGTTCCAGATTCAATATTAGTTTATTCGAGTTATCCAGATGCTTTCTTTGTTCTTGAATGTAAATACTGGTATAAAATAAATCATTCAAATTGTCAACCATTTCCTTTTTTTAAAATTTACATTGAACGTTCTTATGGAACTCTCCCGATCATGGTCCTCTTCCCAAAACAGAAATATACTTTGTATTAATTTTGAAACCCTTTGCAAGTTTTTTTTTCATATTCACATTTTGTGACTCATAATATGTTCTATCAGGTTTTGTTGTCCCTTGTATTGCTCCAGTCACCATGATCTGCACTTGGTTTTAATTGGTTTTTTATTTTATTTCAGTTATCAGTCATTCCCATGTTGTTTACTTTGACTCTCTTTACAAGACGTTTTACATCCCAAGTATAAAGACAAGGGTGACACCTGCCCCAAGTCTCTGCAAAACTGCCTTCAGTTCCTGCTGGGAGGTAGATATGCAGTAATGATTAAAGCCGACATGCTCTCACACTCTCACCCACTTGGCTGAGATCAGAAATCACTACATGGAAATCACTTGTTTATATTCAACTAATTCTTGGAACAGAACCATATGACTTGCATAATCATTTCGCCTCAACATTTCCCATATATAGAAATTTTAGATTTGATTGAGTTTAGACATAAAACTGCTAGGCATGCTCTCTTCGTCTAACACGATTACATTTTGCTGCATCATAAATATTAACCTGTAGTAATAAAATAGTGAAGACCTACAGCCATGGGTTTCTCCAGCAGGATGTGGTAGCCCTTTTCTGCAAATGCCACTGCTGGTTCCTGATGATTTAAATAAAAATATTTCAGCAAATGGATTACAACCAATAAACTCTAATTTAAGATGCAAACTGTATTAAATAATAACACCATTGTCTGAGACAAGGGAAACAAAGTAGGAGAATAAAAACAATTTCAGTCTCACAACTATCAATCCCCTGTTGTCATTCATGTACTAACATTTAACCTTCTTTATAATCAGCTGCCTAAATCAATGAGTGACAGAGCCAAGTATGTTATGTATGATATCTGGTCTAAAGATATTTAGCTGAATCACTGGCAGACTTCCAAATCAACTTCTACGTTGGCCATAAAATGCTAATTTTAAGAGGACATTTACAAATGAAAAAAACAAAATTTTACAGATTCTGTAAATGGAATAAAGCCTTCACTTCATCTTCGCCTCCACATTTTGTGGAATCTTCTCCAATGTTGCTGCACATCCAGCACTATGGCTCCATCAAATACATCTACTACTCCTCTTTCAGCATTTTGTTCATAACACAACATATTGGTCCACTCCTCAATCATATATTGGACTTGTGATGGCATCTCACCACAAAAAAAGCAATGGGGGAAAACACCCGTCACCTCTCCACTCTGAAGAGTCCCAAACATTTTTTGCATGTGAAACAACAACTTATTCTACTTCTTTCAATTCAATAAGCCACATCCAATGCTCACAACACAGTCCCTTTACACTGGTAAAGCCAAAATTCAGATTGGATGTCCACTTTATAGAAATAATCTGTCTGTTCAGTCCATTACATCCATGATGGTGTTACACACACCAACACCATAGCAGTTAAAGTTTTTAGGCTGGGGGGGTCATTCCCATCTTTACCCAGTGTATCACAGTTGAGCATTAAAGGGTGCTGATTTACTACAGGAATGTTTATCCTTACACCAAAAAGAAAGGTTTCTCATAACCTTTATGATCTTACACTATTCTTTATCCATTGGTCATTCTGTTTGTATTAAGTGAACTGATGATAGTTTACAATACACAATGGACATGATTCTGCTTGTGTACCTTGTGTTGTCTGTCAGGTGTTGCTATGACCACTGCATCTGCAAACTTCTCCCGAGCTGCAGCTCCCCTCCAATCTTCAGCAAAAATCACAAATTTAACAAAAAATATTGATGAAAATCAGATCTAATTAACATTTTGCATTTAAAACAGTTTTATCTGAATTTGCTCACAGAATGCTCTAGATAATTCATTATTCGGTAGGATTCAATGTGATCCCCTCTCATCCTAACTTCCAGTAATTACTAGCCTAGTGCCACCAAACGATCTCATGCGTTAACCCAATCATCCAAGGATCTTTCTCGTAAACCTCCTCCAAACCCTCTCCTACGCCAGCATATTCTTCCCCAGAAAAGGGGCCCACAATTGCTCACACTATTCCAAATGTGGCCTGACCAGCACCTTGGAAAGCACCAGCATTACATCCTTTCTTTGAAATTCTAATCCTCTCAAAATGAATGTTAACATTGGGGCAGAACAGTGGCACAGTAGTAGTTACTGCCTTACAGCGCCGGAGACCAGTGTTTGATCCTGACTACGGGAGCTGTTTCACGGAGGTTGTACGTTCTCCCTCTGACCGCATGGGTTTCCCCTTGGTATTGCGGTTTTCTCCCACATTCCAAAGATATGCAGATTTGTAATTGGCTACTGTCAATTGTCCCTAGTGTGTAGTATAGAACTAGTATATGGGTGATCGTTAGTCGGCGTGGACTCAGTGGACCAAAGCGCCTGTTTACAAGCTGTATCTCTAAACTGAACTAAATGCATTTGTCTTTCTGTCTATGGAATTAACCTTTTGGGAATCCTGTACTAGCACAACCAAGTCCCTTTGTACCTCCGATGTCTATTTCATGATTTTGGGTTGTAAGATACCGAAGTGAAATATGAGAGTGTACCTCCAGATCGTGTGGTCTCACCCTGGAAGTGGAGGACATCCAGGACCGAGAGGTCAGTATGGGAATGGAAAGGGGAGTTAAAATGGTTTGCAATCAGGAGATCCCGTAGACCTTGGCGGACCAAGCGCAAGTGTTCGGTTTACACTTGGTCTTGCTGATGTACAGGAAACCACATTGGGAACACCAAATGCAGTAGATGAGGTGCATGTGCATTTCTGTCTCACCTGGAAGTACCCCTAGGGTCCCTAGATGGAGGTGAAGGAGGTATAGGGTCAGCTGTTACCTCTTCTGCAGAGCAAGTATTTCTAAACACAGAGAGTAACGGGGTCTGGAACGCAAAGCCAGTGGTGAAGGCAAATACGATAGAGGCTTTTAGATTGCCACATGGAATTGCAAAAGAAAATTGACAACAAAAAAAAATGGTCTTTATCCCCTTCCTTTTGCAGATACCAACCGTCTTGTAACTACAATCTCATAACTATAATCCTTATTATTGCTGGTATCACTGTGACCGTCAAATAAAGAAACTAATTTGAACCACCGATTCTGACAGTTTATCTTATTCTCCAGACAAACTATACGTCAACCATTTAGACTTATCAGCAATAATTTTATTTTGATGGAAGTCAATACTTCTAATTTGGAATTCAAGATTCAAGAGAGTTTATTGTCATGTGTCTCAGATAGGACAATGAAATTCTTGCTTTGCTTCAGCACAACAGAATATGGTAGGCATGAATACAGAACAGATCAGTGTGTCCATATACCATTGTATAAATATATACACACATGAATAAATAAATAAATAGATAAAGTGCAAATTAACATATAATGGTTATTAATGTTCAGAGTTTTGTTTGAGTTGAGTTGAATAGCCTGATGGCTGTGGGGAAGTAGCTATTCCTGAACCTGGACGTTGCAGTCTTCAGGCTCCTGTACCTTCTACCTGAAGGTAGCGGGGAGATGAGTGTGTGGCCAGGATGGTGTGGGTCCTTGATGATGCTGCCAGCCTTTGAGGCAGCGACTGCGATAGATCCCCTCGATGGTAGGGAGGTCAGAGCCGATGATGGACTGGGCAGTGTTTACTACCTTTTGTAGTCTTTTCCGCTCCTGGGCCCTCAAGTTGCCGAACCAAGCCACGATGCAACCGGTCAGCATGCTCTCTACTGTGCACCTGTAGAAATTAGAGAGAGCCCTTGACATACCGACTCTCCGTAATCTTCTCAGGAAGTAGAGGCGCTGATGTGCTTTCTTTATAATTGCATCAGTGTTCTCGGACCAGGAGAGATCTTCAGAGATGTGCACGCCCAGGAATTTGAAGCTCTTGACCCTTTCCACCGTTGACCCGTTGATATAAACGGGACTGTGGGTCCCCATCCTACCCCTTCCAAAGTCCACAATCAGTTCCTTGGTTTTGCTGGTGTTGAGGGCCAGGTTATTGTGCTGGCACCATTTGGTCAGTCGGTCAATCTCTCTTCTATACTCTGACTCGTCCCCATCAGTGATACGTCCCACAACAGTGGTGTCATCAGCGAACTCGATGATGGTGTTTGCACTATGACCGGCTACGCAGTCATGAGTGAGTACAGCAGGGAGCTGAGCACGTAGCCTTGAGGTGCTCCCATGCTGATTGTTAATTAGGCTGACACCTTTCCACCAATTCGAACAGTCTGTGGTCTGTGAATGAGGACGTCGAGGATCCAATTGTAGAGGGATGCACAGAGACCCAGTTCTGCGAGTTTGACAACTAGTGGATGATTGTATTAAATGCCGAGCTGTAATCAATGAATAACGGCCTGACATATGAGTTTTTGTTGTCCAAGTGGTCCAGAGCGGAATGGAGAGCCAGCGAGATCGCATCCACCGTTGATCTGTTATGGCGGTAGGTGAACTGCAGTGGGTCCAGGTTTTTGTTGAGGTAGGAGTTGATTTGGGCCATGATCAGCCTCTCAAAGCACTTCACCACCACCGACGTTAGTGCCACTGGTCGATAGTCATTGAGGCACGTCACCTTGCTCTTGTTGGGCACCGGTCTGAGGTTCCCACCTGGTTGAAAATGTCCGTAAAAACTCCAGCCAGTTGCTCCGCACAGGTTTTTAGAACACGACCGAGTATACCATCAGGTTCAGGCACTTTGAGGGTTCACCCCTCTGAAGGATTTTCTGAATTAATTCAATTTTGATGCAATTCTGTTGCTTTCTCCACAAATACTGCTTGACCTTCTGACTACATTTAACATTTCCAGTTTTACAGCATTTTCTATGCATACTTTTAGAGTTTAATGCACTAAATAAAAATACCATCGTGAAAGTGGCTCAGCAAAGCAACTCACCATCAAACACATTACAATCTGTCACTGAGTATTTCATCTGCAAATTCTGTCTGGCAACTCGGCGGCAGTCAGCTACTCCCACAACCTGCAACACAAGTAATATAACAAATTAGTTCAGACAAAAACAGGGAAATGCTGAACAATAAATGCCAGTGATAACAATTGCACAGATAAAGAGCCACCAAAGTCGTGGATAAGGAGCAAAAAAAATGAACATGCGGAGAGACTATTGTTGGGCAGAGAATGGCTGTTGTCTGGAGGTCACTGCTGTGAGGGCTTTGGAAACAGTCATATAGGATTTTCTGGTAATAAGTTAGATGAAGAGTTGGCAGGTGGTGGAATTTACAAGGCTGTAGGTGAATGTGACCTAGTGGATTCTGCAGGTGGATGCAATAGGCGGAAGCAGCCTCCTGTGCCATACCAATTATATTGAATATACAAACGGTTACTACTTTGGTAGCCCATTGAAAAAAACACTTTTCAGAATGAATGCCTGATAAGTTATTTATAGGTCGAGGGCATTTCAGTCAACCTAACCAAGAAAATAATGCAACGTCAGTTAGCTTCTCTTTCTTCTAATTATTGAACACAGCCTAAGACAAGATAAGTACTCAAAACAGGAAGTTGAACCTAGGCAAGTCTGTTCTGCATTCCTCATAATGAAATTATCCTTGGCAACATTTGCAGAACTTTATTAAACAAAACTGTAGTGTGTTAATCTTGTGAAGCATGAATTGCTTAGTGTAATATGAAGTATATGGAGATAATATATGAAAAAAACTTTTGAAAAGAAAGCAGAGACAATTTTAAGGAAACTGTTTTAATTATGTGAAAATGTGGATCTGGCACAAATACGAGCCCGGAGTGCATTCTTGCATAGATGGACATGTTTCATTTTCTTTCCACACAGCAATTTTCAATTTGTTCAGCAATTTAGTCCTGCTTTTCAAAAATCCCCAAAGGGTCTGCAGGAGACACCACCAAGCTACGGCACAGCAGCAAACTTGGATCAATCCCATGCATTTCAGTTACTTTCCTTGTAAAGAAACAAATGTAACATCAGAAGCTGTTTGATTTTAGCGCAATGCATGAGTATTAACTATACACTACAGATGTCATTCACTCAGCTGCTGAATTAAGGCTTTTACATAGTATGCCAATATTTCACTGGAAAATTACAAACATTCTCAGGCCATTACCATATAGATACAAGTTAAAATTTCAAGAACCATATCTTCTGAATCAATCAATCACCTTCTCTGGCACTCCCACTTAAACCCCCCCCCCACCACCACCCCCATTAGTACATACCATGACCATTCTGCTTTCAGTCAATAAATGCAAAAGGCCTATTGTCCTTTCCTGAGAGTATTGTGTTTAAATAGTTACAATGAAAGTCCCTTTAATACAAATTGAATTATACTTCTTAGGGTTTTACCTGGTATGATATTGAGCTAAAGATACAACACAATTAGACTCATTACACTTTGCGAGGATAACACACTTATGGTGCATGATTCCTGCTGAAAAGTCTGAATCAGTAAGCAGGAGTACATGGCATCACATTCAAGTAACCTGCCAACACTCACTTCCAGTTTCACTCACAGTAGAAATAACTGATTCTCGTTAAAGGCCTACCCCAAAGCGGAACCCTTGGGTCCGGAGAAACTGGGAAAATAAAAACATCTTCTATTGCAAATTTTAGATCATTTGACTCTCCTAAACCAGTTTTATTCCATTACTGTTCAATTTAGCCTCCAGTTTAATAATAATAATATATTTTATTGTCATTACACATAAATGCAACAAGATTTGGTTTGCAACTTCCATCCGATGTCATAACTTAATCGACAAATAAAATTTAGGTTTAAATACCCTGAGAACAAGGTTTGTAAAATCGAACATTAGACCAGTAAAATCAACACAGACTAAAGTGCGAGGCCGGGGGAGGCAGTCCATGGGGGTGTGGGGGCACTCAGCAGGGCCGGTTCAGAGCTGCTATAGCTCTGGGAATGAAGCTGTTCCTGAGTCTGGTGGTGCGGGCGTAGAAGGCCTTGTAACGTCTGCCGGAAGGGAGTAGTTCGAACTGTCCATTACAAGGGTGAGAGGAGTCTTTATGGATGCTGACGGCCTTCCTGAGGCACCGTGTGTGTTAGATGCCCTCCAAGGCTGGTAGCGGTGTCCCAATAATCTGTTGTGCTCTGTGGACAACGTGCTGAAGAGCTCTCCTCTCCGCCTCCGTGCAGCTGAGATACCACACAGAGATGCCATACGTTAGTAAGCTCTCTGTGGTGCAGCGGTAGAAGGTCGTCAGCAGCTGTTGGGGCGGACCAGTTCATTTCAATGTTCTTAGGAAGAACAGTCGTTGCTGTGCCTTATTGACCAGCGCAGCGGTGTTGGTGGACCATGTGAGGTCCTCTGAGATGTGAGTGCCCAGAAACTTAAAGCTGGACACTCTCTCTACACTGTCCCCGTAGATGGAGATTGGGGCGTATTCCCCATTCTGTGACCTCCTGAAGTCGATAATCAGCTCCTTGGTCTTGGAGGTGTTTAGCAACAAGTTGTTCCGTGAGCACCAGTCCGCCAGGTTCTGCACCTCCGCTCTATAGTTTGTTTCATCACCGTTGGTGATCAGCCCGATCACCGTTGTGTCGTCTGCAAACTTGACAATGGTGTTGTTGTCAAATGCAGGGACACGGTCGTGGGTGAAGAGGGAGTAGAGCATGGGGCTCAGTACACTGCCCTGTGGTGTGCCGGTGCTCAGGGTGATAGCGGAGGACAGGTGCGGCCCCAGTCTCACTGCCTGCGGTCACTCCGTCAGAAAGCTCAAGATCCAATCGCATATCAGTGAGCTGAGGCCTAGCTGGTGGAGTTTGGTGGTGAGCTTGGTGGGGATGACCGTATTGAAGGCAGAGCTATAGTCAATGAAGAGCATCCTCACGTAGGTGCCCTGTCTTTCTTGGTGGGTCAGTTTTGTCTCCATATAGCTGCAGAATCTAGTGCCTTTGCCAAAGAATGATCAGTCTTGAACATCTTGAGATTGAATCAACAGTATAATCTAATGCCCAGTATGTTAATCCATGGTAAAGAGGAGGGTGCCACCCCAAACCCAAATAAATAAATCAAAATCTGACTTGAGCCTATGACCCATGCATTGCCAAAGTATATGCACATGCGTACACGTGATAAACACATGCCTTGCATTTCCCTTCTGCGGTTTCAAAATTATATTCTGCAAATTCTGCAAAAGACATTTGAACAGGTAGCTAGATAGAAAGGTTTAGAGGGATATGGACCAACGGAGGCATGCAGGACCAGCGCAGATGGTGCAGTGTGGTCAGCAGGGGCAGGTTAGGCTGAAGGGTTTGTTTCCATGCTATAAGTAGCATGAACACACATAACTGTAACCTTTTGGAAAATATGATGTATTCATTAAATTCCATCTTCGTGACAAATATCAAAGGGGGATACCCCACTACCTAAACACAACCTTTGCAACTCCTGCAAGAGGACTCCAAAAGCTGGAAAATGGAAAGTGCTATAACCACTTTGCTACAAAAGTTTCTACTCAATTTTAAATTGCGTATTTGAATATCTGCTACCAAATAATCCACTTCCTTTTTCTGCTATAAACTGTATACCTAGCAAACTGGTTATTGTTGAATTAACATACAAGATTAACAACATTACAGCCATAAAATACATTTAAAAAACATGATTGGCACTGCCAAATTGTCCGGAACTACATCCTCAGAGTCAGCCCTTACATTACGGGTTGGTTGATTCCTGCAGCCCACTTACTTTCCCCATGGTTTTCAATTGGTAATGTCAGTATTGTTACCAATTATATCTGTTGTAACTGACACTAGAATGAGTCACAGGGTTTAAAATATTCTGAATTTGTTCAGAATAGTTCACAATGGTAAAAGTAAAACTTCAGTAAAAAAGGAAATTTAAATGAACTTGCAGTAAGCAAATTTGAGCAAAACACTTACATTCTGTTCATTAATTTGAAATACAATAAATATATAGCATTTAAACTAGCTAAACACAATGGGAATTTCTATCCCCTCAAGAATACAACAATGAAACAGATGTCGCTTTTTCATTTTTAATGGCTTTAGCCATTAGAACAGTTCACTCCAAAACAAGAAGTTATCATGCATATGTTCCCTTTATTTGTAGATTACACACATTACAAATCATACGATTGAAACGTTTTTAAAATTTCACTTGACCTTCCCCCAGAATCATTTTTAAAAGCTACATTTTAGAGTAGAAAATGTACTTGCCCACATGTTCAACGGTGTTTATTGTCAAATGTCCCGAAATGGAACAATGACATTCTTACTTGCAGCAGTACATCAGATATGCAAACAAAATACTCTGTGAACAACATAATAGCTTATTTGGAGGTTGTTGTGTTTAATAGCCTGATGGTTGTTGGGAAAAAAAAGCTGCTCCTGTACCTGGATATTAGTTCTCAGGCTCCTATAACTTATTCCTGATGGCAGGAATGAAATGAGAATGTGGCCAGTGTTGCGTTGGTTTCTAATGATGCTGACTGCCTTTAAGGCAGCGACTCCTGCAGATCCCTTCAAGGTTGGTGTTCCAGCACCATTGAGCCAGTCAATCAATCTCCATCCTATACTCTGACTCGTTGCCATCTGTAATTTGTCTAACAGTGGTGTCATTAGCAAATATGAAGATGGGAGTTGGAACTGTATTCAGCTCCACGGTTATATATATAGTACGTAGAGCGAGGTCGAGTGCACAGCCTTGAGGTGCTCCTGTGCCTATGGTCATCAATAAGGAAGTGTTGTTGTCAATTTGTACCGATTGCAATATGTGGCTATTGTCTAATGTTGGTGTCGCCACCAAAATAAGCTGCTTGGAATGAGCATTATTTCACTGTTGGCATTTATGTAACAGGGTGCTGGGCTTGGTTTTGACAGCCAAAGTAAGTCACTGGTGGCAGCTCTGAATAGGCAACATAACACATATTCCGAGGGTGTGAGAGAAAGAGGATAGCCATTGGCAGGAAGATGAAAGCAATTAATCAGAAATGTGCTTCTCAACACTCGCATGGATTTTCAAGGAATTTGGGAAACAGTCTCTTTAAATATACAAAAAGATATTTCATTATTTTTTTCTTCCTCCTGTTAGCTATTAATAGTATTAATGAAATAACAATATTTCCATAAGGCTTAGTTCCACCCTCAAGATGCATAATATGAACAATTCAACACTTGGACAGAGTTTTAGGTCAACTACAGCCATCAATCATGCAATGCGAGTGAGTGGAGAGAGACAGAGAATGTGCCCATATTATGGTATGTGGCAAACAGAATCATGGCAAGTACATTACATGACAATACAAAACAGTGCTGCTGCAAAAACACCATAAGGAGTTTAACAGTGAGAAATTACTCATAAAGTTTATAGGTTTAAACATTACCTGTGGAAATCAGGAAAAAATAGCATTCCAAAATTAGTTATTGCAAACACTGGCAAAAGTCCTTCGGAACAGGAATATTGTCCAATCAAACTCCTCTCCCAAGAATAGTAAAAGTAGAAAATGAAGAATCAAAGGAAAAGTATAATGAGTACAAGGAAACAGGTAGGACATGCAAATCTCTTCATTATTCATGATATAGAAGCTCAGAAAAAGAACATGTAAAATTGTATGAAAAAAAATCAAAGGAAAGCATCTTAAATCATTTGTCTTTTCAAGCAAAATGTTTCCTTTCACACTATGGGTTAGATCTGGTTTTGCGACATTAATATTTCTCATCCAATGTTAAACAAAGCTATGGAGTGAGCAACAATTAAACTTTCAGATCAAAGGCGCTTCATCAGGAGTAGGAAAGCGATAAAGCAAATACGTTTTGTTGCAGAAAGGAGGGGGAGAATGGATAGATCACAGGGAATCTCTTGGTTTGGAGTGAGACCAGGGTTACTGTGCTGACAAGCTGTTGGTGAAACCAGTCCTTCTACTTTCTACTATAGTGTTCTCCAAAATGTTTGGGAGAAAGACCCATCATTTATTTATTTGTCACTGTATTCCATAATTTGGGATTTGTAACAGAAACAAATTACATGTCGTTAAAGTGCACATTGTCAAATTTTAATAAAGGCCATTTCAATACATTTTGGTTTCACCATGTAGCAATTACAGGAGTGTTTATACATAATCCCCCAATTTCAGGGCACCATAATGTTTGGGATACAGCAATGTCATGTAAATGAAAGTAGTCATGTTTCGTATTTTACTTCGGAGTCACGTGAGTGACTTCGTGAAGACCCCGCCAGCACGCCTGCGCAGCATATCGTCGCGCGCATCTGCAGCGGCAGCTGGGGGGGGGGGAGTGCGCTCTCGAGGAGCTGAGCTGAGCTGCGGCCAGCCGACGGCCCTTGCCCCCGGAGCTGCAAGGAACGCCGGCAGCTTTAACGCAATGGTGGGGGCAGGCATGCGGAAGTCGGGCGCTCCCGCTGATACAGGGGCCGACTCACCCGAATGGGTTACCGCTACGGAGCTGCAAGCAACAGGTCCAGACTCCGAGCCCCCCGTCCCCCAAGAGAATAAGGGGGGATACAGGTACGTGGCAAGGGGTCTTGTTTTCTTTACAGGCAACCTCTCCCCGAGCTCCAGTAGACCCGAGGGGGCTGGGCCGGGGGACAGCCGCACGACAGGGGAGCCCTGCAAAGTGCATTACGTACCGCAGCCAGGGATATCTGCCATCGTGCAGCCCGGGCATAACACTGCTGCGTCGTGTAGGCCTGCTGGAGCAGATACCGCCGACAACACACCCCGTCAGGCTGCGGTCAAGGGCGGAGGTGGCAGCAGGAAGTGGTCGGTCAGCTCAGCGCTGCGAGCGGCCGACCATGCGCCTCCACGCCAAGTAATGGTGTAAGTGTGGAGGTAAGCCTGCACGGACTCCGGGGAGCCAGGTTCGGGGGGCCGGCGCCGAGTCAACTCACCTGCCTTCTTATCAGCCAGGTGGGCCGCCACAGTCTGGGAGAAGACAGACTAGCGGAGAGTCCGTGCGGGAGTCGTATGACCCTACTTGGGCTATAGGTCACGACGACCTGCCATTGGACCATAGACCCTAAGGGGGTGAGGTCCGATGGTGGAAGCCCCAGTGAATTCGCAGGGCCTGGGGAAGTCGGCTTGTCCGCTGCATATAGCAGGGGCGGTCGCATTGAGCGGTTGGAGCTCTTAAATGGTGCAACACCTCCAGCGGGACCGAGAACGAGAAGAACGGGACTCGGGGGGCATCCACTAGCCGTGCAAGGACTCCGCTCAGCTCCTCATCGTCTCCAGTGACGACGACCAGGGACAGCCAGTGACCGCTGAACCAGAGCATGAGGAGGATGCTGGATGTGGTGAGTGAAGTTTGCCGTTTCTACCCAGACAGGTGAACCCTGCACCACGAATTGGCGGGCACCATTGATTGCCTACGTATGCACCAACTCTGGAGTCAGATTCTCAATAATACCTTGGAGAAAGGTTCTCCACGGGCATAACGGCGTTTGCAAAACCCTGATCGGGGATAATGTGTCTAGTAAATAGCATGATGCACTGGCACTCCTATGCAACGCCCAGTATGAGATAAATTGCCTGCGTAAGAGCTCCATATAGCCCACACTAAACCCCAAATTCGCAGGGATGTGCCGACCATTACCGCTCCACCGCCGCATCAGTTGCTTGGAGACCTGTACAAACAGGTGAAGGGACTGGACAAAGGAGGCCAAAACAGTGGGCCTCATGAAACTCCATCAGCCAGAGTTCACCCATATCACCGGCAACAGCCTAATACAACCTGTGAACCAAGGCTGCCGGATAGGGCACAAAGATTCTACCTACCTCCATCTCAATAAATACAACGACCGTTTAGGGCAAGGCCAACAGCGGCCTGCATGGGAAATGCGGCCGCCGGCCCGTCAACCTCCATAAAGTCCACCCGAAGCACCGTATGTATGGAACCGCCGTTCACTATGGAGGTAAGGGGGTCTGGCTCCTCTCACACCGTAGTATCCCTCCTGTACGAATAGGTGGGCGATTGCGGGCGGCCTTGGACATATGGGGAAAACTGTAACCACAGATGAGTTTATTTTACAAAGTGTTCAAGGGTATATAATTCGTGGGAGGTATAGATTCCCATACCCAGCATTCGCCTCGTAGGAATTTACTCTATCCCAAAAAAAAAAAAAAGGTGGAGGCAGGGCATGCTGAAATTATATGGCGAGCAGGGAAAAGTGGTAATTGGCATAACCAAGCATGGACCTATTGAGTTGAGCCTAATATGTTCACCAGCAGTAAAAAAGAAGAGGGATGTCGGATTATAATCGATTTAGCTGAGTTGAACACTTTTGTACAATATACCCATGTCAAAATGGATGCTTTTGGAACAGCTAGGTGGAAGCTTTACTCAGGGTACTTTATGGCATGTATCAATTTGAAAGAAGCATGCTATACGGTGCCCATCGCTGAGGCTCACAGGGAATTCTGAAGTTGTCTGGAAGGGTGCATTGCCTAATGGAACCATCACAGCTTAGGCTGATTACCAAGTTGGTATTTACCTGTATTGGCTCTTCTCCGACAACAAGATTATAGTGATGGCATATTGGATGAAATCCTTATAGTGGGGCAGACCCTCCAATTGGCAATTCAAGGAGTGGCTGCAACCAAGGCTCTGCTTGAGAAGCTGGGATTGTAATCCATCCAGACAAATCAAAAACTGCACCCGGTACGGGTTATGGATTTGGTGTTCACCTTAGACACTAATTTAATGAAGTTTATCATCCCCACTAATAAAGCTACTGCTATATCAGAAGAGTGCCACAATCTTGCTTGCGCCAGGGTATCGACCATGTGGCAAACAGCAAAAGTTATTGGTATTGGTAACTCTAAATTGGTAACTACATTCCCAGCTGCACGATTCGGACCGCTACACTACCGAAATTCACAAAGGTCACAAATCACAGCATTATAAAAAAAAAACAAAAAAAAACCAAAAAAAACAAATGCTAGCTGCTTTGATCGGCCACTTCGGTTACCACCGGAAGCTAGAAACGAGCTATAATGGTGGGTAGATAATATTAAAGAATGTCATTGACCTATTATAGGGAGCAACCCTGATGTTGTGCTACTAACTGACGCAAGTGCACCAGGCTGGGGAGCAACTGGTACGATGTCCAGTTGTGGTGGCAGATGGAACTCTCATGAGTCTACATTCCTGGAGTCACATGGGATAAACTATATAGAAATGCTGGGGGCATTTCATGGACTGCGGGCTTACTGTACTAATTCATGGGATTACATGTCCGCTTTCGAAAAGATAATGCTACAATAATGGTTTACATCAATCATATGGGTAGTATCAGGTCGCTAGTTTGCAATGAATTGGCTAATACAATTTGGCACTGGTGCATTGAAAGAAATATTTGGATTACTGCACCTATTTGCCTGGGAAGCTTAATTCAGTGGCGGACACCAGGTCACATGTCTTCAATGACAACATTGAGTGGATGTTGAACCCCCAAATTTTGGAGATATTATAGCTCAAATTGGGGACACCAGATATTGACCTATTTGCGTCCAGGCTGAACCATCGAATACCAACGTATGTGTTGTGGGAACCAGACCCTGGGGTAATAGCATTGGATGCATTTTTTATCCATTGGGGGAAATGGGTTGCTACGCGTTTCCCCCATGCTGCCTCACCAGTCGGGTATTGCAGAAAATTAAACTAGACTCTGCAACTGACATATTGATCATTCCCGACTGGCCTACACAACCATGGTACCCGATGGTTGTAGAAATGTACAACAACCATGGATGGCGATTGGGAAACATCCCAAATTGATTACTCACTCCATTACAGGGGGGTCAGTCATCCTTGCCATGGTCATTAAACTTGTTGGCTTGCAGGTTCTGAAAAGACCGCTCATCCGGGCAGGCATCTCGTCAAGAGCCATGAACCTTATTGCAGCATCGTGTCGGGAATCAACCCACAAACAATACCTCACTCAAATCAAAAAGTGGGAGGTTTTCTGTGCCCGGAACAACAAGTCCTCCAACTCGGCAACAATACCGGATGTGTTGGAGTTTCTAGCAGGCCTCCATTTTGATGCTGGCCTCAGCTACAGTGCCATCAACAGCGACAGGAGTACGCTGTATTCATACCTGGATATAGGTATCAGCTCCCACCACCTGGTGTCTAAACTAATGAGGGGAGTATTCAATACCAATCCCTCCACGACCCAGATATACAGTAACGTGGGATGTGGGGATCGTGCTGACCCTACTGATGAGCTGGGCTCCAATAGATGAGCTACCATTTGAAACAGCTCACCCTTAAGGTGGTGATGCTCATGGTACTGACGACAGCCCAACGAGTCCAGACGTTACAAAAACTGCGACTGGACAGCATGGGGGCCAACCCTGGTCAAATAAAATTCTTTGTTAAAGAGTTATTAAAACAGCACAGGCCAGGGGCGCATGGGCTGCAGCTGGAATGTCGGGCGTACCCTGTAGATGCCACTCTCTGCATAGTCACCCATCTCCACCACTACATCCGAGTTACTGGAGTTATCAGGATGAAGGAACAGGGGCTCCTCATCAGTCATAAAACCTCCGCATCATCGGGTGACTACACAGACGATCGCCAGGTGGCTCAGGATGGTGCTGGGTGCAGCAGGAGTTGCTACTAACATTTTTTAAGTCTCATTCCACCAGGGCTGCAGCGAGAGCCATGGAGGTGCCCATGGACCACATTCTCGCCACCGCGTGCTGGGCCAGTGGGGAGAAAACCTTTCAACGGTTCTATAACAAGCCTCTGGCCGTTCCTGCGACATTCGCAGAAGCTATCCTGGGTACCGCTCAGTAAATGTCTGGCCCGGTTTAGGGGTTGTTGTTTATTTGATTAATAAATTGTGTTGATTTTTCAGCCACTGTCAACTGAACTCCATTAACAGTCTTACTCCATCAGAATGGCGGCAGTGTGATAAGCATGGACGTTGTTCAGGGCGTGAAATCACAGAGCTTTGAAATCTTCACGAAGTCACTCACGTGACTCCGAAGTAAAATAGTAAGATTAAACGAGAACTTACCAAGTTTGAAGGTTGATCTGTATTTTACGAGGAGTCGCAGTGAGGATTTCGTGCCCACCGCTCCCACCCTCTATCATCAGGTCAAATAGGTAGTTCTACGGTTTTCATCTTACTATTTCTAGTAATTCTGTAGTATTTTAGTCATGGTAGGTTCTGTGATTCCACACCGCTGCTTTGAAGGATGCTGCGCAGGCGTGCTGGCGGGGTCTTCACGAAATCCCTCACCGCGACTCCTCGTAAAATACAGATCAACCTTCAAACTTGGTAAGTTCTCGTTTAATTTTGGTGCATATCCTTTGCATGCAATGACTGCTTGAAGACTGTGATTCATGCACATCACCAGTTACTGGGTGTCCTCTCTGGTGATGCTCTGCCAGGCCTGTATTTCAGTCATTTTAGCTTATGCTTGTTTTGGGGGCCAGTCCCCCTCAGTTTTCCCTTCGGTGTATAAAAGGCATGCTTAATTGGGTTCAGATCGGGTGTTGACTTGGCCACTCAAGAATTGACCATTTTTTAGCTTTGAAAAACTCCTTTGTTGCTTCAGCAATATATTTGGGATCATTGTCTTGCTGTAGAATGAACTGCTGGCCAATGAGTTTTGAGGCATTTGTTTGAACTTGAGCAGATAGGATGTGTCTAGACACTTCAGAATTCATTATGCTATTACCGTCAGCGTTTGTATCATCAATGAAGATAGGTGAGCCAGTACCTTCAGCAGCCATACATACCCAGGCCATAAAACCCCCACCACAATGTTTCACAGATGAGGTGGTATGCTTTGGTTCTTGGCCAGTTCCTTCTTTCCTCCATACTTTGCTCTTGCCATCACTCTGATATGTTAATCTCCATCTCATCTGTCCACAAGACCTTTTCCAGAACTGTGGTTGCTCTTTTAAGTACTTCTTGGCAAACTGTAACCTGGCCATCCTATTTTTGCAGCTAACCAGTGGTTTGCCTCTGTATTTCTGTTCATGAAGTCTTATGCGGACAGTTGTAATTGACAAATCCACACCCGACTCCTGAAGAGTATTTCTGATCTGTTGGACAGGTGTTTGGAGGTTTCTCTTTATTATAGAGAGAATTATTGTGTTATCAGATGTGAAGGTCTTCCTTGGCCTGCCAGTCCGTTTGTGATTAGTAAGCTCAGCAGTGCTCTCTTTCTTCTTAATGTTCCAAACCATTGATTTTGGCAAGCCTAAGGTTCGGGTGATGTCTCTAAGAGTTTTATTCTTGTTTCTCAGTTTCATAATGGCTTCTTTGACTTTCATTGGCACAACTTTGGCATTTGCCAAGGATGCTGCCTGACCTGCTGAGTTACTCCAGCACTTTGTGGCCTTTTATGTATTAACTAGCATTTGCAGTTCTTTGCTTCTACTCAAATTAACATATCTATTAAAATGCAGTAGGAGGATTTGTTAGTAAAGAAATAACAGAAAATACTTAGTACATTCGGATATACTTTCCAAAATCAGGATTCATTTCAGTGAAATCAAAACTGGAACATTTGTAAAAAGCAATGGAAAAAACTGCTGATTCAATTTAAGTCAGTGAAGTACCTTTCCTTTATACAGGGCCTTTCTTCACATCTGCTAATTTTTTTTCAATTATGATCAATCCTCAGCACGTTTATCTAATTTGCCATTCATAACTAGGCAGCCCATCCAACTCTTCACCATGAAATAAACAAGGTCTGCTGTGGTTTAAAATAGCAACTTTCTTCATGAAATCGGTTACCCTTTGATTTTGAGGCTAATGCAAAAGATAATTAATATTGAAGTATCAAAGTCTGATGGCATGATACAGATGCAAACCAGATTTTACCTAAAAATAGCAAGTGTAATACTAGAAATGACTGTACCACCCTTTAATGGCATTACAACAGCCTTGCATATAACCTTAATTCATTTTTAAGATGGTTAACTTCAATTTCAAGGTTCATAGAAAAACAGACAATAGACAATAGGTGCAGGAATAGGCCATTTGGCACTTCAAACCAGCATTGCCATTCAATGTGATCATGGCTGATCATCCCCAATCAGTAGCCCTTTCCTGCCTTCTCCCCATATCCCTTGACTCTGCTATCTTTAAGAACCCTATCTAGCTCTCTCTTGAAAGTATTCAGAGAACCGGCCTCCACTGCCCTGAGGCAGAGAATTCCACAGACTCACAACTCTCTGTGTGAAAAAGTGTTTCCTTATCTCCGTTCTAAATGGCTTACCCCTTATTCTTAAACTGTGGCCCCTGGTTCTAGACTCCCCCAACATCAGGAACATGTTTCCTGCCCCTAGCGCGTCCAAACCCTTAATAATCTTATATGTTTCAATATAATCCCCTCTCATCCTTCTAAATTCCAGAGTATACAAGCCCAACCGCTCCATTCTCTCAGCATATGACAGTCCCGCCATCCCGAGAATTAACCTTGTAAACCTACGCTGCACTCCCACAATAGCAAGAATGTCCTTCCTCAAATTAGGGGACCAAAACTGCACACAATACTCCAGGTGTGGTCTCACTAGGGTCCTGTACAACTACAGAAGGACCTCTTTGCTCATATACTCAACTACTCTTGTTATGAAGGCCAACATGTCATTCGCTTTCTTCACTACCTGCTGTACCTGTATGCTAAGAATAGCATGGGTTTCCACACACTACAGGTTATCTTAGGATATATGTTGTACTGTTAGAGTCAGTAATAACATTTATACAAAAAATCTAGTCGCTACAGTTTTAAACTCCTCAAGATATAGTACAGTTCATATTCAAGATAGAAACACTAAATCCATTAAAAAAAAAAGGAATTCTGGCAATTCCCTGCTAGACTGCATTGATACCTTAATAAGGGCTGAGCGAAAGAAGCAGGATTAGCGGGGATAAATCACATTGGACATGCTCTGGGTTTTAATGGACGAAGGAAGTTACAGTTAACTCTAGATCTGAACTTTGAAAAAAATTGATATTTTGGTCTTGTACTACATTACTCTTAGATCAAGAACTCAACAAAGCTCCATATTCCCAGGGCAAAAGAACACAGACAATATTCTCATTTTGCATGTTAACATTAACTCTTAATACTTTGTTCTGCATGATATTAATTACTTTCCCATTAAAATTCATCAAATAATTTCTTGCTTTGTCAGAATTCATACTAGGGCTTCCATAAGAAATTGCAATGTAAATTTGCAGTCAGTTGTCATGCATATAAACAAGAGGTGAAAAGGGAGAAAGGGTGAACATTGTACATAAAAAGTACTATAAAGACAGAAGATGCTATTAAAAATAATGAGGTGAATTTGATATTTTGTGGAGAGAGATGGAGAATAAATAGGTGATTCAAATACAGTAAAAGCAAAACTTAATTTTACATATAACTTTTCTATTGCAGTTAATGGAAGATGAATAGAGTTGATGATTTTCTGTTGTTTTGTCCATTTTCACCCTAAGCCCTCCAGACAAAAAGGTAATTTTATACTCTTCTGCCTGATAAACCTACAAACAAATGATACAATGATATAGGACTGTCAATTCAAAATTAATAGAAAAATATTTTTCAAGCGTCAAGTGACACTGCTAAAAACGGCAAACTAAATTTATCAGGACACATGCAAATATTCTAATTATAATCCATTAATGGTGCTTATTCAATGGCTTAATGCATACATGGACCATTCAGCTGTCTTGAATGCTTCATCTCAATTGGGACAATATAATCGGTATAATTATAATATCTCCTCAACTAGATTGCATTATCTGTAAAGTGAGGTCGATTTTATGTTTAAGGTGTGTGTGCGCGTTCTTTCAATCATTCAGTTTGTTCTGCAGCTACGTCATCCAAACCTGTACACCCCCTCACCTCACTAACTACAAGAGCAAGTCCGTCAGGCAGATGCGATCACAATCATGAGCACCTTCCACATAGGCATTGTTCCTATTTGCAAACGCATTGTCATTCCTTCATTAGTGCTGGTTAAAATCCTGCAACACACAATCAATTGCACTGTGGAAGCACTTCCATTGCTAGGACTGTAATGGTTTAAAGCAGCAGCTTGCAAAGCACCTTCTCAATATCAATTAAGAAACACACTAAATGCTGACATTACCAGTGACATCCACATCAATAATGAGTAAACAAACCATTATCAGAGTAAAACTATACTGCATTTCCTCTTAATCCAAAGTAGCATTTAAAATGTACAATGCCCAGAAATACAACATTATTCCAAGTGTGGAAGAACCAGATTTGGATAACTGCAACAGAATTGCTGCTACCTTGCATACTCATCCTTTACACGCAAAGGTGAACATTATTTAGCTTTTCAGTCCATAACAATTTAATGTACACGCATTTCCAAATTTCTGACATGCATTGCTGAGAGCTTATCACAATTTAGAAAGTTCTGCACTTCAGTGATTGATCTCACATTTGCCTAAATTAAAATATATTTGCTGCAATTAATACTTCAATTACACACTGTGAGTAATCCTCAGCAGAGAATTTTAAAGATTCCAAGACCTACCTTCATTCGCTCTGGAAAATCCTTGGCAAAAAATGAATAAATCTGTCCCCGATTTCCAGCTCCAATTATAAGCACTTCCACAGGAAGAGGCATAACTACTGTAGAACAGACCAGATACAAAGTTAGGCACTCAGCAGGAGATCAATGAAGAATATCTTACAAACAGTTAACTTTTGTAATAGCAGACTTCCTTGTAAATATACCTAAATTACATTCCAGAATGTGGACAGACTGTTTGCACTTGAGCTTTCACTAGATTTACCCTCATATTTCCTCTCTTCTTCATTACATTCACTTTGCACCATTTCCTAATATCAGAGTCAGAACTCCAAACTGAATATGGAATTCTAGTATTAAAATTGATCATGTTAACTCTCGGTAAACATTATTTATCTATCAAAACCTGGTTAAGTTTATAAACTGTTGCTCTTTGTTTATGGCACAACCTACCACTTCAAAATTGTACATAAAATGTAATAATACAAAATCATTTCCAACTGCAAATTAGCTTATCTTTTTGAAGTCTTCAGTAAAAATTACTGACATAGGAGGTCTGAAGAAGGGTCTCGACCCGAAACGTCACCTATTATTTTTCTCTAAAGATGCTATCTGACCTGCTGAGTTACTCCAGCTTTTAGTGTCTATCTTCAGTAAAAAAAAAACTCTCTCTCTTATCGTATTTTGTAATGGTGATATCTAACATGTGGAACTAAAGTGAATTCTAGTTTCTTTCATATGACCAAAGCCCCATCATTACCGTGATCGCATTCAACATGAGGGCAAACAATATGTGACCCACTCACATTAATTAAAATTACAGACATGGCAAACAGATGTGGGGTGCACAGTTTATCAGTACACACGATATTAATTGCAAATTCTCAATCAAGCAATATTAACCATTTCGAGGCATGTGGCAAATTCATGACATAATGATGATATGCAACATGAGGAATATCACCTCCCAACATTCAATGGCATTACCATCACTGAATCTCCAATTATCAATACCCTGCAGTTATTATTGACCAGAACGTGAACTGGAGTAAGCAAAAATGCTATGTGACTACAAGAATGGGTCAGAGGTTAGGATTCCTTTGGTGAGTAACCCACCACGAACTTCCCATAGCCTGTTCACCATCAACAACATGAATACTGTCCTGGATGAGTGTAGCTTTAACAACACTCAAGAAGCTTGGCACTATAAAGAACAGAACAGTCTGCTTCATGGAAATCATTCACTCCATCACTGACAAATAGTGGCAGCAGGTTGTACCACCTACAAAATACACTACAACAGCTCACAAAGACAGCACCTTCCAATCCAAAGCCTCTGGCAACCATATGGATAAGAGCAACAAATCTTATTTGTTGCAGCATTGTGGGTACACCTACATTTCAAGAACTGCCACAGTTCAAAAGCAGCTCACTGCAACTTTCTCAAGGGCAATTATGGATGCAAAATTCATGCAACCTCGCCTACAAAGTCCACAATGCTCTAATAAATATTTTTAAATTTTCATCATGAACGTTTTAACACCCTTTATGGAGCTACACATCTTTATGGTCGCACATAATTGAGTCTGTTTGTTTTGTTTTTTATTTCGACAACAGGACAGTGAATTTTTCAAACAAGCACTCCTTGTTACCATGTTAATTTTCTATCACGCAAATTAAATTGCCACTCACTGTAACTGCGTAGAATCAACTGATAATTGTAGTTAGCTATAATAAAGTTCTCTGACCTGTCACGTTCATCACAGTAAAAAAAAGAGCTTTTAAGTGAAATCACATTTTCCGACTATTATTTTGTAGTTTTGCAAATATTCATTCAGGTACCCTTCAGCTTCCTTTCAGATAGGAAATTTCCAGATCTTGAGTACTTTTTTGAATTAACCCTCTTTTTCCTCGAGAGAAAGATGACATTTCTAATCACGAGTTTGTCATTAGTTATATCTTCAACCTTACTAAATATATTTCAACATGGCAACAAAATCTGTCCACATTGGGATCTCCAATGTAAAATGATATAATTTCCATTTTAAGTCAAATTGTATCATATTATTACAGCAATTAATTCAATACGAGATGTAATGGGAACGTTTTATGCTATTTGAACTAGTCTACCAGCCAATCTTCTTGTTAGCCCAGTGCAGTCTAAGAGAGTTCTATGTTCCTTGGTATTACTCAATTTAGCTGATGTTACCTAATGTATCAAATGTATCTAGGTTACAGAAGAATAATGAATTAGCTAGTCTGCCTCAATTGAATTAGACTTAGCTGTAATGCTGGCCAAATCTTTTTGATGAAGGTCATAAATAAGTAAAGCATCAAAATACCAATGTCATAACTATCAAATTATCAATGTCACACTCAAGATGAAACTGTTGGGTGGATTAGACAAGAAAAGAAGTGACCTCATTGGGAAGAAACTGTTGGATCCAAGAAATACTAGCCTCTGGCCAGAGAGGATGTGGAACGTTTATCACCACTGGAACACACAATTGCCCAGATGTTTTCGTCACCACGGAACCCACTTCCAATATCTTGAGGGTCAATTAGCCCAAAATGGAGTCAGCTTTATTAACATTTAAGATATAAAAACAAAGCTGGATCCCACTCTGATCCCAAAGACTCATGAGGCGCAACTCAGGAGTATGATGGAATAATCAATACTCACTTGAATAAGTGAATAAATGAGATCACAATATTCAAAGTGCAGCGTTGTCCAAAACCATAGCAGTTCATTAGTAGGTTACAGGAAAACTAGACTGCTGGAAATTGACTTCGTTTCAGCCACTTTCATACATGTATATTCAATTCAAGTAAGTTATTCCAAGTGTTAAATATTCCCCAATCCAGGAATCCCAAAATACTATATTTACTGGTTCACTTATATCCAAATTATTAATTACATTCTCAAGTAACACCAGCAAATTTATCAAACACAATCTCTTTTTTCATAAAACTACCTTGATTCCTTTATTCTTTTTGTTCACTATGAACCCTGGAATGATGATTTCCGCATTTTACCAATGACAAATGCTGGGCTAATTACCTACAGTTTCCAGCATTTAGTATTCATCCTTAAACAGTGTTGTCACACTTGCAGTTTTCCACTCCTTTGGGACTTTAGCAGAAAACAGAGAATTTTGTTGGATTATAACAGTATACGCACTTCCGAAGCTACTTCCTTTAAGACACAAGGTTGCAGGCCATCAAGTCCAGGGAATTTGTTAGCTTTTACCCACATATGTTTGCCTAGCACCTTTTTTTGGTGACGAGTTATCTTATGTTCCTGCCTCCCATAGCATCTCCAATGCCTGATATTATTAGAATGTATTTAGTATCTTATAAAAAAATAAAAATGATTTAGAATCTGACATTTCTTTATTTTCCCATTTTAATTCCCCAGTATCATCCTCAAACAGGCTAACATTTACACAAGCCTAATCCTTTTCCATTAATAAATGTAGAGTGCAACATTTCTAAAATACATATTATTAGCTCGTTTGCTATATCTTCCCCTGCTTTTATACTTTTTTCAGTCATCATTTGCAATTTCCAAATCATTTTATCCTTGACCTACCATTAATGAATTTACAAAGGGAAAATTAGATTTGACTAATCTGTTGGAGCTCTATGAAGATGTGACCATTAGAATAGAAAGGTGAGAAACTAGTGGATCTGGTGGATCTCAATTTCTAGAAGGCTTTCAATAAGGTCTCCATAGGAGAATGAACAAGTTAAAGCACAGGAGAATGAACAAGTTAAAGCACATGTAATTGGGGATAAAGTCGCAACGTGGATTGAGAATTGGTTATTGGATTGAAAGCAAAGTGTGAGTTTAAACAGGTCCTTTCATAGATTGGAAGATTGTGACTGGTAGGGTAGCACAGGAATTTACACATTTTTTGCACAGTTTTAGCTCCACCTATTCCAATCGAGATCAGCAATTTATTGAGAAGATAGAATGTCATATTTTCAAGCTTGCTGACAATACCAAACTATGTGGGATTGCAAGTGCAGAGGAGGTTACAAAGAAACTTCAAGAGCTATGGGCCCCATGCGCGTGCCCATAGCTACGTCTTGTATTTGGAGGAAATGGAAGGAGTCAAATGAAAAGTTATTAAGGGTAAGGACCAGCTCCGCTAGGCAGCGAAGATGGGGACGGGGATTGGCTGGTTATCAGGAAATAAATGCCTGCTCCTATTTCTAATGTTCTTATGTTTTAATATTCACATTGCATACCTTTTCTTTCGCTATGATAGCATGCTTAACTTGCTTGGTTAGCTACAGATGATGTATTCTACTCAAAGCTTTTTTCTCACCAGAATATATTCATGTTAAGATTTATGAAATATCTTCAAATGTCTGCCACTTGTGATCTACAGTCTTTGCCTTAGGTCTAATTCCCCCATCCACTTTGCCATCATGCAAAATGACTGCTTTTATTTTAAACTAGACTAAGTGGGACCCGTTGGGTCCCAGCATCACACGGAGGGGGGGCTGGTCCCCCAACGCAATATTCCACCTCTCCATCAATTACAATATTGGTGGAAAGTTTGGGGGGGGGGCACTTTCTGGAGCGCTAGTATGGGTGTTGTGGGCTGAAGGGACTGGTTTCCAGAGGGCTAGTATGGACATTGTGGTCCAAATGGATACTTGGGCTGGCGGCTCAGTCACTCAAGCCTGTTGTGCTCGCAGCTCACTCACTCACGGCAGGTGGGCTGGCAGTTGACTCACAGCTATTCCCTGAAATTCCATTTCAAGCAGGGTGCAAGGCCAGCAAATTCAAGTTCAGTTTGTTACCACTTCAAGCAGGCTGCAAGGCCACCAAAGTTCAGTTTCATACCATTTCAAGCAGGGTGCAAGGCCACTAAAGACAGCAAGTCGTGACCTCTCCCTCCTCCATCTTGCAGAGACTGAGCCACGCACACACTTCTGGGTTTTAGTCCCTCCCCCATCCCACCAGAAGTGGTGTGGCCTTCATGGCATGATTGACGGGAGAATCTCAACATTTTTAAAACACTAATAACTCTTTTATTTTTTATCGATGGGAAAAATCTTCGGCACCTGGTGAGCGGTGGGACTGAGTAAGATGGCCAAAAATTCACGGCCGTATGTGGTAGCGTATTTTCTAAAATCAATATAAAGCGCAAACAGGAAGTGGTCAAGATTAGACTTTCAATTATATAGAAGGCAAGGCAACTTTAATTAGGCAAGGCAACTTTAATTAGGCAACAGAGCTTTAGCATTTCCAAACCTAAGGCAACACAGCTTTAGCATTTCCAAACCAAAGGCTACACAGCTTTAGCATTTCCAAACCAAAGGCAACACAGCTTTAGCATTTCCAAACCAAAGGCAACACAGTTTTAGCATTTCCAAACCAAAGGCAACACAGCTTTAGCATTTCCAAACCAAAGGCAACATAGCTTTAGCATTTCCAAACCAAAAGCAACACAGCTTTAGCATTTCCAAACTATATTTTCAAACCACATTAAGGGTACTGACAGGTCAGTAAAACCACTCATAGTTCAGTAGACATGTGTTCAGTTCACAGCTCAGATTGAGAGACGTGATCTTCTCACTCCCCCCATCTTGCAGAGACTGACTGAGGCACTCAACACTTCCGGGTTTTATAATTCCTCCGGAAGGGGCGTGGCCTTCAGAAGAGAGAATCTCAACATTTTTTAAACACTAATAACTCTTATTTTTCATCGTTGGGAAAAATCCTCGTCCTGCACAGCGGAGGGGGACTGAGTAAGATGGCCAAAAATCACAGCTGTAAGTGGCAGCGTTTTTTCTAAAATCAACATACAGAACAACAGGAAGTGGTCAAGATCAGACTTCTAGTAATATAGATTTAGGACAATATTTTCAAACGCAGATTTGTCACCCACAACAAAATTTGAAATTTGAGCAAATGTTGATTATTCTGGGGAATACTTTACTATATGATCATTAATTAAACCTGCATTGCTAAAAAAAAATCTAAAATACTACAAGCAAGGAAATGCAGATGCTGGTGTACAAAAAAAACCCATAAAGTGCTGGAATAACACAGCAGGTCAGGCAGCATCCCTGGAGAACATAGAAAGGTGACCTTTCGGATCAAGATCCTTTTTCAGACTTCATCTAAAATAGCCTGCTCCCTTGTTGGTTCTTCAAAATACTAAGAAGTCAACCCAAACAGTCCACAAACTCATCCTCAAGACTGCACTTGCCAATTTGATTTGTTGAATCCTTGGACTTGTTATTGTAATACCCTTGTGGTCACCACTGCCAGCACCACCATTGTTGTATATCTTTATCATCATTTTTCCTGAGTACTTACATACCCAGAGGAAACAAAAAAACGTTGCTCAACCATTGTCCATTCAGTGTGCGGTAAAAAATAAATAGAAATAAAAATAAAAATACGTATATCATGAGTTCCAATCGGCAGCGGCACAACAATGGCTCTGCTTCAGTGTGTCCAGGTTGGTGGTTGGTGCGTGATACTTTGGCAGGGGGCAAAGTCCGTTTATCAGTCTTATAGCCTGCGGGAAGAAGCTGAGGAGCATCCTGCTGATTTTGCAGCTGATGCTCCTGTACCTCTTCCCAGATGGCAGGATGGAGAATATGTGATGCGATGGGTGGTAGGGGTGATGGAGATGGCTCTGCGGATACATCTCTTCCTGTATATGTCCAGCAGGAAAGGGAGTGGAGCACCAATAATCCTGCTGGCGGTCTTCACAATCCTGTCCAGTCAGTGCCGTTTGTACGCCTTGCAAGTCCCGAACCAGGAAGTGATGCCATAGGTTAATGTGCTCTCGATTGTCGCCCTATAAAAAGTTTGTAGGTGTACAGTGGGGAGACCTGCTTTCCGTAGTCTACGGAGAGGGTGTAGTCGCTGCTGGGCTCTCTTGACCAGTGCTGTGGTGTTGGTCGTGGACGTCAGGTCATCTGACAGGTGGAGTCCTAGGAACCTCACACTGCTGACCCTTTCCACATCAGCTCCATCGATGTGCAGAGGTGTATGGCGTTGTTTTCCCGCCCTCCTGAAGTCAACCCATGTGGTCACAGGGAGAATGTACAAACTCTGTACGGACAGCACCTGTAGTCAGGATCAAACCAGTCTCTGGCACTATAAGGCAACAGCTCTACCACTGTGTTGATTCATATCCACTCTGTTACAGATTATCACCACCGTTATGATTCACTAATGCAAGCATTAGTGAATCATTATGGTTGTTACATTTTATATCATCCAAGCTATTTCTTCATAATTTTTCACGGTGATTGCAGATTTTTACGGTGATTGCTTGTAAAAATTAGGTAGCGGGGCAGGTGTTATATGATTTGAGGTTGCAGGATGAAGTACCTGGGAAGAGGGCGGTTTAGGCGGGGAAAGGGTGGTTTGGGTAGCCTGGTAGGAAGGGATGAGTGCAACAAGGAGTTGCGGAGGGGGAAAAGAATATCTATGGCGCTCCAAAATCCGCGGAGACAGGAAATAAATGTATGGACATTTAGTCTGAAGAAGGGTCTCGACCCGAAACGTCGCCTATTTCCTTCGCTCCTTAGATGCTGCTGCACCCGCTGAGTTTCTCCAGCTTTTTGTGTACCCTCGATTCTCCAGCATCTGCAGTTCCTTCTTTAACAAATAAATGTATGGATTTAACTAAGCGCTCACTTCCTACCCAACATTGCGCAGAACGCCAGTGGCTGGTTTTCACGGCCTGATTATATATAAACGCAGCTCGGCTTTTTAAGCTTTCTTTTCCTTGGCTTTTTTTTTTAAACCATGAC
Organism: Okamejei kenojei; assembly: GCA_035221665.1. Lineage (NCBI taxonomy): Eukaryota > Metazoa > Chordata > Chondrichthyes > Rajiformes > Rajidae > Okamejei > Okamejei kenojei. Next base: position 25,832,391 of record CM069162.1, read on the forward strand.
CCACCCCCGATCAGATTGTGAAACAAAGCAAGGATCTTTGAAACAAAGCACAGTCCCGAAGCAACGATGGGAAAGATCCCACCCAATCACAATCAGCCAGGATGATTTACCTGCTAATCGTCGCAAACGTCTGTGGCCCTTTGGTTTCCCCTAACCCACTTCTGGTGCAGTAATGCTGGGGGTTCTGCAGGACCACTCCGTGAAATGAGGCCGGGATTATAGTGTCAAGGCGGCGGGTCAAGGTCCAGCTCCAGGCCGGCAGAACTGAGATAGAAAGGTTCAGGCGTAAAATACAGCTGTCAGCAGGAGAACTATAGTCTTTCAATAATAACCATAGGAAAGACGATTGCACAAGTACACTAACGCACCTAATTTTAAAACAGCAGAGGACATATATTTAAATGTATTGGTTGTGATCGTCATTTTGTGCAAATACGTGCAACTGAGACAACTAGTGGCGGAGTCTTATCAGTGCACATTATCCTGTTAAAGCCTACAAGAGGCCACACAGGAATTTTCCAAATGGCTACATTTAACCTTCAATTACAAATATTTAAAAATGAAACTGTAAGTAGCTTGTCAGTTAGTCCTATACAGTGTTGACCGAGGACAAAGCTCCGATTCCATGGCCTTGGTGTTCCGATTCCATCGCCTCCGGTTAAGCAGGCGGTGAGTGGGATCTAACACCAATTTCTTCTTTGCATATTTAAAACATCTTCTCAATTTTCATACGCTGATACCATCACATTTCTTAGATCAGTTCTCCAGTATTTCCCTCAGTCTTACTGGAAACATTCTGGGAGTTAGGGACAGGAAACTTGCAAGCAGAAGTTTATTCTTGGTTACTTGGTCCTCCAAAATATTCCAACTGGAATTTAAACGAATTTAAACAACTGGTATTAAAAGGATGAAATCATGTGAATCGGGGAGACGAGGAAAAAGCCAGATTTATACACAACACTAAAATAGCAACCACAATGATCTGCAAGAAATAACATTCTTGGCAGAATAAAGAATTAGATGAGAACCAATATCAGGAATAAGGAAGAAATGAAGAACAGAGAAAGGTGGGATGATATAAAAGAGAATGAGGGTTCAAACACACAATAATTACAAGCTCACTGCATGAATAAGAGTAAAAAATGTCATTGGGTTTCATAACCAGATGATTTGATAATGTTTTAACATTATCACCTTCATTGAATGCGAATGAATGGTGAGTGAGATTCTGGGCATATTGTCCATAAGCATATTACACAGATAATAATACAATAACCAAGAAAAAAACTCAATAAATTAATAACCCTAATACTAGGTAGCCATAATAGTACAATAGATTAGAACAATGTAGTTCCATGCAGAAAAGGAAGTAGTCAAGAGGTGCGGAACTCTGTGGGGAAAATATTGATATGTTGGAGTATGGAGGTTGAAGAGGGCCATGTGTTTCCTGTGAACATTATTTTAAATTATCTGTTGGCATCAGTTCCTGAATCTACTTCCGAATGCATTCTTCCAGTTGAATCGAGGTTACCTATGGGTCAGAGGTACCATTCCCATTGCAGTTATCCAATTCAGCCAATACCAAGCAAGACAAGGACTTTGGTTTTTAATTCTGGATTAAAAGTGGGATCCACTGAGATATCAGGTGGGTGCTGATGGAAGCCCCTTATAACATGGCTTTTGGGAGTCAATTAGAAACATTCATCCAATTACTTTATTCAATGTCAAAATTATGATAAAAGCCTTGAAATGAGTGTTAACCTTATGGCTAGTCAGACTATTAATGCTTCTCGTACTTCACACAAATCTCCAAGCAAAGACTGTGAAGGTAGATACATTGGATATATTATGTTTGTACATCCTAACACACCCTAGTTATTATCACAGTCTGCTTGGAATGAGCTGGTGCCAAAAAAGCCGATCGCTCTTCTGACCTTCATACGCACGGACAGCTGCAGAGTCAGATGATCATGGATGCAGACAGTCATGTAATAGCTGGCATTACTCGACATTGCCAATTTAGTAAAGCCTTCTAATCCACATGTCCCCACCAAGATTGTCATAGGATATGTGACAATATATTCCACAGTGGGTGTAATATATTATGAATGCAGCCTCCTTAAATGCTGCCTACATCTTCTTTACTATTATTCTTTCATGATAATGACATACATTATGGTATACCATACCATAGGCTTAAGATAAAGATCATCATTGGTCCCAAAAAGCCCTTTTTATGTGGAATGGGAGAGAATGGTGAATATGGCAGGAGAAAAAAAAATATCTGGTGATCTTCCATGCCCATTCTCAGCCCACGGCAAATCCAAGGATCTTAACGTTCAGTCCTTAAATTTCACTCAACTCCTCACCAGACACAGTCATCATCAACCAAATTTTCAGCAATCTTTGGGCAGAATATCTATTTCAGCTATCATATCTTTTCACACAGAGTGGTGAATCTGTGGAATTCTCTGCCACTGGAGGTAGTTGAGGCCCGTTCATTTGCTATATTTAAGGAGGAGTTAGATGTGGCACTTGTGGCTAAAGGGATCAGGGGATATGGAGAGAAGGCAGGTACAGGATACTGAGTTGGATGATCAGCCATGATCATATTGAATGGCGGTGCAGGCTCGAAGGGCCGAATGGCTTACTCCTGCACCTATTTTCTATGTTTCTATAAAACAGACAACTGCACAGAAAGATGTATTACAGCAAATTGTGTATGCAAGTCAATAGATCAGCAATCTACCTAGTTCCATAAATATAGACACAAAAAGCTGAAGTAACTCAGCGGGACAGGCAGCATCTCTGGAAAGGAATGGGTGACGTTTCGGGTCGAGGCCTTCTTCAGATCCCATTCCTTCTCTTCGGAGATGCTGCCTGTCCCGCTTTTTTACTCCAGCTTTTTGTGTCTATCTTCGGTTTAAACCAGCATCTGCAGTTCCTTTTACACATACCTAGTTCCATAGTCTCACTCATTCTCTTGCTTCTGCTACATTAATTGGCTATTGCAAATAGCCCGCAGTGGAAATAAGTATCAAGAGAACCAGGCAGCAGCTGATGGGCACTTGAGAAAGAATAATTGACAAAATTGTGGGGAAATGGGAATGGTCAGACTGCTGGCATATACCTGATGGGTTGAAAGACCTCTGATGTTGTAAGAAGCTGAGATTTTTTTTCCTTTCAAGTACCTCTCTTTTGAACTTCCTGACTGAATCTGCCGATTCTACCTAGCCATGCGTTACAGATCTAACCAACTGATGTATTAAAACATCCTCATTTCACATTTGGTGTTTTAACGATGACCTTCACCTATGTCTTCTAATTGTTGGCTCCCCACCAATTTATTCTGTCCGGATCCTCTATACTCATAAGTATATCTATCCAATCCCCTTTTGGCCTTTACTGTTCCAATAAGAACGATCCTAGTTTCTCCAATCTATCTCCGAGAGCCATAGAGTCATACAGCATGAAGACAGGCCCTTTGGTACAATTCGTCCATGCCAACCTGTCTTCGATCCTGACCTCAGGTGATGTCTGTGTTGAGTTTGCGCATTCTCCCTGTGACTGCATGGGTTTTCTATGGATATTCCCGTTTTCTCTCATATCGCAAAGACATGCTGGTTTGTAGGTCAATTGGCCTCTGTAAATTGCCTCGAGTGTATAAGAAGTGAATGCAAAAACATGCATGTGCATTCAATGGTTGGCGTAGACTCAATGGGCCGAAAGGCCCGTTTCCAAGCTCAGTCTCTGAACTAAAATAAATCTTACCCCTCTCACCTTAAACCTACTGGCTCTAGTTTTAGGTTCCACTACACTGGGAAAAAGACAGTGACCATTCACATTATCTAAGCTCCTCATGATTTTATATATCTTTATAAGGTCAACACTCAGACTCCTACACTTCAAGGAAAAAAGCACCAGGCTGTCCATTCCTGGCAACATCCTTGTGTTTTATTTTCTGCTCCATTTCCAACTAATAACATCCTTCTTATGGCTAGGCAATCAGAACTGCTCACAATACTCAAGTACAGTCTCACCAACATCCTGTACAGCTATAATGTGACATATCAACTCTTGTATTTTATGCCCTGACCAATGAAAGCAAACGTACCAAATGCCTTTTTTTACACCATGTCTATCTGCGTCACTAGGATGCTAATGTAGAAACAAAGAACTGCAGATGCTGGTGAATACACAAAAGGATACAATGTGCTAGAGTAACACAGCAAGTCAGGCAACATCGCTGGAGAACGTGGATAGGTAACATTATGGGTTGATATCCTTTTCAGACTGATTGTAGAAGGGGAGAAGAATGCTGGAAAAGGGGAGAGACAGGCCAAACTGCAGCAGGTAACAGGTCGACACAAGCGAGGGGGTGTTTTGACAGGCAGATGGTTGGAACAAAGGCCAGAGATAAGAACAGTAAGTGTGAGAGATTTTGAAGAGGTGCAAATTGTGAAGTAGGGGGAGCAAAGTAGGGGGGGGGGGGGGCAAATAAATGGGACAGAAGGTGGGGGGGGGGGGATAAAGAGGGGGAGGTGGTGTGGGGGAGTAAAGTGATTAGTTACAAGTTATCTAAAATTGGAGAATTCAACGTTCATACTGTTGGGTTATAAGCTACCCAAGCAGAATGTGAGGTGATGTTCCTCTAATTTACATCCAGTCCCACTATGGGAATGGAGGAGGCACAGGTCAGAAAGATCAGTGGGAATGGGAAGGAGCCTTCTGTTGTTTTCACCAACTCCCTCTAGGAAGGTTTCAAGGCCCTCCGTTTCTTTCTCCAACTGAGATCCAGTCAATTTCCCTCTACTAACACTCTCCTCTGCCTGACAGAATTTGTTCTCACACTCAACAATTTCTCCTTTGACTCCTACCACTTTCTCCAAATGGGCCCTACCTGCCTTTTAGTCGGTTAAAGCCCTGTCCCACGGTACCAGTTCATTCCAAGAACCCTCCCGAGTTTGCCCTGATTCGAACTCAGAGATTTACGGTAATGGCCACTCGTCGGTACTCGGGGCTCTCATGTTGAAAAATCTTCAGAATCTTCCCGTGTTTACCTGCCATTAGCGAGTCTTCCCGAATACCTGCCATTAGCATTACGAGCCGCTAAGAGACGTTCCCGAGCTCCAACGTACCCGCTACGTTCATTCTCCATGCTTACCACAATTTTTTTTTTTTTTAAACTCGGGAGAGCTCTTGGAATGAACTCGTAATGTGGGACAGAGCTATTAGATTGAATAGTCCTTGATACAAGCGTACACTGGCCCACTGCCCCAACTCTTTCTCCACTCCATTGATGGCTGCATCGGGACGGCCCCTACACCTCATGGATTTCAAAAACGTTACCACTACCTTACACCCTGCCTTCAAATTCACCTGGACTATCTCTGACACCTCTCACCCCTTTCTGTCTCCATCTCAGGGGACAGACTATCGACTGATGTCTACCATAAACCTGCTGACTACCACAGTTATCTGGACTACACTTCCTCCCACTCTACCTCTTGCAAAGACGCTGTTCTCTACTCACATATCCTCCGTCTCCACGACTTCCACTCCCAAGATGCGATTTTCCATTCTAGGACATCTGAGATGTTGGCTTTCTTCAGTAAACATAGTTTTCCCCCTTCTGTTGTAGATGGATCGTTCATCCATGCATCCCGTGTCTCGTAGTTCTGCTCTTGCTCTCCCTCATCTCAGACGGAACAATTATAGAGTTCCCCTGATCCACACCTTTCACCCCACCAGCCTCATCTACCTAATGTGATCCCACCACTAGTCCCGCCTCCTCCATTCAAATCACCCTCGGCCTAGGTACTTTCTCCGCAACTGCAGATGTAACTCCTGTCTAGATACCTCCTCTTCGCCTCCAACCAGGAACCTCCAGTTGAGAGAAGATCTTGTGCACCTCCGTTAACCTCATCTTCTGTTCCTGATGTGGCTTCCTGTACATCGGCGAGACCAAGTATAGACTTGACGACAGTTCCACTTAACACTTATGCTCGGTCCACCAAGGCCAATGGGATCTCTCGATTGCTAACCATTTTAACTCCCCTTTTCATTCCAAGGCTGACATTTCCATCCTGGGCCTCCACCATTGCCAGAGTGAGGCCATACACTAACTGGAGAAACAGCATCTCATATTCCACTTGGGTAGCTTACAACACAACGGTTTGACTGTTGAATTCTCCAATTTTATGTAACCTCTAACTACCCCCCCCCTTCTCTATCCTCCCCCCACCCTTCCCTCCCATGTGCCACTCCAACCTATTTCTCCCCTCCCCCAGCCCCCCACAACCCACAACACCCCCCCCCACCAACCCCACCCCCCACCAATCCAACTCTCCACCAACCCGAACCCACTACTTTCCTCTCCCTGGCTTCACAATCCGCAATTCTTCAAACCTATCTCACACCAACTGTTATTTTCTCTGGCCTTTGTTCCAACCATTTACCTGTCAAAATAAACCCTCTCCTGTGTCAACCTATTACATATAGGTTTTCTCCCCATTACAATCATTGTAAAGAAGGGTCTTAGCCTGAAACATCACCAATCCATGTTCTGCAGAGATGTTGCCTGTCCTACTGAGTTACTCCATTACTTTATGTCCTCTTGCTAGGTAACTATGTAATTGTCTCCCTCTTTGATCTACAACACTCACAGACACTGCCATTTACTGTGTATGTCCTGCCCTGGTTTCAGTTTCGAAATTGCAATGCTGCACACTTGTTCAAGTTAAATAACATCTGCCATTTCATTGGCCCACTTTCCTAGTTGATCTGCATCCTACTATAATCTTAAATAAACTTATTTACGGTCCACAATACCACCAATTTTGGAATTTAAATCCTTCATCCATGTAATTCTTGTAAATTTCCTCTACAAATTCTAAGGCCTTTGGGAGCACTAATTGAATCACAGATGCTCCTCCCTTGGAACTTAACACTTTCCAAGCTCTCTGGCAATTCTTATCCTACCAATTTTTAAGGGTTGGATTTTGTAATCATTGAGCAGTGATCAGAGATCTGTCATTGTAATGTATCTGTCAGGTAAGGACAAAATCACATTTGGCTACAAACTGCCAACATTCAAAGTCTAAGTTTTAAAGAAGGAACTGCAGATGCTGGAGAATCGAGGGTACACAAAAAGCTGGAGAAACTCAGCGGGTGCAGCAGCATCTAAGGAGCGAAGGAGATAGGCGACGTTTCGGGCCGAGACCCTTCTTCAGACTGGTCAATTCAAAGTCTAAGCTCAGTTGTGAAATATTAACTGTCACTCTCCACAGAATTGTAACATAGCATGAATTAGCACTTTTTAAAGAGATAAAATCAGGTAAATTCTTAAATGCCCCATCGCAAAGCTGTTTTTTGACAATTAATGTACAATAATGCAATGGTAATGCCTGAAATAGGATATATTTTGTTTATTAGATTTTTTTGTCAGGCACAACTGAAGAAGATTTTTTTTGCCTCTTAATGGAGTGAATACTGCACCTAGAGCCTAATATTCAAATTGCAAGGCAAACTATTTAAATATACAACTTGAACACTCCTGCCCTCCTCTGTTTATTCTACATCAAACCAGAGACAGCATTTGCCTTGTACGTAAGGTGCAACCTATCTAGTTATTAAAAGATGCAGTTGTTCTACTCTAAGTAATACAGGGCTAATAACATTAACAATTACTTGCCTAATGTGGATTACCTGCATGTACAACTAAAATGCACACAATGTCCTTTCTCCTACATGTCAGAATTATTTATTTCAAATAAAAAAGATGATGACCCAGGTACTGATTTACATTGTTAAAAAATTCAAATCCATTTATATCAATTTCCAATGTGTGATTCTAAAATACAGCCCTTCCCAACAGAATTCCTCCACTTAAACAAAGAGCAAATTCAGCAACAACAATTTAATAATGTTTATACAGGAATAGGAATGGATTTGTTTACGTTCAAAATATCATTTTGAAAATCTAATTGTGACCTAGGTTAAAGTTAAAGAAATAGTCACAATGATAAATGTTTATACAACTGGACACAGTCATGATGCAAGTGCCACAATGGGAATTATTGGGCTAAAAATTACAACCAGTAGTCAGCCTCTTGTGACATGCTGATGAACATAGTAAGCATGCGCTAACATTTTGTGCGTCCTCCATTGTCAAACAGCAGTCGCACGTTGTCCCAATCCTCAATGGTGAAGCCCTGTGAGTGACAGAGACTTGTGTAACATGATACCATCACATGCAGAGGGGGAGAAAGGGAACTAAACAAGCTTCTCCTGTAACATATGTGCCATTACGTATAATTGGATGTTAATAATCACTGCTGTTTCAAAGATTGTATCATGTGAGTAAATGCAGTCTGTTGCTGCAACAATGATTTAGTGTGGAAGATGCCCGAGTTTGATTGATTCAGTGGAAGATGACCACTGTACAAATAAAACTGTAAGTGCAAGGAAACATTTGCACTCAGTGTAAGTGTCTCTTGACTCTTGAAAATACTGTACAAATAATACTATAAGTGAAAGAACATATTTGTTATTGTATCTGCTCCATTTTATCTGCCATTACCATGAGGGTAGAGAAATGTCCAATACGCCTTAAATGAGAACTTGGTGAAAGCATTTGATGTAATACAAGTACATTGCAACACATTGACTATGATTGTTACTGGTTCTGTCACAACCAGGAGCAGGGAGAACCCTTTGACATTTTCTTAGCAGAGCTAGAATTGTCAAATCAAGAGTGTTTAATTGTCATATGTAATGAAATGAAACAAGGAAATTCTTACATGTAGCAGGTCAGCAGGTTTGTAAACACAGTACTCACTAGATAACATAGTAAACAAAGAAAAAAGTTGAATAAATAAAAACTCATAAAATAAAAAAACACAGTGCAAAACAAACAAAAGCTCAAAGTCCCTTGAATATCCAAGACAGGTCGTAGTTCGAAGGTGCTTTGTTCACTGTATCACCACACTGCTTTAACTTTCAGGAGGAAAAACATCTACTTCCCTTTCCAGTCACATGTATACCTTTCTGGATCTAAATGTCAACCTGGAATTGAACTGTAGATGCCCAAACTCAAATTAATTACAATTCTTGACAGTTGTCAGATAAAGGACTAGCTCCTTCTGTCCAATTTGAATTGAAATCAAGGTACAGACGAAGATGATTATTTTCCACCCATATTAACAGGTTATGAATACACTTTATCTTTATAAACAGGATTGTGAATCATAGAATAAAACAATAGGCCATAAAAATATTGGGGGGGGGGGGGGGGAAGAAAATCAGCCACTGAACCAACAAAGTCAATATCAACAACACTTAAAATGTTGTAGATACAAAGGGATACTTTAATATTGCCCGAACTATCATCACCCTGCATTTTAAATAACGGTCTGTACCCAGGGTGACTTTGATTTTACAATAGTTTGCTTAAAATGCATATACATTATGCTTAAATCCAAATATGGCATTTAAAAAATCAATATTGTATGAATATATATTTAAAATCTAGGCTATGTAGGCCAAGAAGCTATACCACAGAGCAACCAGAGTATTAAGAGATACAAAAAACCCAAATCAATTTAAACTTAAATTAGACACAGAATTTAATTATCTTGGGTTTTCAATGCAAAAAGAACTAGAATTATTTAAGTAATACCCAATATCTGTCTCATGCCATTCAAGGTAATTAGGTGAACCTATTTTAATAAAATGGAAATTATTTTTGGAGCTACAGTATTTCATCAGGAGGATCACAATTTGAAATGGAATTCCTTTTAAGAGGGATTAATTAAATGTCAAAAGTTGGCAAAGTATTCACCATTAAGTTGCTTTACTCCTAGTTTTAATCTCTTCTTTTCTTGAAGAGACTGGCTCTTCTTTCTTAATGGTTTCGAGGCCCAAGATATTTCATTACCCTGGTCATATGTAAGTTTGAACTGGAACTAAATCCAGATCTGATCTTGCTCAATATTTGCAGGCATACACAAACTACGATTCGAACATTAATTATTCAGCCTAGGTCAAGGAACAAATCCAGGATATTTGAGAGTATATAAGTTAGGCTGACACCAGGTGAGCCTTCAATACTAGACATTTGGCGACTTGTAACTCAGATTTGTAAAACATTACACTAAATTTCTCCAACAATTCACAACTGAAGTCAAAATATGGAACTGAGATGTACATTTGCTACTTGCATGGATTAGAAATGTATTTCAATGAGGAGCTGGTTCATCCATAATTTCATAATCCATAGGCTGATGTTATTTGGACACTGTACTTCTATGTAAAATCATTCAGTTCCTATATCGCCTGTTAAAATACTAAAGTTCAAGATTAAAACTAAAAGTGAGCATGAGATGAGATGTTAATTATATCCAGAGTAACATAAAATAGCAAAACACATGAACTATAAGTGTTGACAATTTATAAATCAGCATTAAATATAATTTTTTTCTGGTATTCAATATGAGGCATTTATTATGATTGAATTGTATTAAGTGGTCCATAATTTATTATTTAATTCTATACCAGATCAATAAATGAGTAAATAAATACATTGCAACATGTAGCAGTAAGATTGATGATTCCCAATCTGCTAAATTTGCAGCTGCAATGGAGTCATCAAATAAAAACTGTAAAATCCTAGTTGAGTTGCTGATACAAACTTTACAACTGTATGAGTGGATAGAGGACTATGTATGTTTGTAGCTGACACAGATGTATGTTGTTCTAACCATGCTTACCAATGTGTGTTCATCAAAAATAAATATGAACACGTCAGGTCAATGAGCAGGAGAGGGTAGCAGATGGCGATCAACATAGGTAGGAATACAGTAACAGTCAGAAGATAACATAAAAGACATATTTATACAGTGCCCTTCATGACCTCCAGATACTCTAAACATGCTTTACAATCAATAAGTAATTTTGTTAAAATATAATGATGTTCAACCAAAATTAAATTATTAATTGATGGTAACATATTTGAAAACAACAGATTACCAGCAGGGTTTGGTTGATGTTTAGCATTTTAAGTGAGTGAAAAATTTTAAATATTTAAACATGTTAGCATGTATGTGAAAAAATGGTTTTGACCTTTATTATTATTAAATAAAAGATTGCTAATGTTACAAGAACAATTGATTGGGAGTTCATCTAATAGTCCATAGATCGGTACGTGAGATCTGGTCTAAAAAGGTACAATAAAAATTGGGTAATCCCTATTACAATTTATGCTAATAAAGCAAATCCAACAAAATAAATAATTTTTCCCAAGATTCTCCAAGAGTGGTATCAAATAAAAGTTAGCCCTCTGCCTCATTATGAGATACTGGAAAATAATAAGGTTTAAAAATAATAAGGTATAATGTTTAAGAAAGAACTGCAGATGCTGGAAAAATCGAAGGTAGACAAAAATGCTGGAGAAACTTGGCGGGTGAGGCAGTATCTATGGAGAGAAGGAATAGGCGACGTTTCGGGTCGAGACCCTTTTTCAGACTGATGTTGGGGGGGGGGGCGGGGAAAAAATAAAGGAAGAGGTGGAGACAGTAAGCTTGTGGGAAAGCTTGAAAGGAGGAGGAGAAGGAGGGAGAAAGCAAGGACTATCTGAAATTAGAGAAGTGAATGTTCATACCGCTGGGGTGTAAACATAGGAGGTGATGTTCCGCCAATTTGCGCTGGGCCTCACTCTGGCAATTGAGGAGGCCCAGGACAGAAAGGTCAGATTCGGAATGGGAGGGGGAGTTGAAGTGCTGAGCCACTAAGAGATCAGGTTGGTTAGTGCGAGCTGAGCGGAGATGTTGGGCGAAGCGATCGTCAAGCCTGCACTTGGTATAGCCAATGTAGAGTTGATACCTGCAACAACGGATGCTGTAGATGAGGTTAGTGGAGGTGCAGGTGCACCCCTGCCTCACCTGGAAAGACTGTTGGCAGGGCCGGCCTTAGGAGGTGTGAGGCCCAATTGGGAACAATCTTCATAGAAATAGAAATATATAATTATAATGAGTCATATTCAGGCACATGCCATGAGTAATTAATCAGGGTAGGCAGTCAGTCTACTTTAAAAAAACTTAAACTGCGCATGCGCAGATTGTTCTCCTCTCCGTAAAAATAAACAATAAAAATAAAGAAAGTAACAATTCAATCTGCCCAAGGCTTCTTTCTGAATTACTGAATTGGTGAGGGGTGGAGGGTGATGGCAGGTAGAGAGATGGTGAGAAGAAAGGGGAGCACACTGGGACAAGTTGAATCAGTTTTGATCTTATTGAATTACAATACTTGTTCAAGGGACAAAGGGGAGAGAGTTCCTTTCACAGCGTGTGGGGAGTCTGGCCAGGGGCATTGAGAAGGAGGGGGTCGGGGATCATGCCAGTAACCCACTCACTCACCGCTGCCGCGGCGCTCGGGGCGCGGAGCCACCGCATTGTGGCGGGGAGGGAAGCAGCTCGCGTGGCTACGTGCAGCCGCCGGGCCTCAGCGCCTTCTGCCGGCCCGGTCACCTCTGGCAGTGTTCTCCGTCTGAACAGTGAGGGGACCAGCTCAAGAGCAAAGATCATAGAGCAGAGTGGATCACCGGGTGATGGATAACAGGACAGTGGGCAGTGGAGTTTACTCCTGTGTCAGCGCGAACAAGGGACCATTTGAGATTACTCGCTCCACCACCCGCTGACCTGTTATCCATCACCCACTGACCCGCTCTTGAGCTGGATGCTGGCATGATCCCCGACCCCCTCCTTCTCAATGCTCCTGCCCTCCCCGCAAATTTACACCTGGCCACGCTCCCAACACACTGTGAAAGGAACTCTCTCTCCCCCCCTTCCCCCGCAGAGGCGCAGTCCTTTTACAGCCGCTTCCCATCAGCTGCTAGCAATGAAGGATAGACTTGGCTATCCCTCAGTACAGCAACATTGTTCTTGATCTATCTTTCTTGGCTAACAACTATGTGTTAACTACTGGCTGTTAACAAGTGCTAACAGTGGTAGTTAACAAATCGTTTTTGTCTGATGGCCGGTGCAGCGGTTCTTACCCATGTTCGTTTTTTAAAAAAAAATCCATATTCAACAAGGCGAATGTTTTTAAAAAAAATCTGTATTTAACAACGCGAATTCATATTTCCGTACGAAATATGTAAAATTAGCTTGGGGCCCAATTGGGAGCAATCGGTCCAATTGGCTTAAGGCCGGCCCTGACTGTTGGGTATTTGCTTGGTAAATTATAATGACCATTTCAAATAAAATAGGGAGGTTGGTAGCCAAATAGTTTTAGAGTGAGAAAGTCAAGATATTAATTAGGTGCAAATGTGAAGCAACTGAAATTAGCAATGATTGACTGAGGGAGATTAGGAGATCAGAGGATTGTGGTGCTGGGGGATGTTACATAGACAAGTAGCAGCAATACCTTGGACAGATTTGAAAACAAGAATCAAGTTATTAAAATGTAAACACAAATCCAGGAGCTCATGCAGGTCCGTGAGCACAGCGTAGATCCATAAGCTTCCTCCTCCCTTTTCCATCAGTCTGAAGAAGGGCCCCGACCCTAAACAATGTCTGTCCATTCCCTCCACATGTGCTGCCTGGCCCCTGTTTTGCTCAAGATTCCAACATTTGCAGTTTCTTGGGCTTCATGGATTGTCTTATAAGGAAACATTTGTCTAGATACGCGCCTTTCCACAGGAGTTCAAAAAGAATAAAAACATTTGCTAAAATGCATTTAAATGTATAAGATCTTGAAGGATCTCAACAGGGAGGATGTGAAGAGGACATTTCCTCTAGTGGAAGAATATAGAACTGAGAGTTATGTTTAAAAGAAGCCACCAATTTAAGACAAAGATGAGGCAAAAACCTTTTCTTTCGAGTTCTCTTTCTTGAAATGCAGTGAAGCAGAGTCTAAATATTCTTAGAGTTTATGAATATTCTTCAGGCAGCCACAAGGAACTGCAGATACTAGAATCTTGAGCAAAACAAAGTCCTGCAGTAACTCAGCGGGTCAGGCAGTATCTCTGGAGGAAATACACAGGCAACATTTCAGGTCAGGAACCTTCTTCAGATTGATTCTTAACGTAGAGAAACATTTAAAACATAGAAAAATAGATGCAGGAGTAGGCCATTCGGCCCTTCGAGCCAGCACCGCCATTCGATATGATCATGGATGATAATCCAAAATCAGTACCCCGTTACTGCTTTTTCCCATATCCCTTGATTCATTTAGCTCCAAGAGCTAAATATAACTCTCTCTTGAAAACATCCAGTGAATTGTCCTCCACTGCCTTCTGTGGCAGAGAATTCCACAGATTCACAACTCATGGTGAAGATGTTTTTCCTCATCTCAGTCCTAAATGGCCTACCCCTTATTCTTAATCTGTGACCCCTGATTCTGGACTCTCCCAACGTTGGGAATATTTTTCCTGCATCTAGCCTATCAAATCCTTTTAGAATTGTATATGTTTCTATAAGATCCTCCTCTCATCCTTCTAACATCCAGTGAATACAAGCTCAGTCGACCCAATCTTTCACCATATGTCAGTTCCACCATCCCAGGAATTAACCTGGTGAACCTACGATGCTATCGCTCAATAGCAATAAAGTGTTCCTCAAATTAAGAGACCAAAATTGCACACAACACTCCAGGGCCCTGTACAACTGCAGTAGGACCTCCTTACTCATAAACTAAAATCCTCTCACAATGAAGACCAACATGCCATTAGCTTTCTTCACTGCCTGCTGTAACTGCATGCTTACTTTCGGTGACTGATGTACAAGCACACCCAGGTCTCGTTGCACCTCTCCTTTTCCTAATCTAACACCATTCAGACAATAATCTGCCTTCCTGCTCTTGCCACCCAAGTGGATAACCTCACATTTATCCAAATTATACTGCATCTGCCATGCATCTGCCCACTCACCCGACCTATCCAGGTAACCCTGCAGCTTCTTAGCATCCTCATCGCAGCTCACACTGCCACCCAGCTTTGTGTCATCCATAAACTTGGAGATGCCACATTTAATTCCCTCGTTTAAATCGTTAATATATATTGTAAATAACTGGAGTCCCAGCACCGATCCTTGGGGCACCCCACAAGTCACTGTCTGTGATTCTGAAAAGGGCCCGTTAATTCCCACTCTTTGCTTCCTGTCTGCCAACCAGTTCTCTATCCATGTCAATACCCTACCCCCAATACCATGTGCTCTAATTTTGCACACTAATCTCTTGTGTGGGACCTTGTCAAAAAACTTTTTGAAAGTCCAAATATACCACATCCACTGGCTGTCCCTTATCCATTCTACTGGTTACATCCTCAAATAATTCCAGAAGATTAGTCAAGCATGATTTCCCCTTCATAAATTCATGCTGACTTTGACCTATCCTGTCACTGCTTTCCAAATGCACTGCTATAATATCTTTAATAATCTACTTAAGCAACTTCCCCACTGCCGATTTAAGACAAAGTGGTCGATAATTCACTGTTTTCTCTCTCCCTCCTTTCTTAAAATGTGGGATTACATTGGCTAACCTCCAGTCCACAGGAACTGATCCAGAGTCAAGAGAACATTGTAAAATGATCACTAATGCATCCACGATTTGTAGAGCCATCTCATTGAGTATTCTAGGATGCAGATCATTCAGTCCCAACAGTTCACCTAACACCATTTACTAATTTATGTGAATTCCCTTCAGTTCCTCCCACCCACTAGATCCTCGGTATCCTAAGGCAGCAGTAGATAGATTCTTATAAGCAAGCGAGTGAAAGGTTATCAGGAGTACATGAAAATGCATTAAGGTTGCAATCAGATCAACCATAATCTAATAATAGAAGTACAATCTCATGAGGCTGAGTAGCCTTGTCCCAGTCTTAATTCATATGCTGGAAAAAAGCAATGCGTTGGAAATGCTCAGCAAGATTTGCAGTATCTTTAGAGGTAAAAAAAGGCTAATGAAAAACTGGAAAACAATAGTAACACTAAGTTTTAAGAAACATGTTAGGGGGAACAAGAGAGATTAAATGTCAAGAACTCTTTTCTGGCCACATGTACATCCCTAAACATTTGACTTTAGAGGTCACTAGCACTATCCTACATAATAGGGACAATTTACATTTTTCACCAAAGCCAATTAGCCTAAAAACCTGTAGTAATAGGAGTGTGTGAGGAAACCAGAGCACGTGGAGAAAAACTACTTGGTCACAGGGAGAACATACACACTCCGAGTGTATTCTGAGGGATAAGATAGACACGCATTTAGATGAACTAGAGCTGATTAGGGATAGTCAGCATGGTTTTGTATGTGGGAGGTCATGTCTCACAAATCTGATTGGATTTTCTGAACATGTGACCAAAAAGGTTGACGAGGGCAGAGCTGTAGATGTTGTATATACTGTACGGACATTAACAAAGCATTCGACAAGGTTCCACATGGTAGACTGCTCTGGAAAGATAGATCGTATTTATTACAGAAAAATGTGAGGTGTTGCATTCTGGGAAATCTAACATAGGATCTAGGAGTGCAGGTACATAGTTCCTTGAAAGTGGCATCACAGGTAGTTAGGGTGGTCAAAAAGGCCTTTGGCACATTGGCCATCAGTCAGAGTATTGAGCATAGACATTGAGAGGTCATGTTACAGTCATATAAGACGTTGGTGAGGCCATATTTAGAGTATTGTGCCCAGTTCTGGGCACCATGTTATAGGAAACATGTTGTCAAGCAGGAAAGGGTGCAGCAGCAAAGATTGACGAGAATGTTGCCAGGACTTGAGGGCCAAAGCTATAGGGAGAGGTTGAGTAGGCTAGAACTCTATTTCTTGAAGCGCAGGAGGAATTAGGGGTGATCTTATAGATGTACAAAATCAGGAGAGCAATAGATTGGGTAAATGCACAGAATATTTTGCCCAGAGTAAGGGAACAAGAGGACATAGGTTTACGGTGAGGGGGGGGGGAGGGGGGGGGGGGGGAAGAAAAGATTTAATAGGAACCTGATGGGTAACTTTTTTACAAAAGGGTGGTGGGTGTATAGATGAGCTGCCAAAGGAGGTAGTTGACGCAAGTACTGTTGCAACTTTTAAGAAACATTTAGACAGGTACATGGACAGGATAGGTTTAGATGGGTATGGGCCAAACTCGGACTGGTGGGACTCATATAGGTAGGACATGTTGGTTGGTGTGGGCAAGTTGCGCCGAAGGGGCTGTTTTCATACTGCATGACCCTATAACTCTATGATTCTATGACAGCACCTGTAGTCAGGATCGAATCCAGGCCTATGGCGTAGTAAGGCACCAACTCTACCGTTGTGCCACTGTGCCACCCCCACTGCATCACCGTGCTGCCCTCTCCACCAAAGATCATCTTTGCTCTCCACCCTTCAATTCTCTCACTCCTGACTTCTCTGTCCTCCACTCAGTGTTCCAATAATCTGAATACAAGTTTCAAGAACAACAGGTATTTTACAGCTCTTCTGGTCTCAACATTGAGTTAAACCATTTCAGGTAATGGTTTAATAATTTCCATTTATACTTCCTTTGGATCAAATCTGTTTCTTCCTTCTTGCCATTATCACATCCTTTTGTGTCACAATCATCATTCCTGATTTGCACTCTATCCGAGATCTGTTCTTTTGTTTTCTCCGATTCAAGTATGATTCAGAAAGTCAAGTCTGTTTAAATGCCAAATGTACCAACAACAGAACAATGAAATTCTTACTTACAGCTGCTTAACAGGCCAGTTAACACAATTGACACAGGTAAATATATTTAAAATATTCAATAAATTAATAACCAGAATACTGGTTGTGTTCAAAAAAAGCTGTTGACACACTGATCCTTCATCAGTCAGAGTATTGAATATAGAAGTTGGGAGGTCATGTTTCAGTTATATAAGACATTGGTGAGGCCACATCTAGAGTATTGTGTTCAGTTTTGGGCAACATGTTATAGGAAAGATGTTGTCATTCTGGAAAGGGTGCAGAGATTTACGAGGATGTTGGCAGGACTCAAGGGCCTATGTTGAGCAGGCTAGGACTATTCCTTCGAGTGCAGAAGGGTGAGGGATGATCTTATAGAGGTGTACAAAATCAGGAGAGGATTAGATCAGGTAAACACACATAGTCTCTTGCCCAGAGTAGGAGATTCGAGAACCAGCCGATGTAGGTTTAAGGCGAGGAGGAAAGATGTAATAGGAACCTGAGGGGCGGGTGTATGGAATGAGCTGCCAAGGAGAAAGTTGAGCCAGGTACTATTGCAACGTTTAAGAAGCATTTAGACAGATATATTAATAGGATAGGATTTAAGAGAGAGTTGGATAAAGCTCTAGGGGCTAGTGGAGTCAAGGGATATGGGGAGAAGGCAGGCATGGGTTATTGATAGCGGACGATCAGCCATGATCACAATGAATGGCGGTGCTGGCTCGAAGGGCCGAATGGCCTCCTCCTGTACCTATTTTCTATGTGTTCTATGTGATTTAGAGAGATATGGGCCAAACACAGGCAGGTGGGATTAGTGTCGATGGGACATGTTGGTCGGTGTGGGAAAGTTGGGTCAAATCATCCGTTTCTTCGCTGTATGATCATTTCACCGAACACTTGCGCTTGGTTTGTCAAAGCCTACTGGAACTCATGGTTGTTAACCATTTTAACTCAGCTTCCTATTCCCATACTGACCTTTCTGTTCTGGGCCTCCACCATTGCCAGAATGAGCCACACACAAAATGGAGGTATTTGCTTGTATAGCTTACAACCCAACGTATAAACATTGAATTCTACAATTGTAGGTGACAAACCCCCCCCACCACCTCCCCTCCCTCCACCACCTCCCCTCCCTCCATCCCCTGTGATTCACTCCTATTTCTCCCCTTCCACCTACATTATTTTCTTTATCTTCAAAATTTGCAGCTTTTTTGTCTCACACCTTCAGTCTTTTCTTCTCTGGCCTTTGTCCAACTATCTCAATTTCAAGTTCACATTATTGTCACATGCACCAATTAACATACAGTAATACTTAGTGATTCATGATCTGCCTACCATCCTCCACCTGGATCCCCCTATTACCTGCCAGGCATGTTCTGCCACTCCTTCTTTCAGTTTTCTTCCCATTCCCACTACAATCAGTCTGAAGCAGGGACCCAATCCGAAACGTCACCTACGATACGATAAACTTCATTCATCCCCGGATGGAAATTGGTCAATCCATGTTCTCCAGAGATGCTGCCTGATCCATTGAGTTCTTTCAGCATTTTGTGTCTTTGTTTGTAAACCAGCATCTGTCGTTCCTACTAAGTTCCTCCAGCAATTTGTTTTATGCTCCATATTCCAGCATCTGCAGTCTTTTGTATCCACATGTAGGATGCGATTGACTGAAATGGGTGCAGAGAAAATTCACAAAGTTGTTGCCAGGACCGGGGAATTGATGAAATATGTCATGGTTATCTTCTTTGGATCAGAGGCTGAAGAGGGACTTAATTGACATGTGCAAAATTATAGTAAGGAGATTGGTAGAATCAATAAAGAGGAATGACTTAATCCCCAGAGCAGAGGAGTCAAAAACCAGAGGGCAAAGATTCAAAGTAACTGGTTGAAGCAGTAGAGGTTACCTGAGGTGGAAGGAAAAACCCTCATAACATTTTAAAAGTTTTTGGAGTGTGTATGGAGACCTGCAACTTGCAGGGCTACTGATGCTGGAATTCCAGCATTGGAGGTGGAATTCGTTTGTGTAACACTTTCTACTGGTGGGCTAAATTAGCTTTCTTTGGTGTTTTTATGATTTTATGATTCTTTGCCTCCTGCCACCAAATAAATTTTGGATCTAGTTTGCCAACTTGCCTAGATCCATTGAGCTTTAAACTTCTGAACCATTCTACCATGACAGAGTTTGTCAAAAATCTTGCGTAAGTCCACGTAAGCCATATCTACATTGAATTATTAGTCTGGTGGGTGATCTCTGGTCCAGCACAAGGTGGCTGGACCAGTTAGATTTCTAGTAATTTGATAATTCTCATTATCAAACCAAGGTTGATGATGTTGTGAGATATGTTGATGGCAATGTCATTCATGATCAAAGGGATGTTATTTTGTTGGAGCTGGTGACTGCTAAAATACGCCTTGCTACTTATCAGCTCAAGCCCGAATATTGTCTGCATTATGATCAAAAGAAGTTGTAAATAAGAATTAAGCACTTTACAGTTAACAGCAAACAGCCTCTTTTTAGTTCATTGAAGTCACCAAAAATAACTGGATTGATGAAATAGCCAAAAATGGTTAGGTCTGGGATGTTGTCCTGAGGAATTCCTGTTGCAAAATCCCAGAGCTGATATGATTGCCTCGAACAATCACAGCCAGCTTCTTCTATGCCAGTTGTGACCTCAGCTTTACTAGGGTTTCTACATGCCTCACTTGGTCAAATGTTGCTAATCAGCAATTATAACTAAAACAGCGAACTATATCAGAATTTCCAAACAAACTCGTTGTATCAACACTGCAGGCTTTTGGTGCCAGTTTTCACCCTTCCAGCAAAATAATCCCTACTATCTTAGCTCATATATGTAAAATAGCCATTTTGGTAAAGCACCAAAGACCAATTATTCCTGTAAAAAAAATAAATCCACAATATTCCTGCATATTTAGAGAATCTGAAAAGCACCACTTTATTGAAAATAAACAAACACAGAATGCACATACGAGTAAAAAATATGAAATCAGCTGCAAAATGAACCAGGGAAAGAATTATCCTTACTGGGGAACTGAAGACAAATCCAACCTTGAAACACAGAAATCAAGTATTTGCCCTGCACTTGAACTGCTTTTTAATCCTGCACTTGGTCTCTATGTGCCATGTCTATGCTCTCATAAGTTTGGCTTCCGGAGAAGCTTGGCTGGACTATATTTGTACAGTCCTTAGTACAATAACTGCTGTCAGCTTGTAAAACAAAACTGGGAAACAAATTCCCAATCACCTTATCTCAACAAGAAAAAGCCACTAGTTTAACATAGGGTCTTTGGCACAGTAAAATTTCACAAAAGATTTTGCAGGAGCATTAGCAAACAAAATTTGACATCAGGTACATTAAAGAAATATCAGGGCAATCACTGAAAAGTTTGGTCAGTGAGGTAGGTTTATAGGAAGAGAACGGATAGGGAGCAATTTTGTTGGGAAATTCCAGAGTTTACAGGAATATCATAATCAGAATAAATCAGGGAAGGTAGTGCATCCATGGATAACAAGGGAAATCAGGGATAGTATAAAAACAAAAGATGAAACATACAAATTAGCCAGAAAAAGCAACCTACCAGAGGACTGGGAGAAATTCAGAGTCCAGCAGAGGAGGACAAAGGGCTTAATTGGGAAAGGGAAAATAGATTATGAAAGAAAACTGGCAGGGAATATAAAAACTGACTGCAAATGTTTTTATAGATATGTGAAGAGAAAGATATTAGTTAAAACAAATGTAGGTCCCTTGCAGTCAGAAACAGGTGAATTGATGATGGGGAACAAGGACATGGCAGACCAATTGAATAACTACTTTATTTAAGTCTTCCTTAGTGAAGACAGAACCAATCTGCCGGAAATAGCAGGGGACCGGGGGTCAAATAAGATGGAGGAACAGAGTGAAATCCAGGTTAGCCTGGAAGTGGTGTTGGGTAAATTGAACGGATTAAAGGCCAATAAATCCCCAGGGCCAGATAGTCTGCATCCCAGAGTACTCAAGGAAGTAGCCACAGAAATAGTGGATGCATTAGTGATAATTTTTCAAAATTCCTTAGATTCCGGAGTAGTTCCTGAGGATTGGAGGGTAGCTAATGTAACCCCACTTTTTAAAAAAGGAGGGAGAGAGAAAACGGGTTGACAACATCACCGTCGACAAACTATTCCGGGTGTACCCCAACCAGAAGCCGTGGATGACAAAAGAGGTCCAAACTCTCCTCAAGGACCGCAACACCGCCTTCAGGTCTGGCGACAGAGCCCTGTACAGCGCTACTATAGCCAACCTGAAGAAAGGCATCAGGTATGCCAAAGCGGCCCACAAGAGGAAGATAGAGGACCACTTTAACAACAACGATCCACGGCGGGTGTGGCAGGGCATCCAGCACATCACCAACTACAAGCCCAGTAACAGTACGACGGCGACGCCACACTGGCAGAGGAGCTGAACTCCTTCTTTGCTCGCTTTGAGGGAGAACCAGAAGAGCTCGTCACCATTCTCCAACCAGCCCCTAACAACAACTACTACACCCTCACTGTGCAGGAGCATGAAGTGAGGCGGGTGCTCAGGGCGGTGAACCCGAGGAAGGCTGCCAGACCGGATGGCGTGACAGGAAGGGTTCTGAAGGAATGTGCAGACCAGCTCTCCGAGGTCTTCACGAAAATCTTCAACCTGTCCCTGTCCAAACCCATCATCCCACCGTGCCTGAAGTCTGCCACAATCATCCCACTACCAAAAAAGCCTGTTATCAGCGGCCTTAACGACTACCGACCGGTCGCTCTCACACCTGTCATCATGAAGTGTTTCGAGAGGCTGGCTCAGCAGCACATCAAAGCCAGCCTACCGTCCACCTTCGACCCACACCAGTTTGCCTACAGAGCAAATAGGTCCACTGAGGATGCCATCGCCACTGCTCTTCACACTGCACTGACCCACCTCAAACACCAGGGGAGCTATGTGAGGATGCTCTTCATTGACTTTAGCTCTGTCTTCAATACCATCATCCCCAGCAGACTGGTCACCAAACTCATGGATTTAGGACTTTCCCAACCCATCTGCCTTTGAATCAAGGACTTTCTGTCTAACCGCCCCCAGACCGTCAGACTGGGCCATCACCTCTCCACCCCCATCATACTCAGCACCGGCTCCCCACAGGGCTGTGTGTTGAGCCCCCTCCTCTACACACTCTACACCCACGATTGTGTCCCCGCCCACTCCACCAACACCATCGTCAAGTTTGCAGACGACACGACTGTGGTTGGACGTATCTCAGGAGGAGATGAGACAGCCTACAGGGAGGAAGTCCAAAGACTGGCAGCGTGGTGTTCAGACAACAACCTCATCCTAAACACCACAAAAACAAAGGAAATTATCATAGACTTCCGTAAGAACAGTGCAGCCCTTCAACCCCTATTCATCAATGGGGGCTGTGTGGAAAGGGTCTCAGACTTCAGATTCCTGGGCACACAAATTGCGGAGGATCTCCCCTGGACCACAAACACCACCACAGTAGTCAAGAAGGCCCAAAAGTGACTCTACTTTCTGAGGATCCTCAGGAAAAACAACTTGGAAGAGAAGCTGCTGGTGTCCTTATACCGCTGCTCTATCGAGAGTGTGCTGGCGTACTGTATAACCACATGGTATACCAGCTGCTCTGTAGCGGATAGAAGAGCCCTTCAAAGGGTCATCAACACCGCCCAAAAAAAAATCACTGGCTGCCCACTGCCCTCCCTGAAGGACATCTTCAGCTCTCGCTGCCTTGGCAGGGCAGCCAACATCCTGAAGGACCCTTCCCACCCTGGACACAACCTGTTCCACCTGCTGCCCTCTGGCAGACGGTACAGGTCTTTCAAAGCTTGCACGAACAGACTCAGAGACAGCTTCTACCCCATAGCCATACGTGAGCTTAACAATGCAAAATAAGAAATAACACTCACATTCAACTGAATTGTTTTTTTATATGTATATATTTTTACCCTTCCTTACATTTTAAGATTGTTTTTGTGAATCACACCGTTGGATTGACTTTTTAAATTTTGTTGCACCATGTGCAATGACAATAAAGAGATTCTGATTCTGAAGAGATTAGTATACAAACTTAAAGCACACGGTATTGGGGGTTCAGTATTGATGTGGATAGAGAACTGGCTGGCAGACAGGAAGCAAAGGGTAGGAGAAAACGGGTCCTTTTCAGAATGGCAGGCAGTGACTAGTGGGGTACCGCAAGGCTCAGTGCTGGGACCCCAGCTATTTACAATATAAGCTGGGGGTAGTGTTAGGTGTGAGGAGGATGCTAAGAGGCTGCAAGGTGACTTGGATAGGCTGGGTGAGTGGGCAAATGCATGACAGATGCAGTATAATGTGGATAAATGTGAGGTTATCCACTTTGGTGGCAAAAACAGGAGGGTAGACTATTATCTGAATGATGGCAGATTAGGAAAAGGGGAGATGCAACGAGACCTGGGTGTCATGGTACACCAATCATTGAAAGTAGGCATGCAGGTGCAGCAGGCAGTGAAGAAAGCAAATGGTATGTTAGCCTTCATAGCGAAAGGATTCGAGTATAGGAGCAGGGAGGTTCTACTGCAGTTGTACAGGGTTTTGGTGAGACCACACCTGGAGTATTGCGTACAGTTTTGGTCTCCAAATCTGAGGAAAGACATTCTTGCCATAGAGGGGGTACAGAGAAGGTTCACCAGACTGATTCCTGGGATGTCAGGACTTTCATATGAGGAAAGATTGGATAGACTCAGCTTGTACTCGCTAGAATTTAGAAGACTGAGGGGGGATCTTATAGAAACTTACAAAATTCTTAAGGGGTTGGACAGGCTAGATGCAGGAAGATTGGTTCCTGATGTTGGGGAGGTCCAGAACAAGGGGTCACAGTCTAAGGATAAGGGGGAATTCCTTTAGGACCGAGATGAGAAAAACATTTTTCACACAGAGTGGTGAGTCTCTGGAATTCTCTGCCACAGAAGGTAGTTGAGGCCAGTTCATTAGCTATATTTAAGAGGGAGTTAGATGCGGCCCTTGTGGCTAAAGGGATCAGGGGGTATGGAGAGAAGGCAGGTACTGAGTTGGATGTTCAGCCATGATCATATTGAGTGGCGGTGCAGGCTCGAAGGGCCAAATGGCCTACTCCTGCACCTATTTTCTATGTTTCTATGAGCATGGGGAAAGCAAAACAGTGGAAGGTAACACTCAAAATCAACTCAGAATATCAACAAATTTGAAATTGCCCCAAGTCCGCCTTTTCTGCAAGAGAAATTGTGCAATGTGGTATGTGCTGAGATAATAACTTCCCCAAATCCTGTTTGGCTCAGCCTCTAGTTAAAATAGTAATCTATCAACATGCATCTGGCTCCTACCATGCTAAAGTGAATACTTCGGCTGTCACTCAAGTAAATCAATAAATTGATAATTTTAATACATTTTGCATACAATTCATAATAACATAAGAAATGGTTGCAGGAACGGAAGTAGGCAATGTAGCTCTTGATTTTACTGTCATTATATAAAGAGTGTGAAGAATGTGAACTTGGTTTCAGCTGCACTTTCCTAACTGTTCCCTGTTAACATTGATCCCCTTTAAATAATTATCTGCCAATCTTGGTCTTGAGTATATTTAATAATTCAGCCTCCATATTCTCTGATGAACAAAAGACAAAATTCCCCCCTCAGAATGGGTAATCCTTTAAAAACTCCTTACTAATCTGCCATTGAATAATGATAGCCGTCATATTTTGCTTGTTCATTTTTAACAACGGCAGAATAATAACTCAACTCCAGAAAATCCCTCCTCAGATATCGTGCCCAAAACTGCTCACAATACTCCAAATGCAGTCTGACCAATGCCTTTAAAGCCAATTCCATCATCCAAATAATTGATGTACAACGTGAAGAGTAGCAGACCACAAGTCACTGGCAGCCAACCAGAAAAACTTCCCCTCTTTGCTTTCTGCCAATTAGCCAACCTTCCATCCATGCTAGAATCTTCCCTCTAGTACCATGGGCTCTCAGCTTGTTTAGCAGTCTCATGTGTGGCCCCTTGTCAAAGGCCTTCTGAAAATCCCAGAGAACAACATTTACTGACCCTGCTATTTACTTCCTCAAATAACAGATTTGTCAGGTAAGATCACCTTCACAAAACCATGCTGACTTCAGCCTATTTTACCATGTGGTTCTAAGCCCTCGGAAACCTCATCGTTGATAATGGACTCTAATATCTAAATTAAGTCAGATTAATGGGCTAGAGTTTCCCCTTTTTGTCTTGCCCCTTTCTTGAACAGCAGAGCAGCAGTTGCAATTTTCCAGTCCTCTGGGTCCACTCCTGATTCTAATGATCACTACTAATTCTTCCACAATCTCGAAAGCTTCTTCTTCTTTCAGAACCCTGAGGTATAATTGGAGGGTGGCACAGCGGTGCAGCCTTACAGTTGCAGAGACCCAGGTTCAATCCTGACTATGTCTGTACAGTTTGTACGTTCTCCCCGTGGCCATTGGGTTTTCTCCCGGGTGCTCGTTTCCTCCCACCCTCCAAAGACGTTGAGGTTACCAATTACCAAATAATCTCTCCTGTCAACAGAAAAAGTTTATCACATTTAGGGACATACACTAGACACACAGTAGGAAAACAACATTTTTAAACCAGTGTTGTTGCACAAACAATTTACCCAAGCACATAAAAATGATGAAATTAAATATGCGCTCAGGACATAGTTTGTCTTCTGTGGAACAATATCCTTAAGGATTTTTCAATATAATAATTTTGTCATCTTGTATGTTATTTATTCCATCCAAAAAGGAACAGTTACCACCACTGTTCTTAGGTGATGGTGATCCACACGGTAACCTAAAAAACAACTTGTCTGGGGCTATTTTAGGTCGTAGGCAGTCGTTGTAATACCTGCCCAAGCTATTCTTTCTCTCGCTGATATTTTGATTGAAGCGAATCTGAGATCTTCGAGACCAAGACCTCTTACCTGACAAATCTGTTATTTGAGGAAGTAAATAGCAGGGTCAGTAAATGTTGTTCTCTGGGATTTTCAGATGGGCCTTGATGGTTCGCCTTGGCCTTTTACCTCAGGCTATCAATTTAAAGTAAGTTAATTTAATTAAAGGAATCCAAAACTGGATTCAAATTAAGACAGATTTTGCAGTGGAGTACCTGGTCATAAACATCTTTTCACGTTATACTTTTATGCTTGATACTTTGGGAAGGGGTTTCCTACAACCTTAATGCAAAACCTCATGCAAACCTTCAAGACCAAGAGGCGACCACGCAAGTCACCAGATTGATGATTTATTTTTTAGCGGGTTCTAAAATAGTACTCTGCACGAAGAAAAGATTGAATGAACATAGGCGGTTCATGGTTTTGACTGAGTTCCTGTAAAGACAAGTGGATTGAGTGTTGATTTCAATAACATTGTGATAATCAAGTTCTGAGGTTGTATTTTTTAACATGAAAAAAATGTACTAAAAAACATTATAAGATAGAAACATCACGTGGCTTTCAGTGCCAACCTTGCCCAGCCTTGCTATCGCTCAGCTCGTGCAATAAACCCAACTAACAATTGCCATGCACTGAAGACTTGTTATTAAAACATACGCGAATTTATTGATACTGAAGTGGCGAATAGACTCGCGATCTGCTCTCGGCTGTGTTGCAACAGTTTCGATTTGCCTGACAGTTGGAAACTATGTTCATAAATCAGACAAAAGGAACTTCTCCGTACGAGTATGTGGCAAACAGCCAAAGGCGGGAAAAAGCAATGACACGAGTCGACATGGTCAGCAATTGCCAGGTAAAACCTGTTGGTACAACAGGTAAGAAGGATTTCTTCTCAGTTAACCAGTTACCGAATTTTTATATATGTATATATATCATGCAATACCAAAAATATGACCGTCTACCGAGAACTTCCTTTCAAATAATTCAGAAATGAAGCATGACAAATTACGGAATTAACATTAAAACAATACGTGTCGTTAAAAGGTCATTGCTTAGTTCATCGATTAAGTCTTTTCCCTTCCAAATATATATATTAAAACGAATACTCTATTAAAGTAAAAATAAGTGAAAATGTAGGTCTGCTGAAGTTGCCACCGCACTGTGATTCAAGTCAAGACTCGCTCAGAATAAGTTTCCATTTTGTTATAACTTGGCGCTCGAGCGCAGGCGAACCTATCCACGGCGGCGGAAAGGATTACACGAGTGTGGAGGAAACCGTGAAGGTGAGGGCTGCACCTGAGTAAATGTAACAAATCTAAACGTAACAGAACCTGCCTGTTACACCGGATTTAGCGGAAACGGCGAACAAGTAACCACGCTCCAACAATTAGTTTGAAGATCTGAGTGGGAAGATTGCAAAAAAAAACCTCATAGAAATTGCGGATGCCTCGGCTCGCGATTACCATTAATCCGACCAGGTAAATTCTAACTTCCGAATTTGTGGGATATTTGGGGGGAAAAAAAACTCATTTCGTATGCTTTGTTTCCCCGAGTCAAAGCGTCGTAAATGCCTATGAATTATTGGTAGAAAGTTATTCGGTGTTTCTTGCACGAGTTAATTTTTCAACAAAAACGTGAGCTGCTGTACTCTGAATATAGTTGAACAAAGTCAAATCAGCCCTATTTAGATATTCAAATACAAATCCCTATCAGCGGTTGGCTGAGTCCGTCATAATAATAAGAACATTATGATATGGATCTTATTAATGGTAAGCAGGGAAAAACAAATTTCAATGCCAATCTAACTATAAAACAAGCAGTGAAATAACAGTCTTCTGGACAGTGGCGATAAGTAGATGACCTTTAAAAATGAACCAATTACATTAATACGAAAACCGAGCAATTGTGAGGGTTTACCAATGCGAATGAAAGGAAGGCAGGGCTTGAAACTACCACCAATTAAAATGAAGAATGTAAATAATTGACAGACAATGGACCAGTGGAAGACAACCTCTAGACGTAATTAAATCCAGGTCTTAGTTGTTAAAAACCGTAGGCGGAGCAGATAGGTCTCAATAGTCATATTTTCCAATTGGAAGTTCCTCCGCCCGGTGATTGACATCTGTGCAGGAGCAATGAGCAAGAGCTTGAGGCGATGCCACAAATCATTGAGTCTACACTTGGTGCGTTGGCGGCAGGACCCAATAGGAATGACCTGCGCCGGGAGAGCGTCAGCTCGGGACGGGGCTATGCAAATATAGATTAGCATAGCACCAATCAGCGCGGCGAAGGCTGGACTTTAAAGGAAGTCGCAGAGCCAATCATAGCGAACTGTATTTGCATATCACCAATCAACAGCAGTGGAGGTGGCGCCCGGCGGTTGACAGGCAGCGGCATTAGCCAATGGGTGGCAGGGAGGGCGTGGCTGGGTGTCGGGGAGCGAAGGTAATAAGAGTGTGAGCGCAGCGAACGGCGCCTCATTCCTCCTCACAGCGTGTGTCAGATACAGGGAGATTTGCCCGGAGATATATTTACAACCACCGGATAAGTCTGCCTTTACCTACTTGACTTCAATTTTTGAAAAATATATTCATCTACCTGAGATTCCCTCAGAATGGCTGACACCGTAGTGGACACCACCAAAGACGTTAAAACTAAGGTGAGATTTTTTGGCACGAACATAATTGAAAAATGGTCCTAAATTATTCTTGATGTTTAACCTTCCTCGTGTTCCCTTTGTTATCTCAAATTTCTGTTTGTGTGAAGCGCGCGTGTAGCCAGCGCGACCCAAAAGTGCGGACCTCCTGCACAAGGATGGTTTCAGGGCGATGTTTTGGGGGCTGAGGGGCGGCAGAGTTTTGTTCTGGTCCGTCAGGTTTTACTTTATTTTAATAAAGTTGAAAACTTGATTCTTGAGTGAATGTAAACACGGAGGTTCCCTGCCGCCCCCGGGTTGTCGGCGCTGCAGAGCCCCTGCGCTCGCTACCCTTTTTGTGTGAAAGTGCGCTCTTTCCGTGGTGACTGGCGACCGACCGGCTCCAGGGGTCGGGCGCTGTGGCGCGCCGTGTGGGGGGAACGGGATCGGTCTCTGGGTCGGTCGGGCGGGCGGGGTCCGGCGGTGGGACCGGGGTCTGTTGTACCCGGCAGACTGGCCCGGCGCCCAGTCTCTTAACCTGCGGGCATTGGCGGCCGCCGATGTACATCGTTCCCGCCCTCAGCATCCTTGCAGCTTCCCGAGGACCGGCGCCTTTTTCGAGCCCTGGACCCTCCCGGGAGCCGTTCCCTCACCATAACCTTTTCTTTCTCCGGACGCGCGTTTCACTCCGGTGATTCCACTCCACGCTCCGGACCCGGTCGCAAGACTCATCCGGCCGGTTTTGCTCCGTTTTGGCGCGGGTGCGAAGGGATGGGGGAGGAAAGAAAGTTGGATTAGGAGAACTCGACGACTACGCACGGCGCCTGCATCGCCGCCGCTTCCCGCCCTTTGCTGACACCGGGTTTTGTTTTGTCCGACGGGACGAGGTTGAGGAAACGGCGGGAGTGGGAGCGCGCGCACGGATGCGGCGACGCACGCGCGGCAGCTCGCGCGGAGGGAGGGGAGGGGATGGGGGGGGAGGCGCGGGTGCGGGGCATGTCGTCGCCCAGTGGGAGGGGCGCGGGGCATGTCGTCGCCGAGGGGGAGGGGGAGGGGTGTGACCTCGCCCAGTGGGAGGAGGGGGCGGGGTGTGTCCGCCCAGATGGTGCGTGTGTGGGGGGGGGGGGGGGGAGTAGAGAGCGCCCGCGCGGAGGGGGGGGGGGGGGAGGGAGCGGAGCGCGCATCCGGGAGCCGTTGGGTTGGGCGCGCGGGGCGGGTGGAGGTCTCCGGGCGCCAGCGGCAGACCCGAAGTTTGCAAAATCTCACACGAGTGTTAATTAAATGGCAATCGAGCTTTGGTAAGGCTTTCGTTTCCTCGCTCTCACAGCGAAAGCACCGTGTCAACTGAATGTCTTTCTATGCATCGCCATCAATGGTTCTACAAGGTACAACACACGGCGATGTTTTTAAACTTGGCCTGAGAGATTGAAATCGAAGTCTTAGCGTGCGTGATGTGATGCTGGCTTCTCATCGCCGTTGCTTTGCGTCGGTGTCTTGCAGCCTGAAGCTCAGTCACTGCCATTTGGATTTAATGCGATGGGGCGCTTGCCGGGTTTGGTGGTCGTCGACATTTGCCGCGGCCTTTGGTGTTGCTCGAGTGAACACGAAGCGCGCAGGCTGGCAGAGAGACAGATCGCGGCAATGAATGGGCGCATGTAGTCGGAATGTCAGGGCTGCAAGCCGTACTGATGTTAAACACGACTTTAATGTGTTTTTTTCCTGTATTGCAGGACCTAAAGGAAAAGGAAAAGGAAAAGGCAACGGAGGAAATTGAAAAGAAAGAAAATGGAAGCGGCGATGCTCCAGCGAATGGAACAGTAGGTATTAAGATGGAGGGGCGGAGAATTGTCAAATAGTATCACGGGTTATGTTTTTTTTATAAGGGAAAGATCTCTTGGTTTGTTCGCAACTCTCTGCAAGACGTCTCCCATGAATCGCCAATGGTTTCTGCCATGTCCTACATGGTCATGTGGGAGGGGGCATATCCCATATTGTAGACACTTAACTAGTGAGATCATGTACGTGTAACTTTAAATTTGTCATGTGATAATAATCTCTTGTACT
The DNA here is from genome assembly GCA_035221665.1 of Okamejei kenojei. NCBI lineage: Eukaryota > Metazoa > Chordata > Chondrichthyes > Rajiformes > Rajidae > Okamejei > Okamejei kenojei. The sequence goes on from CM069162.1 coordinate 25,863,747, forward strand.
TTTCTTACTATCGATAGCCTTTCAAAGTCCATATTATAACTACTCTGCCAAATGCAATGTACTGTATTCTGTAAATGGCATAATTGAGGCGTTTTGTATTTAGGAAGAGGAGGAGAATGGGGCAGAACATGCTGATGAGAATGCAGAGGAAGTAGACGAGGAAGAGGAAGACGAAGAAGATGGTATGTATCCAGGATACATTTTGAATTTGATACAATTTTTGTAAATCCTTACGTGACATAAATGTTTTCAGCAGTCTAGTTGTTAATACTTTGGTTAAGTGGCACTACGTTCAATTTTATTACGATGTATTCAGCGTTCATCGTTAATTTTGTGCACAGATTTTGGTTGGTAACAAATGTTTATCATCTAGGTGAAGGTGAAGGTGAAGAGGATGGTGATGAGGAAGAAGGTGCTGAGGAGGAAGGAGATGATGCAGATGGCCATGCAGCAAAGCGTCCTGCAGAGAAGGAGGTTTGTGTGGATTTTTTTTAAGTTGTTTTGACTAAAATGTTAAATTCTAAAGTAAATTACTGAATTGGTATGTGTTCTGTCAAATTTCAAATTTTGTTATTAGGTGTGCTAATTCCTGATCTCAAGGCTATTGGCCATATAAGTATGATATCGTGTCAGAACACAATAGGGGCTTGACAGTACTTTTAAGTGCATAAAAGGTAAATTCATCGAATCACTGAATGCTATAGAAAGTATGCTGTTCATTTTGGTTGGACATTGAAGTTTTAAGCCACTAATTTCCTCGTTTTCCTCCAGGATGAAGTTGAAAGTAAGAGGAAAAAGTCAGAAAATGGAGAGTCAACAAAATCCAAGACTGAAGCTTAAACATTCCTTTGTTTAAAATTTTATATCTTGATGGTATGGTCAAGTTCACGATGTAGAGAGTGTGCTTTTTCTTGTACATTTGCAGAGTGAGTTTTTATATTGTACTGTACAACTGGTTCTTGAAACACCTGTCCAAGGCATTGCTCTAGGGGATATTTGTTTTTTTATGAAGTTATTTATTAAATGGTCTTTGTACAACCACGTTTGTAATGGGTTTGAATGCAGTAATAAGTTTTGGGTCTGTTTCAAAATGGGTTTAGAACTTGAATTTGTACATTTTAGAAGCACACACTTTACAGTTTACTGACCATGTTCTTATCTCAAGAAAAAAATAATTACTGCCCTTCTTTCTTTTTGTAAATTGTGCTTAGGGTATAGGTTCATATGCAATGAAGGCCAAAGATATAGGTCTTGCTAAGTTGGGTAGGGGGGAAATAAAATTGGTCTTCTATTCTGTACAAAAATGCAAAAATAAGAAAAAAATACTTTCTTCAAGCTCCACAGTTTTTTGCTGTTTTTGTTTGTGGTGCCGTACATTTCTAGTAAATTGACAGGGTCAATTTGTAAATTTTGAACTCATTGTGATGTATGCTTAAAACCCATGGTTTAAGGAATTGATTGAATTAGTGTCATTTTTCCATATTGAACAAGGTTTAAATTTGTATACCTCATTAGTTCATGCTTGACCACTACTTTGTATATTCTGGTTAAGTACTATAAATAAATCTGGGTTTTTTAAAACATGGTTTTAATGATCATTGTGTGCATATCAATAACATATTTTCAATTTCTTTACAACTACCTATTCGCTTTACCCATGAAGAAAAATATACTGAAGGGAAGCGGGTAGAAAAGTTTCATGACTGTTGCCGGGCCAGTGTATGAAAATCTGGATGAGGGTGATTGATGGCTGGCAGCAAAATGTGGGACAGCTGTATTCGGCCACTTCGAGAAGGAAGTGGAAAGTTATTCCACAGCCAATACTCAGTGGGTCAAGAAACCATTTGAGCTGATTCAAGAGAACAGGCCCTTTAATAAAATTTATGGAAATAGTGTGGTTGCATGAGCTCTAGTAAAATGGTTTCCAGCATGACCCTAAATAGTAATATTGTTTTACAACTATTAGCATAATTGTAAATTATGCCAGGATTAATTACATTCGTAAAATTGATGTGCATGGATTAACCTAGTTGTGTGATTAGAAATGTTCTTGCGTAGCCTTGGGAGTTGCGCTTGAGATTTTTGTCTTCGTAATGGAAAGAGATGCAATCAAGATGCAATCTGCTTTTTCCTTCACTCCTGTCATTTATTTTTCTTCAATAATTGGTTTGTGGTACTGTGTGATCTTGTACACGACTTCCCATTGTTCCTTTCCAATTTTCAGTGTCCATTGGTTGTCATCTTATTCTGGTCATTTTTTATCATTCCCATTGAAGCCATTTCCCAAATTACATTTCAAGATGAAATGATTTACTTGACTTGAAATAAGGTGGTTGATTAGAAGCAGGTCTCGATCCCTAAGTACTTGCAGAGTACTTTGGTCATTTTTGCCAGACATGCTTCATAGTCAATTTTTCTTTTTCTAAACTTTGCTTTTAATTGGCGTCGTTTACAATTTCACTTAAGTTTGAAGAATAAATATAAAGGATTAGATGCTGGGAGCTAGCGTGAGAAATGTATGGGTTCAAGTTTAGCTCTAGAATGTAATAACTCCAAATTAATATCAAATGTTCTTGGTTGACATTTAAAATATTTCATCTAATGTACTGACCAACAGTTCTCCCAGATTATCAGTTACCCATACATTCTCAACCCCTCAAAAGTCACATGTGGTCATTTGCTTTATAATATCTTAGTTCCATATTTCTCTATCATTATAGCAGTTTGATAGTTAGCAACAAGGAGGTCATTCCAGATATAACTCCTCAGTGAAAAAGTCGGCCCTAAGTAAGATCTTCAAATCTCTCATCTAACTTTGGAGTTAAATTCCATTTCCCATTTAGGCCCGCCTTCCTAATTGATCTGGATCTTGTCAACAGCTATTTTTCGACACTGTCTTTGATACCACCAATTTTGATGCATTGTATAAATTTCCTAACAATGTTAACTGCATTGTTGTCCAGTTCATTAATTTAGGTAACAAATAGGACCAGAACCAACCTTTGTTCTCCAATCAAAGGCTTTGCCAATAGGCAAAGATAGGCCAGTTAGGTTCACTGCCCTATCTATCCTCTTGGTGACCTCAAAGTTAAAAACATTATCATATTTCCTGTGTACAAAGCCATATTGACTCCCTAATCAGTGTTTAAGAAGGAACTGCAGACAAAATGGAAAATGGAAGGTAGACAAAAGTGTTGGAGAAACTCAGCGGGTGCGGCAGCATCTATGGAGCGAAGGAAATTGGCAACATTTTGGGCCAAAACCCTTCTTAAGATTCCCTAATCAGTCTGTCTATCCAAATGCTGGTAGCATTTCCTTTCCTCAAGAATCCTTTCCCAGCAACATATCCACCACTTCAGTCAAAAGAAAGGTCTTGACCGGAAACGTCACCCATTCCTTCTCCAGAGATGCCGTCTGTCCTGCGTTACTCTGGCATTTTGAGTCTATCTTTGATTTAAACCAGCATCTGCAGTTCTTTCCTACACATTTTATGAACCATTAATGTTGGGCCACCATCCAGTCTTTTGGAACTTAACCTGTGGATAATGGAGTAGCTTACAGGGACAACTGCAGTTTGTATGAAGTACTGGAGGTAAAGTATACCAGTGGTGTATGCATTGAATGTTTAAGATATTGGATCACAATGAATTTGAATATTTGGAGGGTAGTTACAAGATACCGGAGGTGGTGGTTTACCAAGGAAAGACAAAATGCCGAGTAACTGAATGCTGTGGGTCAGGACCCTGGTGTGGGGGAAGGAAGAGGAAGAGTGGAAGGGCAGAACAAAGTCTGGCAGGTCACATGAGGGAGGAGATTTGATAGGTGGATAAAGGCTAAATGATATGAACACAAACAAAGTGAGTAAACGATTAGGGACGTGAATTGTTTAGGTATGAAGGTGGGTGGGGGGGGTAAAGAAAGGTGCAAGATCAGTCGACATGGGAGGAAAGAAAGGTGGGTTAATGGTGGGTAAAAGGGGAGGGTGTTGTAGAAGCTTGCTAAAGTTGGAGAATTCAATGTTCATACTGTTGGTTTGTAAGTTACGCAAGCAGCATTTGAGGTGCTGTTCCTCCAATTTACGTGTTGCCTCACTGGCAATGGAGGAGAATCAGGACCCAAAGGAATGGGAAGTGGAGTTCCGCAGGCCTTGGTGTACCGAGCGCAAGACCGACCAAAATGTGTGCTAAGACTACGCTTGATCTTGCCAATGTACAGGCTACATCGAGAACACCAGATGCAGCAGATACCGTTGGAGAAGGTGAACCTCTGTCTCACCTGGACAGACTCTGGGTCCCTGGATGGAGTTGGAAAAGGAACAGTTTGAGGGTTGTTCAAGCTGCACTCATCCAGACACTCCTAACTCGTTTCTTGTAGTAGATACAAATGCTCGAGAATATCAGAAGTTCATCACTGCAGGGATATCATGCCTCTGACTTGTCCTAGCCACACCATGTATGTGACTGGTCTAGTTGAGTTTCTGGTGAATGAAGGTCCTGCCTCTGCACCCCTAGTACCATGCTGCCCAGATGATGGACTTGGAGATAGTAATGCCATTGAATATCAAAGGTAGTTGTTCAGATTTTTGGAACTGGTCAATCCCATACACTTTCGTGCAGGAATGTTGCCTGCCACATATCAGCCCATTCTGTTGTCTGGATCTTTCTGCAATCAGGTAGTTTTCCCCCGATCTGATTTGATTCCATCTGCCTTTCACCTCTCCCCTTACCACCTTCCTCAATTATCAGATTTCAGCACAGGTAGATTTTATGCCCCAGCTCATCATCCTAGCTATCTCCACATTCTCCCTCACCTCTTCATCTGCCTTTTTGTCTTTCCCATTTATCATTCACATGCTTCCATGTCCCAATTCCACCCCACATTCACTTACTGCCCGGTCATACACCAAACCCCCCCCCCCACTTTGTCCTGATGCAGGGTCTTGACCCTGCAGCAGATTGTTACTCCAGATTCCCAAATCTGCAGTGTCTTGGGTATCCAAAATTTAATTTCCTGCGGTGTTAATGATGGAAATGAACAATTGTCAATCATCAGGGAGCATTTCCACTTCCAGCTTTACAATGGTAAGAAGATTGTTGATGAAGCAACTGAAGAGATTGGGTCAACAATGAAGAACTCCTACAGTGATGATTGCAACTACCAACAACCGTAGCCATCTTCTTTGTGCGAAGTTTGACTTCAGCCATTGGAATGTGTTTTTCTTTGTTTCCCCACTGACTTCAGCATTGCCAAACATCTTGATGCCCCACTGTCAAATGCTGCCTTGATATCACCTCACCTCTGGAATTCAGCTCTTTGGTCTATGTTTGTTTCCAAGCTCTGATGCAGCCTGGAGCTAAGTGGTCCTAGCAAAACCAAAATGGGTGTTGATGAACAAGTTATTGGTGAGTGCCTCTTGATAGCATTGTCAACATCTTCTATCACTTTGTTTGTGGTTGTAAATATTCAGCCTTGTCTTTCCTACTCCAGGCCCAGCCATTGTGAAGGTGCAGATTGTCTTGGAGCCAATAATTGTTTACAACGCAATGCAATGAGATGGTTGAACTTGGATCTAGTCCATAAATTATAAGATTGCATGACTTTGTCTATGACACATTATTCTTGCTGTTTCGCATCTACATAGCCGAGTGTTGAAGCCTGAATATGCTGGCAATTAATTTCATGTACCCTCATTGAAACGTAGAAAATAGCTGCAGGACTAGGCCATTCGGCCCTTCGATCCTGCGCCGCCATCCGATATGATCATGGCTGAAGTCCAAAATTAGTACCCCGTTCCTGGTTTCAACCCATATCCCTTGATTCTTTTAGCCCTATGAGCTATATCTAACTCTCATGAAAACATCCAGTGAATTGGCCTCCACTGCATTCTGTCGCAGAGAATTCCACAGATTCACAACTCTCTGGGTAAATTTATTTTCCTCAGCTCAGTCCAAAATGGCCTACCCTTTATTGTTAAACTTTGACTGCTGGTTCAGGACTCCCCCAACATCGGGAATTTCGTTCCTGCATCTAAACTGTCCAATCCCTTAAGAATTTTTTTTCTATAAGATACCCTCTCATCTTTCTAAATTCCCGTGAATATAAGCCCAGTCGATCCATTCTTTTATCATATGTCAGTCCTGCCATCCTGGGAATTAACCTGGTGAACGTACACTAGAATGTCCTTCCTCAAATCAAGAGACCAAAACTGCACACAATACTCCAAGTGTGGTTTGTACTGCAGCAGAACTTCCTCGCTCCTATACTGAAAACCAACATACCATTTGCTTTCTTCCCTGCCTGTATGCATACTTTCAGTGACTGATGTACAAGGACACCCAAGTCTCGGATTGAACCAGGGCCGATGTTGTGGCTCGATAGTGATGGGAGACGGAGGGACATGCAAGCCTGAAGAAGGATCCCAACCCGAAACATCACCTAGTTAGTTTTTTTTGTTGTGATGCATATTTCAGCTGCTGCTGCTGACCTATGAAGCATCAACAATGTCCAGTTTTGAACAACCAATCTGCTCCAATTTTTTGCCATGCTACATGATGCCACATGTAGATTGATTTGTGAAGATAAAGTAGTTTAACCCCTCATTATTGGCTTCAGAATGATATTTTGTTGCCACGTTCTTAAATCTTACTTTGACACTTGATCTTATCTTATCTTTCATCTTTTACCCAGTGCAACAGCTATGACTATCAAGGCTTGGCCAGGTTGGCCATGGGTGAAACTGTGATTTACTGGTACTACTTTTAATTTACTATGTGTAAAGTATGAATCTCCTTTGTGAAATATGTCATTTTGCGCTTCCAATCAACTTGTTACTTTAATTTTCTAAGGCTATGCCAACTTGACCTCTCTGTCCTCAGCCTACTACACTGTCCCAAACTAAATACAGGAAGAGCATTTGGGCTCATTACATACTACAGCCTTCTGCAGCTTCAGATAATTACTCTGCATTTATACCTTCTGCAGACTGACTCTTTGTTCCCAACAATCACCTTTAATCAACTTAATCATTTAATCCTTGAACCTTTTATTCTATCGCATATTGTGGTCTACCCTACCACTCTCCCTTTCTCTTGATTCCATTTTTGTGTCTTTATTTCCAATTCTGGCAAAAGCTGATTAATTTGAAATGTAAATTTTCTATTTCCATGGATGTCATTGGACATGCTGAGTATTTTCAACAGGTTCTGTTTTAGATTTCCAGCATTCATACTCATTTGCGTTTGTGTGGGAGTACAGAGCACAACGTATTCATCACAAGTGAATGGTCTTCATGTTGGGGATGGGCATCTAGAATACAGATGTCCAGCACACCAATATAGAACATACAGTATACTGTACATAGATCTGCAGATCATGCTGTACCTGATGGGTATGCACACCACAGGTGTATAGAACATGAAAACACTGAATTTTTAAAAAAGCAGAAAATGATTTAAGTATACAATACTTCAAGCAGCACCTGTCGAGCGAGGAAGAGATTCTAGTTTATTGAACATGGGTGTGCTGAACGAGAGTGCAGGGAATGTGTGGGGTGTAAGGTCTTTGTGGGTTTTCTGTCATTCTTCCCTGGTTTGAGCTGACCATACCAAATGTAATTCACCCTTCGTTGTCCCTCACTTTCCAAACCTAGTGAAACTAAGAATGGCAACAGTGCTTAGATCCAGAGAACTGATTGTAAAATATCTGGAAAGATTATAAATAGCTTGGAAGCTGGATTTTACTCCCGGGGAAATGAATTTTGGTTGAAAGTCCCGGTTATTCACATACTAAAGTGCCTGTCCCACTTACGCGACCTTTACAGGTGACGGCCGGCACCCGTGATAGGTCGCCGAAATTTTCAACATGTTGAAAATTCAGCGGCGATCAGAAAGATGCTACGACTCTTTGGAGATGTCTCACGACCATAGGAGACCTCTCACAACCACACAGGCTGTATGGTCGTAAGAGGTCTCCTATGGTCTTGAGAGGTCACCCGCGTTATGTAGCCAGGGGTCGCATGTATGGTCGTGAGAGGTCTCCTATGGCTGAGAGATGTCTGCAAAGAGTCGTAGCGTCTTTCTGGTTGCAGCTAAATTATCAACAATTTGAAAATTTCGGCGACCTATCACGGGTACCAGCAGTCGCCTGTAAAGGTTGCGTAAGTGGGACACTGTTGGCATTCCCAGCTCTGTCCTTAGATTAGTATTTTATATGAAACAATAAGAGCAGGGAATTCATAGATGGTCAAGCATTCTCTGTATACACTGAGAACTTGGGAAAAAACAGTGATATAATATGCAACCCTTGAGCATAAACAGGTACCTGGATCCCAGTGAGAGTCAGCAACTTCAGCAAAGGGGATAAGACCTGATCCCCAAGATAATCTAATAATCCTGAGGTGTGAACTAACAGTCCAAAAATGTGCATTTAAATCCCACCATTCAGTTAATGATAAGTTTGGATATAGAGCCAGAGTCAGTAATGGTGACCATGAGACTATTAGATTGTTGGGGAATTATTTCAGGGAAAGAGAACAACTCTCTGACCTCTATGTAACCACAGACCCACAGCAATGTGGTTAACGCTTAACTGCCCCCTGATATCTCCAACAAGCCATTCTAATGCATCATAACCACCATATTGAAGCATAATGACAATAAGAATAACAAGAATAAAACAGGATGCACCACTAAGAATTTATTATGGCAAGCATTGGTCACACAAACATCTGTGCACTAGTGTCTACACTGCAAGAACTGATCTAGACATTATTGAGGCAAGAGTCTTACATAGTCAAATTATTACCGTTCTCTGAGGAAGTGACAGATTAAGGGGGAACAAGTGAACATGATGTATTTTGATATTTTTAAAGATTTACCCACTGACTCCTGGGAATCTCTGGTCCAGGACTACCCAACGTGGAGACGGAGTATTTGAGATGGTATTAAGAACCTTAGGCCATGAATTGGGAGCACAGATGCCTTGCGTAAGTAGCAGAAGGGGTGAATCATGTCACAAATTACTCACCCACCCAGTCCATCAGCTGCCAGCTGTAACATCCATGGAAGAGTTTATCGTTCAAACTCTTGTCTCAGAATCTCTAAAAATGGAGTGAATGTAATCCTCGATCCCGAGAGATAGCCTAAGAATTTGATTTGTTATCAGGAAAAATTGTCCGACAAGGCCAAATATCATGCTTTCATGTGTAGGAAGGAACTGCAGATGCTGGTTTAAACCAAAAGTTAGACATAAAATGCTGGAGTAACACAGCGGGACAGGCAGCACCTGGGGTCGGCTTTTTCAGACCCGAAACGTCACCCATGCCTTCTCTCCAGAGATGCTGCCTGTCTCGCTGGGTTACTCCAGCATTTTGTATCATAGTTCCATGTTAGGTAAGATTGCATAGAGGAATAATGGGCTTCATGAGAATATAGATAAGCCGAATGTATGGACCAGAACACGGCTGATGCAAAAGAATGTGCAAAAATGTGAAGTTATCCACTTTGGTCTACAAAATAGAAAAACCTAACACTTTAAAATGATGAGAGATTGTGTAATGCTCAAAAAGATCTAGGTATCCAAGTACCAGGCCACATAAAGGATTAGTAAGACAAATGGTATGATGGCTTTTAAAACAAGAGGATTTAACTACAGGAATAAAGAAGTTTTATCCAATTATATAGGACCCCAGAGTACAACGGTGTATAGTTTTGGTTTTGTAGCCTAAAAAAAGGTTATACTTCCCACAGATTCACTCGACTCGTTCCAAGGATGACTGTTTTGCCATGTACGGAGAAATTGAGATTAGACTTGTATTCTTTAGTTTGGAAGAATGTGATCTCATTGAAACTTACAAAATGCTTACAGGGCCATAACATGCTGGATGCCAGGAGAATTTTTTTTTCCCCAGCATGGAGACGTTTCTTTATGCATAAGATGATGAATCTTTGGAATTCTCTATCCCAGTGAGATTAGAAGGCACAGTCATTGAGTTCCTTCAAAACGGGATGAATAAATGTCACTAAGTTAAGGAGAATCGGGAAATGGCCGGCTAATGCAAAAAAAACACAGTGAGGTAGATCAGCCATGATCTTGATGATGGTGAAGCAGACTCCAGACCCCATGAAGTTTCAGATGCATGTAAAGCTGCCTCCTGATTAGTTGATGAATTAACTATTGAACAATGTTTGTGAGCAGCAATGTGAAAAGTAAGGAAAAATGCTGGAGTAGCTCAGCAGGACAGGCAGCATCTCTGGAGAGAAGGAATGGGTAATGTTTTGGGTCGAGACCCTTCTTCAGACTGATCCGCGTGTTAGCATCAGTATGAGTGACCACAGCCATTTGTGTCTGCAAAATCTTCCAAATGCATTGTCAGGATAAGTGAACCAATGTCAGTATCCTCACTCAGGCCAGCATCCCCAGCACTGAGATTGTAATTAAACTCAACCTGCTTCATTGGACACAAACACCCGCCTTACTGCAGAGTCTCAAAGCAGACACTCAATTCGGAGATTCTGCTGAACAGAGGAAAAAAATCCAGATTTCCAGATCCAGATTTCCAGATCCAGAATCCAGAAATCTCAAAATTTCACTGAAGAAGTGTGACATCCACTGCTGGGAATCCCTTGCCCAAATCCACTTGAAATGGGGGAAAAGCATCGAGACAGACTCCGACCACTTCAAGTCTTTCCAACAGAAGCATGTGACAGCCAAATGTAACCAGTGGAAATAATCAAAATAACCCACCCACCTTCCCCACCTGTGGCTGGGTTCCTCATGGAGCTAATTGATCATCCCAGAACCCATATAGTGGACACAAATCACCCCAATCCCCAAGGGACTGCCTAAGAAAAAAACAACACTATAGAAAGCCACGTCTCTATGATAAAGTGGAAATTGCACATGTTGTCTTGTCCATTAAAATAAAATTGGCCTGTTACCAACCAAGCAATTTTATTCTCAGCCATTAGGAACTAGATGATATCATGGCTGTGTATCCCAGTTACAGTCTGTGTCTTCAGGAGATAAGACACAAAAAACTGGAGTAACTCAGTGGGACAGGCAGCATCTCTGGAGAGAAGGAATGTGACGTTTTGGGTCGAGTCCCTTCTTCAGGATGTGAATCCTGCTTGGTCAGAAGGTGCAGCTTTGCAAAATCTTTGCCTCTTTTGAATCAGTGGACTTCTTTCAGAGGCAATGCTTGCACAGAGGTGTCTGGCAACAGGAGAACATGTTTTCTGTTATGTGCTAATTTTAATTATCCTGGCAGAGGTGCATCACACAAGAGATTGCCAATTACCAACACCGATGAGCAAAGTTGTTTCAATCTCAATGGATTTGATCAGCTGTGAAGTGTTCCCAGAAGTTACACTCTGAGACTTGGTGGAAGGTTCTAACAGAGATTAACTCAGCGGGACAGGCAGCATCTCTGGAGAGAAGGAATGGTTGATTAGGAACAAATCTAAATATTCATCAAAAGCTTTCCATGAATTGACTGGTGGAACTTCAATTGAGGTTGATTTTCTGTTTTGCCTCCTTTCCTGTTAGTGCTGATCATCACTGAGATCCAGTTCCCTCCCCTTAAGTCGCTGACTGTCACTGTGACATGGATCCCCTTTGCTCCTGCCTTTTATAATTTTGAATAGCTGTATTAATACTTTCCTTAATCTTCCCCAAGGAAATGTGTCCAGCATTGCTCAATCTTTTCAGGTATCTTGTCCCTCATCCATGGTCTGATGCTTTTCTTTAGATCCGGTGTGTTCTTTGAGAGCTGGATCCAACACAGAAGAAAATAGGGAATACCGGTTGGAAGCTGCTCTTATCACCCATTGTTTGGGAAAGTACAGGACGAAGAGCAAGGATTGCTGGAATTTCAAAGCAATTATGGCATTGTGACAGCGTGACAATTTAACTCCAGCTCTACAATGATAATCAAAGAAGAGATACAGAAATTCAGGAAAATTGAGATTTGAATAGATCAATGACAGATCAAACTTTCTGCTTTTCCCACCTCCATTTTCTTTTAATAAATTGGTAATGCTATCTCCAGCTTAACACCCGCAGGTGCAGCGTTGAAATTACACCCTAACTAATATTGCTTAGTTATGTGGGTTTGGTCAGGCTGTGGAGCAGATGGATGCAGTGATCTGAAAGGATAGCGACCAGAACGGTGTATCCGTGGCTCCCTCTGGTGTCAAACAATGGCATTGCTGAAGAGGAACGTTTTTTAAATTGTATTGAAACCCTGTGATAATCCACAAGCACAAATCTCAGTGCAAAGGCAACAAAGCTCTCCACCTGTTACAGGGTGAAAGAAAGATAAATCAGACAGTGTAGTGAAGCAGAACATTAACATTTGTCAAGGCAGGGCAAACCCCTTCTATAGGTAGGTTAAATGTAATGAGCACTATATCCAAGCCCATCCCTCAAAACTGCTGATAACCTGGAGCAAAAACCTTCTCTAACTCTGTCTGCCATTATCCCAGACACCAAAACGAATTGTATCTTGAAGCTGGAGGTCTAATTGAGATCAGTACTCTTGATGATTGAACTGGTTTGAAATAGTTTGTTACTGATCAATATAATTAAATAAATGACACAGAAGAACAACATTTTGGACCTATTTAATCTCATTTTTTTAAACCAAGGTCCTTACTGTGTCATTCATATTCAAGTCAATAATCATTTACAAGTGCAATAAGTTTTTACCTAGAATCAGAGTAAAGATTAATACAATTATAAACATTTTTCCTTCCCGTACTCAAATTGAGTGAGGGACTGAGCTGGTATAAGATGTTTTTTTGCTCTGCTAATTAGTGCTCTAATTGTCCTGTTTCCTACTGTGACTCCACTCCATCAACACAATCAGATAACATTCAAAGCGAACTGACCAGGCTCCCCAATCTTTCCAGTGCAAAACAAATTACGGCAGATGCTGGAAATCTAAAAAAAAGCGTTGGAAATACTCAGCAGGTTAACCAGAATCTGTGAAGAGAAAAACAGTTACTATTCTGTTCAATGACCTTCTATCAGCCCGTTCTGGTGACCTGTTGCGTATTTTCAGAATTTGTTTACTATCTCTTACCTCTGTGAGCATGTTTTCATATTTACCCACACATAATAATGGATGTGTGCTCTTCACCATCACCCATAGAAATAAATATTGGCATAAAAACAAACTGCTGGAAGTACTCAGTGAGTCAAGCAGCAATTGGGAATGGGTGGGGGAGGTGAAGGAGTTGTGAACATTTCTAGAAATTAGGGCTGAGACTCTTGCGTTGATGCAGGGTCTTGACTCAAATCATTAAAATTTTGTTTGCCTCCACAGATGCTGTTCGATCTGCCGAGTTCCTTCAGCAATTCATTTTTGCTTCAGATTCCAGCATTTACTGTCTCCTATATCTCAAATAAATAGTTACATGCTACCCCAATACAAGCACCTCAAATTTCATTCCCTTCTCCTGAATAATTGGGGAAAGATGTGCACTGATTCAGGACTCAACCACAGGATATTGCAGAGGAGCAGTGACTTGTGTACTTCATGAAGCTATCACCTGAGTTCTATGGGATGCAAGCTTCAATTTGAACAACAATAAGAGGCCATAGAGGCCAACTGAGCAAGAATGTGGCAAATCGAATATCATGACTTTGGATCATGACTCTTTGGAATTTTTCATCCCACAAACCCATGGGGACAATGCCATTAAATATATTCAAGGTGGACATTGATACATTTTTGAACTATAAGGGAGTGAAGGGACATGGGGAGAACGTGGGAAAGTGGTGTTGAGGCCAAGATTAACATAGAAACATAGAAAATAGGTGCAGGAATAGGCCATTCGGCCCTACGAGCCTTCACCGCCATTCAAAATGATCATGGCTGATCATCCAACTCAGTATCCTGTACCTGCCTTCTCTCCATACCCCCTGATCCCTTTAGCCACAAGGGCCACATCTAACTCCCTCTTAAATACAGCCAATGAACTGGCCTCAACTACCTTCTGTGGCAGAGAATTCCAGAGAGTCACCACTCTCTGTGTGAAAAATGTTTTCCTCATCTCAATCCTGAAGGAATTCCCCCTTATCCTTAGACTGTGACCCCTTGTTCTGGATCTCCCCAACATCGGGAACAATCTTCCTGCATCTAGCCTGTCCAACCCCTTAAGAATTTTGTAAGTTTCTATAAGATCCCGTCTCAATCTTCTAAATTCTAGCGAGTACAAGCCGAGTCTATCCAGTCTTTCCTCATATGAAAATCACCATGATCTTTCTGAATGGCAGAGCCGGCAGACTGAACTACTTCTGATCCTTTGTTTTTACATTCCTATCTAAAGGACTGATGATGCCCTCTGTCCAAATTGTAGTGAGCAAATATTAATGGCAAAGATTAACCATAACGTGACATTGATAAGTGTAGAGTTAACAAAAGTTAGTTAGTTGAATTGTCCATAAAAATCTCTACTTGCAACCATATCACTAAAATATAAAGGTGAAGTTTCTCTCTGATTTAGGGTTTTATTAACCTCTGAGGAAGCTAGAATCATTAAAAAAGTTAATTTAGGGAATGCACAATTAATCTCAGATGGACAGATTTTTAGTTTATATCTGTACCTGATGTGTGATGGGACAGAGTTGAGGGAGGTTTCTTTGTACCAACCCTTGGAATGTCGGCCCCGGGACAGACAGCACAAATACACAAACCCACTGCCGCAGTCACTGGATAATGATCTTTAAGTGGGGACACTCCCTGGTTCAAATTGTAACAAACTATAATCACTGTTGCCATTAGACCAAGATCAGTTAGGGCTGCACGTAGCGCAGCGGTAGAGGTGTTTCCTTACAGTGCCAGAAACCCAGGATCAATCCTGACCACGGGTGCTGTCTGTATATTGTTAGTACATTCTCCCTGTGACAGCATGGGTTTTCTCAGGGTGCGCTGGTTTCCTCCCACACTCTAAAGATGTACAGATTTGTAAGTTAATTGGCTTTGGTAAAATTGTCCCTTGTGTGTAGGATAGTGTTGCCGTACGGGATGGTCGCTGGTCGACGTCAATTTGATAGGCCGAATGGCCTGCTTCCGCAATTTATCTCTGAAGTCTAAAGTAAAGATGGAACCTGGGACTGTCATACAATGTATCATTCTCACTGTGTCCTCAATTTAACCACTCGTTACCCTTTGGATATTTTTCAGGGTTGAAGTGAGCCTACTCTCCATCTTACATAGGATGAGGAATCTCATAAACTAAGACTGTGGTTCACAAAACTGTGTGCTGGGAGGTTTTGTGGACTGTATTAACACATATTGCCTTCCATGGACAATGGATTGCTTTAACTGAAAACATTTCACACTCCCAGCTTACAACATATTATTCGCCTTCCAACACAGTGAGGAATGTGGAGGAGTCACTGTGGTGGATGTTTACGTTAAAATGTATTTTGTGTGTTCCGTTGCTTTTTATTTGTATGACTGACTTGGCAAATGAAATTCCTTGTATGTTGCAAAAACATACTTGGATAATAAAGTATTATTGTGATTGTGATATTCCCAACTCTTTCCAACACTGCAAAAAGGACATTTATTTTGGAAAGACCTAATGTAGTTGAACAGTTTTTAATGTCTGGAAATAAAACGGGGATGCACACTCTTGCACAGGATGCACATGGTTTACGACCTCTTGGTAACATGATACCTGTTGTGTTGCCACAATCTGTGCCTGGGGCCCCACTCCCACACGGTCATATGCGCCTGAGAGAAGTGCAGACTTTTTACTTGTAACCCATGCATATCACTGCCACTAGTTAATTAATACTCATAGCTTTTATATTACATATATATTTTTGCATTTATATTCCAGAGGGACTGGCACAGATTAAAAAAAAAGAAGAATTAGTCCATCATTTCTAATTCTTTTTATGCAATGATGATTTGGTTGTGGAAATCGTGGAAAAAGTGCGAAACTTCAACTGCAATTTCTTTGAATGGCTGGCACGTGGAACTTCTGCTGTCAGGTGTCCACGAGGAGAGGAGTGTGTTCCTCAACTTCATCATCAGGAGGAATCTCATAAATTACAAACAGAGAAGAGTACAGGCACCCGATGAAAGAGGTCAGACTGGCAAAGTACATCACCCCACTGGCACTACCGACCGCTGATGTTAGCGGGCCCATTACAATAGAAACGATGATCTGTGCAAGAAAGTATTGACAGCTCAGGAGTGAAATGTCCACACCCATCCCTCGCTTAGTCCCATTCGCATTGGGTCCTACAAACTAGAAAAAAATAATATACTGCATGTTAGAGACAGATATCCATCAGCATTAGTCATTACAAAAGATCAATGGAATAACTAACCAACAAGAGACAATGATAACTTTAAAAAAAAAGTAAATGTGAATTAAATATTATCCATTTCAGTCAAAGACAGCACCTTGGCACTCTCAAGCATATGCAGCACAGGTTAGATACTGGGTAAAATTACACAGACCCATCAAATGCTCCACAGGCAGATACAAGATGGATTCGACACATAATAACGCTCCCTGAACATTGTTCCATCAAATAGTCCAAGCACAACACAGAATAAATTCAAACCCTAACCCACTAAGTATAGATCAAGGTGGAGTAGCCTCTTTACGATCTTATATCAAAAATTCTGCAAATTGTTAAACTCCTAAATTGGTCTCCAAATTATGTCCCTCTCACTAGAAGCTTTGACAACAAAAATTCTTGGCTTAGACTGCTATATCTTAAAATTGAAAAATAAGCAGAAACAAAAGTAACTCAGAAACTGTTCTCCGATGCTGGTTGGATGCAGTTTTGTTATTAACTATAGTATGCATTATGTGAGTGTACACTTTTGTTATGAGTTTATACCTTTTTGCTCTGGTAGTATTCACACAGCAACGAGTAGGGCAGAGTACAGAGTGAAGAAAACAGGACCCCATATGTAACGCAAAGTGATAAAAGAACATAGCTATTCCGGGACAGAGTAGCTATGCCAGTGCCAATTCCAAAGCATAGATAACCAAAGAAGTAGAGAGTTCGGATACTGAAGCGCTCTTCAAGCTTCTCCAACAGTGCTGTAGAAAGAAAGGAACATGTGATAGAACACTAGATACGTGGATCCAGTGGTTATGGTCAGGGTTATAGAGCAGTCATATTTTGCAAGGGTTTTTTGGTGTTATGTGTTGGATGCTTAAATTAGATGGCTGAATAAAATCAAAATACTACACAATGAGAAATGCGTAAAACAAAGCTGAAAATGTGTTGAGAAAAATGAAGTAAATGTTTGAAGATAAAGTTAGAGTTAGTGTAATGGATTATGATAGAGTTAGTGTAATGGATTATGATTTATTGCATCCTGATGCGATGAGTGGTGATGTGTTGTGTAGTGCTATCATGTTGAATGATGCTAAAGTGGTGACCATTGGCAAACTGGATGCTGCCAAGTTAGGTGCTGGCATCTCAGGTTGCAGTTGTTGAATGCCATGGTAGTGTACTGCATAATTTGGTTCCACACTGGGCAGTGCTTTCACACACCATGCTGGCTAATAAGGTACCGTCTTAATTTCAGTTCCACATTTTGATACGAACTGCTGCTTCAAAAAGAGGTTGTGGTACAATTTTGCAGACATTCAGATCTTGTTTTCTCTCAGCTCAATAATCAGGTTTCACAATCTCTGCACAGAAACTGTGCTCTCTGGGTGTGTTTGGTCAATGGAGAATTACTCTACTTTCAGGGGTAGGCACACAGTTTGTGTATAATAATGAGGACAACTAGAAATCTGAAATCTGATAAACTCACAGAAAATTGTGGCAACACATTGTTTTACCAGAAACAGAGGGAAAAATGTTTTTCTTGGATAATTATCAGAATTAAATAATGCATTCAATGTTCCAGATGTTGGCAGTTGATGGAAGTACCTTCACAGATCCAGTTGTCCATTCTGTTTGTCTTTGTTTTTTACAGAGAAATTCTTAATGAATTCCCATTGCCAGAATTAGTCAAGATCGTTTTAAAACTGAGCCACTGTCACCTACTGACACCCTATTCACAGAGTATAGTCACAGGTAATATGACTGCCATGCCCTCAATATACACAGCCACCAACTGCATAATTGGCCATCACAACAAGTACTCAAAACAGACATGGCTACCCAGCTCACAATAAACACAGCCATCTTTCATAATAGCTGATATGGCCATAGCAGCAGGAGAAGATTGCCTTCAGCATATATGGCCACTCTTGCCCACAGAAAACTTAGCAATCACACCCATAGAAAATGGCCATTCTGTATCGTTGACATTGCATATTTCCCATGGCATACTTCTTGGCTTTTTTTTTGTTTTGTTTTACCAATACAATTTAAAATGATGGTATATGGATATTTTTACTTGTTTATATTATTGCATTGAATTAACAATTCTGAATATGATTTATGGACCACACTACTTGCCAGTTCCATCAACATGGAACTTGCATGCAACAAAATTCAACAATTCTTCCAGTTCTACAGAGCATAGGACCGCCTTTCCCGAGACCTCCCTATGTAACAGATTAGATACTCCCAGATTAATTACAAAATTCAATGTCCCAGAACTGAGTATCTTGCCCTTTGGCAACAAATAGACAAATCCACAATGAGGCTGCCTGGAATTCATCATAGTACTGAATCTGAACAGGGGTCATCGGTCTAGAAATCCTACACGCCTCCAGGGTTTACTGACATTGCACTCTGTAGGGGCCCAACAGCCAGATTCTATCCAAATGAGGCACAAAGTAAACATGAAGAAAGGCCTTTGCTCCAAGTACAATTACAAATAAGATAACCACAGCTATGTTTGTTACTGATTAGCTAGCAGAGGTTGTCCAAAGGTTTTGGGGCTGGTAGGGGTGGGGGAGAGGGGGTTGGTGGTCAGGCTGGATCAAGCCGGGAATCAGGTGTGTTAAGGGATAGAGAGACATAAGGGGAAGGAAGATCTATGGGGTGATTGTCAAGCTATTGGTAGCGATAGTTGGGAAATTGGATGCATGATTATATAATGAGGGTTTCAGATTTGCTGCTCCACAGTCATTTCGAGGCATCGGTGATTTGGACCAATTACTGGCACACATTCTGGTTTGGTCTACGATGGTGTCGTTTTACTGGTGCAATGAGATATAACACCACAATTTAATATCCCCTGACATCAGTCTGAAGAAGGCTCTCAACCTGAAATGTCACCCATTCCTTCTCTGCAGAGATGCTGCCTCACCCGCTGAGTTACTCCAGCATTTTGTGTCTCCCACGATTTAATAAATGTATATTTTAACTCAAATCCATGTGATGTATTTTGTCAAAAATATGTAACTAGCTTTGGCATTGCATTGTATTGTTAGTATTGGTGTTTGAGCAGAGTCCCCACAGTGTAGATTCAGTGCCTTACCTGAATATAAAGCTGCACTGAATGCATAGATACACATTCCCCAGCAGCCCACGCTCACTCCTGTGTTGTACTTTTGAAATGCTTCAGAGTCGAGAGGTGCCTTGGGGTCCCCCCCGTATACCACCTCCCCCATGAAGTCTGTGTAGAAAAGCAGCATCCCTTCAAATGACAGCCAACCTGGAGAGGGAGAGCACACTAGTGATAAACAAAAAGCTCACAACAAGGATTTAAGATTAGGCAGTGCATCTTATTTTAACCATACAGCACAGAATGAGGCATCTGGGTAGATAAGACATTAAAACCATTCTTTCAATCTACAGCCCGTGGATGCAGCTGACAAAGCTTATGTATATTGCTGATTCCTAACTCCTTGAGAAGATTGTAGTGAGATAACTTGAACTCCTTCAGTCCACTGGATGAGGATACTCCCAGTGTTATTGGAAACGCTCTAGGATTTAGGCTCAGTAATGATGCAGGATTGGTAATATATTTTCAAGACTAGAATGTATTTTGAAGAAGAAATTGCATATATTGGTAATCCTTGCCCATTTCTAAGTTTGAGAACCGGTTGGTGTTAACTAAGTAACTTTAACAAATAACAACAGTGCATTTTGTTAATGGTACCAAGTAATGAGTGTGAATGTTTAGGGTGAGTGATGTAGTGTCAGTCAGGAGGGCTGTTATATCCTAAATGGGGTTGAGATTCACCAGTTAAGTTGAAGGTGTATTTTTCATGGTATATGGACAATATTTCATCATGCTCATGCTCCTGATTTTTGCTCATTGATTATGGAAAGGCTTTGTTCTGTCAGATATTAAGTAACTTGAAATAGAATATCCAACTTCTAACCTGCTCTTATAACCACAATATTTATATGGCTGCCCAGTTAATTTTCGGTCAATAATCAGTGTGAGGATGTGTAGGAAGGAACTCCAGATGCTGGTTTACACCGAAGATAGACACAAAATGCCGGAGTAAATCAGTGGGACAGACAACATCTGGAGAAAAATAATGGGTGAGATCCTTCTTCAGACTGTCTGTTCATCTAATAATTGTTAGGATGTTGATAGTAGGGAACATGGCAATAGTGATGCAAATGAATATAAAGTATAAGTGATTAGACCCTCATTAGCTGGTCCAACTTCAAATTATCAGCTCATGTCTGAATGTTGACCAGACTTGCTGGTGCAAGTATGGGCTGCTTCATTTTCTGATGAGCTGCTAAAGGGATGAAATATTGTGTGATTATCAGCAAACTTTACTACCTCAAATCTTATGATGGATGGAAGGTCTTTGATTAAACAGCTGATCCCCAGGACAATGGCCTGATAAATCCTTAGGATGGGGCTTAGATTATTGACAAAGTTATGAGTGAGTTGATGTCCAATGACCTCAATTTACCAGGGTTTCTTAAGGCCATGAACAGTAATCTGCTGTATTGATATAGGGCTGTCACACTGGAATTCAGCTCTGCTGTCTGTGTGTGAAGTCTAAAGTTAAATAGTCCTCATGCTGAACAGCAGAGCAAGTTATTGGTGAGTAGGTGCCATTTCATAACACTGTTGACAATTCCTTTGCTTATGATTGAGAATGGATTGCTGTGGCCAGATTTAACCAGATTGCATTTGTTCCTGACTTTTAAGCACAGGGCTAATCTGGACAATTTTCCACATTATCGGATGGATGCTGGTATTGTAGCTGTACTCAAACAGCTGGCTCTGAGGCATGGCGAGTTCCGCAGCAAAAGTATTCAGGTCTACCAACCTGTCTCTGTTAGCACTTCTACCTGAAGTTGGCTTCAGACTTGCCTTTAACAATGAAGTGTTGGGCAGTATCATTACTGAGGATAAGGATACTTTCAGAGACACCCCTGCTGTCCATCATATTTATGACCAATGATGCCCACCCAGTAGAGCCTTTATGTAATCCACAGTGCCCAACTGCCAATATCAAACTTTTTTTTATGCTTAGGTTTGTTACAGCTTAGCCAATTATAAGTATATCTTGTTCCTGGCGTACCTCATTGAACCAAGGATGCTCTCACAGTTTGTCAGTAAGGATTGGATGAGTAATGTGTTATGCTTTGATGTCACTGATTATGGGGTGGGAGATTGCAACCTTCACGTGGTCCGCCCTGTTTCGACAAATGCAATCAACCCCGCGTGCACAATCAAGTAAGATCAAATAGAACAAGGTGTCCGACAACTTCAGGCTGTGCACGCCGTACGCAAGAAGAAGAAGAAGACACTGATTATGTCAAATATGTATGCCCAGTTTTACAGTTGTTCTGAATCTAACCTCTTTAAAAAATAGTAATGCCTCACAAACAATAAAGAGTGTCCTTGGCTTGAAAACAATGTTTTTCTTGTATTCATTTAATTCCCTTTTAAAATTATTGAGTTTCCCTCGAACTGAAAGCAACATGTACTTACACCACAAATCTCCTTTTAGGGCTTTGGCCAATTGAACACAAATCAGGAATTTATCTCCCACATTTAGACTCTATACTATCGCATGTTTATGTTGTCAACAACTTTGGTAAATTTGCCTCACAAACTGCTGTGCTCATTCAAAACAAGATCCTCAACATAAGGTGTAACTTCCAGCAGAGACAATATGAGAAACAGTCCTCCTTCGTCTAAGCTGTACAATACCAGTGCCACAATCAGAGAGGAACATTCACAACATGGAACTTTGGGCTGTAGTCATTGGTCAAGGGGAGGGGTGGGTATAGGACCAGACATAGTGATTTTTAACAAGGCAGATTTCTTATAGTTAGTTGATACTTGGAGCAATATTGCAAAATTGCAGAAGTCTCCTTGTCTGAAACGAGATGTTCTGTCCGATTTGGAATGTGGAAAAAAGAATGTTCATTCATTTGTATGTGGGACTCCCAGCCTTGGAGAGGCAACTCCAGGCAGCAGAGTATGCAAGTGGGACTCAACAAAGACATCACACTCAGCACCCACAAATTATTCAGCACATTAAAGGGGTTTGCGTGTGGGTAAAGTATTTCTCTGTCTAAAATGAACTTCTAAAAGTAGTCAGATTTAAACTCCTGCACAAACCCCTGTGTGAGGATACAAAGTGAAATCACAACCACAAATATTGAGGGCATGATCGATAAGCATAAAGTCAGTCAAATACATTCCCGTTGAGATGGACGAGAGAGTAAATGCTTTGGAAGAGTTTGCCGTGGTCAAACCTATCATAGTTGAGGACTTTTAGAAGATGTTTGGACAGGTATATGAATAGAAAAGATTTTGAGATATGGGCCAACTGCAGAGAAATGGCATTAAAGTTAGACACAAAATGCTGGAGTAATTCAGCGGGACAGGCAGGATTTCTGGAGCGAAGGAATGGCATTAGGTCTGGAAGACTGCTCGGTCGGCATGAATGGGCTGGGCTAAAGGGCCTGTTTCCATGCTGTGGAACTCAATAATTCTAAGGGCAAGAACTGTGGTTAATGTCAGAGAGAAAATGTTCAATGTGGCTTTTAGTAGGGCCGACTCGTTGTTGTGTGCGGAGATCATCCCTTGCTATCTTGCTAAGATATTTAAGATTGTAAGAAATCTTATTGGACACAGGCAGCTCCCCCTACCTTCTCCACCATTCAAGAAGATTATGGCTGATCTTTTACCACAGCGTCACCTTCCTGAACTAATCCCATATCCCTCAGTTGCATAAACATTCAAAAACGTATTGATCTCTGTCCTGAAAATATTCAGGGACTGTGCCTTCATTGCCATCTTGTGTAGAGAAATCCACAAATTCATGCCTCTTTTGGTGAAGACATTTATTCTCATCTCAGTCATGACTGGTTCTGGACTTGCAGCCAGGGGAAATATCATCTCTACATCTTTTCTGTCAAGCCAAGATAAAAAAAATAATTTGTTATGTTTCAATGAGTTCACCACTCCTTCCATTAAAACCTAGAGAGCATAATGCAGAATGCTTAATCTCTCCTCAGCATCTCTGGTGACCCTTCACTGCACCCCCTCTATTGCAAGGAGATATTTTCTTAGCTAGACCGACCTAATGTAGATCATTGCGGATATGAGTGCATGAATTGCAGTATGACCACTTTGCTCTTGCATTCAAATTACTTCTCAACCCCTATTCCTAGCCTTCCACAGGTCAGTATTTACAGCACAGCATTCGATGACAGCTGAACAGATAGTGAGAGTTATACCCAAGAAGTGATTGACACACAGATTCCGCAGTGGTTTTGGCATCTGACAAATTGATGAAAACAAGACAGATGTGGAGAGCGGCCTCTCAGATAATTCTTCTGCGCTATTCAAGTCAGTCTCGTATTTCACTCCATTCAGCAAGATGTTCGCAACCTGTAACAAGATTAAACCAGTCACTGCAATCTGAATTTATCAGCTCATCCTGCATCTCTGCATCTTTATGGCTTCCTCCCCGCCTCCTCCCCTGAAGATGCCGACATTCACTGGGGTTCTCAATGTACCCTTCAACTGTTCTGCATACTCTCTCAGGATATAGGATACTTCTTCCTCCGGACATATAATAATTATCTCCTGATCTTATTTATACAATGTCTCAATGTGCTTCCCTCTTGTCCGCAGCTCCAATATCTTTTGTATAAAGATGTTACTCGAATTTGACTTTTATTGCCAATTTGAAATCATGACCCAATGAAGTTAAACCCATAATGAAAAAATGATTTGTATTTCTATTGCGTAATTTTCAGATTTCCAGCACCTGCAGATTCCTTTTGCTTTTCAACTTGCAGTCTAAGCACATGTACTTCACTAGGGGGAGTTATTCTCCCCTTAGCCCGTCTCATTAATACTTGCCTCCAGTTCTCCGTGTATCTCTTATCCATTTCCCATTTCAACTTGTGGACCCTGGGATTGAAACTTCAAATAATGCAACGGTGACAAACATTGCATTATTATGTGCAACAATCAAATCATTGCCTTCTGAACTTCAAATATATCACAACTATCCAAAAGTCATAGACATCTCTACACTTGCAACTGTTTTGTTAATGTTTGGATGTTGATGATGTAGGTCCTTTTTCTATAACCCAATGTCTTATTAAACACCGGCAGCTTTTAGGTTTGGCACCATAACAAAAAAATAATAATTTGCAAAGCTTTTGTGTAATACAGCTCATGAATCATGTACATGATTCTCTGGGGATCATAAATTGCTATAATGCACCAGCTCACTCCTGAGAATATTGTTAAATCTGTTAAACATTTTAGCCTGTATTACCCGATTCAAAGCCCAGACAAAAACAGGACTATCAGGGTCATCGCATCTGTTGATGAATAATCCCCTCAAGAAGCAAATGGATAGTGATCTGGAGATGGTCGACGTTTTAAGTCAAAACATTTTCTGTGGGTTGGACTTAACACTAACTGATCCCATACTGTACCAGGGTGATGTGAACTGATCCCAGCAATGAGTATGATGAGCATTTGATGGCACTGGGCCTCTACTCGCTGGAGTTTAGGAGGCACCTTATGGAAACTTACTGAATAATGAAAGGCCTGGATAGAGTAGATGTGGAGAGGATGTTTCCACTAATGGAGAGTTTAGGACCAGAGGACATAGCCTCAGAATTAAAGGATGTTCTTTTAGGAAGGAGATGAGGAGGAATCTCTTTAGTCAGAGGGAGGTGAATCTGTGGGATTCGTTGCCACAGGAAGCTGTGGAGGCCAAGTCAATGGATATTTTTAAGGCAGATAGATTCTTGATTAGTATGAGTGTCAGGGATTATGGGGAGAAGTCAGGAATGGGGTTAATAGGGAAAGATAGATCGGCTATGATTGACTGGCAGAGTATACTTGTTGGACCAAATGGGCTAATTTTGCTCCTATCATTAATGAACTTGTGAACTCCCAAGGCTATGAATGTAGTGAGAAGAACAAACCTGCAACATTAACCAGTCCTGCAACATCCAAAATCTGCAAAGGGATTGTGAAGTTTGGGATCAAACAGAATTCATGGTCAGGGTGTTAAAGCCAGATTTATTCTATCATACGGTGGCACTGGAACACCGTAACGTGAATAATCCTGAGTTCAGCATCTGAAATAATGAGAGCCCAGTCATTCCGGTGGGGTGATTATTAACTCTCTGATCCAGGAATAGTTTTATCCCTAAACCTTAGGAAACGATGGTTGTGCCTTCTTCGGCACTCTCAAAAACTGATCAAGGGGTTCACAAATTTTAGGGGGAGGGGGGGTCATCCTGCTTTTCAAATCGAACATGTTGTATCTGTGTCCAAAAGTGCTGTGTGCATCTGCAATTGGTTACTGAGTTTTTCAGCCGGGCATGTTGTACATTACATTGATAATGCGCTGGTGAGATTCCCAATGGGACTGACAAATCTCTCTGACGGGAATTCATTATGTCTTCAAAATGCTCAACATTACTGGATGGACTGGGTCTAGTTTTTGTGTGTTTCTGGAATTACTTGACCAGGTAAAATCTGAACCTATGGAGACCAGAAGAAGGTATTCTGTGGAGAAAGGGTGGGAGAGTATGGGCCTAACTGACCCACTTAAGTAGCCACATCATTCGGAAACCAGTTGGGTTTTTAATAATACTCAAACTGACCAATGATGTGTATATTAGTCCCGAACACACAATTCCTAACCAACACCGCCCCCTCGTTGCACTGTTTCACCGCTCTCTTTGCCAATCGCCCTCCAAATGCTGAGTGCCCTCCACCTCCCAAGGCTTACTCCATCCCCCACAACCCCGCCCCATGCCTCACCGAACTGTATGCTCCTTTGATGTATCTTTACCTGTTGACTGAAGGTCACTGTCCGTCTGCGACTACTGTCACTGCCATTTGCCAGGTAACTGTTCGGAATACTCAATGTCTCCGGCCTTTTGAGAATTCCTGATGCTGAATTTCTTGTGATTTCAACCTGCAGGTTCTCAGGATTTTCAGCCACCATCGCAGATCCCATTTCCTCATTTTCAGTTTCGTCAGGTATCCGGGGGAGACTGGAGCTGAGGGTGTGTCTGGGCATGCTGAGGTATTGGTCATTGGCTCCTGTGTAGCAGTCAATCAGGACCGTGTCAATATAGGAAGTTCCATAGGATGAGGCAAACTCATTAATCCCGGTCAGAGAGCTGTCACGGCTCATAAAACTCCCATACTTGGGGGTGAGGGGGCTTAGTGGGGAAATGGGACTGGTCATACCGTTGTAGATTCGCGTGACACTCTGGCCAGTAGTCTGGCTTCTGTCGTCATCAAGTGCCATTGGTGGAGAAGGAGGTAGAGCAAGGCTGGGGCTCTTCATCACTTTTTTCCTTTTGCCCTGTGCGTTCAGTGGCTTCTCTTGGATACTTGTCAGCGTCAGAAGAGTAGTGACTGACAGCGTTATTGCTGTGAAAATGTAGACAACCCGGAGCTGACCTCCTAAAGCTCTTCCAAAATTGGTCTGATCCCATTTGATCCCACCAATGACGTAACCGAACCCGCCTCCGAGACCTAGATGGATTTAAAAGAGAAGCATTATGCAGCAAACTAGCAAATCTCATTCCATTCTGTGTGGATGTGGAACAATCATACACAACTGAGTAGAGGGAAGGGAAAGGTTAGTGTTCATTTGTAATGCAGGAAAGAAAATGTAATGCAAGGATATGATCTAACCAGACCCCGTATCTGACTAACTCTTAGGGTCATAAATCAGTGATGAAATGTTGTATAATGGAGACAAACCTGCCAGGAGTGCATGGATATTCAGGCCCCGGTCCTGATCCTCTGGACAGCAGACGTCCATCATATAGGCGTGGGTGGGGTTGTCTGCTGAATCAGCACTGAAGTCCATCAGCACCACACCACAGATGGTCAGGATGATGCCCCATTTATGATTAGTGACTGTGTCAGCAACAGCAAGACCCATGTCCCTGCCATTAAGCAGCAGCGAGAGGCCAATCAGTGCACCTGGAACAAAGCAACACAGTAAGAAGATCAAACCCACATTGAAAGGAAGTGAGCGAGTTTAAAGTTGCAAATGCACAGCACCTTGGAAACTTGACTCCTAACTTGCATTTTTAAACTAAGCCACATGTGTAACCTTTGAGGAGAGGCTATTTAGCTATTTCAATAAGGCAATTGTTCATTAAGAGCAAAATTACAGGCTCTGGGGGTTTCAGCCCAGTGCATAAGGGTTGCCTGAGCTTCTCACAATTTCCCAGTGAAACGAAGGTGAGAACATTGGGTAGGAGCTAAACAGATGATAACCAAAACCTGTCATCGATTCTGAGCTCACAGCTCCTTTTTCAAGTAACTCTGTGGAAGACTTTCTTCACAGAAGTTGCACAGTGTCAAAGTGTAACTTTTCTGAGTGCTGGAGGGGACCCCCTGATAAATAGGTTTTGTAGCTCTAAGCAGCCTCGTCACCAGTATCCTGCAATGCAGCAGAGTTTAGAAGAGTCTTGGGAACAGCACCGTCAGCACCTTGCAACCCACAGTGAAAAGGAATCAGCAATGAAATCCAGCTCAGAGAAGCTTAGGAGGTGACTTCGGCACTGGATTAGTAGCTTTTTGCAGCCTGCTGTACAGGATTTCCATCCTGTTGGATATGGAGGTCAGGCTTTATCAATGGCTACCAAAATAGTTGTTGTTCTCAACCATTTTGCCTCATCCCAGGCCTCTGCCAGAGATGTTTGCAGCATCACACAATTGGTAATACATAAATAACCATATAACCATATAACTATTACAGCACGGAAACAGGCCCTCTCGGCCCTTCCAGTCCGTGCCGACCATTTGTTTTCCCCTAGTCCCATCTTGAGGCAGGTAATCTGCCTATATCAATACATGAGGCAGGTAATCTGCCTATATCAATTTAAAGTGATGTCAGTCAAAATGAGCAGGCTTTAGGATTTAGGGATCCTTTGACTTCCTACTGCTGTAGGGTGGAATGTTATAGTCAAGGCATTCGGTGATCGTCTCATGCTTATGCACTGCAATGACTTCTTTGCTGGTCTATAACAAAGAAGACATCTACACAGGATGTGTACAATATTCTGAGACAGATGCCCTCTTAAATCTCAAAACAAACGATCAAGCTGGCTGCCCAGAGTTGAAGAATATCTTAAAACATGGCTGATGACACCCATGAGTGCCCAATCAAGAGGACTTAATATCAGTGCAGCCTAATCCAATTAATATCAAGAACTCTAAGTTTGTAAACCATCGGCATGCATAAGATATTTTGAAGTAATTTGACAAATATAGAATGGCCTACAATAGAAAAACAGGCTTTCTGGATTGTTGTGGTCTATGGTTCTCTGCAATATATATTTTATAACAAAAACTCTGATCTTGTTATCCTCCGGTTTGCATGGTTTTTCTATTTGTGCAAAAACAGTACACGATAGCGCTATGATATTTTGCCACCCGACTCACCATTCTCCTGTGCTGCAAGTGCAACAAGTTTTGTTCCGATCGATAGTATATTTTAAAACTTATTAAGGTTTAAAAATCTTAAAAACCGCGCATGCACAGATTGTCTTCTCTCCTGTCAGTAACCGCCATGCAGATTGGTCTCCTCTCCTGTCAGTCACCACCATGGCTGGGACGGTGACTCCCCTTGCTGCAGGGAGGGGAGGGGAGTTATGGAGGGAGGGAGGGTGGGAGTGACTGAGGATAGGGGAAATGAGAGGGAGGGATTGGGGGAGGGGAGGAGGAGAGGGGAAAGAAAGAGGGAGGATGAAGAGATGGGGGAGGGAGTGCAGGGGAATGAGGGGAAATGAGCCGCGCCTGCGCAGTTGGGGGCTATGGGTGAGTAGTGGAATATTACGTTTGGGGGAACGGATTGTATTGGGGGAACAGGTGAGTGGTGGAATATTGCATTGGGGAACGGGTTGCATTGGGGGACCAGACCTCCCGTTTGACAGGGACCCAATGGGTCCCACCTAGTCAAGTACGACATTAAAATTCAATGCAATAATCAAACGTGAAAAGCAATGTAAACCATATTCCCCATTGAACCACCTCCTCTTTGTATTCCGCAAACCCACAGATGCATATCTTCCCATATCTTTCACTTCATCAACCTGCTTCATCCTCTACCTGGAAAAAGGGTCCTGTCCGAAACATCGCCTCTCTATGTTCTCCAGAGATGCTACCTGACTAGCTGAGTTAGTCTAGCACTTTGTATATTTTTCCCTTCCCCTTCATGTTACTCACCCATTTATTCTCCATATACATCCAACCTACCGATCTACTCTTCAAATGCTTGGGTCTCTTCCCTCTCCAAAATAAACACAAAATGACTATTTTCAGTATAAACTTTCCCCCCTGAATTATTCATTCCTTAACGTAATTTTCGCATGAATGAGAAAGTCTTCAATGAACATCCACTCTCTGAATAGTTACTCTATTTGACGAGTGTCCCCGGGTCTTAAACCTTGCATTTCATGGAATCAATCATACACTATATTCAGAAACCCAGTTCAATTTTGTCAACTTTCTCTTGGGACTGAAATTTTCTTCAGAGATAACATCAAACTATAACTCACCAATTGCCAGCACAAGTATGAAGGGCCTGCGACGGCCAAAGCGAGAGGAGCACCCATCACTCCAGGCTCCCAATACTGGTTGAACCATGAAACCTGCAACCACAAATGACGAGACTTGAGACCTTCTCCACAGTTATCCCACAATGTGATAAAAGTGAATCGCCTGAACAAGAACGTAAAGCAACATCTCCCTACAGCATTGTAACACTGAATCTTCTTCCCTAAAATGAACATAACATGCTTGGACCTGAAAAGGTTTGCCATTGTGTGGCAATGTTGACCTTGCTCCCACAAGTGACCTTTAACAGTATGGCGATACTGCCACACAGCTACAGTAACCTAGGTTTGATCCTGCCATTGGGTGCTCTCAGTGTGACTGTATGGATTTCCTCCGAGAACTCTAGTTTCTCCCCCACATCTAAAAGATTAGCTGGTTGATCAGTTAATGTAAATTATCCCCATTCTAAATGGGCAATCTCGCCCTTTCTCTTTAGTCCTCACAGTATTTGGCTCCAGTTGCTCAATGAACAATATCCAGCTAACACATTAATATGGGATTCCTGTTCTCAGGGGAATTCCTGCCCTGATAATTCGCTAGTTTGAAATGGTTCCAAGAAGAGAAGGATTCAGTCAGGAGCTAGACAGTGAAGAAAAAAATCTATCACTAGTAATGGACAACACGAGAATTTGAGTATCTTTTTTATTACTCTTAATCTATATTAAAAAAAAACTATTAGAGGCAGAATGATTTGATTGATAATATTAATAATGTATGATTGATGTACAAAAATATTTCTACCATAATGTGTTTGCCAATTTATTGTTTACCTCTAATAAAAATATATTAAAAAAATAAAAATAAAATAAAAAAAGAAATATAGAAACATAGAAAATAGGTGCAGGAGGAGGCCATTCGGCCCTTCGAGCCAGCACCGCCATTCATTGTGATCATGGCTGATCGTCCCCAATCAATAACCCGTGCCTGCCTCCTCCCCATATCACTTGATTCCACTAGCTCCTAGAGCTCTATCTGACTCTCTCTTAAATCCATCCAGTGATTTGGCCTCCACTGCCCTCTGTGGCAGGGAATTCCATAAATTCACAACTCTCTGGGTGAAAACGTTTTTTCTCACCTCAGTCCTAAATGGCTTACCCTTTATTCTAAGACTGTGGCCCCTGGTTCTGGACTCGCCCAACATTGGGAACATTTTTCCTGTATCTAGCTTGTCCAGTCCTTGTATAATTTTATATGTTTCTATAAGATCCCCCCTCATTCTTCTAAACTCCAGTGAATACAAGCCTAGTCTTTTCAATCTTTCCTCATATGACAGTCCCGCCATCCCAGGGATCAATCTTGTGAACCTACAATGTACTGCGTCAATCACACTTGCATGTTATATGTCAGACATTACCTATTGATCAGAGATGAAGGACGAGATATTCCAGCATTTATAAAAGCGGTAAAAGTCCTCAACCATTTGCCTCTCTACTGGGAATGCTCTTCTTCTGTCACAGTTATACAGAATGAGGCATTAAAGGAGAAGCAAGACAAATATAAGGGGGAAAATGTAACTAAAGCATATGCCGATAGGATGGTATGAATCAAGATGGGAGGAAACTGAGGCAGAGCATAAACACTGGCGTTGGCCATTTGGGCTGAGTAGCCTGTTTTTGTGGATACAATAGAAACTTGAACAAATCTGGAAAAGAAGATGAAGAAATCAAAATGTGAGAGAGAATGCATGGACCTCTGGCTCCTCCTTATGACCATATGATGAGTCTGATTTGATCCAATTAAATATTTATTTATGGTCACTTACAACATTTAAAAAATATTTCATAAACTGTTTTGGGACTTCCTGATGTTATAAAATGCAAGTCCCAGTCACAAGTTGTTCTTTTCTATACATGTCCAAAACTGCAAGAATCACATGTACCTCACTCTATGGCCAATACAATAGATGGGCTGGACCCTCCAAGTAGAGCTAAATATGGTACATTCTGAATATATAAAGTGGAATTACTGTACCTAATATGGGACTGATGAACCAAACCATGCCATACAGTTCATCTGGTAGACCCATCTGGAGGAGGACAGGGGTGACATAAGCTGTCTCCATTGCATAGCTGAATTCAATCCCGAAGAGAATGCATCCATTGAAAAGCAATTTCCAGAAGGAGTGTCGCAGCGGAATTTCACTGAAATCAAGGAGCTCAATGGGAATTGGCGTATTGGGTGGGGGAGGGGGGGAAGGCCTGATGAACTTTCTTCTCTTGGGATGACGCTTGTAATTGTTCGCCCGATGACTGATGTGTTGGGCAGTGGAATGGGGGAAGGTGCAGCTTGAGGGACACCGGTTTTCCTGAGAAGTCGGATTTGGGAAGAGGGCATCACTGGGCGTGGTTGGATTTGGGGAGCTCATGGTGCTGCCTTGGTCACTTTCTTCTGATTGATTTCTTCCTGCAAAGGAAAGACCAAAGATTGGGTTATTTACATGTAATCCAATCGCAAAGAACAGTTACCGACCCATTACAGTTTCCACATACTTTGCAATGATCCTGCCTAAATTGACATGTTTCAGAGAATTTTCGTTCCCCATCTCCCCATGAACTTACCAATAGAACCACAGCTCTCTGGAAAAGTTTAAAATTAAGAAAAGTTTGTTAAGGCAGATGTAGAAAAGATATTTTCGTTAAGCAATGTTCACCCCGACAGTTGATCGTTAATAAATCCAATAGAAAATTCTTTAAGCTACAATTAAAATGTGAAACCTACTAGAACTAAGGGTTGCTCACGTGAATTGTGTAGATGCATTCAAGGAGAGGCTGGAAAAATTATTAGAGAGAATGAAACAAAAGTTTGAGAGAAACGGTGAGATGAAATAGAAGGAAGCACAGCTGCACTGTAATGATTTACATCAACCCATTTGTACTATAAAGTATTGTCATTAGATAGGAATAAGGAGCTGAACCTCAAAAATATTGCACCATATCAAAACCCTGATCACCAGTGGCCATGTACGGATTCAAAGATGTTTGTAACTAGGAGTGGATGAAAGATTGGAGAAAAGGGACAGTGAAGAGACAGAGGACACAATAGAAATTGTTTGGGGTTACAGGATGAGCATGCAGAGCATATGGGAGAAGCAGTGAGAGGAGTGGAATCATTGGGGTAGTGTCGAGGGGCAGTGGAGAAAATAAAGAAACCAAGAGACACAAGAAACTTCAAGTGCTGCAATCTTGAGCAAAATACAAAGTATGGAGAAACACAGAGGGTCGGGCAACATCTCTGCTTGACCCGCTTAATTCCGCCAGCACTTTGTGTTTGCTGAATAAAAAAACCAAATTGCTCTCTGGCTTCACTCCGTCACTGGTAATTTGAAAGCTCCCCTTACAACAAATTTTTGTTGTCACTCTGACTCACTTATATATCTCACACTCAATTCCTCTTACACTCACACACAAACACAAGCCAAGAAATTGGACAGATTTGCACATTTATACATGTGCATTGCATAAAAAAGCAAAGCTGGCACGTTTTGAAATGTCTCCAACCATTCCAAGACCCAAATCAGCAGGAGATGTTGAATGGACAATTCATCTCAGCTTCCTCGTAAGATCCCACCATCACAGAGGCCAGACATCAGCCATTTTGATGCTGTCAAAAACATTTCTGCAAGCATTGGAAACAGTGAACACAATGGGGCCAGATACATCAAAGATGTTGTAACAAAGATTTGCACTCCAGAATCAGCTGCACCTCTATCGAAACTGTTCCAATACTATTACGGCAGTCTTTTACCCAACAATATGGAAAAATGCCCTTCTATGTCCTTTTCACAAAGAGTAGGAAAATCTATTCTGGCAAATTATGTCCAAACAGTCCATACTCAATTATCATCAAAATAATAATCATTGATAGTGCTAACACTCAGCACTTACTCTCTATGAACGCACTCGTCAATAACTGTTTGCATTTTGCCACTGTGCTCTAAATCTTATTACAGCCTGCCTCCAAATATGGACAACAGAGCTGAATGCCACGGTTGAGGTTAGAGTGGTTGTTCCTGACATCAGGATAACACTTAATCGAGTGCAGCATCAAGGAGCCCCAGTAAAGCTGACATCTATGGATGTCAAGAGTTGCCGCCTGATCTTGTACAGAGGAAGATGGTTGTAGTCATCCCATCATCAGGCCATCTCTGCAAGAGTTCAATTGGGGTTCTAGACTCACCCACCTTCAGGTGCTTCCCTTCTTTCTTTCATGAGGTCAAAAGTGGAGTGTTCACTGATGGATTGCACGGTGCTCAATTCTATTCATAACCTCTCAGCCCACACCTGCTTGGAGTAAGGTCCAGGTAATGTTCAGGCATCAGCTGCCATGTAACAATCACATGCCATATCATCTCCAAACAAGAGGGTCCAGTCAACTACCTTTGATATACCATCTTAAAATTTCCCCAGACACATATTACTGCTCCTTCATGGTTAGTAAATCTAAATCTTGGAATTCCACCACTATTGTTCTCCAAATCAGAAGTCACAAAAAACACAAATTGCAACATCCTTGCTTCCCTAGATGGATTGCCTCAAGTTAAGAAAGGGGTTCCCTATCTTTTTAAGGACCATTATCTATGGGTAACATATGTTTGCCAGGGACACCCTCACATCTAAAACTGGGCATGTTTTCCCCATGTGATGAACATCATAAACTCTCACAGCTTCTTCTAAATATTTAATGACTGGATGAAAATATTATAACCCACAATCTTCATGAATTACTTAAATTGTCCCACAAAAAGTAGCAAATCATTGATGATGTAAAGCGCCACGGCATTACTGTAGGGGGAAGCGGATTGCACTGGAGATCCAGATGCAGTTTCCCTCTCCCGTTTTTCGCTACACCATGGAGAGGTCTCTTAAAGAGCGCTTACCCGAGAGTCGCCACCTGCAGGCCGCTGTTTGCCTCCCGTCCAGAAATCAAGCGGCTCAAGAAACATGTAGGCCGGGATTTAAATCACAGCGATGGGGGAGTATATCACAACAATATTATCTTTACGCAAGGATATGCCAGTTTCACGGTTTTTGTGTTAACTCTATAAGCAGCACCCGTCGAGTGCAGCAAAAATGCCTAATGTCCAATTTCCAGGCAATCCTCTCATTCACACATACTCCTCCCATTCACCCTCCCAACGTCAGCTATTCCTTCTCCTGCCTGACCCGCCGAGTTACTCCAGCATGTTGTGCCTATTGTCGGTGTAAACCAGCATATACAGTTCCTTGCAGCACATTCCTCCCACACAGTCGGCTATACCTTTTTTGTTAAATATACCATCATGTCCATAAATAGAAATGTACACATTCATTCAAACCAGCACGCACGATGGAATAACATATAATATTGAGGAGATTGCGCTAGTTATGATGGATACATGCTTTAAAAGACGATGGGTCTTCGCCCTGAAACGTTGGCTGCTTGGATTTGTGTCCAAAATGTTCCATCTTTAACTGTATGTACGGCCTGTACGGGATTCCGGTGACATGGTGTTTTAGTTTTAGGATTGAAATATTAACAGCTTTCCACAGCTGACTGCCCTGGGCAGAGCGGACACATGGTGATTAGATTCGTGTGTGAAGGATACTGGAGGCAGCCGAGTGAAGCGGGTGGGCCCGTGATGTAGCAGTTCTATCCCAGCCACACCGCTGCATCACCACACACGGTGCCTTCCAAATATATGCCGCTGCTGAGAGTTCACAATAGAATGACACTTGAACTCTTCCTGTAATAATTGATGCCGTTTCTTATTGTGCATTCAAAAACAGCAGCAATTCACACCTTAATCTAATCACTTCCCGTCTTTTCTATCGCCCCTGAATTCCTCTCCGATTGCTCCTGACTGCTACTCGGGGACCTTTGTTTCAAGTTTATCGTTTATTTGCTCTTAATCAAAAGCGACCCCAAATTGCCCAAAATTAACAAAAAATCCGGCCCACCAGTAAACCTCCCTCATCCTTCGCTTCTCAGTACTCTCGGCATGTGGCTGGGAGGCGAACTGCAAGGTGCAGCATCCTCATCAGCCCCTGGTAAGTAGCACCGGCTGCTCATCTTTTACAGCAGCCTGCGTACAAAAGCTCAGCTTGACAAGGACTGTAATTACCTCCGTCTATGCCGTTTCCTGCATCCTGATCCTGGGGTGGAAGCTTTGGGCTACCCCTCCTCCTCCTCCTCCTTCATGCTGCCTTTCCCTAATCTCTCTGCCTTCCTTTCCTCCTGCGTTATGCCGCGGCAGTGCAGCGAGTAATCTTGGAGGCAGCTGAGTCCGGGACACAGAAGCAGAGGCAGCACAAGAGACTGGTGCAGCATCGCTAACCAATAGGGAAACAGAACTCAAACCCCAAAGCACCCATGATACGAAGTTTGTGGGTGGATAATACATCCAAAATGTACCAATCGCAAGATACAGAGGGAATGGCAGCATTCAAAACTGTCGGAATTGAAACAGGTAAAAGCCGACCAGTGAAAGGATCGAAGGAGGCAGCGAGGAGGACGAGACAAAGTGGAGAAGAAGCGGGGCAGCCAAGAGGGAGGCGGGAGATGCAAGGCAGCAGAGGAAGGGAGTAGAAGTCAAGGTGTTAGCACGGGGCATGGCAGGAGAATGCTTCGAAGTACACGTTCCCGCCCCGTCATCGCTCTCTGCCTCCCTTGCCTCTGTGCCACCTTTCCATTGCTATTTCCTTTCCCACATCCTTTTGAATGGTTGGTAGACAAAAGTGCTGGAGAAACTCAGCGGGTGAAGCAGCATCTATGGAGCGAAGGAAATATGCAACGTTTCGGGCCAAAACCCTTCTTCAGACCAGTCTGAAGAAGGGTCTCGACCCGAAACGTCGCCTACCTCCTTCGCTCCTTAGATGCTGCTGCACCCGCTGAGTTTCTCCAGCTTTTTGTGTACCCCCTTCTTCAGACTGATGTGAAGGTGGGGGGGCGGGAAGAAGAAAGGAAGAGGTGGAGCCAGTGTGCTGAGGGCGAGCTGAGAAGGGGAGGAGAAAGTATGGACTACTTGAAATTAGAGAAGTGGAGTGTAAACTACCCAAGCGAAATATGAGGTGTTGCTCCTCCAATTTACGGTGGTCCTCATTCTGGCCATGGAGGAGGCCGAGGACAGAAAGGCCAGATTCGGAATGGGAGGGGGAGTTGAAGTGCTGAGCCACAGGGAATTAGGTTGGTTATTGCGAACCGAGCGGAGGTGTTCGACGAAGCGATCGCCAAGCCTACGCTTGGCCTTACCAACGTAGAGCAGCGGGTGCAATAGATGAGGTTGGAGGAGGTGCAGGTGAATCTCTGCTGCACCTGGAAAAATGCTTGGGTCCTTGAATGGAGTCAAGGGAGGAGGTAAAGCGACAAGTGTAGCATTTCTTGCGGTTTGTAAGGGAAAGTGCCCGGAGAGGGGGTGGTTCGGGTGGGAAGGGACGAATTGACCAGGGACAATTCAAAATCCTTTTGAATGGTTATTTCGTTCACGATCAAAATCGCATTATAGCCAATTCGGTCCACGTATTGCAAAATGTTCCCGAATTCATTACTCTCGTAATGTCAACTTGTAATTATGAAAACACGCGTAATAGCAGAACTACATGTAATAAATATTTGACACGCAGAGATGCTTATCCTTTCCCAAACCATGAGATTATTAAAGATTTGCCATGTTTTCATTTTCAGCCATAAAGTCAGAATACAAACTATTCCAGACTGATCATCATGCATCAAAACTGGGTACTAAATTTGGGCAGAACAAAAATAGTTACATCCCAGTTGACTCTGCAAATCACTACTCATGAAACTTTGGGGACAAGGTGCTAAATTATGTGAATTGCTCCCAGATGAATCAAGGATAATAAAACATGCCTTCTAGCCAATGTTTAAAATTTTCTATATAGACACAAAGTACTGGAGTAGATCAGTAAGTCTGGCAGCACCTCTGGAGAAAATGGATAGGTGACCCTCCTTCAGACTGATTGTAGGAGGGAGAACGGGAAAAAACTGGAAGCGAAAAGAGGCAGGACAAGGACGTGTAAGTGCAGCTTTGTGTGTGGAAATACTCCAAATGTGATATAACCTGTGCCTTATAATGTCTCAGCATTACATCCCTGTTTTTGTATAATAATCTTCTCAAAATAAATGCTAGCCTTGCATTTGCCTTCCTTATTACCGATTCAACGTTTAAATGAACTTTTTGGGAATCCTGCACCAGCACTCCCAAGTCCCTTTGCACCTCTGATTTCTGAATTCTCTTCCCATTTAGAAAATAGTCTACTGAAGAGGTTCACGTGTTGTATAAACAATGAGTTTAATATTTAAACAATACAGCCCAACAATTTGTACTAAAGGGCAAGGTGTGTTAACGTGTTGCCTGTGAACAGCTGCACCCCGTCAGCTGTTCACCCAGATCGACGTTGATTGGTTGGCCCAGATCACGGCAGGTCCACGCACGAGCTCGAGCTCGACAAACAATGGTTAGAGACCAAACTATCTCGGCCACATGGTGGCGCCACACTACGCCTTTATTCCTGCTACCAAAATGACTCCACACTTTATTATGCTGTATGCCATCTGCCACTTCTCTGTCAACCTGTTCGTCCTTCTGCAGAGTCCCTGCTTTCCATACACTATCTGCTCCTCCACCTATCGTCGTATCATCTGCAAACTTGGCCACAAAACCTTCAATCCCCTCATCCAAATCATTGATATACAACGTGAAGAGTAACGGCCCCAGCACTGATCCCTGCAGAACTCCGCTAGTCACTGGCACCCAACCAGAAAAAGCCCCCTTTATTGCCACTCTTTGCCTTCCGCCATCCAGCCAACCTGCTACCCATGCTAGTATCTTGATTAGATTTTATTACTTGTCATTCGCACCTCAGAGAGGCTCGAACGAAATTCTGTTTCTACAAACCATACAGAGCAATTCATAAAAAAACACACACAAACAATTCAATTCACACAAACATCCATCACAGTGAGTCTGCCCCTCACTGTGATGGAAGGCAAAGTTCTTCTCTCTCCCCCGCACCATTTCTCCCCCGATGTCGAAGCCCCAGGCGGGCGATGGTAAGTCCTACGGCCATTGAGGCCGCGCCGGGCGATGTACGGCCCCGCTCTAGGCCCAAAAGTCACAAAGTTGGAGCCCCCGGCGGGCGCTGGAATGTCCCGCGACCATTAAAGCCGCGCCGGGCGATGTACGGCCCCGCTCCAGGTCGTTCCAACCCCACGACACGGGCAGGAGAAGCCGCGTTGCGGGAGCTCCGG
This sequence comes from Okamejei kenojei, assembly GCA_035221665.1. NCBI lineage: Eukaryota > Metazoa > Chordata > Chondrichthyes > Rajiformes > Rajidae > Okamejei > Okamejei kenojei. The sequence continues at coordinate 25,902,997 of CM069162.1, forward strand.
AAAGCGGTCTCTCACCTAGAGCCGTGAGCTCCCGATATCCCGACAGTCCACCGGTAGTAATCTGCAGCTGCAGCTCCGGAGTCGGGCCGCAGCTGGAGCTGGAGCTCCGGAGTCAGCCTGGAGCAGCTGGAGCTGGAGCGGAGTCCGGAGCTCCGGAGGCCGCAGCTGGAGCTGGAGCCCCGGAGTCGGGCCGCAGCTGGAGCTGGAGCTGGAGCCCCGGAGTCGGGCCGCAGCGGCGATCCACCACCGCTCCCCACACTCCGAGGCCGGCCAGCCCCACGATGGTAAGTCCGCAGCTCCGCAGGCTCCGTGACTGCAGCCCCCAGGTCGTCCCAGTCGGAGGCCGCTCCACGGTACTAGGCCCCAACGACAACTGAGACCCAACAGGGAAAAAGTCGGGTCTCCTGTGCAGGGAAGAGATTTTAAAAGTTTCCCCCTCCCCACCCTCCACCCCCCACATATACACAGTTATAAACAATACAAAAAAACCACGAACAACTACATTTAACTAGACAAAAAATAAAAAAAAGACAGACAGGCTGTAGGGGCCGCTGCAACATGAGCCGCGCCGCCGCACTAGTGGTATCTTCCCTTTGATACCATGGATTCTTTAGCAGAGTCTCGTGCGGCACCTTATCAAAGGCTGTCTGAAAATCTAGGTAAACAACATTCACTGACTCCTTTGTCTGTCCTGCTATTTACTTCCTCAAAGAATTCCAACTCATTCATCAAGCAAGATCTCCCCATCACAAAACCATGCAGACTTTGGTCTATTTTATCATGAACTCAGAAACCTCATCCTTTATAATGGACTCTAAAATCTTACCAACCACTGATGTCAGGCTAACCAGTCTATAGTTTCCACTCTTCTGCTTTGCTCCCTTCTTGTGCTGGTTCGAAGGGCCGAATGGCCTCCTCCTGCACCTATTTTCTATGTTTCTATGTAACAGCAGGGTAATATTTACAATTTTCAAATTGTCTGGAACTACTCATGACTCTAGTGATTCTAGAAAGATCACTACTAATGCCTCCACAATCTCTAAAGCCACCTCCTTCAGAACCCTGGGGTGCAGTCTATCCGGTTCCCAGGTTTTTCTTTGCAGCCCTTCTGAAATAAAGGCACATTTGCCACCCTCCAATCCTCTGACAGCTCACCTGTGGCTAAGGAAGCTGCACGTATCTCAGCAGGGCTCCTGAAAGGGCTACAATGAGAGCCACAACAACAGCAGTGCCAGCAGAACATGTGGTGAGTGCAGAAGGGAAGTGCAGTGGTGAGTGAAGGCAACAAATTGTGCAATTGATTGATGAACATTTAACATCCATATACTATAGTCTTTAAGGTCATGGTGTACCTATCTCCAACAATGAAGATCCCCATGAGAATGCTCTGAAAACCAAGGAGCACGCTCTGTGTCTCAGGAGGCACCGGTCAGGGAATGAACACAATAATGATAAAATTCACCACCCCCTTAAGTGTGCAGCACAGCCTTTGGCTATTTGAGGAGAAAAACCAGTTAAAGATCAAGCCTCCACCAGGCTCAAAGCACATGCCTGTTATAGTGATCTCTGTATTCTTCTGGGACATAGACTAGCAGCAGCAAATCAACGAAAAATAGCAACAACATTATTTCTGCAAAATCATCTAAATCCACTGGCGAGTGAGGAAAGATAATGTCAGCATCCTCTCTCAGGCCAAGTATGTCGAAACAGTACACCATCCTCATCAATTCATGGGAATCCTTGATCCATGACCACAAAAATGGAAATGATGACACTTGTCAGGACACCAGACGCTAGTGTAAGTGGGAGAAGGTGTGCATCGCCTCTTAATGTGGTTACCACCACACCATGTCAAACACTTCCTGCTCAACCTGTGGCAGAGCATATGGATCCACATCAGACTAAACAGCCACCTCAGAAGCCAAAGAACTGGAGTGGAAATAAATTATCCATAATCCTGAGAGAATGCCCAAGAGAAACCGTGAAGAATTCATAGGATGATATAGACACATAGTTGGGTGCTGGTGAGCCGTTTTGATTGGGCTCATGGCCATAAGCGAGCAGCCAGACATGTGAAAGAACCTTAGGCCAAAAGGCAACATGGCGAGGATACTGGGAACGAGGACAAGGAAACACATTTAAAACACCTATACAAAATTTTGCAACTTGAACACCAAGACACTTAGGGTTTCGGCCCGAAACGTTGCCTATTTCCTTTGCTCCATAGATGCTATCACCCGCTGAGTTTCTCCAGCACTTTTGTCTACCTTCGATTTTCCAGCATCTGCAGTTCCTTCTTGACCAAGACACTTAGCCAAATTGGGGGGTTATGTTTTTAGCTAACACCAAAGCAGGGACTGAATTTTTGAATTGAAGATGCTTTCATATTGGAACCTACACTATTTTCAGGAGTTGAAAGCACAAAATAAGTTTCCAGTTCAAAATAACCATTCCACGCAGTCTGGTCGAAAATGGCAGTCATTTCCCTGCAATGGTGCCATCTGCAGAGAGATTACATTTTTGGAACCATGATGCATGCACACAAATAATCTGATCAGCCTTAATGTTAAGGTAAAGGTTAAATTCAACCAATTACCTCAGCTGAATATTGAAGGATTTGAGCTTCAATTTAGTTCAATTATGCCACTTGGCAGAGCACACCATCCCATTGCAGTGGGAGTAAGCAAAATGAGATGATCAGATTTCATACCAAACATTTTTCTAGGAAGAAATAAAAACTAACTTTAGTGAGAGTCAACACCTTCAGTGGCGAGGATGGGTCGCCAGGGAGAGTCAGCAAATTCAGGGGAGGGGATTGGACACTAGTGAGACTCAGCACCTACAGAAGAAAATGCAAGAAAATAGTAAATACATGAGGGAGAACACAGGAAGCATTATATTTTCCAAGACATGGATCTACATTAATAAAAATGTGATAAAATAATAATAATAATAATAATAATAATAATATATTTTATTGTCATTACACATAAGTGCAACGAGATTTGGTTTGCAACTTCCATCCGATGTCATAACTTAAACAACTTATAAAATTTAGGTTTAGATACCCCGAGAACAAAGTTTGTAAAAAGAACATTGGTAAAACGGTCAAAACAGACTAAAGTGCAGAAGTGTCTGTGCAACGTGACTATCCGAGGGAGACAGTCCATGGGGGTGGGGGGGGCACTCAGCAGGGCCAGTTCAGAGCCGCTATAGCTCTGGGAATGAAGCTGTTTCTGAGTCTGGAGGTGCGGGCGTAGAAGGCCTTGTAACGTCTGCCAGAAGGGAGTAGTTCGAACAGTCCATTACAAGGGTGAGAGGAGTCTTTATGGATGCTGACGGCCTTCCTGAGGCACCATGTGTGTTAGATGCCCTCCAAGGCTAGTAGTGGTGTCCAAATAATCTTTTGTGCTCTGTGGACAACGTGCTGAAGAGCTCTCCTCTCCACCTCCGTGCAGCTGAGATACCACACAGAGATGCCATATGTTAGTAAGCTCTCTGTCATGCAGCGGTAGAAGGTTGTCAGCAGCTGTTGGGGCAGACCAGTCCGTTTCAATGTTCTTAGGAAGAACAGTCGTTGCTGTGCCTTTTTGATCAGCACAGCGGTGTTGGTGGACCATGTGAGGTCCTCTGAGATGTGAGTACCCAGAAGCTTAAAGCTGGACACTCTCTCCACACTGTCCCCGTAGATGGAGATTAGGCGTATTCCCCATTCTGTGACCTCCTGAAGTCGATATTCAGCTCCTTGGTCTTGGAGGTGTTTAGTGACAAGTTGTTATGTGATCACCAGTCCGCCAGGTTCTGCACCTCCGCTCTGTATTTTGTTTCATCACCATTGGTGATCAGCCCGATCACCGTTGTGTCGTCTGCAAACTTGACAATGGTGTTGGTGTCGAATGCAGGAACACAGTCGTGAGTGAAGAGGGAGTAGAGCATGGGGCTCAGTACACTGCCCTGTGATGTGCCGGTGCTCAGGGTGATAGTGGAGGACAGGTGCGGGTCCAGTCTCACTGCCTGCGGTCACTCCATCAGATAATTCAGGATCCAATCGCATATCGGTGAGCTGAAGCCTAGCTGGTGGAGTTTGGTGGGGATGACCGTATTGAAGGCAGAGCTATAGTCTATGAAGAGCATCGTCACGTATGTGCCCTGTCTTTCCAGGTGAGTCAGGACAGTGTGAAGAGCCTGTTGCTGCTTGAAGTAGTGATCTGTTTATATGCCCTAAGCAGCAATATTCGGCAGCACCAAAGATCCGAGACCTGGCCAGGGCTGGTCTGGGTCCATGGCATTGTAATTGGGGGTTGAGGATTGGATGTTGGAGATCAAATCTGTGCCTGTGGAGCAGGGGGCTTGTCAGAGATTTGTATATGTCAGGGGGTTTGATGGCTGCATCACAAGATCAGTGCTAGGGACATGGAAGGTTGGGTGGTCGATTTAAATGGGAGGGTCGTCAAGATGTTGGGGATGGCATCTGGAATAAGGGAAGCAACCAGATTACAAAGTTGAAAGGGAGCCAACATTGATTTAGTACAATAGGCTGGGACTTCGTCCGAAGGCAACAAAAGTTATCCTGGCAAATATTTGGTTATTCTAGTAGCCAAAGATATGTTATTTGCCCTGAAAGACACACACTTACTGAGAAGGCACAAGACTTTGCAGAAGCTAGATCTTGAGTGACACACAAACTTCTTCAGGAACTCAGTGGGTCAAGCAGCATCTGTGGAGAGAAATATAAATGTTTCTGTCCATTTCCCTCCCCTTTGACTTCCACTTTCCGAGCCCCCACTCCCTCATCTTTACTATGGACATTCAGTCACTCTACACCTCCATCCCCCACCAGGAAGGCCTTAAAGCCCTCCGTTTCTTCCTCGAATAGAGCCCCAGCCAATTTCCCTCTACTAACACTCTACTCCGCCTAGTGGAGCTGGTCCTTACCCTCACCAACTTCTCTATTGACTCCTCCCACTTCCTCCAAGTCCAAGGCGCATCTATGGGCACCCGCATGGGCCCCAGCTATGCCTGCCTCTTTGTGGGGTACGTTGAACAATCCCTATTCCAGGCATACACTGGTCCTATTCCCGAACTCTATCTCCGTTACATTGATGACTGCATCGGTGCTACCTCCTGCACCCATGCAGAACTCATAGATTTCATCAACTTCACCACCAATTTTCATCCTGCACTCAAATTTACTTGGACCTTCTCCGACACCTCCCTCCCCTTTCTTGATCTCACAGTCTCCATCACAAGAAACAGACTTTTGATTGACGCCTATTACAAACCCACTGACCGCCACAACTATCTCAACTACACTTCTTCCCACCCTGCTTCCTGCAAAGACTCTATCCTCTACTCCCAATTCCTCCGTCTGCACAGCATCTGCGCCTAAGAAGAGGTGCTCCATATTAGAACATCCGAGATGTCCTCATTCTTTAGGGAATGGGGCTTCCCATCTCCAATCAAAGATGAGGCCCTCACTCGTACCCCGCAGCTCTGCCTTTGCTCTCTCCCCCTAGTCGCAACAGAGACTGTTAGAGTCCCCCTAGTCCTTACCTTCCACCCAATCAGCCGTCGCATCCAACACATAATCCTCCAAAATCTCCGCACCTCCAACGGGATCCCACCACTAGCCACATTTTCCCATCTCCAACCCTTTCCGCCTTCCGCATAGACCCCTCCGCAACTCCCTGGTTAACTTATCCCTTCCCACCCCCTCCCCAGGTATCTTCCGCTGCAACCGCAGAAGATGCACCAACTTTCGCTATATCTCCTCCCTCGACTTTGAGCAGGGACCCTGACAGTCCTTTCAGGTTAGGCAGAAGTTCACTTGCACCTCCTCCAACCTCATCTACTGTATCCACTGTTCAAGATGTGGACTCTTATACATCGGCGAGACCAAACGCAGGCTGGGCGATCGTTTTGTGGAACACCTTCGCTCAGCCCACCTGAACCAACCCGATCTCCCACTGCTGGACACTTTAATTCTCCTTCCCATTCCCACACAGACCTCTCTGTCCTCGGTCTCTTCCATTGTCCGAATGAGACTAAACGCAAATTGGAGGAACAGCATCTCATATTTTGCTTGGGCAGCTTACAACCCAGTGGCATGAATATTGATTTCTCTCACTTCAGGTAGCCCCGGCAATTCATCTCTCTTTATTCCTCCCCCACCCAAGTCGCACTAGCTTCTCATTTTCATCCTACAGCTTACAATGGCCTGTTTCCTTTATGATTGTTACTTTTTTGCATATCTTTGATTCATTGTTCTTTATCTCTCCACATCACCATCTATATCTCTCGTTTCCCTTATCCCTAACCAGTCTGAAGAAGGGTCTCGACCCGAAACATCACCCATTCCTTCTCTCCAGAGATGCTGCCTGTCCCGCTGAGTTACTCCAGCTTTTTGTGCCTCCCTCCACAGATGCTGTCTGATCTGCTGAGTTCTTCCAGCCGTTTATTTTTTTGCTCACAGTTATAGATATGGGCATATCATTCATTTTTCAGGCAGAGATTTGGTAAATTATTGTCTCTCAAAAGGTTATGAATATTTGGAGACAGAGGTTTTGATTTTTTTCTGCAGATAGATGAATTTTTTAGAAGGGAGCAAGTGAAATGTTGGCAGGGAAAGGCAGAAGAGCAAAACTGAGGTTACTGTCAGATTAGTCATGACATTATTAAATTGAAGAGAAAGATGGAGTAGTTAAATGGCCTACTCCTCCTGCTCCTAATTCACATATCCAAACTATCCCATTGCGGACTTAAGATTTTTTCTCTCAACTGTTACCCTACAATGCTGGCAACTACATTCTGCACTCTGCATTTTTCTCTTTGCTCTACCTTTTGTTCTTGAATTTGGCTTGATTGTATTCATGTATAGTACCACCTGAATTGATTGGAGAGCACGCAGACGAGATTTTTCACTTTGGTAAACATGACAATAATAAACCTAAACCTATTCATTCATTACTATTATAAAATCGGTATTTTAATTTCTAGCCCATTGTGTCCAGAATAGAAATGTACACTACATGAGTACAAGCACTAGATGGAGCCATGGCAATGCAGTTCCCTATCAGTAACAGTGACTCATGTAACCAGCCTGTACACAAAACTGGGAGTGAGGCATTTTTGTTAAACTTGAGACACAGTCATTTCCTTTAAATCAATGACTAACATTGGACTCATTGTAAACACCTCCACATACATTGAACATATTAAAGGTCATTTGGTGATGCTGTAATCCAGGGAAGTAAAACCTCCAGAGACTTGATCCTGTGACAGCTAAAACATATGTGGAGCACAGAATCATCAAATTGAAAGGATCCAATAAAAAACTCTTTGAGTTCTACAGAAAATATATGATCATCAAACATCAAATGTCAATGTTTAAAACAAGAATCCACCCATTGTTTTTATATGTAGTGTGTTTATAGTTTGTATATCCATATATCTACTGTCCTTTTACAGAATGCATTCATATAACATGAGTTAGCAAGAATAATGAGTATTTTTTATTTAATGTATTGCTTGCTTATATTTAATCTTTTAATGTAAAGTATATGCTCATACAAATTATTCTATATGTAGTTCATTTATAAAATGTATTATATATTTCATTGATTATATTTGTTGATGCTGATACTTTAATGGCTAAGATAATAGTGGAATAAGCAATAGTCTGTCCAGTAATCATTGATATGTCATGGTATGGATAATGTGACTCTCACTGTACAATGATATTATCAGCAGGTGCTTGGGTTGGGAGTGCTGCCATGATATCTTGATGGTGTTTGATGGTGATGATATTCCTCTGACGGTGTTTGTTATGATGAGCAGCGCTCCACGCATTCTGTCTAGAGGAAGATCCTATTAAAGTTAGACTCCCTGCTCCTTCCTTCCCAACCATGTCATGCAATAGGGTTTGATTATCTACGCTTAAGTAACTTATACCTTAATTCGCTTCCCCTCCTCCCTCCCCCTTGCCCCCTTCCTCCACCCTAGTCATTTAACCAGTTCCACAGTTCACCACATTGTATTGCATTGAGATCACACCTTCCCTAGCCAACAATGGGCCTACCAGAGCACCACCCTGCCTGAGGTCATTTATGGCAGGCCCTGATTGGCCCTATTTTCTCACCTCCAGTTCTTTACCCCATCACCTACTTTCAGTCTGAATAAGAAGAGTCCTGACCCGAAACGTCATCCATTCTTTTTCTCCAGAGATGCTGCCTGACCCGCTGAGTTTATAGAGCATTTTGTGTCTATCTTTGGTATAAACCAGCATCTATTGTTCTTTGTTTCTTTATAATGAATTAAGAATGCAATCACAGTTACAATGTAGGAAAGTGGCAACACACTGTGAACAGTAATCTTCAACAAATATCAATGTGAGGCAGATCAGATGATCTGTTTTCTTGATATTGATTCCACCAGGAAAATATGTTACCATGCCTCGAGGGGGACAAATGAAGCCTTGGTTTTGTATCTCATTTAAAGATGAGATTCTGCATTACGACTGCTGAACAGGGTCTGCCATTGAAAAGTATGATTGAGGGTAGGCTTTGACTGTGTTGCAGCATTCTCTACAGCTGGAAGGTCTTCTGACATTCCGAAGACTGAGCTCTGGTGTGAAGAAATGACCTGGTAAAGCAATGGACAGAGGCTAAACAAGAGACTGTCCCTTCAGAAAGAGAGGAAAACAGTCTGGCATTCTACACGCATAGCATAGTATCCATTACAACTCTCCATCACTTTAATTGAACTCAACCTCTTTCATTGAGCCAAACAATATCCTGCTCATTCAGCTCAACATCCTGGTATTGAATTTACATGATTTACGAGGAGATGACCAGGAATTTGGCAATATTTGCTGGGGATGGCTGAGGCTGTGTTATTATTAATTGGGGATGACTAATCGTGTGTCAGGCATTATCGATGGTACCCGTTGGTATGTTAGTATTTATAGGGGATGCCTGGGCCATGTAACAGAATCTAAAGGAGGATATCTGAAACTATGTCAATATTCACTGAATGGGAACTGCTCGGTATTTTTAGGACAATGTAAGGAGGTCCTCAGGAAATTTGCCTTTATTACATCCGGTAGATAGGTGTATAAAAACAAGCATGTTTGGACTTGACATGCTATCAAATAAAATCCTGATCTCATCCTGCTTGAAAGTCAATGTTTTGAAACGCTCCACTAATCAACAGCTGCTTGCTTGGGTGATTTGTAAAAGTGATTAGACAGTGAAATTAGGCAATACATGTACCAGGGTTCCTTCTCGTCTGGCACCCTGGTACATGTCTTGCCTCATTTCAAATTTCAGCAAAGATCTATTGAAATAGCACTTTGTGGTATCATGATTCACATCTTAGACTTCAAACTCGCACATGAACCTTGTTCAGCATTGATTTCAAAACTGATAAGTCCTTTCCCCAAATTTTGCAACATTGCATTGCCACAGAATTAACTCCCAGTCCGTGTCGTTTTGTTTTATCTTTATTAGCCCAGGTTATTTTGAATCTGAATTATTTACTTCTGTTCACCTGAGCCATTACCCCTTGTTTTACTGTGTAAGAAGGAACTGTAGATGTTGGTTTATACCGAAGATAGACACAAAAAGCTGGAGTAACTCAGCGGGCCAGGCAGCATCTCTGGACAGAAGGAATGGGTGATGTTTTGGGTCAAGACCCTTCTTCAGACTGGTTAGGGATAAGGGAAAAGAGAAATATAGATGGTGATGTGGAGAGATAAAGAACAATGAATGAAAGATATGCAAAAAAGTAATGACGATAAAGGAAACAGGCCCTTAAAAATAAATAAATAAACAAATAAATAAATAAAAGACCACTTACGCTAGAATGCTATTCATTGACCAGCTCGGCATTCAACACGATCATCCCTCAGAAGCTGGTGGGGAAGCTCTCCCTGCTCGGCCTCAATACCCCCCTCTGCAACTGGATCCTGGACTTCTTAATACATCGACCACAGTCAGTCTGTGTTGGCAACAACACCTCAAACACCATCATCCTGAACACCAGAGCCCCCCAAGGCTGTGTGCTTAGTCCACTACTATTCACCCTACTTACCCAGGACCGTGCCGCCAAACACAACACCAACCAAATGATCAAATTTGCAGATAACACTACAGTGGTGGGCTTCATCAGAGACAACAATGAGACTGCCGACAGAGAGGAAGTGACGCAGTTTGTGAACTGGTGCGAAGACAACAAATCTGTCCCTGAACATCACCAAGACCAAAGAGATGACTGTAGACTTCAGGAGAACGTAGGCTGCCCACTCCCCCCTGCTTATTAATGGCTCCATCGTGGAGAGGGTGCAAATTCCTAAGGGTGCACCTCTCCTGGTTTCTCAACACTACACACCTGGCTGGGAGGGCTCAGCAGAGGCTGTACTTCCTCAGGAGGCTGAAACAAGCGAGGCTTCCCCCACCCATCCTCTCTATGTTCTCCGGAGGTGCCATAGAGAGCGTCAAGACCAACTGCATCGCCGTCTGGTACGGGAGCTGCACCGCATCAGGCAGAAAGACCCTGCAGCGATTAGTCAGGACAGCAGAGAACATCATCGGGGAGCCTCTCCCATCCATTCTGGACATTTTCAACAAAAGATGCCTCCAAATAGCCTCCAACATTATTAAGGACATTATTAAGGACTCCTCCCACCCCTCCCATGGACTCTTTGCCCCTCTGCCGTCTGGCATGAGATACCGGAGCATCAAGGCCAACACCACCAGGATGTGCAACTGCTTCCTCCCCCTAGCTGTTAGAATGATGAACACTCTGCTGCACACACACACCTAACCTAAAACACACTGGCACCTTACATCAATATCAATCACTACGCACCTCGCATAACCCCGTGAGGAACGGCATTTTGTTCAAATGTATACTTATATGTTCGAATGACAAATAAATTATTATTAAAATATTAGGCCATTATAAGCTGTTTATAGGGTGAAAATGAGAAGCTAGTGCGACTTGGGTGGGTGAGCGATAGAGAGAGAGGGAATGCCTGCGAGAACCTAATCTCCCGGTTGCTGGACAACCTGATCTCCTGGTTGCTGGACACTTTAATTCTCCTTCCCATTCCTACACAGACCTTTTTGTCCTCGGTCTCCTCCATTTTCAGAGTGAGGCTAAACGCAAATTGGAGGAACAGCATCTCATATTTCGCCTAGGCAGGTTAGAGCCCAGTGGTATGAATATTGATTCCTTTCACTTCAGGTAGCCCCGGCATTCCCTCTCTCTCTATCTCTCCCCCACCCAAGTTGCACAAGCTTCTCATTTTCACCCTACTAACAGCTTACAATGGCCTGTTTCCTTTATCATCGTTACTTATTTTGCATATATTTTATTCATTGTTCTTTATCTCTACATATCACCGTCTATATCTCTCTTTTCCCTTATCCCTAACCTGTCTGAAGAAGGTCTCGACCCGAAACATCACCATTCCTTTTCTCCAGAGATGATGCCTGGCCCGCTGAGTTACTCCAGCTTTTTGTGTCTACCCTTGTTTTACTGCTCGCGAAGCTCACAGGCCTATTATGTAACTACAGCATATTCAGATTTTTTTTATTTTTAGGTGTTGTGTTTCTTAATCTGTTGCCTGCATCTTTGGGCTAAATTGAACCTATCCCTCTGTGAACAATACAGAGTGCCCTCGTTTACAGGCTGAGTTAAGTAAATGGAATGCAACTCTGGCACGTGTCAGTGCCAGATCCTCCCAGCTGTCAGCAGGACATTGTGCAATTCTTTAATCAAGATAGTTCCGTCATAAATTTCAAAGTCTGCCCTGAGGGAGAATAATTATTGCTCCACTCTGTGATAAGGTTTATGCTTTTGCTGGCACCTCTTCTGCTTTGCGATTGTACCACCTTCACCAAGAACATGACAAATGTACACAGCAGAACTGAATTAACCGTTTTATGACTTCAAAGTTATGGCACAACTTCCAATGTCCAGATACATCTGCTTGGAGATACTGAATCTACAGATTCCCTTTTGCACAGTACAAAGTTCACAACTATCCTATATTCAGATAAGCATGGAGGAAGAGTGGGTGGATGCAACAAGTGCAGATAGGGAAAGAGACAGGAGGACTAAGAAGTGGAAGCATAGGGAGAAACATAAGGAATTATGGAATTCGGATAGGAGGGTAAATAATGGAGAGGGTGGCAAAGAAAGGGGCACTGCCAAAGGCCATGGGGTAAGGAAGAGCGCAAAGAAAGTAAGGTGAAATTAGGGTGGGAAAGAAATGAAGGGAATCAAAAAGGTCCTAAGGATGGTGTCACGAGGATATTGAAATGGTAATTTGGGTAGAGGGGAGATTATAGAAAGCCAAGGTTGGGTAAAGCATAGTCCAAAGCTTCTCAAAGGAGAAGAAAGTTCAGAAAATCTATTACATTCAGCCTTCGATAAATGGAAAACTAACAGAAATGAAATAATGAAACAGGAGTGAAGAAAGTAGTGAGGAAGGGCGTGTGATCTAAATGTTGCTCTTGCTACAATGTTGCTCTTGCTTTTACACTCATGAGGTGTAAGGAACAATATGAATGGCTGCAAGGACCAATTTAGGGTGAGGGAGGGGGGGGGGGTGACTGTCACTGGAGCCTTCACTGAGGCATACCAGCAGGATTGCCAGAACCTGGAGCTAAATATACCAGCTTATTAGTTACAATAGACAATAGGTGCAGGAGTAGGCCATTCGGCCCTTCGAGCCAGCACTGCAGGAAATATAAGGAAAATATTAAAAGGACAGGAGTGGCCTTATTGATTAATGTTGGAATTGTTTCAATCATGAGAGGATTTACTAGAATGTTGCCAGGGTTCCAGCAACTATGTTACAGAGAAAGGTTGAACAAGTTAGGTCTTTATTCTTTGGAGCGCAGAAGGTTAAGGGGGGACTTGATTGAGGTCTTTAAAATGATGAAAGGGATAGACAGAGTTGACGTGGATAAGCTTTTCCCATTGTGGGTAAGGAAGATTCAAACAAGAGGACATGACATGAGAATTAAGGGACAGAAGTTTAGGGGTAACGTGAGGGGGAACTTCTTTACTCAGAGGGTGGTGGCTGTGTGGAATGAGCTTCCAGCAGAGGTGGTGGAGGCAGGATCGATTTTAACATTTAAAAGTAAAGTGGATAGGTATTTGGACGTGAAGGGAATGGAGGGGTATGGTCTGAGTGCAGGTAGATGGGACTAGGGGAAAACAAATGGTCGGCACGGACTGGAAGGGCCGAGAGGGCCTGTCTCCGTGCTGTAATTGTTATATGGTTATATGGTTATATTTAACATGAGGTGAGCAGATAGTGACGACTTTATGGATAGGAGTAATGAGAAAAGATTTAAAGTTGCATTGGGAATTGTGTTTGGCAGCATGATAGCAGATGTGAAATGGTGGTGTGTACAAATGCAAACATCAGACAAGCATATTGTTTTAATGGTAGATTTTAACTTCTATGAAAATTAAGCTTTAAGTTCACGTTTGGATGGAACTAACAAGAGGTCAATCCATATTGGATTTAGCTATGAGCCAAATTTAGTAACAGCCTAACAATGCATAAACATTTCTCAACAGTGGTCATAATATTATTAACTTTAATGCAATGTTCAAAATGGAGAAATTTGCTATGCAGTTGTTATGGATATTTATTTAGGTAAGATTGACATCCTCCTTGTAAAGCAAAGACTGTTCATGTTAAACTAGCAAATCTGTCTATAAGTAAAGCGCCAAGTGACAAATGGAAATATATAAAAATAGATAAAATGTGAACCAAAGTCAATTTACAACACCTGGGCCATTCAACTTTCCAGGAAAATAAACCACCGCTGACCAAAACAGTTAAAACATAAAACAAAAAGAGAAGGCAAAAGTTATCAAAGATCCTAATGATTGGGAGATATACAAAGAACAATGAAGGGTGACAGCACAAATAATAGGAGCTCATGATAAAGAAACTCACAAGGGATAGGGAACCCAATTAAAAAATATTTACAGTTGTATTTGGAAAAAGAGGATGATCTGTAGTAATATAGCCCCTTAAATGTAAATAGCGAAAAGTAGTTACAATAGAGAAAGAGGACACGATAACCTGGCATCCAGATGAAATGAAATAGGAATAGGAATAGGAACACTTTGTCAGATGTGACTAGGCACAGTGAGATTCTTTGCTTGCATACACAATGTATACAAATAGCAGCCACCTACAGCGCTGACAAAGTTACAAAGCACGCCAGCTCCCCCTTTTGTCCCCCCCACAGTTTCCCCACGGCGGGTTCCCAGTGTCCTTTCTTCCCACCCCTCCCCCCCCCCAACAGTTCCCCCATGCCAGGTCCCCATTGTCCTTTGCCCCCCCCCATTGTCCATTGTTCTCCCCCCCCCCCGCCTCCCTCACGACAGTCACAGTCTCCCCGCGCTGGGTCTTCTATTGTTCTTCCCCTCTCTCTTCACGATAGTCCTCCACGCTCTCATCGACCGTCGACCATTAAATACTAAATGAGGCATAATAACCTGCCAAAACTAACAAAAGTAAAATAATTACTAAAGAATTACCAATCCTTAAGACCAGGGGTTTTCTTTTTCCATTACAGGGATTTAGGGGAGGTTGATGAGAACGTTGAATGTTAGGTGCCCGAACGATACCTTGTAAAGACTCCTTGATTTGGAGAATGCACCATTACTTTGGAAAAATGTGTATGTCAATTTGCTATTTAAAATAAATGAGAGAAAAACTTGTCACCTTAACATTGAATGTCAAGAAATTACCAGAGACCTTTTGAGTTTCAGCAGTTTTCCCTATTAATGTGCTGTGAATTCTCACAGTTCTGGGCAAGCAGTCTGTGCAAAGTTTTATGGGGATACACCACTGTACAAGCAAAGGTACTCCAACTATTGGGAAGCTTTGCGACAGATAGGTGAATAGATATGAGGGTTGGGAGGGGACGCTCTAATAATCAAAATAACCTGGACTGGCTAATGAAGACCAGCCAGTAGAGACTACAGGAGGCATTTTTTGCAAGGGAGTTTCTCTCCTTGAACATGGTGTGAGCGGACCTCCCTATATGATGCAATGAGTAGAAAACTATGAAATGTGGCAGAGATTACCAGGTAGCCAACAGTGGTCATGTGACCAGTAAGCTGGGACTGACCATACTCTGATCTACTGCCAAGGTGCTCATGTGAGATTGTGTTTGTGACATCACAATTCTTAGAGAGGAGAAAGAGTTTGAGCTTTGCCCTTTAAACAGCATAATTTTAAGGAAAAGGGGTCTGAAAAATTTAGTTGTATTGTGAATAAATAAGCTGCTGTTTTTCAGACGTTTGGTTTAACTTTTTACTGCAACTTATTTTACCTGCTGCACAACTATTGATATAATTTGGGGGAGTTTTACAACAGAAAACACTACTTGTGCGAATGAGAATCTCACCAAAAGTTAAGAAAGAAATCTCCTAACTTGTACTCTGAAATTGGAAAAGTGCACAAATTTACTAAACAACAGATTAATTAATTTTCAACAGCACAGCATTTTTTTTCAGCTAAGTGAACAAATGTCAAACAAGTGCTTCGAGGAAGCACAGATGAACCATTGCACACCCAGACTTTGGCTCCTCAGTCATCTGATGAACCGCCAAACCTGATGAACATGTTCAATTCTGAGAGACAGCGGTGAATGCTGCCTGGAAATGTAGCCTGGAATCTAAAGTTTAAATTCAGAGTAATTATTCAAACTTGAATTGAAGTCAATAGAATTTAGACGGTTGACGCATAATTTGATTCAAGATTTTGAGGTATTAAACCAACTGATCAGGTAGATAGGACAAACTATTTCTGCTGGATAGGACAAACTATTTCTGCTGGGTTATAGAGAGAAAAACGAGCCTGCTGGAGGTGAGAGGAGAGAAAGTTAAAGGTGTCAGGGTTGGATTGTGGAGGAATAGGACATGATATGGAGATATAAAGAAAGAGAGGCAAGTGGAGCTTCAGGCAGAGAGAGGTCTGAGGAATAGCATGGAGGGGGATGAGAATAGGTTAGTGGAGGGTGGAAGAGGAGGAGGCATAGGAAGTTGAGAAATTGAGAAAAACTTAAATGCAGAGACAAGAAGGGGGAGGGAGATGTTGCGATGGGAAGAGGAGGGAGGGTTTGGGGAGAAGTGAACAGAATGCAAGTTTGGAGAAGGGAGGGAAGAAAAGACCAGGGGAGTGGTAGGAAAGGAAGAGAGGGAATGACCTTGCAAGTCAGTAACATAACCAGATGCTTGATTACAAGTTCTGCAGTTTCCGTTTTCAACTGAGATATTGGTGGAGGCTTTCTGCCTGCATTGCTGTTTGCGTTTGAAAGTATTATTCTATCATAGAGCACATCATAGTCAAGCCTGATCCTACCCTCAGTGACATAAATGCAAATACAAGCAGACACATACATACGTGTGAATGCATGAACTCTGATTAATTTTTCAATACAGTCGAAAAGCACTAAGATCACTTAGACTGTCCATGAGGCAGTCTTGCAGAGATTACATCACACACCTATAATGGGTGATCTATTTAAAGTGCTCCAGTGGAGTAAACTTATTGTCATTGTGAACTATAAACTCTTAAGTGTATGTTGAGTGTGATTAAGCAGAAGAGCATTAAGTTATAACTAGACCAAGTGTGGACCTGCTGGGCCCGCCCCCCAAGGCAATATTCCACCACTCACCCACAGCCCCCAACTGCGCAGACGTGGCTGACGGGTTCCCATTGCGAAACCAGTATTGTAACGCAAGTCACGGCAACCCTCCCCCTACTGCACAGATGCGGCCTGCAAATGGGAGCGTGACTGCGACGTTTTTAAAGTTCAAAATGGCAATAACCTGTAAAATATAAGATCAATGTGAATGAATCTCACTCTCCCTCATCAGTCCCCTATTCACCTTCTCCATTATCCTCCCTCTTCCCACCCTCCACTAACCATCCTCTGCTTCCTCCCCTAAACCCTCCCTCCCTCTTCCCCCCTCCCCTCCTCCATTACCTCGTCATCCCTCTTCCTATCCTTATCCTCCTCCATTCCCTCATCTCCCAGCACTCCCTCCCCCTCTTCACTATCCCTCTTCTTTCCCCTCACCTCCTCCCCACTCCCTCCCTCACCTCTACCTCCCTCTCCTTACCCCCACCCTCAGTCACTCCCTCCCTCCATAACCCCTCTCCCCTCCATAGCCCCCTCCTCTCCCACTATCCCACTCCTGACCTCCCACCCCCCCCTATTCCCCCACCTCACCTCCCCCACTGCGCTCCTCTCCCTCTATACCCCACCTCCTCACCTCACCCATTTTCCTCTCCATCTCCCTCTCTACCCACTCCTCTCCCTCTATCCCGCCGTTCCTCCACTCCTCACCTTCCCCTATCCCACCCCACCCCCCACACAATGAAAATTACAATAAAAAACAATGAAACATCCCCCTTATCCCACCCCTCCACAATGAAAATCGGGATGTTTAAAAAAAAAAAAAATTCTCAATGAAAATCACGTTTTTTATTTAATACAACCTAAATTGAAGAATTTTATTAAAAGGGATTTTTTTTTAGAATAAAATCAATGTCAATGAAAATCGCGATTAAAAAAAAAGATATTTGGGATCCCATTGTGATGTCATTGTGACACAATGGGAACGTGGCTGACGGGCAGGGCAAGTGGAAAAGTGGTTTTGTAAAGTGATTTTTGTCAAGTTTAAAATGTGAATAACTTGTAAAATATATCATCAATTTGAACAAAACTTTTTCATTTACATCGCAGTACAAAGGTGAGCCAAAAATTGTAGCACTATCGTGTACCATTTTGGTGGAGGTTTGAGAACACACGTGCACACGCACGGACCCATGCATGCTTATGTATATAAACAAACAAACAAGATGAGAGTTTTAGTAATATATAGATAACCTCTCCTAATTACCTTTGAAGGACAGTTGAGTGTTTTTATGCAGGAAAACTCTCTATGAGTGTTATGAAGAGATGCTCCATAATTAACCACCTTGTTCCAGAATAACAAAAAAAACAAAGTGGAATATTAGTTAGTAATATACTGAATTAAAAAAAAAGTAATCAATTCTGCCAATAAACAGAATGATGAAAGTGACAGTGCAATTAAACATTTTTTTAAGCATACCTCCCTTATTTCAATCATGTTCATTCCCCTACCATCAGGCAGACACTAAGGAGAAATGCCTTCCGTCAGAGCTGGTGGGATCTGGAACTCACCACTTGAAAGGGAAGGAGATGCAGAAACTTAATCACATTTAATACTTGGACTACTATAGTTGCTGTATGTACTCTAGTTTTTGCACTATCATGGTCCAGTTAATGTTGAATAACTGATAGTTCATTGTATATATATTTTTGTTGTTGGTGCATCTAATTGTGCCTGTAAATTGCAGCAAGTAAGAATTTCATTGTTCAAGGTGATTTCCGGTAGATGTAACAAATAACCACTCTTGATCCTCTCGACTCTTGAGTACATTCTTCTTCATGGACCAAGCTGGGAAGTAGTATTTGGATGCAATAACTTTTATTGGCAAGCATGAAGAAGCTAAATTATCTCCTTTATGTGGTAAATATCTGTGTTGTAAGGTCAGAAATGCCTTTGTTAACTGATAATTTCTTGTGTTTAGTTATCTTCCAAATTCCTCAAAGAACAAAACAATCCAGTGTTCTATTTAATATTTTGTCTTGGGCTTATCGTGGCAAGTACTATATATGCCACACAAGTGCCAGGCAATGACCCATCTCCAACAAGAGAGAACCTGACCACTTTGGCTTGCCATTCAAAGCCAAATCACCCACTGTCAGAACCCTGTGGTCACCACGGATTCACTGGAATAGCCATGTAAATACTGTGGCTACAAGACTAGGTTAGAGGCTGAGTATTCTGCACCAAGTGACTCACTTTTGCAATCCCCCACTTTTGCCTTTCCAACATCTACAAGACGTGTGATAGTATACATTCCACTATCTAGGTGGATTTAACTCCAACAATGATATTGACAGTATCAAGGACAAAAAAAGCCTGTTCACATCCTAATGCTGTATTGTATTGTAATTAATTTATTAGCCAAGTATGTAAAAACATACAGGGAATTTGATTCGCCATACAATCATACCAAAAAAGCAACAAGACACACAACTACATAAAAATTAACATAAATATCTACCACAGCGCACTGTGATGGAAGGCAATAACGTATTATCTTCTTCCCTCCTTTTCTCTCGCGGTCGGGGCAGTTGAACATCCGCAGTCGGGGCAATCGAAACTCCCGCGTCGGGGCGATCGAAGCTCCCGCAATCGGAGTGGTCGAAGCTCCTGCGTCTTGGAGCTCCCGAAGTCGATCCCTAACCAAGGGACTGCGAGCTCCACGATGTTATGTCCACAGGCTCCCGTGGTTGGAACTCCCAAAGTCGATCCCCAACAAGAGGCCGCCAGCTCCTCGATGTTAGGCCGCAGTGCGGATGGAGATACAATACGGAAAAGTAGCGTCTCCGTCGAGGAAAGAGATTTTTAAAAGTTTCTCCCTCCCCAACCCCCAAAAAATACAAAACTAAGATACACTAAAACATACATTTAACAACAGACTAAAAGCAACCAAAAAGGACGAGCCTGTTGGTGAGGCTGCCATCGTACGGCGTCACCTGGTAGTTGACATCACTATGAGAGTGGGAACCATCTCTTAAATGCATTGAAGCCACTAGGTAGGGTTTCTTCAGCAGCATCTTGCAAAGTTCTGAGGAACAAGAGCTGTAAACTCATTAGAATACCAACTTCTCCAAATTCCTCCTCAGGTCACACAACATTCTGTTTTGGAAATTCCTTCCAAATTCGTGCACTCCCTATCTAACTGCATCACTCTATGCTCTGCTTCTTACTATACTGAGAGAAAGTTCAGAAGGCAGCTCTCTACGATATTCTGAAGTGCAATTTAGGATAACTATTTGTGATGAAATCTTGCCTTGCCAGCAATAACAAAAAGCCATGTATTATCATTGTCAATTTGGTATTGGAGAATTTTTTTTCAATCAATTGATACCAATAGAACTGTTTATTTTGACATTTTAAAGAATTGTTTCCAATAGCATATTTGAATAGCTTTCTTTTAGGTCCCTCTGCTTTTTACTCTGAGACAAAAAATAGTGTGTTTCTGTCTTGGAGCTCAGTGACATTGATTGGGTGTGGCTATATGGCTGTCAGTTAATTGGCATTTCTATTGTGTTGATTTTTACATTTCAGATTAATTTAAGGATTGATGCCCGAATCAATGGCAAAAGTTATCCTACTAACTACTTGAGATTAATAACAGACACATTACCAATGAATTTGACTGACTTTAATCCGATTTTTATTGTCTAGTGTGGATTGCATGCTGTCAGAGCAAAACTGCTCTTATCTGAATTACTATGGTAACAGGAAGGAGACTCTCTGGTATTATGTGACAAACAGGATGAGATGAACAGAATGAGACATCACCAACCACAAAAACTGAGCACAATAGAAGTATTTATAAATCTTGAAACAAGTCATTTTTTTCCAACCTTTAATCTCAAAAACAGGTGGTTTTAGAAATAATGTCCACAAATTATAATCTGAGTTTGTAAATACTGTGTAGATCCATTATACAACGGGGACTATTGATTTTGCTGAATTATCCAGAATAAATAATGAAGAGCAAAGGGTCTGATCTGATTCAGGATAAAAGTGCTAATAAATCAATAGGTTAGTATAGGTTTTCGCAGGAAAAATCACTCCATTTAGTTCATAATAAATCAAAGACAGTGAGATAGATTTAGCACACAGAGGGGAATCATGGAGTGGAGGGAAATGAGGTGAATGCGGCATTTAGAATTTAGGAACAGGAGAGGATATGCTGTGGAGATGCACAGTGGTTGTGAAGAAGAGGAATCAGATCTTAGTGTGAGACAGGATTTCCAATTGCATACTCTTTAATCTCAGCATGTATCCTGTTTCAGAGTGTAAGGGAAGACGGTGGAACACTTATAGGTATCAATTTTTTAGCAAACATGGTTAAATAGTTAAAATACCTTAAATACCAATACATGATGAAAAACATTCCTTAAGATTTAATACATCCTGTTTTGTAGATAAATTGCAGCAAGGATTCACAATGTAAAGTCGTGTTGCATAAGATCAGTATACACAGCTTCAAGATATGTACTGTGCAAGATAATACTACTGATAATGTCTGTTTTCAACCATTAATATTGTCATTAGAGACACAAAATTGGGTGTGCAACTCACATATACATTTCCAATGGAAAAATGTCAGATGTCATTTCAATAAATACATTAACATGTGTGTGATTAATATCCCCTGATGTATCAACATACAACATGAAACTCCACACTGCAGCGATGCCCTATCCTTGCACATCTTCCTCTGATTGGAGACGTTCAGAGGATTGTAAATTGCAGGATATAGTTAATATCTGTACCACATGAAGGATCCCGCTGCACCACCCCTCCCACTGCACTAGTGCCATTTAAAGGACATGGATAATCAGGGTAATTGCTAAATTCTTTCTTTTGGCTTTTATGGAAATTCTACAATTTTGATGTTTTTCACAGAGGTTTCAAGTTTCAAATGTCTCCAGGGAGTGGTCTGGGCTGCTGCTAAAGTGCTTGTTGTTGATTTTAATGCTTAAACCAATTACTCTTACATAATGCATTATATAAGGTAGAAACAAGGAACTGCAGATGCTGGTTTACAAAAAAAACCCCACAAAGTCTGGAGTCTCCTCAGTATCCTGTAGTTCTGCTCTCGCTCCTCCGCCCAAGATGGAACAAGGATAGAGTTCCACTGGTCCACACCTTTCACGCCACCAGCCTCTGCAAGCAACACATCATCCTCTAGACATTTTCATCACCTCCAATGTGATCCCACTAGCATGTCACATCTTCCCATTTCCACCCATTTCCGCCTTCCACAGAGAACGCTCCCTCCGCAACACCTTGGTCAATTCATCCCTTCCCACCCAAACCACTCCCTCCTCAGGTAATTTCCCCTGCAACAGCAAGTGTGTAACATCTGTCCCTATACCTCCTCCCTCACTTCCATCCAGGGACCCCTGCCATCTTTCCAGATGAAACAGAGGTTCACACGCACCTCTGCTAACATCATCTACTGCATCTGATGTTCCAGATGTAGCCTCTTATACGTTGGCGAGAGCAAGCATAGACTTGGCGACCATTTCGCCGAACACTTACGCTTAGTCTGCCAAGGCCTATTGGATATCCCGGTTGTCAACCATTTTAACTCCTTTCCCCACTCCCATACTGACCTTTCTGTCCTGGGTCTATTCCATTGCCATGCACAAGACATGCACAAGACAGGCTATCGGGATAAGAAGAGAAGAAGGAACTTCTGTGAATTTCAGGGAGGAACTCTCCAACTTGAATCTCAGCAATAACCAACGTTTCAAATCCTGAAATTCACACGGTGATATCATTTAAATCTAGAAACTAATTGCAGTGGCAGTGGGATTGAATGTGGCTAAGAACTTCAACAATGTTCAGCTGAGGTGCAGATATTTATTACATCTTGTCTTTTGCAGTCTATCTTGGCTTTCTGTTCAAAGAGAAATGACTTCCATGATATTGTCTGCACATATATTATATTGCAATACCACCTCTCAAACCAATAGCCAACATCCTGGCAGTGGTCATCTTGCAGCAAACCTTCCAAAGACGAGCAAAGTATCCAAATTCACCACTTGCAAACCATTAAGAATAATATTGATCCACGAGCACACTCCTGGATGGAATGTCCCGAGGGATGGCAAGCAGGAAGGCCCTGTGCAATCAATTGGCAGGTCGAACACAGAAAATCACTGTGACTACCCCTTGCTATGACTGGTGCAGAATTCCTACGCAAACACGTATACCAGTACATACATGACTTGAATTAATGAAAACAACAGTGCCATGTGTTGTAATGGAGCACTGATTCCTGATTCAGCTGGCAGAACTGTTCAGGAGGAACCTTGTGGTACTCAAACATGCGGGTCTCAAAAATTGTGGTGGTCAGCTGTAGGTTGTGTAAACTCTGCAAAATCAATAAAAGCCAACACAAACTAAACATTCCAAACCAAATGTATCAATTAAATCATGCTGTATTTTAAGCAAACTTCAACAAACCACGAAGGCATTCCTTTGTGCCTTTCTACCTTCACTAGTTCCTTCCTCAGTGGCTGCAAGATTTTTTGAAAGGCTGCTAATCAGTGCAGCTTTGGAGGTCTTGCAGTGGCATCAAGCTGAGGAAGCCCGGCTTCAGTCTGCACCACCTTGGCATGGACAGTGAGAGTTGGGGCTGCTTGCTGACTGCAGGGGCACTGGTGAAGTAACACCACTGAGAGTGTAAATGCTAGCATTCTGTGAATGGACAGAAGGCCCATTCTTAGTCACGTGTGTGACCAAAAAATGTGAACAATTGGTGGAATACATCTCTTCTAATTCTGAAAGCATTACAGGTATATTGCTTTGTACTGTGTATATGATTCATATTTGTTTCAAATGTTATCAAGTTAAATATTTATGTTATGCTGACAATGTTTGTTTAGGGTCAAATATGGCTGGTCACATGTGTGACCTCACACAAAACCATTTTTTTCATAACAGTTTTATCTCACAAGTGAATCTTGTGAATTTCTAAAAGCTAGAATGTTCATATCTTTAGCAGACATGCATTATAGTTCTGTAGGTAGGAAAATAGCGATAAGATTAATCTCTTACAATAATTTTTTTATGTATTGCTTTATGTGATGCCATTTGGTAACGTGTGTGACATTTTGGTTTGTTTTCCAAAGAATGGCCCAGAAACATTATTCTCCCTGGACCCAATCTTGCCCTTTCAATCTTCTGCCTCTGAAACCCTAGCAGCGTTGGAAGAGTAGAAACAAGGATGTTGGTTTACAAAACAAGACACAAAGGTGACTAACTTAAAAACAAACCCCCTTTTTCTTCCCCCGCCCCCTCCCACCCCTTCACAATGTCTCACCTGAACTCACACCCATTTATCCCCTTCCCCCTCCCCTTCCACTTCTATTCCATCCTCTGGCTTCACAATTCATGCCTATTCTATCCTTATCTTACACCTTTTGTCTTTTCATCTTTGGCCTTTGTCCAACCATCCACCTATCAAAATCTCCCCACACTGGTATCCACATATCACTTGCCAGGCTTTGTCCTGCCTTTCCTCTCTTCTGGCTTTCACCTGCTCCTCCCCCTCCCCACACCACCACAATCAGTCTGAAGAAGGGTCCCAACCCGAAACCTCACCTATCCATGTTCTCAAGAGATTCTGCTTGACCCACTGACTTACTCCAGCATTTTGTTTCTTTTTTTTCTTTTATTTATTTATTTATTTATTTATTTTAAAAAAAATATTTATTTATTTTTTAATATCTTTATTTATTAGCGGTACTGTAAGTTACATCAGTGTACATCCCTTGTACTGTATTACAGTCATTGTACCCCATAATTTTTTTTAATTTTAAGGCTTTAGAAAAGAGAGAATAGAGAGAAAAATAGCAGCATAGATAGTAGAAAAGGGAAAAAGAGATGTGAAAGTGCAAAGCGTGACAGAGGGAAAGGAAACCCTTGAAGAGTTAGAAACGGGAATTAAGAGATAGACCCTGGAGAGGAAAAAAAAGAGAAAAAGGGAAAATAGA
Organism: Okamejei kenojei; assembly: GCA_035221665.1. Lineage (NCBI taxonomy): Eukaryota > Metazoa > Chordata > Chondrichthyes > Rajiformes > Rajidae > Okamejei > Okamejei kenojei. Next base: position 25,927,725 of record CM069162.1, read on the forward strand.
GAAAGAAATAAGAAAAGCCAGTTACTTTATTATAAACATCTCGCAAAAGGAATCTACCAACTCGACAGTTTTTCTTCCCCCTTTACCAAGACCGACACCGGTACTTTTTTGAGGTATTCTTGCACCTTATCCTTGTAATAGATTTATAAATGCAGACCACGTCTTATACAAAAAGTTTACTTATTTTAGTTTTTGAATAGTATAATCTGTGTAAGATTTTAAATTGTATTAAGGTGTGTCTTACATTAATTGAACATTTATGCACGTTTAATAAATATTCTTCCCACCTTTCTTTGGGAATTTTTATACTTAATTATTTTTCCCAGTCTCTCCTAATACCATCTGTTGTTGGTATTTCTGCATTTAGAATAATATTATATGTATATGATATTAGGTTTGCTGATTCTGCCTTTGTATTCATTACTTCTTCCAGTAAGTCTGGAGGCATATTGTGATAATCTTGTGCGTATTTTTTCAAATAATCACAGACTTGGAAATATTTAAAATACTGATTGTTTCCCAAATTGTATTTTAGTTGTATTTGTTTAAATGATGATAGTTTTCCCGATTCATACACATCTCCAAAGATTTTAATTCCAGCTCTTTCCCATTGTATAAATGCTTTATCTATAGTTGAAGGTTTAAATGAGGGATTTTTACCGATAGGAGATAAGAGAGATACATTTCTTAATTTTAGATTGTGTTTGATTTGTTTCCAAATTCTGATTGTAGTGTATATAATTGGATTATTGTGTAATTTATATTATTCATCGATATTGGAGAGAGAAGGATTGCTCCAATATTATAAGGAGAGCAATCCTCTCTCTCCATAATCGTCCAATCTGGTTGTTGGGGAGAGTTATCCAGCAATTGGATCATGTTTCTGATATTTACAGACCAGTAGTAATACATAAAGTTGGGGAGTGCTAATCCCCCTACTACTTGGGTTTATTCAGATGAGCTCTTTGTATTCTGTGGGATTTATAATCCCAAATAAAATTTGTGATATCTGAGTCCAGTTTTTAAAAAAACTTTTTGGGTAATTATATTGGGATAGATTGGAACAGGTATAAAATTTGTGGCAGAAAAATCATTTTTATGGCATTTATTCAGCCTATTAAGGACATTGGAAGCGTTTTTTCAAAATTTAATCAAGTTACATAGTTTCTTAAGTAGAGGGTTATAATTTTCATCAAACATATCTTGATATCTAGTAATTTCAATGCCCAAGTATTTACATTTTTCCGTAGCTATTTTGAAAGGAAACTGTAAAAGATGCGTAGAGTCTTTCGGTTTTATTGACATGATTTCACTTTTATTCCAATTTATTCTATATCCTGAAAATGATCCAAAGTCCTCTATTAATTTTAAAATATTTGGTATAGTAATATGAGGTTTTGTGATGTACAATAGTACGTCATCAGCGTATAGTGATATTTTATTATTGGAATATTTTGTTTTATATCCATGGATATTCGGATGAGTTCTGATTCTTTCTGCTAGGGGTTCAATTATGAGGGCAAATAACTATGGAGATAATGAACATCCTTGTCTGTTTCCCCTTGACAATTGAAATTTCTTAAATTATTGTTCGTTAATATTCTGCCCGTTGGCTTATTATATAGTAATTTAATCCATAGAATAAAATTCTCTCCCAGTTGAAATTCTTGCAATACCCTGAGCATATAATCCCATTCGACCTGATCAAATGCTTTCTCTGCATCCAACGATATGATTGATAGTTTTTGATCTTCAGTTTGGTGTGAATGCATTATATTGAACAGACGTCTCAAATTATTAAATGATTGTCTCTTAGGGATATACCCCGTTTGATCCGGATGTATTAATTTACTAGCATATTTACTTAGTCTTCTAGCTAGTATTTTCGCTAATATTTTTTGATCTGTATTTAACAACGCAATAGCTCTGTATGATCCAGCATTCTTCCACATCTTTATCTTTCTTAGGTATTAGTGTGATCGTGGATTCTGCTAGTGTTTAAGGTAGCATGTGTGCTTTGAAGGCATAAGTATAAATTTTCTGTAGGCGGGGGGGTAAATATGTCATAAAAACTTTTATAGAATTCATTACTAAGTCCGTCGGGACCTGGTGTTTTTTCCATTTTTTAATGAGATTATTGTTTCTTCTATTTCCTTATTTGAGATTTGTGCTCCCAATTCCTCTTATTCCTGCAACTCTAATTTAGGAAGGTTACAATTATCCAAGAACTCTGTAACTTTGTTGGTGTCCATTATCGTTTTAGATGTATACAGATTCTCGTAAAATTGTGCAAATCTTTTATTAATATCATTCGGCAAGGTCAATATTTCCCCTTTGTCTGATTTAATCTTTAAAATTATGTGATCCTTTTCTCGTTTTTTTAACTGACGTGTCAGAAGTTTGTGGGGCTTATCCCCAAATTCAAAGTGTTCCTGTCTTGTAATTTGTAATAATCTTATGACTTTCTCTGATAATAATTTATTTAATTTGAATTTCAGTATTATTATTCTATTATGTTTATCCGTAGTGGGATCTTTAGCATTTTCTATGTCCAGTTGTCTAATTTGTTCTTCTAGTTGTCATTGTTCGTTCTTATTTTTCTTATTTTGAAAAGCTTGATATGAAATTATCACCCCTCGAATAAATGCTTTAAAAAATTCCCATAATAATGTAGGTGATATGTCTGTCGTGTCGTTTATTTTGAAGAAAAGGTCCATTTGCTCTTTTAAATATGTCCTCCCTTGCGGGTCTTTTAAAATTTGTGGATTGTACCTCCAAAACGGTTTGTTCTTAGTCATTCCTTCCATTTTTAGAAAAAAAGTTATTGGGGAGTGATCTGAGATCGTATTTGTGTGGTATTTTGGTTTAGAAGTGTGGGGTATTAGTTTTGTATCCATCAAAAAATAATCTATTCGTGAATATATCTTGTGTACCATAGAATAGAACGAGTAATCCCTGCCGGTCGGATTTGCAAGCCTCCAGACATCTGTTATGTTTGTGTTTTTTATGTATGTGTTTAGAAGTTTGCTAGTTTTGGATTTCGTAATACCTCTTTGTTTTTGATTGGATTTATCTAAGTAAGTGTCTAAGACACTGTTAAAGTCTCCGCCGATTATGGCATTTTGGTAGTTATATTCTGCAATTATATTCAAGATTTTATTGAAAAAGTGCAGGTTGTCAAAGTTGGGTGCATATATATTTACCAAGGTAATTGGGGCAGCATGGATCTCCCCGGTAAATATCAAATATCTCCCGTCCTTATCTGTTAAGGTATTTTCTTTTTTTTTTAAGGGGATATCAATTTGCCCCAACGAGTCAATGTATACAGCTCTAATTATACCATTTAGGATTTACAGTTTTAATTAAATATTAACATTGATTCTCTGTCTGACTTATTTTCAGCATTTGTTGTTTTGTTTACGATTTACGGGGTTATCATATAGAGCATTGGAGTGTAAAGTGTTAAGGAATATTAAGGAATACAAGGATAATGCAGCAGTGTTAACACAAAAAGATGTAAGACAGTTGGGATAAAATACAGGGGTAAGTATACCATGGGTTAGATATAATCTCTCTTTACCATCAGCCAGGTCAGCCATGGAAGGTCAGCTTATGGAATGGCAAGCAGACTCAAGAGACTTAGTCCATTTTTCTGCTCTGTTTCGTATGCTTGTATATCATCCCATCAAACATTCCCAGGGTGGATGCGGCTAGTGTTGGATACCTCTTGGCTGTCCCATTAAATACTTTCAGGGTAAGTACAGCATGGATTGGAAATGGAGTAAAGCTCCCTGTACAACATCCCATCAAACTCCTATGCTGTTCTACCAACTGCTCCCAGGATAGGTTTGAGAAAGTGTACAGAAAAACATGTTTAGTTGATAAATATTTCTGAAAGATGTGATAGAGTCATATATAAACACTGACCCTTCTCGCAATGTTTTCATCTCTACCTGTAGTTACTGGTATGTTTGATTCGCCAAGACATTTTGCTGTCACATGTGATAGATTAATGTAACACAGCAAAAAAACAGTGTTAATTTCTGAGCTACAGCATTAAATACATTTCACGTGGTGATGAACACTGTGGATTGTCTCTTGTGCAGACACAAGGCAGGGAGTCCAAACAAATATTTGCTAAATGGAATCTTAGATCAACTTTGGTAACCTGTGACCATTGGGAGTCAGAGCAAAAGGAAACCTTTGCTTGGCTTCACCTGTTGAAGTTCCACATCACCCAACAGTTTGTTGAACTGGAGCTAAACATGTATGTCCTTGGTGGGTTTATTAGAATTGAGTAAATTTGCACTTCTGATCCTTGAACTGTATAAAAGTTAAAGTTTTTCAAATCAGGCATTTGTGGATCAGTATTGACCAATCTCCTGCTGTTGTAACGTGGGACATGTTTGTTTTTTTGTGTCAATAAACCAATCAAGCTTTACAGTATCAAAACGCCCTCCAACAAATCAAGGACAACTCCACCCACTCCAGCAAGAATACTGCAATGTATATATCGATACAGGGAACAGCAGATGCTGGTTTACAAATAAAGAGTGCTGGAGTAACTCTGTGGATTGTGGAACATGGATATGTGATGTTTTGGTTCTAGATCCTTCTTCAGACTGATCATGGGGGGGGGGGGGGGGGGGGGGGGAGATCTGTAACAGTGGAGAGGCTGGTCAAATGTAAAGGCAGAAAGTTTGAGACAGAAGGATTGGAGTTGTGAATTGTGAAGCTAGTGGAAGGAATGTTGGTGGGGGATTGGAAAGACAGTAAGACTTATTCAACCAAATTTGACTTCCAAAGCCAGTAGATGTATTGTAGCTGAAACAACAATATAATTAATCATAAACCAATGCAGTTTCAAGCAAAACAAGTGTTTTTGTGTTCTTAGCCTACATGGCAAGTTGGACTTGCACAGTGGAAGATTAAAAACTGTCATAGTTTCTTGCAGATCCAAGAGGTATTTTGCTTGCAATTGGAATGAAAATCTGAATGCTTGTATGGATCAAATTACCCCTTATAGAGAAGAATTGAATCTGAATGGTAAAGCAGAGACACAAGAGATTGCAGTGCTGGAATCTGGAGCAACAAACAAACAGCCGGAGGAATGTTTCAGGACAAAACCCTACATTGAGAGTGGAAAGGGGAGATCGCCAGGATAAATAGAGGGGGCGTGGTGATACAGAAGCGAGAGGTGATTGCTGGACCAAAGAGGAGGACAGGCAGGGGAAGAGTGGGGTGAGGTTGTGAGCAGAGGAAGTGGACGATGTATGAAGGTATACTAAAGAAAATAAAGAGAACAATAGGAGGTAGATGGTGCCAGGTGAGGGAGCGGTGGGTGAAGGCAGAGACAGCTGCCGGAAGGTGATAAGCAGGTGAATGATAAAGCACTCGATCATGACTTTGTATCTGAGTTGGATCTGGTCCAATGCAAACTTTAGAAAGCAAAGTATCAAATGTAACCAAATCAAGAAAGAAACAATAACCTCTTTGAATTTGAATCTGGAACCAAACAATTCAAACGTAGATTCAGCATCATAACTGTAAGGCAATCAGGAGGACTTAGTTAGAAAATTAGTATCTAGACAAAATTTATAGTAAGTTTAAAAAAGGGAAGCTGCATCTTAAATATACAAAATGTTTTCACGATATCTGCATGGATGTTTATATTGTCATCCAATGGACAGCAATGTTATCCGGTGCATCTGCTTTTCCATCCATGTAACAAATCAATAAATGATCATGGGGACTTGAACTTTCTTACTTTAAATGTTAAACCTGTGCATTCAGTGCTGGTATGCCCCATATTTGTGGGCAGAATATAAGGCATGACCTGGAGACCTGGATTCTGTTTCCACACAGTGGCATAAGGGAATGTGACAATGCAGGTAATGCATTGTCCCTTGGTACACAAAAGGCTGGAGAAACTCAGTGGGTGCAGCAGCATCTAAGGAGCGAAGGAGATAGGCGACGTTTCGGGTCGAGACCCTTCTTCAGATCCCTGACCAGTCTGAAGAAGGGTCTCGACCCGAAACGTCGCCTATCTCCTTCGCTCCTTAGATGCTGCTGCACCCGCTGAGTTTCTCCAGCCTTTTGTGTACCCTCGATTCTCCAGCATCTGCAGTTCCTTCTTTAATGCATTGTTCCTTTGTGGGTTGTGTGTTGCCACCAATTTTGTCTGTGCAACGGAGAGTTCACTTCTAATTCATGTTTCACTTTCTGACACTGATGAAACTTTGCAAATAAATTCAAAAATTGCAGTGATTGACTGTGTTGCCTAGAATCTTTGAAAAACTCAGAAATTAGCTCAGTATAAATGAAAGATTAAGAGTAGCCTTATCAAACTTCTCACGGGAGTAAATTAAATGAGTAATGACCCAGGCCTCCTAAAGAACAAAAGTTTTGTTCATTATGTTTTTAATTTAAAGAGATTGAATTAAATTGAAATTTCTTACATTTGCCCCCTCAATTGCCAGATTGAGGTCGTAAACTAGAACTGTGCCTCATATTCCACGGGTATCTCAAAACCCAATGTTATGACATTCAATTGTCCAATTTTAAATAATGCCCCCCTAAAATAATGAGACATCTGTTTAGAAGTGTTTAGATCACTGCAGAGAATAAGGCAAAGAGAACCAGAGAGAGAATCAGTTATCAACACTATATTGGTCAGTTTTGTATCCTTCCCTTCAGTAAAACAAGCTTTTCCAGATAGGTAGATTTTCTATCTTCCTTACAAAAATCTCTGTGAAATCTGCCAGTGGGCTTTGTCAATGGTTGCATCTCTATATCAGAAAATACGATCTTTTATCTCAGTGAAAGGTGATACTGAAGTGCTAGTATATTTTCAGATAGTGAAATTAAATATTTTCTTACAAAGAAGACTTTTCATAAGTATTGCTATCAGGTTATTCTTTAATAACATCTCTAGTTGCATTGATTCATTATAATCCACCTTTGAACAGTTTGAAAAATATCTTAATCACTTGCCAAGCTTTGCCACACCTCAACCTCTCTGTTCTAGCTTTTCCCTTACATAATCAGTCTGAAGAAGGGTCCCAGCGCAAAATAGTCATGTGACTATTCAAAATTCCCTCCACAGATGCTGTCTGAACCACTGAGTTCCTCCAGCCTTTTATTTTTTGCACAGGATTCCAGCATCTGCAATTTTTCCAAAGTATTAAAGCTGTATTCTTATATGTTGTCATATCAAAGTTCTTACACATTTACATTAAACGTATCTTTTCCTGTTGACATTGGGATGGACATGTAGAATTCAATTAACCACAGCATACAGGCTTGAATGGCAGAAATTCTCCACTGTGATTTTGAGGAATAAATTAAAGCTTTAGCAACACTAAATCATGCATTAAATGTATTAAGAAATGCTTTAAGCAGTTTGGGTGCTCTGTAATGCAGGTTTAATAGACCAAGCTCCCATTTATCCTTGTGAGGGCCAGGTCAGGAATTGACTTTTTATACAAGCTATTTTTTTTATTCTAAAGGTATATTATGTGACACGCAGGAATGGCTCTGAGGCTCAGTTTGCAACCAACTGTTAAAGTTGGAACATGTAAAACTGTTAATGTATAAAAACACACAGTTCTGGAGTAACTAATCGGGTCATACAGCATCTCTGGATAACATGGATATGTGACTGTTTTGGTCTGGACACTTTCTCAGATTATGCTGGAGGGGAGGGGGGGAGAAAACTTGAAGGGAGGAGGGACAAGGCAAGGCCTGGCAAGTAATAGCTGGATACAGAGGTGAGGAGGAGAATAAAAGTGTGTGTGTGTGGGGGGGGGAGATTGTGGAAGAAGGGGATGGTTTGTAGTTACCTATAATTGGAGAATTCAAAGTTCATGGTGTTGGACGGTAAGCTAGCCAAGCAGAATATGAGGTGCTGTTCTTGCAGTTTGCATGTGGCTTCACTCTGGCAATGGAGGAGACTCAGGACAGAAATTCCTTCATGGTAGTGGGGAGAAGTATTAAAATGAATAGAAACCAGGAGATCCAGTTGGCCCTGGCATTAGGTGAACAGTCGCAGAGTTTACACTTTGTCTTCCCGATGTATAGGAGGCCACACCTGAAACACATAATGTAGTTGATGAGGTTAGAAGAGGTGCATGGGACTTCTTCCCTCCCCCTTTCCTGTCCCCCAATCTCCTCTGTGCCCCCCGCTGGACTTGCACCTATTTTTCCCCCTTCCCTTCTCTTTTCACCTAAATTCCTTCCACTAGCTTCACAGTTTGCGGCTCTTCAAACCTTTTGTCTCACACGCTCTGTCCTTTAATCTCTGGTCTTTGTCCAAACATTTGCCTATCAGTAAATGAGGTGCTAGAGGAGTATAAAGAATGTAAAAAGAATCTTAAGAAAGAAATTAGGAAGGCTAAAAGAAGATATGAAGTTGCTTTGGCAAGAAAGGTGAAAGTAAATCCAAAGGGTTTCTACAGCTATATTAATAGCAAAATGATAACGAGGGATAAAATTGGACCATTAGAGAGACAGAATGGACAGCTATCTGCAGAGCCAAAAGAGATGGGGGAGATATTGAACAATTTCTTTTCTACGGTATTCACCAAGGAGAAGGATATTGAACTATGTGAAGTAAGGAAAAAAAGTAGAGTAGCTATGGAAACTATGAGATTCAAAGAGGAGGAAGTACTGACACTTTTGAAAAATATAAAAGTGGATAAATCTCCAGGTCCTGATAGGATATTCCCTAGGACATTGAGGGAAGTTAGTGTAGAAATAGCAGGAGCTATGACAGAAATATTTCAAATGTCATTAGAAACGGGAATAGTGCCGGAGGATTGGCGTACTGCGCATCTTGTTCCATTGTTTAAAAAGGGTTCAAAGAATAAACCTAGCAATTATAGACCTGTTAGTTTGACGTCAGTGGTGGGTAAATTAATGGAAAGGATACTTAGAGATAATATATATAAGCATCTGGATAAACAGGGTCTGATCAGGAATAGCCAACATGGATTTGTGCCTGGAAGGTCATGTTTGACAAACCTTCTTGAATTTTTTGAAGCGGTTACTAGGGAAATTGATGAGGGTAAAGCAGTGGATGTTGTCTATATGGATTTCAGTAAGGCCTTTGACAAGGTTCCCCATGGAAGGGTTGGTTAAGAAGGTTCAATCTTTGGGTGTTAATGGTGGAGTAGCAAGATGGATTCAACAGTGGCTGAATGGGAGATGTCAGAGAGTAATGGTGGATGGCTGTTTGTCAGGTTGGAAGCCGGTGACCAGTGAGGTGCCTCAAGGATCTGTGTTGGGTCCACTGTTGTTTGTCATGTACATCAATGATCTGGATGATGGGGTGGAAAATTGGATAAGTAAGTATGCAGATGATACTACGATAGGTGGTGTTGTGGATAATGAAGTAGATTTTCAAAGTCTACAGAGAGATTTGGGCCATATGGAAAAGTGGGCTGAAAGATGGCAGATGGAGTTTAATGCTGATAAGTGTGAAGTGCTACATCTTGGCAGGACAAATCAAAATAGGACGTACATGGTAAATGGTAGGGAATTGAGGAATGTTGTGGAACAGAGAGATCTAGGAATAACTGTGCAAAGTTCCCTGAAGGTGGAATCGCATGTAGATGGGGTGGTAAAGAAAGCCTTTGGTGTGCTGGCTTTTATAAATCAGAGCATTGAATATAGGAGCAGGGAAGTAATGTTAAAATTGTACAAAGCATTGGTGAGACCAATTCTGGTGTACAATTTTGGTCGCCTAATTATAGGAAGGATGTCAACAAAATAGAGAGCACAGAGGAGATTTACTAGAATGTTGCCTGGGATCCAGCAACTATGTTACAGAGAAAGGTTGAACAAGTTAGGTCTTTATTCTTTGGAGCGCAGAAGGTTAAGGGGGGACTTGATTGAGGTCTTTAAAATGATGAAAGGGATAGACAGAGTTGACGTAGATAAGCTTTTCCCATTAAGGGTAGGGAAGATTCAAACAAGAGGGCATGACATGCGAATTAAGGGACGGAAGTTTAGGGGTAACATGAGGGGGAACTTCTTTACTCAGAGGGTGGTGGCTGTGTGGAATGGGCTTCCAGCAGAAGTGGTGGAGGCAGGATCGATTTTAACATTTAAAAGTAAAGTGGATAGGTATATGGACGGGAAGGGAATGGAGGGGTATGGTCTGAGTGCAGGTAGATGGAACTAGGGGAAAACAAATGGTCGGCACGGACTGGAAGGGCCGAGAGGGCCTGTTTCCGTGCTGTAATTGTTATATGGTTAAAACCCCCCCTCACCAGTATCCACCTATTACTATTGAGTTCACTAGCAAGAAAGGGAGTGAGGACTTGATAAAATGTAAATCGGCCTGAGGGGTGTTGCCAGGTGGATGTGTAGCATATTTCCCCCTTAGAGATTCCTGATAAAAGAAGTCATCCATTTAGTGAAGAGATGAGGTCATTTTTTTTTCTTTCAAAGGATTATGAGTCTTTGGAACTCTCTTCCTCTAAAGATGATGGAAACTGAGTATTGAAATGAGGAGTAGACATTATATCATATCAGCCACGATATTATTAAGTGGAGGAGCAGCCTTGAGGGCCGAGTGATCAACTCCTGCTCCTAATTCATATGTTAATATCTTTGTATGCTGTGGAGATTCAAAGTAAACCCTACAGACTGTTTGAAGCAGCCATTGAACAGGCCTGCAAACAATCCCTTGGGCAATTTTAAACTGGATGCTTTTCAGCTGCCTCCAAGGCATCTCATTTTGTCACCTAAAACTGGTCCTGTTGCAATAGTTTTACTTGTTTATGGATGTAACATGCAACAATTCCCATCGTGAGGTTTAATCGTCCAGAACAGAAACTTACTTAGCACCTTGCACAGGCATAATCTTTCTCTACTAATTGCCTGTATCATTTTATAGATAAATTAAAATGTACCAAACTTCTAAACTAATTGCAATTCTTTTTTTTTTAACTGACGGAGGAACCCAACAGGTCATGCAACATCTGTGGAGATAAATGGACAGATGACATTTCAGGTCAGTATACTCTTCTTTAAGATTATCTTGAAGACCAGAAATTTAATCCATCCATTTCCCTCCTCAAAGGCTGCCTGATCCACTGAGTTTTTCCAACAGTTTGTTTTTGTGCTCAAGCTTACAGCATCAGCAGTCTCTTGTGTCCACATTTTACTGTTGTTATTATTATAACCACTCTGGAATCTTTTACAATATGGAAGATTCTATGGTAAGATAGTGGTATACAATGAATTCTGGCTCAGTCGGGACAGTGAGCTCTATTCCTGATTCCCATCCAAGTATCCAGGTCAGAGCACGGTCACTTAAAAAAAGTGAATGCAGAGTGCATCAGATGATTCACAAAGAATAACATCCAAACATCCGGAAAATCTGTAAGAATGACTCTTTCATAGGTACAACTCTGTTAAAAATTTAAGCTGTCGCTGTTGTTGCTCATGTCCTTTATGTTGCAGTTGTTGTTACTGTCCTTTCTGTGGGCTGGCTGATTGGAAAAGTTCCAGATCCACCTCTTGGCTACGTGTCCATTAAATACAAAGATAAATCTTGAATCAGAGCACATACTTCACGTACAAAATCAAGCTGTAATGCATCTTCTGCAAATTAAATAGGAAGTCCAAGTGACATCAATGATACCATCAGTGAGGCTCAGGAATGGCACAGCACCCTGCACTATTTGGTTAAGGACCCGGGTTATTCCAGAACTTGACTGTACACTGAGAACAACATGTCTTGTTCAATGTCAAGAGACCTACTGTAAGCTTCTAATTGACCATGAGAGGTGCCATGGTATTATTTGTACATAGAAACATAGAAACATAGAAAATAGGTGAAGGAGTAGGCCATTCGGCCCTTCGAGCTTGCACCGCCATTCAATATGATCATGGCTGATCATCCAACTCAGTATCCCGTACCTGACTTCTCTCCATACCCCCTGATCCCTTTAGCCACAAGGGCCACATCTAACTCCCTCTTAAATATAGCCAAATGAACTGGCCTCAACTACCTTCTGTGGCAGATAATCCAGAGACTCACCACTCTCTGTGTGAAAAATGTTTTCCTCATCTCGGTCCTAAAGGAATTCCCTCTTATCCTTATCTGTGACCCCTTGCTCTGGACCTCCCCAACATCGGGAACAATCTTCCTGCATCTAGCCTATCCAACCCCTTAAGAATTTTGTAAGTTTCTATAAGATCCCCCCTCAGTCTTCTAAATTCTAGCGAGTATAAGCCAAGTCTATCCAGTCTTTCCTCATGTGAAAGTCCTGACATCCCAGGAATCAGTCTGGTGAACCTTCTCTGTACCCCCTCTATGGCAAGAATGTATTTTCTCAGATTTGGAGACCAAAACTGTACGCAATACTCCAGGTGTGGTCTCACCAAAACCCTGTACGTGCAGGTAACCACACATATCACAGATACATGAATTCAGCTGCACATACAATGAAACACAGGCGTTGACACACATTTACAGGTTCATACACATATATTTACAGCCAGCTAAAGGTACATAGATATATATGCACAAATACACATTCACAGATATTGATAAGACACGCTGGTCCTTATATATACATGTCCATGCGCACTTTGGCATGTATCATATACACACATGTACACAAGTCTCTCGCAATAAGGCCAACATGCCATTAGCTTTCTTCACTGCCTGCTGCACCTACATGCTTACTTTCAGTGACTGTGTCTGATGTACAAGTACACCCAGGTCTCATTGCACTTCCATTTTTCCTAATCTGACACCATTCAGATAATAATCTACCTTCCTGTTCTTGCCACCAAAGTGGATAACCTCACATTTATCGACATTATACTGCATCTGTCATGCATTTGCCCACTCACCCAGCCTATCCAAGTCACCTTGCAGCCTCCTAGCATTCTCCTCACACCTAACACTACCCCCCAGCTTAGTGTCATCCGCAATCTTGGAGATGTTGCATTCAATTCCCTCGTCCAAATCATTAATATATATTGTAAATAGCTGGGGTCCCAGCACTGAGCCTTGCGGTACCCCACTAGTCACTGCCTGCCATTCTGAAAAGGACCCGTTTTCTCCTACCCTCTGCTTCCTGTCTGCCAGCCAGTTATCTATCCACATCAATACTGAACCCCCAATATCGTGTGCTTTAAGTTTGTATACTAATCTCTTCAGAATCAGAATCAGAATCTCTTTATTGTTATTGTACATGGTGCAACAAAATTTAAAACTCAATCCAATGGTGCGATTCACAAGAACAATCTTAAAATATAAGGAAGGGTAAAAATATATACATATAAAAAAACAATTCAGTTGAATGTGAGTGTTATTTCTTATTTTGCATTGTTAAGCTCACGTATGGCTATGGGGTAGAAGCTGTCTCTGAGTCTGTTCGTGCGAGCTTTGAAAGACCTGTACCGTCTGCCAGAGGGCAGCAGGTGGAACAGGTTGTGTCCAGGGTGGGAAGGATCCTTCAGGATGTTGGCTGCCCTGCCAAGGCAGCGAGAGCTGAAGATGTCCTTCAGGGAGGGCAGTGGGCAGCCAGTGATTTTTTTTGGGCGGTGTTGATGACCCTTTGAGGGGCTCTTCTGTCCGCTGCAGAGCAGCTGGTATACCATGTGGTTATACTGCATTTGCCATGTATCTGCCCACTCACCCAACCTATCCAAGTCACCCTGCAGCCTCATAGCATCCTCATCGTAGCTTACACTGCCACCCAGCTTTGTGTCATCCGCAGACTTGGAGATGTCACATTTAATTCCTTTGTTTAAATCATTAATGTATATTGTAAATAACTGGGGTCCCAGCACGAAGCCTTGCGGCACCCCAGCAGTCACTGCCTGCCATTCTGAAAAGGACCCGTTAATTCCTACTCTTTGCTTCCTGTCTGCCAACCAGTTCTTTATCCATGTCAATACTCTACCCCCAATACCGTGTGTTCTAATTTTGCACACTAATCTCTGTGGGATTCACAAGGTTGTGTGGGACTTTCTCAAAGGCTTTTTGAAAGTCCAGATACACCACATACACTGCTGTCCCTTATCCATTCTACTTGTTACATCCTCAAAAACATTGCAGAAGATTAGTCAAGCATGATTTCCCCTTCATAAATCCATGCTGACTTTGACCTTTCCTGTCACTGCTTTCCAAATGTGCTGTTATAACATCTTTAATAATCGACTCAAACATCTTCCCCACTACCGATGCCGACTCACATCTCCATATCCTCATCCCTAATGACCTACAGTATATCCTCATGTGCCCCTCTTCTAAGTATCTAAGTATTAATATTCGGTCAAACCCCGATGCTGCATCAATATTCACAGAGGGCGTTCACACAGAGGAAGCTTAAATCTTTATTGGCTTCACTTTGAGCATCAGGGAATGATAATGTTTTCAGAAATCTGAAACTTTCAGGCATTTGTCCAAGGATTAAAAAATAGCTTTGTTCTATAAATAATGTAAGGCAGTGTGCACATTGCCTTACAAAGGCAAAATTTACATTACAATAGAATTAGTTGTAGTCTTTGCAATATGACCCATTTCCCAATGCATGCATACTCATGGAATCATGGAATTGTACGATCTGAAGGCCATTTGGGAAATTGAGCATTCACGTGAACTGTCCAAGTTGCCCCACTGCACTGCATGCTGTTTTCCTTCAATTATATTGAATTATGTTTTGAAAGTGATTGTCAAATCTCTTTCACCACTATTCTGACCAGTACATTACAGATTAAAACAACTTGCTGACCAAATAAATGCTTTTTCATATCAACTCTCATGCCCACACTCCTGAAAAAAAGAAAAGAAAATGCAAAAAAACACTCATTGATCCGGTAATAGGAGTAATATCCAACAGTCCAGTATTACTGAAAACCTTAACGTGCTGGATTATCAAATTTTACAGCATTGAGTTGCTGAATGAGTGGGCAACCAGATGGAGTACAATATGTAAAAAATATGAGGTTATCTACTTCAGTACAAAAAGCAGACTATTATTTAAATTATAAAATATTAGGAAATGTTGATGTTCTAAGGAATCTGGTTATCCACATACATAAGTCACTTAACACCAACAAATGGGTGTAGCATGTAATTAGGATGAAAAATAGTTTGTCAACCTTTTCTTGCCAAAAGACGTGAATACAAGTAATGATGTCTTACGACATTAAGATAAAGTTTCTTGGAATAACCACACCTGGAAAATTGTGTACAGATTTGGATTCCTTACCTAAATAAGGGTATACACACTGTAAAGGAAGAACACTGAAGATTCGCCAGACTGGCAGGTCTTTCTGTATAAGCAGCGATATTCTCTATCCTACGGTGTTTAAAATAATTAAAGGTGACTGCACTGAACCTCAAAAGAGTGGACATGGGTTGGTTGTTTCTTTGGCTGAAAATGTCTAAATTAAGGGTCAAAGTGTCAAATAATCGGCTGGTTATTTGGGATTGAAATGAGGAAGTGTTTTCATTGAAATTATGGTGATTCCTTGGAATATGTACCTGAGAAAGCTGTGGTGGCTCAATCATAGATTGCATTCAAAACCAAGATTGATAGATAGATTTCTGAATATTAAATAAAGGATATGGGTATGAGGCAGGAAATCAGTGTTGAGGTGGAAGACCAGCTATAACTTAGTTGAAAGATCAAGCACGTTTGAATGGTTTCTCCAGCATCTATTTCTCATGTTCTTATTCGCCAAACTCTTCTAATACTTTAATATTGTTTGAGATTTTTAATATCTGTTATCCCATTTCTGATGTTAGGCTGATTCACTGTGTTTTTAAATGTGTAATAATTAAATCCCTCTACCCAATTCCCGGCAAATAAGGAGCATTGCATAATGTGACCAGAATCTCTGGAATTTCCTTTCTAATTCCTTCAGTAATCTAGAATGGAATGCCTCTACTCCGGGTGATTTTTGTGATATGTTGAGAACATCTAATTCATCATTTATTTATTTTTTACTGCATTTACTTTCAAAACAGTCTCCTCCTTTAGAGCTATGTTGGCAGCATCTTAGTTGCTGGTGAAGTGATGCAGGACAGGTGGAGTGATGCAGGACAGGTGAAGTGATGCAGGTCAGGTGGATTCCTTTCATTCAGAGGATTGAGAGTCTTCAGAATTCTCCACCCTTGCGGGTGTGGATGCTTGGTAGTAAGTTTATCCATGGCTGAGATGGTGCCTGTGTGGGAATCCAGGAAAATCAAAAGATTAAAACATAAACTGTTGGAACACAATCTTATTGCCTCCACAGATGCTGTGGAGTTTATTTTCTGTTCTGGATTCCAGTATCTGTAGTTGCTTGTCCCTCATATGAAGAGCTTCTACCACATCATAGACCCATGAGGACATGTGCCTTCATGCTATCTACCTTATTCTAAATACTGCATACATTTATGCAGAAATATTCCAAATCAATTTTAGACTTCGTCATATTTAGCCTCTGTCTTGTACCCTGCTATTTCTGAGCAATTCTTCACTCTAGTTTTAATTGCATCTCCTCGTCCTGTGAACACATATTATCCTTAACATTTCATCTTTGTGATGATTCCCTTCATATCCATTTTTTTGGGATAACAATTTAGAGAGACAGAAACTCAGTAAAGAAAGTTGAACTAGTTCAATGTGAGCCAATACTGCAAGATAGTCTAAACTTCCTGTGTGGCTCAATGATTATGACCAAGATACAGTGGCAGACGTGCGAGCAGATTCCAAGTTCACTTTAGGGTTAGTGTTGTGTCAGTAGATTCCTGTGGGTAATCTTTTCCTGGAATGATAATATTCCTGTGTTAAATCCTTTTTGTAACAACCATTCCATAAGATCGAATAACTGTAATTTTGTACAACAAATATCTATCTGCAGGCATGACATAGAAACATACAGTTAACTCTTTAGTTCACACTGTGAGTGTAAAGACATGTTCCAGGCTATGTGGAACTTAATTTTAGATCTGGAATTTGATTCAGATGGAACAGAAACCACATTGCAGTCAACATTGCTTCTAAATGGACCACTCCTCAGAACTGCAGGTTACAACAAAGGCAGGGGAGCAGGTTGGTGAGGTAAATCCACAAACCACAACATTGTTTAATGTCCCAACATGAGTATTTTCAAGTTCAGATAGAATTTCCCCCGTTTTCTCCCCTCTCCTCTCATGAAGGTACTGACTCACACTGGGGTTCAGGACCACGCCTCTCATGAAGGTACTGACCCGGATTCGGGATCCGTCTCCCTCTTCTCCCGAAGAAGCTAACTCTCGCTGAGATTCAGGACATCTGCTCCCCGAAGGTGTTGACACTCACTGGTATAAAGCTGAATTTGAAGAAGGTGTATTTGTGCTGCACATGGGGCAATCACAAGGTCTTAGACATACGTGGAAAAATAACCTGCCCACCTTTGCTCATTACTGCCAGTTTTCCAATACCCACATAAAGCTATTAGTCTGATGGTTCTAGGTTTTTGCTTCCATTCTCTATCTGCTGCTTATTGATTACTTGTGTCCATTGTTAGACCCTATATACACCAAGCTACAGTGAAAAGCTTTGTTTGCATGCTATCCAATCAGATCAGATAATATTATACATAAATGCTATCAAGTCCAACTCAAGCACAGTAGATAGAGCAAAGGGGAAGATACAGAGTGCAGAATATAGTTCTCAATATTGCAGTGCATCAATTCCACAGACAAAATCCAATGTACGTAATGGGGTAGAGGTGAATCAGACCGTACCCTAGTTTATTGATGAACAGTTCAGAAGTCTGTTCACAAATGGGAAGAAGCTGTTCCTGAGTCTGGAGGTGTGCACTTTCAAGCTTCTGTACTTTCTGTCGGATTGGGGCAGGGAGAAGAAGGAATGGGACAAAGGGTGGGACAAGTCTTTGATTACGTTGGCTGCTTTTCCAAGGCCGCGTGAAGTATAGATGGATTCAGTGGTCGGGAGCCTGGTCTGTATGATGGACTGGGCTACATCTGCAACTCTCTACAGTTTCTTACAGTCTTGGGCAGAACTGTTTGCAAACCAAGTTGTGATGCAACCCAAAAGTATGCTCCCTATGATGCATCTGCCAAATTTCTTCTATCTCCAAAGGAAGTAGAGGTATTGCTGTGCCTTCTTAGCTATTGGATCAATGTGGTTGGTCCATGACAGCTTGTTGATAATATTACTGCCAAATAACTTAATTTATCAACCATTTCCAATTTGGCACCATTGATGCAGATTTGGGCATGTACCGCACCAAGCCTCCTGAAGTCGATAGCTAACTCCTTTGCTTTGCTGAAGTTGAGGGAGAGGTTGTTGTCCTGACTTCATGTTACTAAGTTCTTTATCTTCTTCCTCTATGTTCTCATTGTCCGTGATCTGGCCCACCACAGTAGTGTCATCTGCAAATTTCTGGACGGAGTTAGGGCCGAATTTTGCCACACAATCGTGAGTGTATATGGAGTATAGTAGGGGACTGAGAGCGCATCCTTGTGGGGCACCAGTGTTGAGAATTATTGTAGAGGAGGTGATGTCACCTATCCTCACTGATTGTGATCTGTGAGTCAGAAAGTCAAGGATTTTTTGGCAGAGGGGGGTGCTGATTCCTAGATCCCGGACTTTGGAAGTGGGTTTGGATGGGATTATGGTGTTGAAGGCAGAGCCGATAAATAGGTGCCTAGTGTAGGAATCCTTGTTGTCTAGGTGTTTCAGAGATTAGTTTAGGGCCAAGGATATGGCATCTTCTGTGGATCTTTAGACCTCTAACTAGTGACTCGGATTCTCTCCACTTAATTCCAATTGATCTTGCACTAAATTCCTCAGCCAATCTGAACCTACCTAATCTCCCAGTTGCTTAATTTAATTCTCATTCCCTTTCCTACACAGACCTTTCTGTCCCAGGTCTCCTCCATTGTCAGAGTGAGGCTAAACGCAAATTGGAGAAACAGCATCTCATATTTCGCTTGGGCAGCTTACAGCCCAGTGATATGATTATTGATTTCAGGTAGACAAAAGTGCTGGAGAAACTCAGCGGGTGAGCCAGCATCTATGGAGCGAAGGAAATAGGCAACGTTTCGGGCCGAAACCAAGGGTTTGTGCTCACAATTAATGCTCAAAGACTAAATCTTGGAAGCAAGAGTTCTTTATTCCTCTTGACTCTGCAGCAGACCCGGGTGCCTCTCCAAATCGAGACACCCCGAAGCCAAAGAAGTCATCCCCCTTTATACACAGAATCTTACATTCAACCTCCCCTCCGGACCCTTCTCCAATCAGGGTCGGAGGTGCACAATCTGTAGGTACATCCCACCGTACATCCCCTCGCACCTCCCATATCATACATTGCATGTTCAAACATGTTCATGGTAATGAGCAATTTCTTGACCAGGGGTGTGTTGTAATATTCATTTATTCTATTAAGCATGCTCAGTTGCTCATGACCTACCCTAGTTTTACTCACCTCCTAGTGAGCCCTCTCAGTTCTCCTATATCAGTACTAAAGCTAAGCTATAGTGACAAGGGTCCCATCTATCATTCCCTTCCACTGATATGGATCTCTCTACATCACTCCCTTCTACTGCTATACAATGCTATTACTTCTTACTCAAGGACTCAAGGATGGGTCTGGAATCCTCTCTCCAGCCCCTCTCAGTTCGAATTCTCTTTAAAACTCCTTACTTTAATGGGGTTTAATCACTTTATCCCTCACAATCCTCCCTTTTTCTTTTGCTACGCATACACTGATTAAACCCTCATTTTAAGTTCCCTCAACTCGAACTGACGTAACATTGTCCTAACCTTCTCTTCCTGTAAATCATAAACGTCCCCTGGCCGCATTATCATTATTTTCTGTATTTCCCCTTTCTCTCCCATAGGCATGACTACAGCCTGCATCTGACTTATACTTCTGGTAATAAGTTCCCTAAAACAAGGGATGCAACAGGGGATAAAGATCAGTCCAGCCTCTGCATATAGAAACACGAGTCCCACCGTTCTCCACCATGTTCCTCCGAGGATGGAATCCCACCATTGGGTTCCCATAATCGAATTCCACTTTTGTATTGGAACATGTGCCAACTTACGGATCCCTTCTGATATGTCCATCACTGCCTGTCCATTATCATCGATGTTCAAACAGCAATTAGAGAGGTTGAATTTCCCGCATACCCCTCCTTCTTCTGCCAGGAGGTAATCTAGGGATAACCTGTTCTGGTATATCGCTGCTCTCATCTGCGTCTGCTGCTTTGCCAGCATATCCAGTGCCCCCGCAGTTTTTCCCATATTTCTTAGTTAGATACCATTTAGGCTCCTCTGGCCACCACACTCGGGACTGATTTGGCCACTGGGTGACGATGCGCTGGCAGGGGCTGCTGCCTACTAGGACAGCATCCTTTGCCCAGGGCCTAGCGATACACTCAGTCCCGACCGGAGCGTCTGTCAGGACCCATACCTGGGGATCTCGGTCTTGTCCAACTGTCAGGTTCCACCCCATCAGGTCCCATATTTCAACAATGGATCCCCTCCACGGCCAACGTGAACTCATCAGTGGTCCTCCACAGACCCAACAGTTAGTCACATTCAGGATTCCAGCTATCCGGAGGGCCAAGTCCACAAACAGGTTTTTTTCCTCCTTCAGGGATCTCGATCTGCTTCTTTATCTCTTCGTACAGTGTCTGGTGAACTTGAGGCTGAGTAGGTGGGGGAGGGGGAGGCTTAGTGACTACTACTCCTGTAACCTCTTTTATTACTTCCTCCTTCGTCTTATCTATTGCCCATTTTACGATCTGAGAAGGGAAAACTAACTGTACACAAACCCATCTCTCTCCCCTTGGGCAGGTAACGGGCCCAACCTTCCCTATATACCCCCTATTGCCTGCCATCAAATACTCCTTTCAAATACTCTTTACAAATGGTTCTAGTCTTCCGGTCATGGCATACTTTGTTCACATGGGAATGATAGGTAAATGATCTGGTTGTCCGCCCTCTGTATTGGATAGGATGATAACATTTATCACAATTATTAATACCTTTTACCACAATTACATACAAAGCAAACAATACCATGACTGCTCCTTTCATACGGTCAGTTATACATTCAATGCTTTTTTTAAATTACTGTTAGGGGTTTGCTTCCTGGCTTCACCATCCACTGTTCCTCCTCATCAGGAACGGGTGGATCGACGGGTCCTTTAACCCGGATCGCGTGGGTCCACCCTTTTTCTTTTGTTCGTATTGCTGTCTCGGTTGTCAGTAATACTAGGTACGGTCCGGTCCACCTGGGCTGGAGTTTCTCCTCCTTCCAATTCTTGACCAGTACCCAGTTGCCGGCCTTTACAGCATGTATTGGAAAGTCGAGTGGTGGGCTTTGAGCCAATAATCCTTTAGCTTTTAATTCTGTAAGGGAACGAGACACTGCCAGTAAATAGTTCCTCAAGAATACATCACCCTCCTTCAAAGGTTGGTGTGCCTTCCACCTTCCCAAAATAAGGCAATCCAAACAACATTTCATAGGGAGACACCGCAATATCCTTTTGTGGTGCCGTCCGTATTCGCAATAAAGCAATTGGTAGACATTTAGTCCAGGGTAACCCTGTCTCCTCCATTAATTTAGTTATCTGAATTTTTAGAGTGGCATTCATCCGCTCCACTCTCCCCGAACTCTGGGGGTGCCATGGAGTATGCAGCTTCCAGTTTATTCCCAAGGCGCGACAAATTAATAGGTGCACCTTGGAAGCAAAATGTGTTCCTCGATCTGAATCTATGGATTCAATTACTCCATATCGTGGGATGATTTGTTCCAGCAGTATCTTAGTGACTGCCTGGGCAGTGGCATTTATCGTGGGAAATGCCTCTACCCACCTGGTGAAGTGATCCACTATAACCAGAAGATATTTCCACTGCTGTACTTTTGGTAATTCTGTGAAGTCTACCTGTATTCTCTGGAAGGGTCTAATGGCCAATTGTTGTCCTCCCCCTGGGACAGCTCTCATTACCTTCTTATTCACCCTTTGACACACTACACAACCAGACACCGCCTGCTTCCACTTTTTCAAACCCTTCTCCGGTTATTATAGCATACCCACTATACCTTTTTCCGTCTATGCATCGGGAAGAACCATCAATAAACCATCTTTCCCCTGTCTCAAGCGGTCGTTCTTCTAAATCTTCCCTACTCTTTGTCTGAAGTTCTATTATCTCACTACAATCATGTTCTGGTAACTCCCCTTCTTGCTCAGCACCTGCCGAGTACAAAAACTGAGAGGGATTTAGGTTTTTATCCGTTACTATGGTCAAATCATTCTTTTCCATAAGTATAACCTCATACTTCAAGATTCTAGAATCCGTCAACCACCGACTGGACTTCTGAGTTAGTATCGTCCGGACCGTGTGGGGAGTGGACACTACCAGGGTTCCTCCAAATGTCAATTTCCTACTTTCTTCCACTAACACTGCTGTTGCCGCTACCGCTTGAATACATACTGGCCATCCCCGCGATACTGGATCCAAGAGTTTGGAGAGGAACGCGACGGGCTGCCGCTTCCCTCCTTTCTCTTGGGTTAGTACTCCCAGCGCAATTCCATTTTCTGCGTTCACAAAAAGATGGACTGGCTGGTCAATAGACGGGAGGGGCAGTACAGGTGCAGTGATTAAACTGTTCTTTAGTTTCCTAAACTGGTGTTCGTCCCCGGATTCCCACTTTACTTTGTCGTTTTCTTCACCTAATTTATCATATAGAAACCTAACTTGTCGGGTATAATCATCTATCCATAATCTACAATATCCAATCAGTCCAAGAAACTTCCTAATCTCCTTCTTATTCTTCGGCATTGGCAGTCCGGTAATTCCCGCTATCCTTTCCGGGTTTATTCTCCTTTTCCCATTGCTTATCAGGTGTCCTAGATATTTAACTTCTCGTTCTACAAACTGTAATTTACTTTTAGACACTCTCAACCCCTTTTCCCCCAGAAAGTTCAGGAGGGTTATTGTTGCATCCCTAACTGCCTCCTCTTCTTCCCCTGATAGTAATAGATCGTCCACATACTGCAACAGCTGTGTCTCATCAGTCCTCGGAACGTCCTCTAGTACTTGTTCTAATATTTGTCCGAACAGGTTCGGGGACTCCGTAAATCCCTGAGGGAGCACAGTCCACCGATACTGCTGTTTCCTTTGGGTCTCTGGGTTTTCCCATTCAAACGCAAAAAGGTCCCTGCTCTCTTCAGCCAGGGGACAGCTCCAAAAAGTGTCTTTTAAATCTACCACACTGAACCACTTGTGATTCGGGGGTATCCGTCCCATTATGGTATACGGGTTCGGGACTACCGGGTGTCGCGTTCTAACTACCTTATTCAATTCCCTGAGGTCTTGGACCAATCTGAACGTCCCGTCGGTCTTCCTTACGGGGAGTACGGGGGTGTTATATGGGGACATGCAACTCTCTAATATACCGTCCTTTAGTAAGTTCTCTATAATTGGCTGAAGTCCTCTCCTTCCTTCCATAGAAATTGGATATTGCCTTACCCGTACTGCCTCACTTTCTTTTTTTTTACAGCTATTTTCAAGGGTGGGATCTGCAGCCCTCCCCGGTTTCCTTCCTTGGCCCACACCTGCGGGACTATTCTTCCCTCGTCCTCTGTGGTCAATTTATACAATTGGACTATTATCTGTCCCCCTACGGGGGCTGTTCCCATTCCTAATTGGATTTGTAAATCTCTCCCCATCAAATTTATCCCTGCCTGGGGTATCAAGATTAAATCTTCCGTAGTTTCCCGATTCTCATATTTTACCACCACCCCTTCTACTTCGGGTAATGTCATCACTTTCCCTTCTACCCCTGAGATTCTAACCTGTTTTTTACCCAATCTCATTCCTTCTGGTACCTTAGTTACACTCGATCTCTCTGCTCCCGAATCTACCATAAATATCATATCCTCTCCCTGAGGCCCTAATCTCAAGTTTACCAGAGGTTCCCGTGTGTATCCCATACACCCCAGGAAGCGGAACCCCTGACTTCCCTATTCTTCCTCCATGAGTGCGTACGACTGCACCTCCCGTCGTCGCTTGGGACATTCCCTCCTGAAATGACCCTCCTCTTTACAATAATAACACTGGGGTGTCCCCGTGTACCATCTTCTTCATTCACCTCTTCCTCGTCCTCTAATTCTACCGCTTCCCCTTCCCCGGTCTCCATGAGCACCCGGCCTTCTATCACCTTCGATTCCCCCCTTCTGTACTCCTTGCTGTACTGCTTGCAACATCATTTTTGCCTTTCCCTTCTGTTTCTCCTCATCCCGTCTTACATATACCTTTTGAGCCTCTGTTAACAATTGATTCAATGGTTTTTCATTCCAATCTTCCAATTTTTTCAATTTCTTTCTAATATCCGGCCATGATTTTGTTACAAAATTAACCTTTAACAACTACTGACCTGCGGCCGTATCAGGGTCTATCCCCGAATACTGCTGGACATTCCTCCTTAACCTTTGTAAGAACACTGTCGGAGGTTCGTCCTTGTTCTGCTGATTTTCAAAAGCCCGTTCAAAATTTTGTCCCTTGGGAACGGCCTCTCTGATTCCCTTAATTATTATTTCCCTGAGATTTCTCATACTGTTTCTTCCTTCCCCTGTCTGTCTGACCATTCGTCTTTCTTCTGAAGTAAACAAACTTCCCATTATTGACATCATTGTCTGCCAACTCCTTTTTTTTTCCCTGGGCCCCATTAATTTATTACCCTTCTCCAACCAGAATGTTTATCTAAACAAACCATAAAAGCTGCTTGTTGTTCAGCAATTAACTTATTTCTAATTTTGTTCAAACCATTCTCCCTACAATTCCCAAATTCCAATTCCTAGTTTAAATACATACGACTAACAATTTTCCAAATTAACTTTACTGAAAAGAAATCTATAGAAGCCAAGCAACCTACATTTTCCAACTTCCCCTTTTTAAGTTGCGATGATACAAAGCGTTGTCCGTTACCTTACAATAACCTCCCCCATTGCTTACAATTTCTTAAAGGAACACACACACATACCCTTACAACATGTGGCCCACAGCAAACAAACCTATCACATATACAAACTTCCTTATTCATACAAAACCGGTTTTTACACACACATCACATTAGTTCCATTCTTACTTCAATGAGATTGTTTGAAACAACTCAATATTTTTCATAAAAACATTTTTGGCCCTAGGAACTGATCTATTTGTTCAGCCAGTCCCAAGGGGTCTTCCAATAAACTTTTCATCTCCTTTTTAAAGTTCCTCACCTCCATACTGGTGAGAGGCACATTTACAAATCCCATCCCCCCGGCATTTTCCCCTAACGGGACCTCCCTGAGGGGCTTCATTTGAACAGATCGGTCTAATCTCTGTTCCGCTGCCCTCGTTTGAGATCGAGTCCTCCGACTACTGCCTGGGACACCCGTCCCATCCTTGTCCTCACTTTTTATTTTCTCTTCCTTATCTGACTGGCTCTCTCTCCTTCACATTCTACTTTCTGTAATTCTCTATTATCTGTCTCTTCTGAGACAAGAGCGGACAGGTTTACTGCCGATCCGCTCTGGCATCTCCTGGGCAGATGCAGCCGGCGCTGATGGGGATATATTTGGGGGCTGGGATTCATATGGCGGGGGCAGTCTCCGTAGGTGATCATCACCAATTGGTGGCCAGTCAGGTTCATCCTGCTCTCTTTCCGTCTTTCACGGAAACGTCCCATTATTGAGTTTCCAGCACTGGGCATATTCCTTTTCTATTTGATTCGGCGTTTGTCTTTCATTCACAAAAACATTCAACGCCTGTCCCACCCAGTCCTCATTTGAACCCAACTGCGGCCACCACCCTGCGCTCCCTCGAATAGGCTCCTTTGGCCACTCAAAGTAACAAAACTTTATCATAGTTTCCTTACTCTTACCCCGGGTGTTCCCTTCACCCCATCCAACATTCGCCCCAACGGACTATCGGGCGGAATGTTAGGCTCCATATCAGTATGAGCCTCATCCAGGCTCCCCGGACCCTTACTTTTCCCGTTCCGGTTTCCCATCGTCTCGTCGGACTATTCCCGTCCAACAGACCCCGGTCGCCCAGGCAATACTTAATAGTCGCTTTTCTTACCTGGGTCCTGTGCACAAGAATCGCTCGACCGTCCCGTACGTATTTACCTTACACCCCCTCTTGCTTCCCGAGTCTTTTCCACCAAATATCACTCGCTCAAACTGCTGATGGCAAGCAAGGAGATCAGAGACTGCTGAAATCAGCAGGGTGCACCTTCCCCTCCTTCTTTGCCTCCACCAAGCAGCCGGAGTGGCGATCCCGGACGAGCCCCCAATTTGTGAGATACGCTTTGTGCTCACAATTAATGCTCAAAGACTAAATCTTGGAAGCAAGAGTTCTTTATTCCTCTCGACTCTGCAGCAGACCCGGGTGCCTCTCCAAATCGAGACACCCCGAAGCCAAAGAAGTCATCCCCCTTTATACACAGAATCTTACATTCAACCTCCCCTCCGGACCCTTCTCCAATCAGGGTCGGAGGTGCACAATCTGTAGGTACATCCCACCGTACATCCCCTCGCACCTCCCATATCATACATTGCATGTTCAAACATGTTCATGGTAATGAGCAATTTCTTGACCAGGGGTGTGTTGTAATATTCATTTATTCTATTAAGCATGCTCAGTTGCTCATGACCTACCCTAGTTTTACTCACCTCCTAGTGAGCCCTCTCAGTTCTCCTATATCAGTACTAAAGCTAAGCTATAGTGACAAGGGTCCCATCTATCACTCCCTTCCACTGATATGGATCTCTCTACATCTCTCCCTTCTACTGCTATACAATGCTATTACTTCTTACTCAAGGACTCAAGGATGGGTCTGGCAACCTTCAGACACAGCTGTGTCAGAATCCTCTCTCCAGCCCCTCTCAGTTCGAATTCTCTTTAAAACTCCTTACTTTAATGGGGTTTAATCACTTTATCCCTCACAGCTACTCCAGCTTTTTGTGTCTATGTTTGATAAATATTGCAATACTTTATAACCCTAACTTGTTAAACGGTGTGGAATTCACTGTTAAGAAACACATGCAAACAGGGTACACAACTAACCTGTACCTGGAGAGTTCTCACTTCTGCCATATGAACATTAGCTCTTCCAGGATTGACTTCCCAGTAGATTACATTTTGAAAATTCTGAAAAATAATTTCACACATTAAATAAAGCATAAATTAAAATGTGAAATAAAACTAAATTGGATGTGTTTTTCAAACCAAAGGAAGGAATGTGGGCAGAGTATATTTCTATGATATCAGAATCAGCCATGGCACTTGGAACAATATCCTAAGTGCAGAAGCTGAAATATGGTTCAGAGATGAAGAATAATTTTAGCTACTGTTCCTCGAAGGAACTTTAGGAGACGATTCTCAAAAATCCAAGAGAGGCTTGGTTACTGGAATCTCGGAAATGTGGGCTGGTTTTAATAGACAAATGGGGAAGGTTGAAAGGTAGACTGGTGAGTACTCTGTGAGTGATAAAGACTGCATTGGGATTAAAAATAAAACTGCCTCCACACAGAGTGCCAGAGGCACATTCCAACGCATGACCTCATTTCCTGCATGTCAGAGTTTATTACGCCTGACTCACCGGCTCTCTGTTGCCTGGTGATTTAGTCTGGGGGCAATGAGACCCACCCTGATAAACTTTATTTCCAGAGCACGCCCTCAGGTCCAACTCAAGCATTTTGTCAGTGGTTGTGGTTTACAGCAAGTACAGACACTCCACTCGTACCACTTCCCAATTTCTCTTAAATGAGCCAGGCAATTTCAAGGGCAGTTAAAAACACTGCCCCATTCTCTCCATTTAAAATTTTCTCTCACCCCTCCTGAATAGATTCTCGTCACTGTAGGATGCAAGCATCATTTGCCCCGAATAATCCATTCAAAATTATTTTTATGTGGGGGCAGACAGATTGAATGCTCAGGGTGCTCTATTGTGGATTTCATCACAAAAGAACAAAGCTATTTTTGAGCACTAACACAGCAATTAAGATTGGGGATTCTGCTGGAATCTGCCCTTCCTAATGCAAGTGGACTCAGGCTATCCAAAAGCCCTGTTTCATTTGTGTCCCCAGATTTTTTTCCCTGGTTGAGAAGTGGAGCTAAAGCAATGGGTCTCCTTGTATGACTCTGAATAACTTTAATTGTTGCATTAACTCCAAAAGAATCAGTGAAAATGCATCATTTATAAAATGTTTCTGAACCAACCAAGATGTTAATAACTGCAGATGCTGGTTTAAACCAAAGATAGACACAAAGAGCTGGAGTAACTCAGGGGTTCAGGCAGCATTTCTGGAGAGAAGGAATGGGTGACCCTTCTTCAGACTAGTTAGGGATTAGGGAAACAAGAGATACTGATGATGATGTAGAGATAAAGAACAATGAATGCTGGGTTAAATCGCGGTCGTAGAATCGGAGAACAGAAAAAATCACAGAGGTGGAGCAGCGATAGAGGATATCTCTCGACAGATCAAGAAAGTGGCTTGTTTGGATTGTTCTCTGCTCTTTCCACTGTTTGAACCAGGCCACAACGTGCTGTTGTTAGACAGATTGAAACTACTGGAGCCTTCCCAGAATCTTCTCTTGCTGTATGAGCAGTCTTGGTGAAGGATTTCTGATGAAGATGTTATAATTTGGGTGTTAAGTTTCGTAAGACCATGACGAAGGAGCAGAATTAGGTCACTCAGCCCATCGAGACTACTCCACTATTCAATCATAACTCATCTATTTTCCCTCTCAACCCTATTCTACTGCTTTCTCCCCGTGACCTTGGATGCACTTAGTAAAGAAGAACTTATCAAACTCTGTCTTAAAAATACCCAATGTCTTGGCCTCCACAGACACCTGTGGCAATGAATTCAACAGATTCACCACCATCTGGCTAAAGAAATTCCTTCTCATTTCCATTCAAATGGTACGACTTTTATTGTAAGGCTGTGTCCTCTAGTTCTAGACATCCCCATAACTCGCGGGCTAGCGGCTGAGCCCCGCGGGCCGGAAACTCGCAAGTCGGAGGTAGGGCCACGCTGGCCAGCGGTGGAACCTCGTGGGTGGGAGCCCGTCTTCACGGGTTGGCGGTGCAGCCTAGCAGGCCGGAACCCCGCGGGCCTGAAACTGGCAGGTCGGAGGTAGAACCTCGTGGGTCAACGGAGCCCACGGCTGGGGCTTGGGTCGGCGCTAAGGAGGCATTCAGAGAGGATCCAGCGGCGTGGTGGAGAGGTTGGTGCGGCGGCCGATGATGGCATCAAATGAGTACGGGTACGTGGATGAGTAAGGGCATGTGGAAGTGAGGACGTCGCTGCCAAGGGAAGGAACATTGGAGGACCCTGTGTGGGGAGACCACCATGTGGGAGGGGGGAGTGGGGGAAAACAAAGGGGGAACTTGGGAGGGAGGGTGGAGATTAGTAACTTTGTAAGCGCCCTTTAAGAGTGACTATTGGCATACCTTGGTAAGGTATGCAAGCAAAGAATTTCAGTGCCTTGTCACATGTGACAATAAAGTATTTAATTCAATTCAATTCAATTCAACTGGAAACATCCTTTCCACATCCACTCTATGTAGACTTTTCATTATCCGGTAGTTTTCAATGAGATCCCTCCTTATCCTTCTGAATTCCAGCAAATACAGGCCCAGAGCTTGCAAACGCTCCTCGTACGTTAACCCAAACATCCCTGGGAGCATTCTTGCAAACCTCATCAGGACCCTCCCCAAGACCAGCATGTCCTTTCTCAGATATGGAGCCCAAAACTGCTCACAATATTCCAAATGTGGCCCCACCAATGCAGTATAAGGCCTCAGCAAATACATCGTTGCTTTTATATTCTACTCCCCTCAAAATTAATACTGGCATTGCATTTGCCCTTCGTACCTCCAACTGAACCTGAAAATTAAGCTTTTGGGAATCCTGCACCAGCACACCCAAGTCCCTTTGCACCTCCAATTTCTGAATCCTCTCGCCATTTAGAATGTAGTCTACACTTTTATTCCTTCTACCAAAGTGCATGACCATAGATTTGCACACTGGAGAAATTTATCCTCACTGCAGGTGCATTCTCAGGTAAAATAAGTGATCAAAGTGGACCAGGATTTTGTCATGAATCCTGATTGTCAGAGAAAGAGACAGTGCAATGTGACGGGTGGATTGATGATGGTCTTTTAATTTTCAGTTCTTTAGAGTAAAACAACTCGTCTTCTTATGCGCTTTGCTTTAGGAATCAACGGTGGTTAATGTTGCATCTTATAATTCTCTTTGGATTGTTTTGCACAGTGAAGATCAGGGATTGCTGTACACCTTCTCTGCAGAAAACCTGAATAATTGCCTTCTCGCTAGCCAGTGTCAAATGTAGCATTTCTACCAACTATAATCAGTTAACTCGGCATGATCTAGCAACAGAGCATAGCTGGGGGCTGTTAACTGGGATCTTACTGCTTGCATTATTCAGTATCACGCCAGGTGGTGCTTTTACCCGGTGAAATACCAGTCTGGCTTTTATTCACAGCAGCTGAGTTTTGGATAATAATAATAATAATATCTTTTATTGTCATTACACATAAGTGCAACGAGATTTGGGTATGCAGCTTCCATCCGATGTCATAACTTAAATAACTAATAAAATTTTGATTTAGATACCCCGAGAACATGGTTTGTAAAAAGAACATTAAAACAGTAAAACAGTCAGAACAGACTAAAGTGCAGATGTGTCTGTGTAACGTGCCCATCCGAGGGAGACAGTCCATGGGGGTGGGGGGCACTCAGCAGGGCCGGTTCAGAGCCGCTAGAGCTCCTGGAATGAAGCTATTCCTGAGTCTGGAGGTGCAGGCGTAGAAGGCCTTGTAACGTCTTCCGGAAGGGAGTAGTTCGAACAGTCCATTACAAGGGTGTGAGGAGTCTTTATGTATGCTGACGGCCTTCCTGAGGCACCGTGTGTGGTAGATGCCCTCCAAGGCTGGTAGCGGTGTCCCAATAATCCTCTGCGCTCTGTGGACGACGCGCTGAAGAGCTCTCCTCTCCGCCTCCGTGCAGCTGAGATACATCACAGAGATGCCATACGTTAGTAAGCTGTCTGTCATGCAGCGGTAGAAGGTTGTCAGCAGCTGTTGGGGCAGACCAGTCCTTTTCAATGTTCTCAAGAAGAACAGTCGTTGCTGTGCCTTTTTGACCAGCGCAGTGGTGTTGGTGGACCATGTGAGGTCCTCTGAGATTTGAGATAGCCTCAAGTAAACCAGCCCACAACCAAATATATATAAAATTAAACAAAATTTGCTGGAAGTATCTTTATAAACAGTGCCAATTTAGCAAATCCAGCAGCCAACACAAAAATAAATGTGATAGAATAATTGTGAGTATAGTACTGCAAATCTATCTATCTATCGATACATAACTAAAACTCTGATCTTGTGCTTTTCCGGTTTGCATGGTTTTTCTAATTGTGCAAAAACGGTACGCGATAGCACTACGATTTATCGCCAGCGTTCTCACCGTTCTCCTGTGCTGCGAGTGCAACAAGTTTCATTTTGATCGATTGTATATTGTAAAAGTTATTAATGTTTAAAAATCGTAAAAGACGCCCCTTCCAGGCACCATCGCCATTGGTGGCCCAATCGTTCAGCAGCAGCATCACCATTAGCGGAATCACATGGGAAGGATTTATTGACTCCACAGAGCGCCGACACCGACTCATGTCGAGTCCATTCATTGGCTCCGGGAAGCGCAGACTACCCCCCCCCCACGTGGCAAGGATTGATTGGCTCCAGGGAGTGCCGACGGGTTGCGTTGGGAGAGGACACACCTCTTAGCAATGTTACAACATTTTGAGATTTAAAAAATTAAGTCTGCAATTCGGTAAACCCGACCATACCGCGGTGCTGCTTCTCCCTGCCTACAGGCAGCAATTGAAGAGCGCACCCCCAGAGGTGAGGACAGTACAGAGCTGGTCGGGGGTGGGAGAGGAACAACTCCAGGACTGTTTGGAGTCTGTAGACTGGGCAATGTTCAAGGACCTGGCAACGGATTTGAACGAATACGCCACAGTCGTTACAGACTTTATAAAGAAATGTGTGGAGGACTGCATCCCTACAAAAACCTTACGAATGTTTCCCAATCAGAAACCTTGGATGAACTTTGAGATCCGCACTCTTCTGAAGTCCAGACACCGAGCATTCACGTCTGATGATATAGTGGACTACAAGAAGTCCAGATACGACCTTGGTAAGGCCATCAAAAAGGCCAAAAGGGATTTCAGCTCCAAACTGGAGGATGAGACAGATGTTCGGCAGCTGTGGCGGGGCCTGAATGCAATCACCTCCTACAAGGTGAAACCAGGAGGCAGCTCGGATGTCGGCGAAACATCACTCCCTGACAAGCTGAATGTGTTTTACGCACGCTTTGATAGGGAGAATACTGATGTGCCTTTCCGAGCCCCCATTCGCTGTGATGGTATTTCAGTCTCAGTCACAGAGGCCGACATCAGGAAATCCTTCAGAGGGGTGAACCCTCAAAAAGTGCCTGGACCTGATGGAAAACCCGGTCGTGTTCTAAAAACCTGTGCAGACCAACTGACTGGAGTTTTGACAGACATTTTCAACCTCTCACTTCTGTGGTCTAAGGTGATGTGCCTCAATGACTATCGATCAGTGGCACTAACGCCTGTGGTGATGAAGTGCTTTGAGAGGTTGATCATGGAGCAAATCAACTCCTACCTCGACAAAAACCTGGACCCACTGCAGTTCGCTTACCGCCGCAACAGATCAATGGTGGATGCAATCTCGCTGGCCCTCCACTCCGCTCTGGACCACTTGGACAACAAAAACTCATATGTCAGGCTGTTATTTATCGATTACAGCTCGGCATTTAACACAATCATCCCCTCCAAGCTGGTTACCAAACTCTCAGAACTGAGTCTCTGCGCATCCCTCTGCAATTGGATCCTCGACTTCCTCATTCACAGACCACAGTCCGTTCGTATTGGTGGAAATGTGTCAGCCTCGATAACAATCAGCACGGGAGCACCTCAAGGCTGCGTGCTCAGACCCCTGCTGTACTCACTCTATACTCATGACTGCGTAGCCGGTCACAGTGCGATCTCCATCATCAAGTTCGCTGACGACACCACTGTTGTGGGACGTATCACTGATGGGGATGAGTCAGAGTATAGAAGAGAGATCGAGCAACTGTCCATATGGTGCCAGCACAATAACCTGGCCCTCAACACCAGCAATACCAAGGAACTGATTGTGGACTTTGGAAGGGATAGGATGGAGACCACAGTCCCGTTTATATCAACGGGTCAATGGTTGAAAGGGTCAAGAGCTTCAAATTCCTGGGCGAGCACATCTCTGAAGATCTTTCCTGGTCCGAGAACACTAATGCAATTATCAAGAAAGCACATCACGCCTCTACTTCCTGAGAAGATTACGGAGAGTCGGTTTGTCAAGGAGGACTCTCTCCCACATCTACAGGTGCACAGTAGAGAGCTTGCTGACTGGTTGTATCGTGGCTTGGTTCAGCAACTTGAGCACCCTGGAGAGGAAAAGACTTCAAAAAGTAGTAAACACTGCCCAGTCCATCATCGGCTCTGACCTTCCTTCCATCGAGGGGATTTATCGTAGTCGCTGCCTCAAAAAGGCTGGCAGCATCATCATAGACCCACACCATCCTGGCCACACACTCATTTCTCTGCTA
The DNA here is from genome assembly GCA_035221665.1 of Okamejei kenojei. Taxonomy (NCBI): domain Eukaryota; kingdom Metazoa; phylum Chordata; class Chondrichthyes; order Rajiformes; family Rajidae; genus Okamejei; species Okamejei kenojei. Next base: position 25,961,446 of record CM069162.1, read on the forward strand.
CCTTCAGGTAGAAGGTACAGGAGCCTGAAGACTGCAACAACCAGGTTCAGGAATAGCTACTTCCCCACAGCCATCAGGCTATTAAACCTGGCTCGGACAAAACTATGATCATTAATAACCCATTATCTGTTATCTGTTATTTGCACTTTATCAGTTTATTTGTTCATGTGTGTATGTATTTATATAATTTATATGGACACACTGATCTGTTTTGTAGTAAATGCCTACTATGTTCTGTGTGCCGAATGAAAGCAAGATTTTCATTGTCCTATCAGGGACACATGACAATAAACTCACTTGAAAAGCCCATAACTTTCTTAAAAATTAAGAGAACTGAATGGAATTTTCAGTTATTAAAGAATGAAGCATTCTGAAACAAATATGAAACAATCTTACTTGGATGACCTGAAATTAAAGCATATAATTAGTTAGTTCCCTAATTGTAGCTAATTACAAAATTCAATTACTAGATCTAAACATCTATCCATTTCTTAAGAAAAGGTTAACATTTTTAAAAAGCCTAAGTGTGCAAATAACATTCACACAAGAATTCACAATATAACATGATTTTTAAATCTCATTGTCATGAATTTATGGGCCAAATTGAAGGAATTTAGTGTTTCATTCCCGTAAATTAATGGTCATTTAAATCATCTTGCGAGTGGGTTTTTGTGGAACGCGATCGATTGGAACGTTTGCGGTGAATTTAACCCCCAGTTGGCAGGAAAAATACTGCCCGTTCGTATATTTTCTAAGTCACCTTTTCGCAATGTGAAATTTTGATTAAAGGCATCCTAAGAAGCACGTTTTTATGAAAAAATAAACTGTGTACCTTATTTTGTCCCCCATGTGAGATCCGTCCCGTTGTCGGCGTTCACGGCTTTAGAAGATGATTTTTAATTTACTCATGCTAATACATTACCCAGCGTAGTTTAAAAATAACTTCATAAAACAAATGTCGGAGCGATTTCTCTTGAGCAACTAAACCCCCTGAGATTAATCGATTTGAATAGTTTGGAGTAAATGGCATTTTAAACCCACCCCCCCCCCTTAAAGGCGCCAAAGTCGCGCACACGGGCAGTGGCAGAACTGCAGCACCACTAAAGTTAAGTTTTGTAACATACCTACACCTCTGCACAGTTGGGGGCCATGGGTGAGCGCTGGAATAGGGGGGAACGGGTTGCATTGGGGGACCAGGCCTCCCAAGTGACAGGGACCCAACGGGTCCCAGTTGGTCTAGTTTGTAATAAAAACAGAAAGTGCCAGAATGTTCTCTTTCAGGGTTCCGACAATCACTAATCATTCCCAAATAGCAACGAAAAAGTAAATAGCATTCTTGCATATGTTACCAGAGCAATGTATTCCAAAACCAGGATTTTACTTCGGAGTCACGTGAGAGATTCCGTGAAGTAGCCCCGCCAGTGCGCATGCGCGTCATTTACGTCAGACGTGTGGCGCACCGATGGGCTGGAGAGCGCAGCTCCACCAGCGGTAAGTTATAAACCCGCAGGTAAGTCTTTTAAAACTTTACTGCGGTTTAGTTGTGTTCTGTAAGGCTGGTTCTAGGAACCAGCAGGAACGATCCAAAATGGAAAAAATGACAAAAAGTAAGGCGAGGGATGCCGCTGTTAGGAATAAAAAACTTACCCGCAGGACCGCGATCAGCGAGAATACGCCGGCTTTAGAGACGCCGGCTCCAGAGATGCCGACTTCAGAGCTGCCGGCAGTTCAGCCACCGGCAGCAACTCCGGTGCTTCAGAGCACTGAGGCCACTCCTGTCGGGAGGAAGGCCAAAAAGAAAACGTCCAGGCCTGTCGACTCTGATGAGTTAGGCCAGGAAGACTCCCCTCCTTCCAATAAAAAGGTTTGGGGACGTCTGGACAAGATGGAGCACCTCATAGAAAAAATGCTTAACCATGAGGTGTTCCAGCCGGGGTTTCATACCCCCAGGGTTTCCCAGCAGCTCTCAGCAGCAACCTCTGGCAGAGGTCCGCATGACGAAGAGCTGTACAGGCAGGAGGAACAATATGCCTACGAGTCTGCATGGGGACCCATTACAGCAGCACCTTTTCAAGGGCTGCATGATACCTCCCGTGAGCATGCCTCGGGATAGCCAGGGCAGTATGACTCTGACCTTGAAGTTGGTGGCACTGCAGAAGAGCATGCACCAAAGCACATGAGCTATGCTTCAGGTGTGCCGGATGGGGCCAGCAAATTTGCCATACCGGTTGGAACTGGTGAAGAGATGGATGAAAACCTGGCCAGCAATGTTAACTATATGGCCTCTCACCAGCTCCAGGACTCGATAATGGAGGAAACTTCACAGCGATATCAGACACCTGTTAACTGTGTGTCGCTCCAAGTGCCCATAGTCAACCGGGCCATCTGGGGGCAAATGAGCGCATCCACGCGGGCGCAAGAGCTGAGACTACAAAAAGTCCTCAAACTGGTTGGAGCAGGAATAACGGCGTTTGGGCGGATGGTAAAAGGGGCACCACTATCATATACACAGCAGGATATGCTGGCCCTGCTGTGTAATGCTCATTTTGAGATTAATTGCATATGGAAGGTAGCCATCAAGCCGATGCTGAACCCACGCTTCGCGGCCTTGTGCAGATCCTCTAATGTCCAGACACCAAACTTTCTATTTGGGGAGGATCTGGCGAAGCAAGTAAAAGACCTGGAGGAGGAGGCTAAAACAATCGGCCTCATCAAAACTCATCCCGGGGGCAGGATGCCGCCTCGCAAGCCATACCCTATCAGACGGGCTGCAGACGCAGGAGCAGGTCAAGGACCAAGTCGGGGAGTTCCAGCTACACGCCGCTGGCACGCACCACTGCACATCCCCAACAGGGCCAGGAGACAGAGAAATCCAGCAACCATGGAGGTACGAGTAACTGGACTAGTCCAGGATATATCCTCTGGAGATCAGTCACCGGTCGGGGGTAGGTTGCAATTGTTCTATGATAAATGGTGCTGCATAACATCAGATCTATTCATACTGAACAGTATCTCGAATTGAATTTATTTCAGAAATACATCCACCCGTACAAAATACACCTAGTCGGGTATTGATTTTTTCAAGACCAGAGACTCTACAGGTGAATGATGAAATTGGAATTTTATTTCAAAAAGGGGTAATTGAAAGGACGGCATATCACCAATTTGTGTCCAATATATTCCCCAGGCAAAAGAAGGATGGTGGGTGTCGAGTCATTCTGGACCTAACCCGGCTTAACTCTTATGTCCAGTATAAACATTTTAAAATGGAAACTTTCAGTACTGCTAAGCAACTGGTATCAAAAGGGTGTTATATGGCAACCATAGATCTGAATGATGCATATTATTCAGTACCAATTCATCACCAATACCGTAGATACTTGAAATTTAGTTGGATGAGACAGCAGTGGCAATTTATAGCTTTGCCCGATGGGTTAACCTCAGCCCCTAGGTTATTTCCAAAATTGTTGAAACCAGTATTAGGACTACTGAATCACATTGTAATGGGATACTTGGATGATGTTCTGATCATAGGCAAAACTCAGGAAGCAGCTGAGGAATCTGTGTCAGTTACCAAACACCTGTTTGAGAGGTTAGGTTTCCCCATCCATCCAACTAAATCCAAATTAGTACCATCTAGAATGATTGACTATTTGGGGTTTATCATTGATTCAACTAACATGTCAGTGACTTTGCCTACGGCCAAAACTGTAGAAATTATGGAGGCCTGTAGCAATCTGGTAGATGAACAACAATCCTCCATCCGATGAGTAGCCAGTGTTATTGGTAAATTAGTGCCGGCTTTCCGTGGAGTGCAGTTCGGACCTCTGCACTATCAGAATGTGCAATGAGCTAAAGAACAAGCACTAACAAAACATGCAGGTCATTTCGATAGACCAATGCAGTTGCCAGCCGAAGCTATCGCCGAGTTGTAATGGTGGATAACTAATGTCTCACGATGTACTAGAGACATTCTGACTCAACAACCTTCAATCAATTTACAAACTGATGTTAGTGCTTCGGGATGGGGAGCCACTGATACCAAGTCTAGCTGTGGTGGCAGATGGAGTGAGCAAGAGGCATTAATCCTGCAGAGGCATGGGATAAACTACTTAGAATTGTTGGATGCATTCTATGGCCTTAAAGCATACTGCTCAACAATGCATGATTTACATGTTCAGCTTCAGATTGACAATACCACAGCAGTTGCATATATCAATCACATGGGTGGTATTAGGTCATTATCATGTGACAATTTGGTTAACCCCATCTGGCACTGGTGCATTACGAGAAACATCTGGGTCTCAGCTATCTACCTACCAGGTAGAAATAACGTGGTGGCAGACACCAGGTCACGTAAATTGAATGTGATTGATATACAACACAGAATGGATGCTGACTATAAAGGTTTTCAAAATGATTGTCACCTGGTATGGATTGCCAGACATAGATCTGTTTGCATCCAGGTTAAATCACCAGTTACCTAAATACGTCTCATGGGAACTGGATCCAGGGGCAGTAACGGTGGATGCATTCTCGCTACATTGGGGACGTACATTCTTTTACGCTTTTCCCCAATTCTGCCTCATCAGTCAATGTCTCACCAAAATAGAGCAGGACTCCGCTTCAGGCATTTTGGTAGTTCCAGACTGGCTCACACAGCCATGGTTCCCATTGGTCCTGAGACTGATGACACAGCCATTCATGACTATCCCCAAATGCAGCAACTTGTTGGTTCACCCTGTGACAGGAGAGAGTCACCCTTTACATGATCGTATTAATCTATTGATTTGCAGATTCTGACCAGACCGTTCCAAGGGCTCGGACTATCGAGTAGCACTGTGGATGTGATTATTGCGGCCTGGAGAGATAGTACTAAAAAACAATATGTATCTCATATTAAGAAATGGGAGATGTTCTGTTTACAGTCAAATATATCTTATCATACTGCAGGCATACCGGATGTATTGGAGTTCCTTGCTACATTGCATTTTGATGAGCAATTGGGCTATAGTGCCATTAATAGTGCTCAAAGTGCTTTGTCCTCCTATTTAGGGCAAGGGTCGGGACAACGCTCTGCCGGATCTCATCCATTGGTGTCCCGATTCTTGAGAGGTATTTATAACAAAAACCCTCCCAGACCTAGATATACGGAAATCTGGGATGTGAGCATAGTTCTCACACTGCTTCGGCAATGGGCTCCAATTACATCTCTGTCTTTCCAGAAGTGAATGCTCAAAGTGGTGATGCTCATGGAGCTAGTGTCAGCACAACGGGTCCAGACATTGCAAAAGCTACGACTCGACAGCATGCATTCTTCTGTAGATAATATCACGTTTTATGTATATGATCTAATTAAACAAAGCAGGCCAGGGACGGCTGGAACCAAAATAAGCTTTAAAGCATACCCCATTGACCTGAGGCTATGTGTAGTTACGCAACTGAGTCAATATATCGAGATCACCAAGAGTCTCAGAGGCTCTGAAACAGCGATGCTCATCAACCACAAAAAACCTCATAAAAAGGTGTCAGTACAAACTATTTCTAGGTGGCTGAAACAGGTTTTAGATTGTGCTGGAGTAGACACTGATGTGTTTAAATCTCACTCCACCAGGGCGGCGTCAACATCCGCAGCGAAGGCGCAGGACGTGTCTTTAGACCAAATCCTCGGGGCCGCAGGATGGTGCAGTGAAGGAATCTTTTCATGATTTTATGATAAACCTGTCCTCGCAGTGGAAGGATTTGGGCATGCTGTTTTGGGTTCTGTTTCAGCTTTCCTTTGTAATTTCCCCCTGGGAGAGAGGGGTTATTACTGTTCTTTTATTATTTAAAACGTTCATTGTATAATTTAAACAATGTTCAATACATTATTTGTTTATCCTGTGTCAACCGAAGCAGTGTGTCGTATGGAACTGGATCTACGACATGAAATCACAGAGCTTTGAAATGTCCACAGATCACTCACGTGATTCCGAAGTAAAATAGTAAGATTAAACGAGAACTTACCAGTTTGAAGTTTGATCTTTATTTTATGAGGAGTTACGGTGAGCGATTACGTGCCCTCCGCTCCCGGCCCTCATAATCGCAAAGATCATCTGGTAGTTCTAGTCTTCTGAATCTTACTATATCACTTTGACTGTAGTTACTATGATTTCACGATTCAAATCGCTGCTTTGAAGATTGATGCGCATGCGCACTGGCGGGGCTTGTTCACATAATCGCTCACCATAACTCCTCATAAAATAAAGATCAAACTTCAAACTGGTAAGTTCTCATTTAATCTTACTATTATATTTGCTAAGTTTTATATATACAGTGGTTCAGAATGGTAAAGGGTGCACTGACACCAGAGACCTGGTATTGCGGATTGGACAGTTCCAGAAGAAACATGAGAGATACACCAGTCTTAGTCTTTAGCAAAGATAATTGGTTTGTTTTATTTACTTTGTGAAAAATGATTTAAGTTTTAAAGCTTAGTGGATATACCATGGCATTGCTCTTGGGCCATGAGGTTAGGACCATGCTTGATACCACAGAGCTGTTTCATTCTACTTTTATTCACTCGTGCACAAAGTAAGCAGGTATTTCCACCTCAATTATCCATAGTATGTTAAATGATGGGTGCTGAACGCCACACTTGACATAGCCCATTCAGCCTGATTACCTGATAAAGCTGATTTGGACCGGTTTTTTTTCTTCAGTGGAGGAATGTGGGTGTGAATTTCTAACATCTAACCTGATAGGGATTGGATCAAACAATGAAATTACTACTGTCAGCAGATGAACAATGAAAACTGCTGTTCTTTCATGTTGCTGAAAGGATGTTGGAGAGAAAGTCTGGAAAGAAGCTCAGGCCCTCGAGTCCTGGCAATATCCTCGTAAATCATTTCTGCACTTGACAACATATTTTCTATAACATGGTGCCCAGAACTGAACACAATACTCTAAATGTGACCTCACCAACGTCTTATATAACTGCAACATGACTGCCAACTTCTGTGCTCAACACTTGAACTGATGAAGGCCAATGTGCCAAAAGCCATTTAACCACCCTATCTTCCTGTGGTGCAACTTTCAATTAACTATATAACTGCACTCCTAGATCCCTCTGCTCTACATCACTCCCAAGAGTTCTAGCATTCTACCCATGTTAGTTTTCCCAAAATGCAACACCTCACATTTCTCTGTATTAAATTCCAACAACCATTCCTCAGCCCATATGCCCAACCGATTAAGATCCTGTTGCAATTTTTATCAACTATCCTCGCTATCTACAATCCCACCCACTTTTGTGTCATCTGCAAACTTGCTAATCATGCCATGTACGTTCTCATCCAAATCATTGATATAGATGACAAACAGCAATGGGGCCAATACCAAACCCTGAGGCATATCACTAGTCACAGGCCTTCAGTCCGAAAAGCAACCTTCCACCATCACCCATTGCTTCCTTCCACGAAGCCAATTTCCTATCCATTCAGCTATCCCTCCTTGGATCCCGTGGTAACCTTACGACCTCTGATGTTAAGCTCACTGGCATGTAGTTCTCAGCTTTTTCCCTGCAGCCCTTCATGAATAGACACAATATTTCCAGTCTTCCGGCACCGCACCTGTATTAAATGACGACTCAAAAATCTCTGCCAGGGCTCCTTCAATTTCATCTCTAGCTTACTAGTGTCCTCGGATATATCTTATTAAGCCCTAGAGATTTGTCTACCTTCATACACGTCAGGACACTCAGTACCTCCTTGACCATTGCGGAAGAAAATATTAATATCCTTTCTTTCATAATTTCATAATTGGTATTGAATAAGGTAACGAAAGGGTGTTTGGAGTGGTATTGAATAAGGTAACGAAAGGGTGTTTGGAGGGGACAATTGGCATCTCTCGTTGACCAGGTGTAGAAGAGGTTTGTGGGAATCGGCAAAGTAAGATTAGACGTATTACCTCTTGTGTAGGAATGTGTTGCAGGGTGGATGGTAAATGTAAACATGAAATAGTAGACGGAGATAAGGAAGCTTGTTTCTCTAAGCAGTGTGTTACAGTAGACCACCCGCGCCCCCTACCGCTAGTAGCGTAGATATGTTGCAGTAAATGGGGGGCTTATGATTGGCTTGGAGAGGGGATGGTGTCGCGGTCCATCTAAGAGGTGAGATAGAATAATGTCAAGATGCCCTTGTATTGTGTTTGACGTATTAACCATCTGTTGAATAAGATTCACTTTTTTTTTAACAACTTTATGGGTTCCTTCTCTCTATCTTTCCACAAACTTTCAATTGTCAACTCCTGGAGTGGTACTCCAGGGGTTTACACATCACTACTTTCCTTACTCTTTTCTTCTCTCTCTTTTTCTTTCTTCTGTTATTTCTCTATTATTATTAAATTTAAAACAAGAAGTTGTACACGAAATGTATTATGTTATACGCTACGGTTTTTACTACTGTACATTGCTTCTAATAAAAATATTTTTAAAAAAAGAAAAAAGATTAACATAAGCGAAAAGTATGTTATGACTAATGAAATAATTGGTACCCATGTAGTAGATAGTATATTTTCATATAGTTGTATCCAACAAAAAAACAAAAGTTGTTTCCTGCACAGTATAACTGTCGGCTAATTCTGCTGTGAAGTCAGAGAATTGGTGAGCAGTTAACTGCCGCCATCTCTCCATGATAACATGCAATAAAGTCTCTATAAATTAATTTCTTCCACAACCGTAATACTGACTGCTCTCAAGACACATGCAGTGTTTGCCCCAAGGTCCTCAGTCCTCCTTATAACTTATACCCACTGATTTAGGGAGAATCCTGATAAATCTCTTCTACACCTCTCTAGAGCCTCCATATCCTACCTGTTATGGGGTAACCAGAATTGCACCCGATACTCCAATTGCAACGTAACCAAAGTTTAACAAAAGTTGCAACATGACTTCCTAACTCTTATGCTCAATGCCTTGACTGATGAAGGAAAGCATATGTATACCTTCTTTACAACTCTACAGTCCACCGGGTTGCGACGTACAATGGCAGCCTCACCAACAGTCTGTCTCGTCCTTTTTTCCCTTTGTTGTTATTAGTATGTTGTTAAATGTATGTTTTAGTGTATCTTTAGCTTTGTATTATGTGGGGGGTGGGGGAGGGGGTTGGGGGAAACTTTTAAAAATCTCTTTCTCGACAGAGATGCGATTTTTATTTCCATATCGTATCTCCGTCCATACTGCGCTCTAACATCGTGGAGCTGGCGGCCTCTTGCTGGGGATCGACTTCGGGAGCTCCAACCGCGGGAGCCTGCGGACTTAACATTGTGGAGCTCGCGTCCCCTGGTTAGGGACCGACTTCGGGAACTCCAACCACGGGAGTTTCGACCACCCGATCACGGGAGGTTTGATCGCCCCGAAGCGGGAGCTTCAATCGCCGGCTGTGGGAGCTTCGATCGTCCCGACTGCAGATGGTTCGACTGACCCGACCGTGGGAGAAAAGGAGGGAAGAAGATAATACGTTATTGCCTTCCATCACTGTGCGCTGTGGTGGATCTTTATGTTAATTTTTATGTAGTTGTGTGTCTTGTTGTTGTTTTGGTTTGACTGTATGACAAATCAAATTCCTTGTATCTTTTTACATACTTGGCTAATAAATTAATTACAATTACAATTAATTACAATTACATGCATTGTTAATTCAGGAGCTACAGACTTTGCCCCTCAAGATTCCTCTGTACATTAATGAGTTCTGCTTTTAACCATTCTCCTTGCATTTGACCTGCCAAAATGCCACAGCTCACACTTTCCAAGGTTAAACTCCATCTGTCATTTCTCCACCCTTATCTGTAACTGTTCTGTATCCTTCTGTATCCTTTGACAGTCTTTGGGACTGCCCACAACTCGACCAATTTTTGTGTTATCTGCAAACTTACCACCCAACCCACTTATATTTTCATCTAAATTATTCAGAGTCTGAAGAAGGGTCTCGACGTGAAACGTCACCCATTCCTTCTCTCCAGGGATGCTCCCTGTCCCGCTGAGTTACTCCAGCATTTTGTGTCTACCTTCGTCAGACTCTGAAGAAGGGACTTGACCAGAAATGGATAACGTTTCTTCTCTCCAGAGATGCTGCCTGACCCACTGAGTTACTCCAGCATTTTGTGTCTACCTTAGATCTAAACCAGCATCTGCAGTTCTTTCCTACAAATTCCTGGATTATCCATATTTCCCATCTTAAACAAAGGAACAACATTGCATCTTTTGCATTCCTCTGGGACGTTACCTGTGGCTAGGAAGAATACAAAGATCTTTGTCAAGGTGCAAGCAATTTCCTCTCTTACTTCTTTCAATAACCTGGGGTAGATGTCATCAGGGCCTGGTCAGAACTCCAAATCCCAACAGGAGTCAAGATTTTTGGAGAACAAAAAATGTGTAAAATTGAAGAACAAAATCATCCTTCGTGACTTGGTTACAAAGGGGTCTTGATAAGACGGATGTAAATGCCAAAGCACCAGCTGCAAGCACCTTCTTTAGATATCAAACTCCAGAGCTAAGATAGCGCCAGATATTTTTATAATGATGGCAAACAGAACAGACTATTTATGGTTTATAATTATATCTTCTCTAAATATTCCTGTGTAAAAAAGGTTAATGATTTACCCAGAATG